>CM056055.1:101430563-102630563 GCA_029574335.1 Rana kukunoris | reverse complement strand
TAATGTTAGTGAGAAGGGGGCAAGCCGACATCTTGTTACACCCAACAGAGTTTTAGATTTCACAGTTATTTTCAACACCAAACGGAGCTTATATGCTTAAATACAGTATATGTAAATCTGACGGGCTGTTTACATGTTAAATTTTAAAAGCCGCAGCAAACCTGCTGACCTTGCATGCTTGCTAATGTGACAGAACACCTAAATGTGAAAATCAGAGCTGTTCTTTCACATTAGCAAGCATGTAAGGTCAGTAGGTTTGCTGCAGCTTTTAAAATTTAACATGTAAACAGTCCGTCAGATTTACATATACTGTATTTAAGCACATAAACTCAGTTTTTGTGTTGAAAATAACTTTGAATACATTTTTTTTTGGAGAATCTTGATCTTCATTTTATGCAAAAGATTCGCAATTCTCATTTTTCCAAAAATTGTGCAGCTCTAGTCTGTAGGAAATGAACTGTATTTGCTCTAGGCAATCCTGGAGAGGTGAAGAGCTACCTGAACTGAAGAGAGCAATGATTTTTCAGGGTGCAAAATCTTCTATTTTTTTTTTTTTTTTTTTAGATTTTTAGAAGAAGTAGATAACCGACCCCTATTAAAGGTAGAAGAGTCTAACCAGTGATCACCTCACTCCTCCCCCCTTCCTGATGAACTCATCCCTGTATCATGTCCCTTCCCGCTATCTATTCACCTTACAGCTTGTTTGGTTACCAAGGAAGTCATTACCATAACAACACATTGCAATCAGAAAGCAGCCAGTAAGGTAGCAGGGACGTTGTCATTTCTTCCCCTCTGACCAAATGCAACTTCCTCCCTGAAGTTCTGTATAGTAAGTAAAACACTGCAGGATTATTCAAGGAATAAAGATATGCAGATGTGTTTATACCAGTGCTGACATTTACTGAAAATGCTAGTTGCCTGTCATGCTCATTTTCTGGCTTTAATACTCTGGGTCACTAGTCTAAAGCCAATAAGCAGGTCAGTGAGCTTGTGAACCTGTTCCTGGTCAGATACAATGTATTGAAGTCGGTGGATCAGAATGATTGGCAATCGCCAATGTCAGAAAGAGTGAATCAGTGACAACGTATGCATTTCTTTCAGCGCAGGTTTTATGTAATCATAACAGGTATAAGTTTTTGTTTTGTACCATGCACATCATGAATATGCATCTCAAATCTGTAAAATGTAATGTATATTGAAATAAGAAACCACTGTTTGTATTGTGTTGTACCATATCACTTATGTTTACGTTTTCACTGCCTCATGAAATGCTAAAGCATCCTTTGACATCACCTTTTAGTTCTCTGTTGGGTCCTTCTCTCCCACATACCTCCTAAATAAATATCATTGTATTCTAGACATCATGCCTTGGAAATACGTTTTGCTATCATATTCCTGTCAAGTTCTTAAACGTTTGTATTGTAGACATCAATCCTCATAGTTATCTGTATTTGCATTAAGTGCTGTACAAAAATAGAATAGAAGTGTTGTATGCCCACTAAAATGACAGTTGGATGGATTTGCTGAAATAGTGCTGATGGCATGTAACATTCAAAGCCTGACAGTGGATACAGAAAGAAGAATGCCAAAGGTATAAGAAAAATGCAGTAAGCTGTTGTGTTCTGTAATTATCTGATTCATAATGCTACTTTTATTCAAATTTCAAAGATAATCACACAAACTATGGGCACAACTGTGGGACACATACTATATTGTCAAAAATATTGGGACGCATATGAACTTTAAGGGCATCTTGGTTTGTAGGGTTCAATATTAAGTTGGCCCACCCTTTACAGCTTCAACTTCTCTGGGAAGGCTGTCCATAAGGTTTAGGAGTGTGTCTATGGGAATGTTTGACCATTCTTCCAGAAGCACATTTGTGAGGTCAGGCACTGATGTTGGATGAGAAGGCATGGCTGGCAGTCTTCATCCAAAAGATGTTCTATTTGCAGGCCAGTCAAGTTCCTACGTCCTAAACTCGCTCATTCCCACGTCTTTTATGGACCTTGCTTTTGGCACTGGTCCAAATCATTTGGTGGAGGGGGATTATGGTGTGGGTTTTTTTTTTGTCAGGGGTTGTGCTTGGCCCCTTGGGTCCAATTAAAGAACTCTTAAGGTGTCGGCATACCAGAACATTTTGAACCATTTCATGCTGCCAACTTTGTGGGAACAGCTTAGGGATGGCCCCTTCCTGTTCTAAAATGACTGCAAACCAGTGCACAAACAAGGTCCATAAAGACATGAATGAGCAAGTTTGGGGTGGAGCAACTTGACTGGCCTGCACAGAGCCCTGACCTCAGTCAGATGGAATACCTTTCAGATTTATTAAATCCCCCGTTACGCTAGAGGAACTACAGCAGGAAGTGGCGGAGATGTCTATTCATAAATTGCCTGGTCCAGATGGGCTCCCAATAGAAATATACAAAAGGTACGGTGAAATATTGCTTCCAGAATTGTTAGACATTGGAATGGGCATTAACTGAGGGGAGGCTTCCTACCTCTCTGACGGAAGCGACTGTTATTGTAATTCATAAAGAGGGGAAAGACCAACTAGATTCTTCTTCCTACCGTCCAATCTCACTGCTTTGCACAATGTAATTTTTTTTAGCTAAAGTGCTGGCAACTCGTTTAAATGGGTGCATCAAGAATCTTAGCCATCCCAACCATTCGAGCTTTATCCCAAATAGGTCAACAAGCATTAACATTAGAAGGGTATTTTTAAATATGCAGATTTCAGAACAACGATGGCCCTAGAGCGCTGCTGGCCCTTGATGGCGCAATGGCATTGAATAGCCTTGAGTGGTCATACCTGTGGAAGTTACTAGAGAGTTTTGGATTTGGCCCATCCATTAGGTGGGTCAAATTACTATATAGGGAGCCACGAGCAAAAATTGTAATAAATAAATAATGAACTTTCAGAAGTGTTCAAGCTGAAGAGGGGAACAAGGCAGGGTTGTCCCCTTTCCCCTCTCTTGTTTGCACTTGCCATGGAGCCATTGGCAATTAAGATCAAACTTGGGGAAGATGATGATGATCAAACTTTGCAGATGATGTCTTATTTTTCCTAGGCGATGTTGATGTCTTGCTAGCTACAGTGATTCATATGGTCAGAGAGTTTGGACAATTCTCGGGCCTGACCATCAATTGGGAAAAATCCGCCTTGCTATCAATAGAACCACTTGGTGATCAGTTACCATCTGGAGCATCCCAGTTAAAAGTTGTCACAGAATTTAAATATTTAGGGGTCTGGATAACGAGTAATATAAAGGAGTATGAAAACAATAAAGCCCAACTATTGCTAAAATTAAAACAAAAAAAGACATCTGGAACTGCCTCCTCCTGTCTGCAGCCGGGTGTAACTTAATAAAAATGATATGGCTACCTTAGATACTATACTTGTTTCATAATTCACCGATCTGGATAGGCCAAACATGGTTTAAAAGAATAGAATCGCTTTTTAGGGAGCTAATGTGGAAGGGGGGACAAGCCAGGATTAGTTTGCAGACCATGCAACGTCCAATAAAAGAGGGGGGGGGGGGGTATGGCGGTTCCATATTCCAGAATATATTTCTTGGCATCCCAGCTACAACACCTAGCAGGTTGTGGAACCCAAACCCTAGGGAACTCTAGCGGTAGATTAATGTTAGCAGGGGCTCCACATGATATACTTGTAGAGTCCCTAGAGGCAGACTCTTTTATCCATAGATGCCCGACCATAAAATTAGTCAGCAAAGTATGGCAGACAACGAAGGCCCTATTGGGGTTACAGAGTTAGCCCCTCTTATGAACAATAAGAACCTGATGGAAGCAATGAGTATAGAGAAATCCCTAGAATGGAAGAGGCAGGGAATCGATCGGTTAATCCATTTGTATGAGGGAAACCTCATGAAAACGTTTTCAGATCTAAGTCTCTGCAGATTAGGCATGCCATCCAAGCACAGTCCATATCACAAACTATTGAACGATTCTAAAAAAAAGACTAATACATCTAAAGGCCTAATCTCAAAGATGTACAGTAAATTGGGGGCCAGAGCAATAAATAGACCGTTTTCAGCAGATAGAGTTGATCGTGTGTACGCAGCCTAAGAGTCGAGAAGGATGGGAAGGAGATCTGGGGACAGTAACTTTGGAACAAGATCCTAGAAAGAGGAGCACTGGTTTCAATTGCTCCTGCACAGAGATGGTCTCACCTGTTGCTACTACACAGTCTACCATACTCCTAAAAAAATGTTTACATTTGGGTGGAGACAGATTGATGAATGGCCTAGATGCAAGGCGACAGGCAACTTTATACACATGGTCTGGAAATGTCCCAAGCTATTTAGATATTGGGTGGAGATAATAGGGTCAATAAAATCTTTAGGACCTCATTAGAGCCAGTGGCCATAACCTGTCTCCTAGGGCAGTGGTCATCAACCCTGTCCTGCAGGGCCCACTAACAGGCCAGGTTTTATGTATTACCTTGGGGAGATGCAGACTGGAATACTGCAATCACTGAGCAGCAAATTATATCACCTGTGATGCATTTCAGTTATCTTGCAGACCTGGCCTGTGAGTGGGCCCTGCAGGACAGGGTTGATGACCACTGTCCTAGGGAGTATGGAGGATTATAGAGTCCCACCAGGTACCTTGGAAGGGGTGTTGAGGTGCCTATTCCAAGCACGAAAGTTAATTGCACAGAAATGCCAGGCACACACACTCCCCCCATCGGTGGAAAATTGGGTGGAGACTGTTAATGTAATGATCTGGAGCGAGACAGTGGCTTTTATTAGACAAGGCAACTATAAAAAGTTTTAGAGAATTTGGGGGCAATGGGATACCCTCTTTAAGGGGTTAATACTTCTCTTGCCTTAGGTCTCCTCACAGGAACGCCTCGCCATAGCCAGCACAATCTATTAACAAGGGCGTTTGGAGTCTTCCTTTTCTTCTTTTTTTTTTTTCTTTCTTTGTATTTGTTTGTCTGCCCCCTTTATACGTTTTAGTAAAATATTTATCTATTTCTTTCTCCCCTCACCCTAACTGGAGCACGTGCACTTTCACAAGATAGGTATACCTATTTCTCCTTGGGTAAATAAAGCAGGATCACATCAGGAAACAATGATTATATGGAGTGGGAGGGGGGGGGGGGTTAGCTTAGGGTAAATTAATGAGGGCACTGTTGCAATATATTGTATGCAATTGACTATTTGATATCCTTTTTTGTATAACGTGTTTTGATATTTGCTGAAAAAAAAAAAAGACTGCGAGTCAGGCCTTCTTGTCCAACATCAGTGCTTGACCTCATAAAAGCACTTCAGGAAGAATGGTTAAACATTCCCATAAACATACTCCTAAACCTTATGGACATTTAGGGGCAGATTCAGATAGAATTGCCTATCTTTAGGCGGGCGTAGCGTATCTCAGATACACTACGCCGATGTAACTCAGAGAGGCAACTAGAGTATTCATAAAGCACTTGCACCTAACTTTGCTCCGGCGTAACTTAATTCCTTCGGCGTAAGCCGGTGCAACTGCAAGTGGGTGTGACGTTATGCAAATTAATGGTCTAGTGATTTACGCCCGGCGTATCTTGGACGGAGCATGCTCGGTACGTTCGGTATGCCGGCCCAACTTGCAGAGATACGCCGGTCCAACTTACACCTAGCCGATGCAAAAGTACATCAAGTTTTATTCCCCCCCCACCCAGGGAAGGTACTTTTGCTGTGAGATGGCTGCTCCCGTTCCCCACAGGCAGAGGAGGAAAAAAAACTTTTAACACCCAGGAGATGTCAGCCCTCATAACAGCAATGGAGATTTATGACCAGGGCCGCCATCAGGGGGGTACAGGCAGTACACCTGTAAGGGGCCGGGGGGTCCCCAGGGGCCCGGATGGGAACCCCCCTTTTTTATTTTATTTTTATTTAAAAAAATATATATATTTTTATTTTTTTGATGGACAAGAAGGCCTGGCTTGCAGTCTCTGCTCTAATTAATTTCTAAGGTGTTCTATCGATTTGAGGTCAGGACTCTGTGCAGGCCAGTCAAGTTCCTCCACCCCAAACTTGCTCATCCATGTCTTTATGGACCTTGCTTTGTGCACTGGTGAGTAGTCATGTTGGAACAGGAAGGGGCCCTCCCCAAACTGTTTCTACAAAGTTGGGAGCATGAAATTGTCCAAAATGTTTTGGTATGCTGACACCTTAAGTGTTCCCTTCAATGGAACTAAGGGGCCAAGTCCAACTCCTGAAAACAACCCCGCACCATAACCCCCCTTTCATCAAATGATTTGGACCAGTCCACAAAGCAAGGACCATAAAGACATAAATGAGTGAGTTTGGGGTGGAGGAACTGGACTGGCCTGCACAGAGTCCTGACCTCAACACCTTTGGGATGAATTAGAGCGGAGACTGTGAGCCGGGCCTTCTTATCCAACATCAGTGCCTGACCTCACAAATACACTTCTGGAAGAATGGTCAAACATTCCCATAGACACCCTCCTAAACCTTGTGGACGGCCTTCCCAGAAGAGTTGAAGCTTTTATAGCTGCAAAGGGTGAGCCAACCCAATATTGAACCCTACAGGCTAAAGGATCGCACACACGATCGAATATTCCGATGGACGTGTTTTGTCGTATAATCAAACCGTCTGTACGCTCCATCGGACAAAAGAGCAGAAAAACTACATAGTTTCGTGAATGTTGGCTGAAAAAGTTCTGCTGTCTGTATGCAGAACAAGTTCATGGCCAGTGCCTTTCGGACAAAAAAATATATATATATAATTATTATTATTATCATTATTATTTTTAGGGCCCAGAGGTCCCGGATGGAAAGCCCCCTTTTTATTTGGTAATTTATTTTTATATAAAAAAGGGGGGTTCCCATCTGGGGCCCTGGTGGCCTCCGGACCCCTAAAAAAATAAAAATATAAAAGTTTTTTTTTTAGTTTTTTTAAGGGGGTTCCCATCCGGGCCCCTGGGACCCGTGGGCCCCTTACAGGTGTACTGCCTGTACCTCCCTGGTGACGGGGGACCCATTAGTAGTGCCTTGGACCACGGCTGCCATGTGTTGTCCTGTAACAGTGCTGCTGAAGCTGCTCTCCAGCTGACTTGAGCAAGTCTGGTGCAAAGTTACCCCTGCTTTTATGAGGGGTAACTTTAGGCCGGCTAAACAGCTTAGGCACACCGTGCGTAGCCTGCGCCGAACGGGTCTATGTTCGGGAATCAGCGTTTCTCCCTCATTTGCATATTTGCATAGGAAATCAATGGGTTTGCCAGATACGTCCGGCATAAATATGCACCTAAAATGTGCAGGCGTAGGCAAGTTACACCAGTCGGGAGTAGCCTATTTTGGTGCGTATCTAGTTCTGTGGGTACGGTGCATAGATACTCCGGCGCAAATTTACACTTACGCCGCGCATCTCCATATACCCCGGCGTAACTTCTTTGAAAATCTGCCCCTTAATGTCTTCTCTCTAGTCAGGAGGCAGTAGAGAGAAGACCTTGCTGGAAGTGGCAGCAGAGGAATGTTACGCTATGAGGTTCCTTTCTTTTAATTAAATTACGTGAGGATACCCGAATGTTTGAACCTCACGGTGGATGAAAGAGGATACTGCAACTAGTGAAGGAGTGGCTGGTTGAGCAGAGTTCACTATACATCATTGGAGAGATTAAAGGAACACTAAAGGTTTGTTTTTATTAGATCAATTGATTGCTGTAAAATAGAGCATTTAAATATCACTTACCTTGTTTTTCCTTTTTACCTCCAAAATACAGTAATCCAGGTTTGAAAATGCCACTTCCTGTCTCTCCTCTTCTTGCTTTCCACCAGCATCTGAGCCGTTTTGCATGGTGGAAAGCAGAATGTGCTCACCCCCTTTGTATGACTACAGCCCTGCGTGAAGATGCTCTCTTATCCCTCACAGGCATGGAGGCTAAGCCTAATGGGAACTGTAGTTCCCATTAGGCCATGATGTAGCAAGAATGAATGCGCACCGCAAACCAGGAAGTCAGTGAGAATAGTGATTCAGGAGTGACGGAGGTGAATAAAACAGTTCGATTTCCACAGGTATCAAACTAGTTATAATGCAAAACATTACTTTTTACTTTATCAGCTACTGTCAGACTTTAATTTAAGAGGAAAATATTTTTTTCTTTACAGCCCCTTTAAGGTTAGAAGTGGATTTCTGATCACTTCAACCAGGCAGTGGAGGAAGTATACAGTCTGACCCTTGGAATACCAGCAACACAAATATTCTCTTACACGCCTTTCACCACTGCAGGGGTAGGGCCCTCACTGAGCATTTATTATTTCACATAGTATATTAATTTTTGAGGTATACTATTAACCACTTGCTTACTGGGCACTTATACCCCCCTCCTGCCCAGGTGATATTTCAGCTTCCGGCACTGCGTCGCTTTAACTGACAATTGCGCGGTCGTGCGACGTGGCTCCCAAACAAAATTGACGTCCTTTTTTCCCCACAAGTAGAGCTTTCTTTTGGTGGTATTTGATCACCTCTGCGGTTTTTATTTTTTGCGCTATAAACAAAAAAGAGCGACAATTTTGAAAAAAATACAATATTTTTTACTTGTTGCTATAATAAATATCCCAATTAAAAAAAAAAAAACTTTTTTTTTCTCAGTTTAGGGCGTATTCTTCTACATATTTTTGGTAAAAAAAAAAAAAAAAAATCGCAATAAGCGTCTGGTTTGCGCAAAATTTATAGTGCCTACAAAATAGGGGACAGAATTATTATTTTTTATTATTTTATTTTTACTAGAAATGGCGGCGATCTGCGATTTTTATTGTGACTGCGACGTTATGGCGGACACATCGGACACTTTTGACACATTTTTGGCGTCATTCACATTTATACTGCGATTGGTGCTATAAATATGCACTAATTACAGTATAAATGTGACTGGCATTGAAGGGGTTAACACTAGGGGGTGAGGAAGGGGTTAAATGTATTCCCTGCATAGTGTTCTAACTGTAGGTGGAGGGGGGGTGACTGGGGAGGTGACCGATCTGTGTCTCTATGTACAAGAGACACAGATCCGTCTCCTGCTCTCCAGAGACAGAACGCTGTCTCTATGTAAAACGGCAATGAGAGATGATCTATGAGATCATCTCTCATTGGCCGCACAGATCACATCGCAAACGGCCACTCTGATTGGCCGTTCGCGGCGATCTGTGATTGGCTGTGTCCAAGGGACACGGCCAACACAGTGTTTCCCCGCAGCGCGCTCTGGAGCGCGCGCCGGGAAACAGCTAGTGACAAGCCGTCAATTGACGGCTTGTTGACAAATTAGATTCGCGCTAGAGCCGTCATTCGGCTGTAGCGCGGATCTCAAGTAGTTAATCTCTTACTCCTGCATTATTTATCACATTAGAGTTTTATAGAACAGCGCCACCTTCCCTTTCTTTGAGTTATTTAGTGTAAATTTGCTGTCCTCTAAAAATAACTCGATGCACAGCCATTGATGTCAAAACCACTGTCAACAAAAGTGAGTATACCCCTAAGTAAAAATTTACAAATTGGGCCCAATTAGCCATTTTCCCTCCCCACTGTCCTGTGATTTGTTAGGTTACAAGGTGTGAATGGGGTGCAAGTGTGTTAAATTTGGTGTTATCGCCGAACACTGCATCAAATTGGTCTGCATGGATGTCATCCCAGAAGGAAGCCTCTTCTAAAGATGTACAAAAAAGGCCGCAAACAGTTCGCTAAAGACCAGCAGACTAAGGATATGGATTACTGCAACCATGTCCTGTGGTCTGATGAGACCAAATACATTTATTTTGGTTTGGATGGTGTCAAGTGTGTGTGGCGAAAACCAGGTGAGGAGTCGAAAAACAAGTGTGTCTTGCCTACAGTCAAGCATGGTGGTGGGAGTGTCCTGGTCTGGGGCTGCGTGAGTGCTGTCAGCACTGGTGAGCTACAGTTCATTGAGGGAACCATGAATGCCAACACGTACTGTGGCATACTGAAGCAGAGCATGATCCCCTACCTTTGGAGACTGGGCCACAGGGCAGTATTCCAACAAGACGACCCCCAACACACATCCGAGACGACCATTGCCTTGCCAAAGAAGCTGAGGGTAAAGGTGATTGGCTGGCCAAGCATGTCTCCAGACTTAAATCCCAGTGAGAATCTGTGGGGCAATTTCAAAGGAAGATGGAGGAGCGCAAACTTTCTTATATTTACCAGCGCTGTGATGTCATCATCGAATAGTAGAAGAGGACTCCAGTGGCAACCCATGAAGCTCTGGCAGAATTCCATGCCCAAGAGGGTTAAGGCAGTGCTGGAAAATAATGGTGGCCACACAAACTATTGACACTTTGGGTCCAATTTGGACATTTTCACTTTGGGGTGTTCTCACTTTTGTTGCCAGTGGTTTAGACATTAATGGTTGTGTGTTGAGTTATTTTGAGGGGACAGCAAATTCACACTGTTGTACTACACTTACTTCTTTACATTGTAGCAAAGTGTTATTTTCTCAGTGTTGTCACATGAAAAGAAATTATAAAATATTTACAAAAATGTGAGGGGTGTACTCACTTTTGTGAGATACTGTATGTCAAAGGGGAGATAATGTGTTTTGGAACCTGTAACTGTTCTTTGAGGTATGACTTTGGTTCTATGCCAAGGGCATGCTAATGCACTGGGCACCGAATGAACAGATTAGGACCTCTGTACTGAGCCAGTAGAAGAGGTATTCAAGAAACTTCTGTCCCCAATATACATTTGCAAATGACCAAAGAAGCTCTGAGGGGTCAATTGGGACTCCTAAGATGTCAATAAAGCACACGTCGGCACTTGTGTTGAGTGAAGAGATGCATTTATTGTACTGATAATTTTCTGCAACATTCATTGAAGTTTGCCAATTGCGATGTAATCTATAAACCACTGTAGCAAACTGGCACACCTACACAGAAAAAGGAAGGATTTTTCACATTTACTGTACATGTTTCAGTGGAACTCTGGGCATACCACCACATTGTTAAAACAACGCTTATGGTTTTACATTTCAAAGGAGTGCTTTTGCCCAGACATTCTTGTGATACATCTGCTAGTCAGGAACATATCTGCTCTCCAGATATACTATAGAAATCCTGCTTTCTAGGATCCATTGGAGGTTCAAAATGGGGGAAGTAACATAGAAACTAAAGTTTTGAACATGGAAAAAAAACTTTCCTAAATTGTATTTAAACCCTAACTATAAACTTTTATTTTCTTGAGTTTGGGATGGTAAATGTAGCATTAACCGCTTACCAACCAGCGCACAACGATATGCGTCGACACAATGGCACAGGCAGGCAAATGAGCGTACATGTAGGTCCCTTTAAGTTTGCCGCCCAGTGGGCGCGCACACGTGCCTCATCCGTGCGCCTGCAGGTCCCAGGAACTCAATGTAAACAAGGCATTCCCCTGTTCTGCCTAATGACACATCGATGATCTACTGTTCCCTGTGATCAGTAACAGTGATCAATGACGTGTCACTGGTAGTTCTCCCCCTAACAGTTAGACTCACTCCCTAGAACACACTTAACCCCTTCAGTGCCACCTAGTGGTTAACCCCTTCACTGCCAGTGTGATTTTCACAGTAATCTGCATTTTTATAGCATTGATCGCTGTATAAATGACAATGGTCTCAAAATAGCATCAAAAGTGTCCAATGTGTCCGCCATAATGTCGCAGTCACAATAAAAATCTGAGTGGATGCACTCTATCTAATACAGGTGTGTTACTGGCCATATCACCAGGTGAAAACAGAGGTTGAGAAGGGATAAGAAAAGAAAACAAATGCAGCTACCACTACTAATGATCGTAATCTGCAATCTTGTTTTGGGTTTGAGTTTAATACTGTTTTAAAGTGGAAATTCAGCCTAAAATCTCTAAATCTACATGTAGCCACAAACTAAGACTAAACTATCTAGCCCTGTAAAGCAAAAATCGCAATTCATATCTTTACTGAAGCTATTCCGGCCTGGTCTCCAGAGGCAGAGGCTCTGTGCAGGAGACAGACAACAATGGCTGGGGAGTGATGTTACCCATAGAGTATGGTGCTTTTATTGTCAGCCCTCCCTCTGATTACCTGCAGACAGTTGCTGGGAGGTTTTCGCATTTCCCCCCTTACTCCCGTTTGCTGCTTATTCAATAAACAACCCAAGGTGTTTTTTTAATATATACAGTATATATGTATTGTGGAACTTGGATGAGAGAAGGGAATAGTGGGATACTCCAACTGAACTATTTACAGTAGATAAGGACAACTCTCACCTGGCTTCACCAGAGTACTTGGGGAAGCAGACACACTGCTTTTACCATACTGACACTTGTGGAAGAATTAAGCTTTCTTGCTCTCTCTAGCAGAAGACTTGAAGCAACTACTTTATCTTCAGGAAACTATCTAGCATCCTTTTGACTCACACCCATCCACTGACTCTTCTAGCTGAAGGGGTGGCTCTCACAGGACGAGCCCCATGACACAGATCTGTACTCACAGTAGTCAGCTCTGCAGGACCTCTGGGTTCAGCTTCTCTCTGATTTCCATACTCTCAGGTTGATTACCCAAGGCTGCATGGCAACTAGACATGTGCATTGCCGCAAAAAAAAAAAAATGTTTTATTCATCATTTTTTTTATTTTTATTCATTATGATTAAAATTAAACAATTTATAAAATCTTTAGTGCCACCCTTTGGGCAACTTGCTTCCGAGCATGCGTGTTTGTACTTTGTACACAAGTCTGTCGGACAAAAGTACATACGATCGTATAATCTGACAACACACATTTGTTGGCGGACAATTTTAAAGCATGCTATCCCACATTTGTCCATGGAAAATCCAATAACAATTGTCCGACAGAGTGTACAAACGGTCAGATTTTCCGATAACAGCCTGTCATCACACAATTCCCGTTAGATAATCCAATTGTGTGTACGAGGCTTTAATCAACTTCCTTTGCAAAAATTCAGCATTTCTGCTGCAAGTTCCAGTTCGGTTATATTGCGCTATAGTCATCCCACCACAGGGGTCACTATAGCTGAATTTCAATGCTGTAGACTTGCAGAGCTCTTGCTGTAGACTCACCCTTGCAACTTTGCTCTTGCTAGAGACTTGCCATGCAAACTTGCTACAAATTGGAAAAGTGTCAACTACAACTTGTGCTTCAAGTGCTCTGCAAATGTACAACTTGCCAGTGAACATGTGCAGCAAGTTAACACATTTGTGGCAAGTTATCCTTGCTATCTGGGTGGGCATGCAGCTTTCAACCACAAAGTTCATTAAGTCACATTCCGAATTGGGCCCATTGGCATGGTTCTGATTGGTTTATTGTGGGACATCTCAGGGTCCATGAATATGCAGCCTGTGTCCTGTACTGTACGATTTAAGATAAACTTACCTCTATATCCTCCCACATCTTGGAGTACAGTACAGGACACCCTCCCTTGTGTTCTCATGTTACATAGATTTACTAATGGCTCGTACACACGATCCGAATATTGTACGAAAACATTTGGAAGAATCGACGATTTTCGGGTCGTGTGTACACTACTTTCGAGAGCCGATCACGACAGTTCATCCGATATAATTTGATCGGACAAACACGAAAATGTTCCTAGTACGATGCCAGATCATACAATTTTCGTTTAGTTAGTATAGTTGTCATCTGAAAATACAAATACATTACGACACATGACATCACTTCCGATTTTTTTTTTCTGTTGCACGAGAATTTAATTTGATTTGTTCTTGCGACCATTAAGCGAAAAAAGTCATACGATCTGTCGTACGATATTCGGATTTTGTGTACGGCCCATAGGACTAGTGCACACAGAATGTGGTGCAGCTGAACATAGTTACCAATCAGCTTACTATAAACAGCTGCACCAGTTTAAGTACATTTCCCCCACTGCCTTGCTTGCTGCAAAACAGAGGTCCAATAACCTGGAGGTAGCAGCCTATAACCCAGGGTCTAAGAATATCCAACCTATATTATATACTGTACTTTAACCACTTAAGCCCCAGATCCATTATGCGGCCAAATGACCTGGTCACTTTTTGCGATTTGGCACTGCGTCGCTTTAACTGACAATTGAACTTGACGTCCTTTTTCCCACAGATGGAGCTTTCTTTTGGTGGTATTTGATCACCTCTGCAGTTTAAATTTTTTACGCTATAAACAAAAAGAGTGAACATTTTGAAAAAAAAAATCATAATTTTTTACTTTTTGCTATAATAAATATACCCCAAAAATATATATAAAAAAAAAACAACAGTTTTTTTCCTCAGTTTAGACCGATACGTATTCTTCTACATATTTTTGGTAAAAAATCGCAATAAACGTTTATTGATCGGTTTGCGCAAAAGTTATAGCGTCTACAAAATAGGGGATCGTTTTATGGCATTTTTATTAATATTTTTTTCCACTAGTAATGGCGGCAATCAGCGATTTTTATCGTGACTGCGACATTATGGCGGACACTTTTGACACATTTTTGTGACCATTGTATATTTTACAGCGATCAGTGCTATAAAAATGCACTTACTGTGAAAATGACACTGGCAGTGAAGGGGTTAACCACTAGGTGGCACTGTAGGGGTTAAGTGTGCCCTAGTGAGTGGTTCTTACTGTAGGGGGGATGGGCTATACGTGACAGGACAGTGATCACCGGTTCCGATTACAGGAATGCGAGGGGGCGGCTATTAGTTTCTAGCCACCCCCTCGCGATCGCTCCCAACCAATCCACGCACTCCCCCGCCCTCTGCCTGTGGGGGAAGTGATGTAATCTCTCCTCGTGGCGGTCTTTTCAACCGCCGCAGAGGAAAGAAGACATCACACAGTGAGTTTGCACCAACACTACACTAACACAGTACAAATAGGCACATAAAACCCCCCCGATCACCCCCCAGTCCCCTGTCACAGTGTCACTAAATGCAGTGATCATATATTTACTGATCACTGCATTTAGTGTCAGTGTGACAGGCAGTTAGTGTTAGGTCCAGGGTAGCCCTATACCCCCCCTAATAAAGTTTTAACCCCTTGATCACCGCCCTAGTTAACCATTTCACCCCCTATTGCCAGTGTCACTAAGTGATCGGTTTTCTGATCGCTGTATTAGTGTCACTGTTGCCGCTAGGTAGCTAGTTTTTTTTTTATTGCGATTTTTTTTTTATACTAAAGAGGCTGAATACATTTTGGCCTAAATGTTTGACTAAAATTTAGTTTATTCAATTTTTCTAATAACAAAAAGTAGAAAATATCATTTTTTTTCAAAAATTTCGGTCTTTTTCCGTTTATATCGCAAAAAGTAAATATCGCAGAGACAATCAAATGCCATCAAAAGAAAGCTCTATTTGTGGGAAGAAAAGGACGCAAATTTTGTTTGGGAGCCATGTTGCACGACCGCGCAATTGTCTGTTAAAGCGACGCAGTGCCGAATTGTAAAAACGCCTCTGGGCATTTAGCAGCATATTGGTCCGGGGCTTAAGTGGTTAAAGAGGACGTGTATATATACGTCCTTCTGACTGTCTGTGCCATGCTGCTGACATATATAGTCGTGCGCTGGTCGGCAAGCAGTTAAAGGGGTAATTCCCCCAAAAACCTTTTTTTAACATTTATTCAGGCTCGTTATGTCAAGGGGAATCATTTTTTTTTTTTTTAGAAATGAAGCCGTACTTACCGTTTTACAGATGCATCGTCTCCGTCGCTTCCGGGTATGATCGTCTGGTCTGGGCGTGCCTATTTGATTGACAGGCTTCCGACGGTCGCATACATCGCGTCACGAGTAGCCGAAAGAAGCCGAGCGACGGTGCGGCTCTATACTGCGCCTGCGCACCGTCGTTCGGCTACTTTCGGAAAATCGTGACACGATGTATGCGACCGTCGGAAGCCTGTCAATCAAATAGGCACGCCTATAGTCGGAGCCCATACCCGGAAGCGTCGGAGACGATGCATCTGTAAAACGGTAAGTACGGCTTCATTTCTAAAAAAAAAAAAACTGATTCCCCTTGACATAACGAGCCTGAATAAATGTTAAAAAAAAGGTTTTTGGGGGAACTACCCCTTTAAGATATATGTTTTTCCAAAAAAGCAGTCACAGGTGGGAAGTTTTTACTTCCACAACAGCACATCCCAAAACAAACTTCTTCAGGAGCCCCAAGGCTATCAAGTCTTTCCCAAAGCCCTCTTCACAATGAAGGGGTGCCCTCACGCATAAGAGTGTAAGGGATGTTTGTTACAATTTGCCTATTTCTAGGTCACAGACATCCCAGACCTGTGTGTTCAATCAATGGTTTCAAAGGAATAGAGTTCAATACTCACCTAACCTTTCTGCTTTTATCTCTCAATTAACCACTTCAATACAGGGCACATTTACCCCCTTCCTGCCCAGGCAAATTTTCAGCTTTCAGTACTTTCGTACTTTGAATGACAATTGCGTGGTCATGTGACTCTGTACCCTTATTTTCATATTTTTTTCCCCATCAAATAAAAGCTTCCTTTTCGGGGTATTTGATCACAACGGACTTGTTTATTTTTTGCGCTACAAATAAAAAAAGACCAACATTTTTGAAAAAAACAAACCTTTCTTTGTTTTGGTTATAAAATTGTGTAAATAACTGTGTTTTCTTCAGTAAAAGGCATTGATGAGGTGGCACTGATGAGGAGGCACTAATATGCGACACTGATAGGCGTCAATGATGGGCGGCAATAATAAAGAGTCAATGACAGGCATTACTGATGGACACTGACTGGCATTACTAATGGGCACCAATTGGCATCCTTGGCAGACCCCCTGTTAGGAGAGCCGATGATCGTCGCTCCTCTACCCGCTCCTTGTCAGCCCGAATGGAGGAAAGCCAATAAACTGAACTAATTGGACACAGCTGATCATGTGATGAAGAGCATATGTTGGAGATGCGGGGTGCTTACAAGTGGCTTATCCTGCTGGACGCCATGTGACGCCCAGTCAGGATAACGCAACCAACTATTTTTCAGCCATCATTCTGCTATATGGTTGGAAGGAAGTGGTTAAACCAAAAACTGCCTAAGGATAGTTAGATTTTATATTCTAGCCTCTGGGCCTCCCTTACTGTCGGCTTCCCTTTCGTCTTGGAGGCGTTTTCGTTCTGCTAGAGGCGGTCCTTTCAGTTGGAGGTGTTCCGAGTTCATTGTGATGCCGGCTCGCGTCATTTCTGGTTCGACCACTGACATCACTTCTGGGTTTCCGAAAGGACATGCTGCTGCTGAAAGGCTCCTCTTCTCCCTGTGGCGAGGCATGCTTAGGTACCGATGGGGGGGGGGGGGCCCAAATTTCCACAGAGTTACCTGTGGGGGGGTGCTGCAGGTCCATCCACAGCTCTGTACCGGGGGGGGGGCTGGTTGGCAGGGGGGGTATGGTTAAAAAATAAATAAATTTCTATGGTTGTTATGGATATAGGGTGCTGCAGGCTGTGGGTACTTTTTGTGTGGTAAAGTTTGATCAAATTTAGGCATCCCTCTGTTTAACTAAATGACAGATGATGGTCCGCCTCTTTTCCCCAAATCTTTTTCTATTTGTTACAAATGTCAAATGTCATGCTTTTTCTCTCTTTACCCCCCTAGGAACTGGTGGGTGTTTATATGTGTATAATCAGCCAGACCTGTGTTTCTATTTTTCCCAGTGTTTCGCAGTAAGTACTCAGTGTTTCCAATTTTGGGTGCCTTACCGTTCCGCATGCCATGTCACATTTTACATTGTTTTTTCTCGTTACCCCTAGGAACTGGTTGCAGGGTGTGTGATCAGTCAGTCTGTGTTTTCAGTTTTCAAGTGAACCCAGCAAGTTCCCGCAGTATCCCCAGTCTTTGTTACTTACCTTTTACGTTACGATGTGGGTTCATTTTGCCATTTTTTCTGGGATATCGCATTTCACATTTTAATTTCTTTACCCTCAGGAGCTGGTTGGAGTGTGTGTGTGTCCAAGCTGTTAAGTCTGTTTTCAGCTTCAGTAAGTGCAGAAAGTGCCTCACTTCCCTTTCAAATGCTGGTCGTGTTGCTCTCATGTTTGGCATGGCCCAGGCAACAGGTCACATGCCATGGTGGCTTCAAGCCCATTTTTTTCCACGGCAATTGTCACCTGGGGAAATCGAGCAGCAAGGTCATAAGGCTGGGAAAGGGAGGGGGGGTGGGAGTTTCTTTTTTTTCCTACACTATCATACGGTAGGCACATGTGGTCACGTGGGTGGTCCATAGGGTAATGACATTCACCACTTTTAATTTCCTGGCTAGCCCACATCCCGTCTCTTCGCTTAGGAAGGGGCCTTTTGAGGTCTCTTTCCAGGTGGCACCTGGGCACCCCACAGTAGGTTTCTTAGGGGTCATGCAGTACACAATGTCTTGTCCTCCTCCACCAGAGGTCCTCGCTGTGTCCACTACTTCACAGGCAATTTTTGGTGTGTTTTCTGGCCAAGGTGAAGCTGCAAGGCTACTTTGCACACAAAAGCCTCTCAGAAATTCCATCACCCTTGGTGAATGTGAGACGCATTACTGCAGACTCACTTCGTGAGTCCCTCATGCAATTGAGCGAATGCAGAGATGCAAGCCCCTCCTACTTATGAACCTCTGATGTGTACTGTATTTCTAAGGCCATGATTATCTGTGAGTATGATGAATTCCCAAGTCCCACGAATAGACGTATTGCTGCTTACCTGCTGTATTCATATATATTTATGCATTTTCCTGTATGTACATTTTTTTGAATAGAACAAACAGCCTGTTTAATCCCTGAAGAAGGAATTGAATACTTACACCTCCTACGTGTCATCGCCGAAACATGTTGGGATCATCTGTGACCACACATTAATTGTAACCTCTATTTTTAAGGCTAGTGTGTTCCAGTATTCAGTTGCTGTTCTATTTTACAGTGTTCAAATGCATTGTTTTTAGGTGTGTCTACTTGTGCGCTTTCAATATATATGTATATTCAATACATTTTTACCTCTTTGCGATAGTACGTCCTTTCATTCTAGCACCCCATTTCCAGAACTTCAACGCAGGGGTATGTCTTACCCTGATTCAGCACGCAAGGTGGAACTTTTCAGACTCTTGATTCCCAGTGCTTGAGGCACCACTCCTGAGTAAGTTACCCTTCATTCAGTCGGGGCATCCCTCATGCTTATCCACTCCTCTCTAAGGCCCCATACACACGATCGGACATATCCGATGAAAACGGTCCGCGGACCATTTCCATCGGATATGTCCGATCGGGAGTTTGATCCGATGGCGTGTACACACCATCGGATCAAATTCCCCGCCGCCGGACGGCGCGGTGGCGTGGCGGTGACGCGGCGGTGACGTTGACGCCGCCGCGTCACCGCCACGTCACCGCACCAGGAAGTAAAACACTTCCGCGCATGCGCCGAATCCATTCGGCAGCGGCGTGGCGGCGGTGGGGGCCGACATGTCTGCTGGTAAGTGTACTAACCAGCAGACATGTCGGGCGGACAGATTCCCACCGGATAGATTTCAAAGCTTGCTTTGAAATCTGTCGGGTGGAGAAATCTGTCCGCTAGCCCATACACACGAGCGGAGATGTCTGCTGAAACGGTCCATCGGACCGTTTTCAGCGGACATATCCCCTCGTGTGTACGCGGCCTCAGTGTATTGGCAACATCTTTTCAGGAGTTATGAACCAGGGTGGAGGTCTTGGAAAGCCCTCCTTGACCGACCCTGGTAGCAACTGCCGTTCCCGGCACGTCAGCAGTCCCTGTGTTACCCCTGGTTGTTCCAGTAGCCTCAGGTAAAACCACTAGTTCACTATAAGTCACTGCAGCCCATTTCATCCCTGCTAATATTAAAAAGGACATTTTGGAAGGTAAAGATGTCAATTTAGCCTCCCTCTTAACAGCAGCTCATGACATTGCCAACAATAAGTCATATGCTTGTGGCGATGTCTCAGTGGTGGTCAAAACTGGAGACCATAGGCTTATGCCGCGTACACACGGTCGTTTTTTGCGATGAAAAAAAACGTTGTTTTTTAAAACGTCATTTAAATTGATCGTGTGTGGGCAAAACGTCATTTTTTGTCTTCCAAAAAACAACCAAAAAAAAATTCCAACATGCTTGAATTTTTTGTGTCGTTTTTCAAAACGTCGTTTTTTTGTTTCACAAAAAGTCACCGTGTGTAGCAAAAACGTTGTTTAAAACGACGTTTTTCAACCCGCGCATGACCAGAAGCTAGTTATGAAGCAAGCTTCAATGGAAAAGAGTGGTGAACGTAACCTCGCTTTTTGTGAAAAAAATGATGGTGTGTAGGCAACATCGTCTTGAAAAGTGACGTTTCAAAAACATCGTTTTTTACTTCACAGAAAACGTCGTTTTTTTCATCACAAAAAATGATCGTGTGTACGCGGCATTAGTCGCAAGCTCTCCGTTCCTGACTTTGTGCTGGCATTTAGCTCTTCAGGGATATTATTTGCTCAGTCAGTCCTCAAAGGAGGGAGAAGCTTGATCTCTATCTGTACATGGTAGTTGAGTTGGGCCAAAAATATGGTGGTTCAGCATTCTATGACTACCATCGGTCTATGACTACCAACGGCTGTGTTTCCCCAGCATGAGGTGATGACTAACTGGAGTAACGTAGATACTGAACTTTTTTGTCGCCATTTTGCCAGGTTAAGGTATCCTGTTTGCACCACATACATCATACTGGTGCCCTCTCATGGGACCCCCTTTTTTGACAAACTTGGCCACCCGATTTAATTTCTAGGTAAGTCACAGACATCTAACAATTTTAATCATGGCTCATGCAATTACAGCCAGTGTCGCCTTCTACATGTCTGTGCCAGCTGCTATAGGGCACATCCCAAATTGACCTGTTTACTCAAACAGGGGAATTCCTTGTGACTAAGCCATATCAATGTTGCTTTCTCACAGGCACGCTTGGCCTCCCATCCTTCCCCCACGCTATGTCAATTTTAGTGGAGGGTTTTGTTCACGGTTTTCATACAGGTTTCATCACGTTACCTCAGGGCACTTTTAAGTGTTAGGATTTATTGTCCTCATAAATGGAGGGTCAACACCCTTGGCCTGGTCGAAGGGAAATTTTTGAATAAACTTTGGTTAATTTACGAATTGTCAGCTCCTCATTGTTCACATGTGCCTCGCTTAAGTTCCTTAATTCCATTAGAGGAATTTCCGCTCAAATATGCGTCTGTGGACCAAGCTATCCAACGCATCATCTGCATAGGTAGGAATGCTCGGTTGTCCAAAGCTGACATTTCGGATGCTTTCAAGCTTCTTCCTATTCGGCCTTCTCTCTGGCAGTGCCATGGAATTAAGTGGAGGGGGGTTACTATTTCGTGACCAATCTCACTTTTGGGTCCAAAAGCAGTCTTTGGCTCTTTAATGTTTTGGCTGATGCGCTCAATTGGGTCCTCACGCATAGGGAATACATTATTTGGATGATTACCTCCTGATCGAGAGTTCAAGCCGTGCACCCTCTGATCTACAGAAACTGGTGGCTATGTTTTCTGCTCTTAATGTCCCATTGGCAAGTGAGAAGATGGAAGGTCCAGCTACCACTCTGACCTTATTGGGAATCATGTTAGATTATCGGACCATGCAGGCAAGTCTGCCGACAGATAAGTTGGCTAGGATCAGGGACCGGATCCATGGATTTTTAGTGTCTCAAGCTACTTCCAGGAAAGATTTGCAGTCACTACTGGGCATGTTGAAATTTGCCATGAGGATCATTCCTCAGGGCAGGTCTTTAATTTCCTGGTTGCTGGCTTTGCTACCCACAGCCCCAGACTCTGATTCCAGGGTCAAATTAGATTCATCAGCTTTGTCTGACCTGCGCATGTGGGACAAGTTCCTCCAGAACTGGAACAGCGTTTCCATGTTTTTTCCTGCAGTTTTAGTGTCTTCTCTACAGGTTGTCACTGATGCCGCAGCCACAAGAGGCTATGCGGCCATTTTTTGCACACATTGGCTGGCAGGACCTTGGCCAGACAAATGTCGTGTGATTCCCAGACATCTGCTTTGTTCAAGGTCTACTTCATAGTGGCTGCAGCTCAGGTGTGGGGGGCTTTTATGGACAGGCAACACTGTAGTGATCTTCACGGACAATCAGGCAACCTCGGAAATCATAAACAAGTGTAGATCTGGTCCTCTACACATCATGTCCTTCATACGCATGCTCATTTGGCTAGCTCTACAATTTAGGTTCCACATACAACTGCAGGTTTAATAGTGGTGTGCAGAATTCGGCAGCAGACTCACTTTTATTTTGATTTCTCTTCCTTTTTTCAGCAGGTTCCGGAAGCAGACGTTTGTGCCACCCTGTCCCCGCAATTCTCTCTGTTGAGGATGGATTAAGCACACACTGGGCAGGTGCTTTAGGGTTGATCGACAGGTCACTGTCCATCAACACAAGGGGGCTTATAGCACAGCCTGGAAAACATTTCAGTCTTTTCACACTCTGTATCCTAGGCCGGATTGCTTTGATAGTCAATATCTTTTGACTTTTGTGGCTTACTGTAATTCTTAACTGAAACTGTCTCACAATACAATCAAGGTGTATTTGGCAGGTATCCAACATTTCATTTCTCTACAACATCCCGGTAGACCTTCAGTGTTTGCAGCTCACTCTTTCAAAGCTATCCTGCGGAGTATTCAGAAAAGCAACCCCCACCGAGCCCTGCTAACAGGCTTCCAATCACAGGGCACATCTTCAGGGCTATGTCGGATATTTTATCTAGGTCTCCTTTTGGGCAGCTACCTAGTCTGGTGCTGAAGGCGGTTATATATTTAGCCTTGTATGGTTTTCTCAGACCGGGGGAGTTTTCTTGTACTGGAGTGAAGTTCTATACACTGTCCATCAGTCAGTTAATCAGGTACCCCGACCATTTCCTGTTACACCTGGATACATGTAAAAAAAACACAGCAAACTGGGGCTGGTACTGATATCAGGTATATCAAGGTCGAGGCTGGTTGGTGCCTGGTTTCAGTCTTGATCTACTCATGGCCCAGTTGTCAGAGGAACCCAGGTATAGTCCTATTTTGCCATTTAGCGGGGCCCCACTCATCTCTATACTTTTCATTGAGTATTGTTGCAACCTCTTAGGGAATCTGGGGTTGAATCACAAGTCTTACGCAGGTCATTAATTTAGGATTGGGGCCGCTTCTGCAGCCTCGCACCAAGGTGTCCCTGTTAACATTTTTAAAAGGTTGGGCAGGTGGAGGTTATCGTGCTACTCCAGGTACATTCCGGAGCCACTCAGTGAGATGTCTCAAGCATTTGTTAATTTGGCCGATTAGTCTGTATTGTTTGTTTCAATAAACCTCCTTTGCAGACTCGTCCTACTGTCTTTGCCCCCTTTTAGGCATACTGACCTTGTAAACACGGCACACCCCAGGTCACCTTCCAGCTTTCTTCCCCTAGTTTCCACAATAGTCTCTGAGTACAAGTAGGAAGGCAGGGTGCAGGCCTGCCTGAATTTTTAGGAGGAGCCTCGTCTTTATATTCTGCCCTCCCTTACTGTCGGCTTCCCTTTCGTTATCCCACCCTCCCTTTTCCTTTATTTTTTACCACTTTTCATTTCTTTTTCACTTCTTGGGCATACCCCCTTTTAGGCATACTGACCTCGTGACCACAGCACACTCCAGGTCACCTTCCAGCTTTCTTCCGTTTTCTTCCCCTAGTTTCCACAAGAATCTCTGAGCACACATAAATTTGTTCATGATACCAAAACCCAACTGGGGTATTTGTCGTATTCTGGTTTTAAAAAGTCTCAACAAACTCCTTCAAAATTCTAAATTTTGCATGGAATCTGAAAAGGTCAGTAATTGCCTCCTTGAGACCAGGGCAATAAATGGCATCTGTGAACATCCAATATGCCTATCTCCATGTTCCCATTTACCCACCTCATCAGCATTTCCTGTATTTCACATTGGCAGACAACTACTTCCAGTTTGCCTTTTAACCTATCCTTCGCTCCCAGAGTTTTTACAAAAGTCTTAGCACCTTTGCTTGCCATTCTCACAACTCTGGGCGTCAAACTTTCAGGATAGATAGATGACCTTCTTCTAAAGAACTGATCTCTCTTCTTGCTATCATAAAAAGCCCACAGAACAATTCAAATGCTCCAGGCTTTTGTTTGGGTGATCAATTTCAAATAATATGATCTCTGGCCTTTCCTTCACCTGGAGTACTTGAGTCTGGTCCTGGTCACAATGCAAGCAAAAGTTTGCTCCCAAAAAGGTAGCTCTTTCTCGAAAAGCACATGCTCGAGAACGTAGATTAAAAAGGCATCTCACATTGAGATTATTCATCAGAGATATATACCTAACCTTAGCCTCCTTCGAAACAGTACCATTCACCCAATTCCTTTCAAGAAATCTTCAGCATAACATCATGTAACCTGGAAAAAGCACCACTATCATTACCTTTCTTCCTTATCACAGGAAAGTTAACACAACAGATGCTCTCAGACATGGAAGGTGTGTTGCAATCCCCAACATTCCAAGGAACACAGTCACTGAGGGAAGCCAAGCTGAACATTTTTTAAAATCAATATTTTTTACTTGTTGCTATAATAAATAGCCCAATTAAAAAAAAAAATTCTCAGTTTAGGTCGATACGTATTCTTTTACATATTTTTGGTTAAAAAAAAACGCAATAAGCGCTTACAAAATATGGGACAGAATTATTATTTTTTATAATTTTTTTATTTTTTTTACTAGTAATGGTGGCGATCTGCGATTTTTTTATTGGGACATTATGGCGGACACATCGGACACTTTTGACACATTTTTGGCGCCATTCACATTTATACAGCAATCGGTGCTATAAATATGCACTAATTACTGTATAAATGTGTCCGGCATTGAAGGGGTTAACACTAGGGGGTGAGGAAGGGGTTAAATGTGTACCTGTATTGTGTTCTAACTGTGGGGGGAGGGGGGTGACTGGGGGAGGTGACCGATTGTGTCCCTATGTACAAGGGACACAGATCGGTCTTTTCTCTCCCCTGACAGGACATGGAGCTCTGTGTTTACACACAGAGCGCCATGTCCCTGCTCTGTCATTGCCTTTCGCGGGTACCTGGCGGACATCGCGACCGCTAGGCACGTGCATCGGCATCTCGGGGGCAATCCAGGACGTCATATGGCCCGGGGCTCAGGTGATTAAACTCAGAGCAGTTAGGTTGGCCTGCAGCACTGGACCCCCTTCTGAAGGGGCACCCAATCAGGGTGTGGTCAGATAAAACCACAGTGGTGAGCTACATCAACCATCAAGGGGGAACAAGGAGTCTGGCTGCTTTAAAGGAAGCAAACCAGATCATCTCTTGGACAGAAACTCACTGTGTAGCAATCTCTGTGGGCCCTTATCCAGGAGTGGACAACTGGAAAGTGGATTATCTCAACCGCCATCACCATGAACCCTTCATCCACATGTCTTCAATCCGATATGCCAAACATTTTGATTTTGGATGTGGACATCCTTACCACCACATTCAAAAACTTCCTCTGCTTGTCGCCAGACCCAAGGATCCTTTAGCTCTAGCCTCATATGCCTCAATAATCCCCTGGTCTCAGTTCAGGCTAATTGATACCTTCCATCCAGTACAAATCCTACCAACAGAACAAAAGAAGAAAATCTGTGATTCTAATTAAACCAAACTGGTCCAGAACAACCTGGTACAGGTACTGACTTCTAGTAAATGACCCCTGGCTTCTTACTAGGTTCTCAGATCTGCTATTTTAGGGCCCTCTATTCCATTCTGCTTCCCAGTCTCTGGCTTTAACAGATATTAAAGCAGAGTTCCACCCAAAAAAGGAACTTCCACTTTTTGGACCCCTCCGGTGTCACATTTGGCACCTTTCAGGGGGGAGGGGGTGCAGATACCTGTAATGCAGGTATTTGCACCCACTTCCAGGAGAGACTCCCACAGGAGTCACTCCACTCCCCCCCCTGCTGCCTTCTGGGAAACACACTGGTCCCAGGAGACAGCTTCCTGATTCCCTCACTGAGGATGGCGGTGGGGCACTGGACAGGTAATTGTCCATTTATTAAAAGTCAGCAGCTGCAGTATTTGTAGCTACTGGCTTTTAATATATTTTTTCATGGGACCTAATTCCCACTTTGCTAAAGGTCTTTGATTCCCACCTTGCTAAAAGCAAGCAAAGCCTCTTCCAGGAAAATAAATGATTGCACCTAGAAATCTTTTTCCTTGAAAACAGACACTTCAGTCCCAGAAATTACTCTGTATCTCATGTTCTGGCTTACCAGAAATTGGCCTTAAGTACTTTTAAAGGTCAGATCTTGGTCTTATCCATTTTTTTGCCCCAAAGACCTCTAGCTATACTCGATTTTTTTAAAACCTTTCTTCAAGGAGTAACATTTTATTAGGCCCTTTTAGCACCCTGTGCTTCTTTGGGACCTCAACTCTGTTCTCCTTTATGCAGAAACCACCCTTTCAACTGATCAGATCTCTTGTGCAAAGTAGATTCTTTGGTCTTTATTGTGTCTCTCAGACATGTTTCTGGAAGCCCTTTTATGTAAAGAGCCTTTCCTCATAATTCACGTCCAATCTTCTGCTGATGCAGCTTCTGACCTCATGGGTCTCGCAACAGTTCTTTGAGGTTGGGTCTGTTGGCACAGGTCTGTTTGCCCTTATTGTTGCCCACTTCTCCTATTCATTGCTTGGGGATGTCCCATGGTGTAGGAATACTCTGTCCTGTACTGTACGATTAAGATAAGAGGATTTCTGCCTTACCTGTAAATTCCATATCTTGGAGTACAGTTCAAGACACAAACCACCCTTGCTTCCATTACATTGATCTACTTTGCATTGCTCCAAAACTGAAGATTCGTAAACAGGGGAAAATGTATAGACGAGGTGCTCATTGGCATGTCCTCAAAAGCTTTGCCAGTGTCTAATCACCTGAATGCACATGCCTATAACTCACAATATATGAATTCTCTGGCTATGCCTTGTACTTTATTCGAAGATATGGAATTTACAGGCAAGTCAAAATTCCTCTTTCCTTTAGTTATTCTTTAAGTGCAAGACCATGTTAGCTACCAAAAGGCTATATACATTTTATTTATTTTTTTAAATGAGTGACATGGCAGTTGTACAGTATAATTAAATAGCAAATATTTTTTTTTTAATGCTTTATTTTATGTACTAATAGCTAAAAACCAGACCTTGTTCGGGTCTATAAAAGGACAGCAGGTATGGGCTGAAGTAATTAAGAGGCGAGTAGGGATAAATAAGTTATATTACTTAGATATATGCCCTTACACCTTTTCCTTAAGCTTACTCTGGATAATAGAAGTGTAAAATTCTGCAGTGAAAATCATTAAAAAAAAAGTCTTTCATTTAGTAATGCTGGGTATAGTAAAGCAGGGCTCAAAATTTCAAGTCCTGAGCTACTAGCCAGGCCTCAAGAGTTACTCGCCACCAGTTGCCCCACCTAATTCATACACTGCCCTGTGCCTAATTGCACCCGTAAACACACCCTTGTAGATTATCTCAAGGAATGACACTGTTAAATGTTTTATGCAGAATCAAGTTACACAATTAAATATTACCAACAACAACTTTAACAAAATGGGACAGGGCATTGGGGGCAGACCAGAGGGACAGGGCACTGGGGGCAGACCAGAGGGACAGGGCACTGGGGGAAAACCAGAGGGACAGGGCACTAGAAATGGGTCTCTTCCCCATTCTCTTGCTGTCTCCTCCGCAACTCCCATCCGTCCTCTCTCTCTCTCCCTCTCCTATTCATCTCATCATCAGGAGCCTGTGTGTGCGGCTCCACGCTTGCATGTCCCCACTTCCCCTTTTTATTTAGGCTGGCAGTGAGGAGAGGAGCTGCAGCACAGCGGGAGGGAGTACAATCCAGCGCTGAGATCCACACAACTAAACAGCCATTGACATGATAGCACAGTGCACACTGACACAGCACAGCACACATTGAGCCCAGTCTGTTCACAGTGCTCAGGCTGAACTGTTGGACACTTACATAGAGCACAAGGAGAAGAAAACTGCACAAACTGGAAAGCTGCCACTCTCATGTCAGGGCAACTTTAAGTGTGCTGCATTGGTCGGGGAGGGGGGCAGGCTCAGAGAGGTCATACTGTTAGGTCCCATGGCTTAATGAGAATTGTAAGGAGAGATTCTGTGTACTGCTCTGCCTGTGCGTGACTCACCAGACTACTTTTCCCGAGCATGCACCTTTCCTCTTCGGCCGCCAATCTCATCGGGACTCTAAGTGTAGGCACAGATTGGAGGGAGATTGGTCATGCAGCCCTGTCATCACTCGCCCCCAGCTCAAATCCACTCGCCAAATGCTAGTAGGCGAGTGGAAATTTTGAGGGCTTTAGTAAAGTATGTTTCATTGATTTGCATGGGTCTCTTTAGCATGAATTACTGCAGAAAAATGTAATACAGGAATATGTATTTGTCTTAAACAACACAAACTAATAAACAGGAACGTGTAATGTAGTGCTCTCTGCAAAGTAACACACATGACTCCACATAAGATATACATTTTATTTTAAATTAATCTCTTTAGAACAAAAATAGACAGCCAAGTACATTCGCTTTATAAAAGCAGAAACAGATTTTTAATTTTTTTTAACAGATTTTTTTTTTTCAGCTTTTGGAATCGGTCACAATGTGAACATGCATCAATTCACTAATTGGATAAAGTAACATATCCACCAAGCCTGGATTGTTAGTCTAGATAACTGTTACAATATCATAACAAAATTCACTCTGGGTGCAGACATGTTGATTATCTGCCCTGGCAAGAGCTCTCACACTTAACTGCTTCTGTAAAGTTTTTCGCTGCAGAAAAGGCACAGACACTTCTGTTTTCTATTGTTCGTGATTTCTGCAATATCTGTTCTAAAAAACATGATCTGGCTTCTGAGTTTGCTTCACATGAAATATTCACTTTAAGTAACACAGTTTGCACACGCATATTACTTATAATCTCATTTATTAGCTTCATAGAAAGCTAATAAATAAAAATCACAGTGGCGATTTACAATGCATTAAGATTTTTGTAATGTTCAGATTTTCCTTTATCATGCTCATTTTACAGTTATAAATTTGAACTAAATCTTTTCTGTCAGTAAAAAAAAAAGAAGAAGATTTGCAGAATAGACTCACCCCCCATTGCTCATTACACTGAACCTGTGATTTAAGTGACACAACAGTTCTATATGAGGCACCACTGGCTGACAGTATACCTTCAGAAAGTAGATTCATCATACTATTACAGATCCAAACCAGGTTGATGTACCCAAACAATGGACTGGACTGGAGAAAATTCAAAGTGCTGGGATTACCTCATCTTGCATGCCACAATAGAATGTGGTAACCCATCTATAGAATAGTAGTGTGCACAGATTGCATGGTTTGCAGATTAGGGCAAATTCCAGTTTCTCTAAGGTACACTTCCAGGGCCAAAAGCTTCTGGGCAAGGTAGGAGCATATTTTGCAAGGCAAAAGGGGCTATATTCAAGCTCACTGTAAACCCTGCTGGTATGAATTATTGTCAGTTTAATCAAGTTGACAAAAATTTAATATCTCAGTATTCTTGTATAGGTATCCAAAGGCATCATACATCTATTGCACTTGCCCCACTAGTTTGTTAGGTCACATGAGTGCACTTACTTTTGACAGCTGGCTCCAGCACTTAGCATGTGGCTGAGAGCCAAAGCGAGCGGTGCCTGCCCCCTCTTCAGCCTGGAGCTTCAGTGAATGCTGGAGGAGCAGAGAGTGGTAACTGACGGTGGTCTGAGCAGTTGGAGAACAGAGCGATCAATGGTTATGTGATCACTCAGTTCTTGGTCTTAGAACTGCCATGGGACAGCTGCAAAATCACTTCTCCTTTAACCATTTTTCAAATTTCTGCAGGAAACCATACAGACACAAAGATGTTTATATCTTGCACAGTTTTTTACTGTATAGAGCTTAAAGCACAAATAAACCTTCTCCTTTACAGTCAAGTAAGCTGCAACCTTAGCCTCAGTTTGATCTGTAATTGCAATGGTGCTGCACACATGATCAGCTATGACACCAGCCATTTCATGGTATGACAGTTCGATTGAAAGCTAATCTAAGCATTTATAACTATAACAGTTATCATTTAAGGCATGTCTTGAATGTAACCGTTTTGGGAAACAGTTAAATCAGTGGGTTTGCTTTAACTTTTTTTTTTCTATGGTAAGGTTGCCACGAGTCACATACAGTTGCACAGTCTATTGTTATGTCTTAATGTAGAGCAGGTGTTCCATCAGATAAGGCAACCCGTCAGAATTGGTAACTGAAGTGTCGTTCCGTTGCGGCCATCTTGCTACACCCCGCACTCCTCCACAGTAATGATACACCGAGAAGGGGGAAAGCGGACATCTTCTTATACCCACCAGAGTTTTGCATTTCACAGTTATTTTTAACAGGATACAGAGCTTATACTGTGAAATACGGTATTTAGAAATACGACAAACTGCTTAGATGTTATTTAAAAGCAGCGGCAAACCTGCGGACCTCCGTCAAATTTCCAAATACTGTATTTCACCATATGTGCTTCGTTTCCTGTTAAATATAACAACTGTGAAATGCAAAACTCTGGTGGGTATAACAAGATGTTCGCTTGCGCCCTTCTCGATGTACCATTACTGTGGAGAAGTGTGGGTGTAGCAAGATGGCGGTGATGGATCATCACTTCCGTCATCAATTCTGACAGGTCGCTAAATCTGACAGAACACTGGCAACCCTTGTACTGTTTTTATCTCAAGAGACAAGAAGTTATCAACCAAATAAAAATACAAATCCAGCCTAGCCAAAAACATTTTCAGCCACAGAATCGGTCAATTGAGATTGCATACCGAGTTGCAAAGGAGTTAATTAGCATAGCAGGCAGTTTGATAAATGTATGAGAATTATTAAATACAGGATTATAATCACCAGACCGGTAGCAATATTTTAAAAAAAAAGGGACAGACGTGGAGCTTGGAATTTACAAACTATAATGCAGACATCAGTTGTGTTAAAAAAAAGTATATAAAGGGATGCCATCTGTTGTCTCTCTGAAACAAAACACATTATCAGTGTACCTTACCTAAAACCCAACCATACCTAGCATAACTGATCATTGGCAAGTTTGGCATTAGGAAAGAAGAATTCAGTAGATGATATATTGATATATAGTATAGCTCTTTTCTAAAAAGCATACTATATTTTACCTTATTGCAGGAAAGGAATGTATATACCAGGTGACAAATACATACTCGTATAAGAATCTGATGGGCAGAAAACAAAAAGGTGGTGAGTGGTGGTATCTATTTATGTCGGTCACAATGTTGAAGGGGTGAATATCCTTCCTCTCATTTAGCCCAGGTTCACAATGGGCTGCGGGAGTGAAGCCGTGCGAGTTCAGCTAAACTCGCATGATTTCACTCCCGCTGACAGTCCCAATTTTGGCCACGATTCAAGAGACATCTGTGCAGGTTTCTGCACAGATGTCAATGTAAATCGCAGGCTGAAATCGCAAAAAGTAGTACAGAAACTACTTTTTGAAATCGTGCCCCTGCCGCCAATTTGCGGCAAATACCGCCGTTTTGACATGCCAAATCGCATGTCAAAATGCACCAGTGTGAACCAAGCCATAGAGGTTAAAAAAAATTCAAACAAAGAGCCCCACCTAACCTTACATTTCCCTTTCTCCCCAAATCTTCTATGCACTGGCTTTTTATAGATTTCTGAAAGGCTGGAGACACTTTTTACAGAAGTCTATGGGAAGCCAGATGTTAACAAATGGCTAAAGCCTTGGGATTAAGGGAAGTATGCATCTATGGAGGGTTCATGTTGCTGGCTTAAGTGATTTTCTAAACAGAAGTGTGATTTTTAAACACAAGTGGGAAGAGTTAAAAAACAGGAGTTTGCTTTTAACTGTTTCTGCTTGCAAGTGTCATTTTTTTCTCTGACACTTTTTAAACAGGTTTTTATTTCTCTCTGCTAAGGAAAGTGTTTAATTGTGATCAGGTTTTTTTTTTCTCTGCTAATCAGTGGGGAGTGTTTAATTGTAAACAGGTGAAGAGGTGAAGAGGTGAGTATAAAAGTCTCAGTCAAAACTCCCATAAGGAGCTGGCTCCCAGTTCATGTTGCTGGCTTAAGTGATTTTCTAAACAGAAGTGTGATTTTTAAACACAAGTGGGAAGAGTTAAAAAACAGGAGTTTGCTTTTAACTGTTTCTGCTTGCAAGTGTCATTTTTTTCTCTGACACTTTTTAAACAGGTTTTTATTTCTCTCTGCTAAGGAAAGTGTTTAATTGTGATCAGGTTTTTTTTTCTCTGCTAATCAGTGGGGAGTGTTTAATTGTAAACAGGTGAAGAGGTGAGTATAAAAGTCTCAGTCAAAACTCCCATAAGGAGCTGGCTCCCAGTTCATGTTGCTGGCTTAAGTGATTTTCTAAACAGAAGTGTGATTTTTAAACACAAGTGGGAAGAGTTAAAAAACAGGAGTTTGCTTTTAACTGTTTCTGCTTGCAAGTGTCATTTTTTTCTCTAACACTTTTTAAACAGGTTTTTATTTCTCTCTGCTAAGGAAAGTGTTTAATTGTGATCAGGTTTTTTTTTCTCTGCTAATCAGTGGGGAGTGTTTAATTGTAAACAGGTGAAGAGGTGAAGAGGTGAGTATAAAAGTCTCAGTCAAAACTCCCATAAGGAGCTGGCTCCCAGTTCATGTTGCTGGCTTAAGTGATTTTCTAAACAGAAGTGTGATTTTGTGATTTTTAAACACAAGTGGGAAGAGTTAAAAAACAGGAGTTTGCTTTTAACTGTTTCTGCTTGCAAGTGTCATTTTTTTCTCTGACACTTTTTAAACAGGTTTTTATTTCTCTCTGCTAAGGAAAGTGTTTAATTGTGATCAGTTTTTTTTTCTCTGCTAATCAGTGGGGAGTGTTTAATTGTAAACAGGTGAAGAGGTGAAGAGGTGAGTATAAAAGTCTCAGTCAAAACTCCCATAAGGAGCTGGCTCCCAGTTCATGTTGCTGGCTTAAGTGATTTTCTAAACAGAAGTGTGATTTTTAAACACAAGTGGGAAGAGTTAAAAAACAGGAGTTTGCTTTTAACTGTTTCTGCTTGCAAGTGTCATTTTTTTCTCTGACACTTTTTAAACAGGTTTTTATTTCTCTCTGCTAAGGAAAGTGTTTAATTGTGATCAGGTTTTTTTTTCTCTGCTAATCAGTGGGGAGTGTTTAATTGTAAACAGGTGAAGAGGTGAAGAGGTGAGTATAAAAGTCTCAGTCAAAACTCCCATAAGGAGCTGGCTCCCAGTTCATGTTGCTGGCTTAAGTGATTTTCTAAACAGAAGTGGGAAGAGTTAAAAAACAGGAGTTGAAAACAGAAGTTAAGACAGGAGTCTTCTGAACTGTAAGTAACATCTTAAACTTCCTACAAGTAATTATATTGTAACTGGGAAATGTGTGCTAGCAGGGTTGAAGGTTTTGCTCAGTGCACAGTGTGTCACATGTATACAAAATTGGTGCAACAGCTCCAGGATGGATACCGCTGTGACAGATGTGAGCAGGTTGCCCTTCTGGAAGCTCGCATTAGAGATCTGGAGGAACAAGTTGCAACACTGGGCAGAAAGGACAACCTTGAAAGGGGTCCTCTGCTCGCTGAGCAGGTGGTCAGTAGGGTTAATGTGGAGGGTGGAGGGGCAAGTCAGGATTATCAGATAGGAAGATGGGTTAATGTAGTTAGAGGGAGTGGAAGGGGCTTGCAGACAAGGAAGGCCAATCCTGTGTTTGTGCATCAAAACAAATTTGCCAAGTTGGGTGAAGATGTGGAGGTGGCTAACACAGAGGTGGCAGCCCTAGATGTTACTGCTACCCCTAACAGCCGGGAGAGCAACCCATCTAGTAGAAGTGGTGAGGGGAGTGCAGGTAGGCCTAGACAGTTGGTGGTAATAGGGGATTCTATAATCAGAAGGACTGATAGAATAATTTGTCGCCAGGATCGCCTCAACCGAATGGTTTGCTGTCTCCCTGGTGCCAGGGTTCGGCATGTGGTGGACCGGGTGGATAAATTACTGGGAGGGGCTGGGCATGACCCAGCTGTCTTGGTCCATGTTGGAACCAATGACAGTATACATGGAAGGTGGAGGCTCCTTAAGAATCAATTTAAAGAACTAGGCTGCAAGATGAAGGGAAGGACCTCCAAGGTGATATTCTCTGAAATATTGCCTGTGCCATGCGCAACACAGGAAAGGCAGGGGGAGATTAGAGAGCTGAATGCATGGCTAAAGACCTGGTGTAGGAAGGAGGGATTTGGGTTTCTAGAGCACTGGGATGACTTTTCATTGGGGTGCAACCTATATGCTAAAGATGGTTTGCACTTGAATGGAAGGGGGTCTGCTGTGCTGGGGGAGAGGTTTAGGGGAATGCTGGAGGAGTATTTAAACTAGACTTGAGGGGGGAGGGTGAACGTGAATTACATCGGGCACACAGGTCAGTTAGGGGTCAGACATTAATGGAGAGTGGAATGGGGATAGATGGAGGTGGGGTTATGGCAGGTGACAAGAAAGTTCCCATGTTGCAAACAGCCATTGGAAATTATAGTGCCATTTGCACTACTAAAAATTATATGAATCATATGAAAAACGCCAGCGAAAAATGTAACAATACATTTAAGTGTTCACCAATGCCAGAAGCCTTCCAAGCAAAACAGGTGAGTTGGAAGCTCTGGTGCATGAGGAGAGCTATGATGTAATCGGTATTGCTGAAACTTGGCTTCAATCCTCACATGACTGGGCTATTAATATTCCTGGCTATGCTCTCTTTCGGAAAGACAGGGTAAAAAGGAAAGGTGGAGGGGTCTGTCTCTATGTGAGAAGTGACCTCAAAACAAGCGTGAAAGAGGACCTGGTTGATGGAGAGTGTGATGAAGTTGAAGCATTATGGGTGGAACTGCATACAGATGTGCGTAGTTCAAAGCTAATCATTGGAGTTTGTTATAGACCACCCAATGTTAATGAGGAGGTGGAGACTCAGCTCCTTGCACAGATGGAAAGGGCTGCAAGGGCAGGGACGGTGATAATAATGGGGGATTTTAACTACCCAGAAATTGACTGGAATAATGGAATTTCTGGGACAGTTAAAGGACAAAAATTTAAAAACCTATTGCAGGACAATTTTATGGTCCAGTTTATTGAGGCCCCAACTAGGAATGATGCTCTGTTGGACCTGGTAATCTCAAACCATGCAGAGCTCATTACTAATGTTCAGATAAAGGAACACCTGGGTAGCAGTGATCATAACATGATTTCGTTTAATGTAAACTATAAGCAAGAAATACATACAGGAAAGATAAAAACACTTAATTTCAAGAGAGCAAATTTTCAAAGCATGAGGACTGCTCTCCAGGGCTTGGACTGGGAGGGAATATTGGCACCGATGAACACAGAACAGAAATGGGAATTCTTCAAAAAGACTCTTTGGAACCTCACTGCAAAGTATATTCCCATGGGCAATAAGTTTAAAAGGCTACAGATAAAACCTATGTGGCTCACGGTTAAAGTTTAAAAAAGCTATAAACAATAAGAAAATAGCTTTTAAAAAATATAAAAATGAAGGAACACTAGTGTCGTTTAAATGTTACAAAGAATATAATAGAATATGTAAAAAGGAAATCAAGGATGCAAAAATTCAAAATGAACGACAGATTGCAAAAGATAGTAGGACAAACCCCAAAAAATTCTTTAAATATATTAATAGTAAAAAGGTCAAGTCTGAGCATGTAGGCCCTTTACAAAATAATCTAGAGTGGGTGACTGAGGACATAGAGAAGGCAAATTTATTAAATGCTTTCTTCAGCTCTGTGTATACAATGGAGTATGGGGAAGCTCATGTCCATAATGGGGGTGGGAGTGACACAGCCCCAAATCCACAATGGCTCAAAAGTGATATGGTCCAGAAATATTTAGACAGAATAAAGGTGGATAAAGCACCTGGACCAGATGGCATCCACCCACGGATCCTAAAAGAATTGAGCTCTGAAATTTCAAAGCCACTGTATCTAATATTTAGGGACTCATTAATGACAGGAATAGTACCACTGGATTGGCATAAAGCCAATGTGGTGCCCATATTTAAAAAGGGAACAAAGTCTTTACCTAGTAACTATAGACCTGTTAGTTTAACTTCTATAGTTGGAAAGATACTGGAACGTTTAATAAAAGACCACATGGATGAGTTCTTGCTGGAAACAAACTATTTAAGCAGCAGACAGCATGGATTCATGAAGGACAGAAGTTGTCAGACAAACCTGATTTCCTTTTATGAAGAGGTAAGTAAAACCCTGGACAGAGGCGTGGCAGTGGACGTGGTATACTTGGATTTTGCAAAAGCGTTCGATACAGTTCCCCACACACGGCTCATGTGTAAGGTAAGGTCTACAGGATTAGATATATCAGTTTGTAAATGGATAGAAAACTGGCTGAAAGACAGAATTCAGAGAGTTGTGGTTAATGATTCTTACTCTGAATGGTCCAAGGTTATCAGCGGTGTACCCCAAGGTTCAGTGTTGGGTCCCTTACTTTTCAATATATTTATAAATGATATTGGGTCTGAGATCAAAAGTAACATTTCTGTTTTTGCAGATGACACCAAGCTATGCAGTGGAATAATGTCCTTACAGGATGTCTCCAATTTACAAGCCGACCTCAATGCTCTGTCTAATTGGGCGACTAAGTGGCAGATGAGGTTTAATGTTTTTTTTTTTTTTTTTTTTTTTTTAAAGTGTATTTTTGTGCGTGAACTCGAGAGAGAGGAGCCGGACTGCAGGAGTTGGGAGTAGGCAGACCCTCCCCCCGGAGGCAATCGCCATCCTTCTCCATGCCCCTGGTGGCAATGGCGGGTGTGAAGGGGGGCCTCCAACTCACCCCGCCCTACCTGCTCCTCTTGGGAGCCCAACTGGGGCCCAACGGGACCCCAATGGGGCAGAGGGACTCCCCCTATGAGGGAGTGAGGGGGCCTAGCCCACCCAGCCAGCCCCGTAGGTCCTTCGCCTCTCTTTATTTTAGGAGACCGCATGGCCAAAGTGCGTGTGTTTTAAACCAATTTCGTGTGCGTGCAAGTGTGGTGGTTTTTGTGGGGGGGGGGGGGGGTGGGCGTACTAAGCACAGGCGTACCTTGCATAGCACACCCACCGGGAGCCGGGCTGAGACCACCAAACTCAATTCACATGTAGCTGAGACCGGGATCCGAACCCTTGGCTGCAGAGGTGAATGGCTTGTCAGCGCAGTGCCAATCACGTTGAGCCACCACAGCTCCACTGAGGTTTAATGTTGATAAATGTAAAGTTATGCACTTGGGGGCTAAGAATATTCATGCATCATACATGCTAGGGGGAGTACAACTGGGGGGATCTGTAGTGGAGAAGGATCTGGGTGTTTTAGTTGATCATAAGCTCAATAATGGCATGCAATGCCAAGCTGCGGTTTCCAAAGCGAGCAAAGTCCTTTCTTGTATTAAGAGAGGTATGGACTCCAGAGATAGAGATATCATTTTGCCCCTGTACAAATCATTAGTCCTCAAGACCTCATCTGGAATATGCAGTCCAGTTTTGGGCACCAGTTCTCAAAAAGGATATCGGAGAACTGGAGAAAGTGCAGAGAAGGGCAACCAAACTGATAAGAGGCATGGAGGAGCTCAGCTATGAGGAAAGATTAGAGGAACTGAATTTATTCACTCTTGAGAAGAGGAGAATAAGGGGGGATATGATCAACATGTACAAATACATAAGAGGTCCATATAGTGAACTTGGTGTTGAGTTATTCACTTTAAGGTCAACACTGAGGACAAGGGGGCACTCTTTACGTCTGGAGGAAAAGAGATTTCACCTCCAAATACGGAAAGGTTTCTTCACAGTAAGAGCTGTGAAAATGTGGAACAGACTCCCTCCAGAGGTGGTTCTGGCCAGCTCAGTAGATTGCTTTAAGAGAGGCCTGGATTCTTTCCTAAATGCACATAATATAACTGAGTACTAAGTTTTGTAGGTAAAGTTGATCCAGGGTAAATCCGATTGCCTTTCGGGGGATCAGGAAGGAATTTTTTCCCCTCCGGTAGCAAATTGGATCATCGCTCTGCTGGGTTTTTTTGCCTTCCTCTGGATCAACTGTGGGTATGGAGTTGGGTGTATGGGAGGATGTACTGTGTTTTACTTTGTTTTATTTTTATTTATTTTTTATGGTTGAACTGGATGGACTTGTGTCTTTTTTCAACCTGACTAACTATGTAACTATGTAAGGAAGGAAAGGAAGAAAAGAAGGAAGGAAAGGAAGGAAAGAAGGAAGGAAGGAAAGGAAAGAAATAAATAAAGGAAGGAAGGAAGGAAGGAATAAGAAGAGGGCACATGCATCTTTCTTTTAAAGTACAGTTATTGTTTAAAGCGGAGCTCCACCCTAAAGTGAAGTCTCGCTGATCGGAACCCTCCTCCCCTCCGGTGTCACATTTGACACCTTTCAGGGGGGAGGGGGGTGCAGATACCTGTCTAAAGACAGGTATCTGCACCCACTTCCGGCCACACGTCTCGGGCAAAAGACAGGTTTTTTCTGACATCCCGTCGCCCCCCCCCCCTGTTGTGTTTTGGGAACACTCGGCTCCCAGCACACAGCGGGAGCCAATTGGCAGGGTGACGAGCGATCGCTTGTCCTCTGCTGCGGACGCCGCTGGACTCCAGGACAGGTAAGTGTCCTAATATTAAAAGTCAGCAGCTGCAGTATTTGTAGCCGCTGGCTTTTAATATTTTTTTTTGAGCGGACATCCGCTTTAAGTTGCTAAAACCTGTTAACAGTCTGTCTACAGCTAGCCCCTTAAAAAAAGGTTTTCTGCTCAAAGCCTATAGATAAAAACACAACACTAGGTTGTCTAATACAACTAGTCGGTCTTAATATCAGTGTCTTGTAATTCTATACAGTAGAACTCTGGAATATGAAGGGTTAATATTTGATCATCAGACTGTTGCATTAACATGTTCTGACCAGGAACATGCTGATATAAGGAAAGAGGGGAGGTATAAACAGTATCAGTATTCTACTTTTTTTTTTTATTGTGCAGTAGCAGGCTGATAACAGGGAGGCAATTAGGATTGATTACCTAACTACAGTAGTTAATGCAAATATCTGGGAATGAAAACACTTTTTTGACACCCCATTTGGCAAATAAGTTACATCTAATGCCGTCTAACCAAGGTCCAGATCACTGCTCTTTACTGTACAAGTCATAGTACTAGGACTGGATATTACAACATACTTTTTACAGCATGTTGACTTGAGAGTTCCAGCTCTTAAACAGGGAAGGGATTATGTCCCTTTACAAGGAAAGGGAAATTAAATGACAGGATCTGTTCACTCTATGACAGCTGGAACTCTCAGTCTCCATGCTGAAAGAAGTGTGTCGTAGGTATGTTGTACCTGGGATCAATGAAACTAATTTGTATAGTAAACAGCAGACATCTGAGCATAGGATAGATGATCGTTCTATTGACATCCCAGGATTCCCTCACTTTGAAGGGATTTCCTCTCATTTCCTGCTTTGGCTATGGGACAGGAAGTGAAGGGAAATCTCCCATTAGGAACAGAAAACTGTCAGGGAGTTATAACCCTCCCTTACTCTATCCAAAAAGTACGTTTTACATGCAAAGAACAAACAAAATGGTTACCTTTCTTGCTGCTTGACCAGTGTACTACGGATAGCCCAACTTTTCCCAAAACTAAACAACCCCCATTTATTACCTTAGTTACCCCTTATTACTAAGATTAACGAGAGACACCATCTTGTTGGAGTAAAATGGCCACAACAGCCAATTTATTTTAACCACATAAAATATTACTATTAAATAATTAAATCAAAATAATTAAATCACACAAACTTTCTTTTCTTAACAATTTGTAACCAACTCTTTTAAATCCCAGCTTCCTGGTCTTTGACGGCAACCCGGCTTCACTTTCCTTTTACCAGTACACTGCGCAACCATTAACCATAACCGGCCCCCAGCCGACCCAGCTCGGAGACAAACCTTATCCCGTGCAGTGCAACCATAAACCGTATTCCAACGGACACCGTTCCGCTGGAATAATCCCCCATAAGGGTCCCATCCCACCGATGAGCCCACCACCATTTCCATCACATCTGTAACTGCCGCCATCAAAGACCACCTAACACCGCCAAACCATTCCGATCCTGCTGTCGTGACGCCCACACATGCCAACCTGAAATAAAAGAAAACAAACGAACAACACCTCCTCAGCTAAACCACCTGACTTCCTTCCAACCAACCAGCTCCCTCCTGCCTTTAACTCTAAGTTGCCCTACCTCCCCCTAGTCATGCCCGGCCCTACGTTACTTTGCTGTGTTTGCTTTTCCACTCCGGGCCTCCCTATCTCGCTGAACACTGCAGCAGGAAAATGAACCTGTCCTCTAAAGTCTCTACAGAAACCAACACTACTGGGAATGTCAATCTCCTGTGTACACTTTGCATTCAGTGCTTTCTCTGCTGACTACAGGAAACAATCATGATGAGGGGTTTGATAAAAGAACCACTTAGGGTCAAACTTACACAGTAGTAATTGTCTTAGATCTTGGTGGCCAAATAGATTGGTGCATGAACAAAGACGAGGCAAGTATAAGCAGCTGAATTGGCCACCAATTATGTAAATCTGTTTGCCCTGCATTGATAAATGACTTGTCACTGTAAATAATAAACATGGAAATTTGTGTCTATCGCAGATAAATGCAGAAGCATGCACCTAGTTAGCATTTCATGTTAAAATTTTCTGGCCTTCTGTAGTGCAATGTACATGTTTTGAGACATTTCCCTCAGTAATGTTAGGCCCCGTTCACACCTGATCGATTTTTTTGCTCTAAAACACTCAACAAGCTAAATCCTATTCATTTCAATGGCCCCTGTTCACATCTGAGTGTTCTGTCGTCTGAAGCAAAATGCTTGTCACTCAGAAAAGTACATGAGCTTCTTTTTGGCAGATTACAAGCATTTTTGGTCCCAAAGATTTCAAAATAAAACACCTGACTTCAGCGTTTTGACGCTCGTATTCTGCTCAAACAACAGCTCTCCGCCCCTCCCTCTTCTTCCCCAACTGCTTTCTATTAGCTAAACAAAAATGACTGAAGCTGTAAAACTCATGTAATATTCATCTAAAACGCTTGTAAATAGCTGCAAATACGTTCTAAAAAAAACACCAGTAGAATGCTACGCTCAGGTGTGAATGGATCCTCAATTGAGAGAGTAATTGTAGTTTTTTTTAACCCCTTAAGGACCGCCGCATGTACATATACGTCAGCAGAATGGCACGTACCTGCCTAGACGTGGGTCGGTGGTCCGATCAGGACCCCCCGGTACTTGCGGCGGTCCCCATGGCTGGGCGAGCGATCCGGGATGAGGGGGCGGCTGTTCATTTTTGTCCGCCCCCTCCGGATCGCTCCCAGCCAATGCCCTCCCTCCCCCGCCCTCTTCCTGTGTAAACACAGGTAGGGGGAAGTGATGTAATCTCTCCTCTCGGCGGTATTTTCAACCGCCGCTGAGGAGAGAAGACATCACAAGTGAGTCTGCACAACACTACACTGACACTAGTACACATAGGCACATTTAACCCCCCCCCACCCCCCTGTCACAGTGTCACTGAATGCAGTGATCATATATTTACTGATCACTGCATTGTGTCAGTGTGACAGTTAGTGTAACAGGCAGTTAGTGTTAGGTCCAGGGTAGCCCCCGTACCCCCCTAATAAAGTTTTAACCCCTTAATCACCACCCTAGTTAACCCTTTTACCCCCTATTGCCAGTGTCAGTGTGACAGGCAGTTAGTGTTAGGTCCAGGGTAGCCCTCTACCCCCCCTAATAAAGTTTTAACCCCTTGATCACCGCCCTAGTTAACCATTTCACCCCCTATTGCCAGTGTCACTAAATGATCATTTTTCTGATCACTGTATTAGTGTCACTGTTGCCGCTAGGTAGCTAGTTTTTTTTTTTATTGCAATTTTTTTTTTTACTAAAGACATGTGGCTGAATATATTTTGGCCTAAATGTTTGACTAAAATTTAGTTTATTCGATTTTTCTTACAACAAATAGTAAAAAAATATTGATTTTTTTTTTCAAAAACATCGCTCTATTTTTGTATATAGCGCAAAAAATAAATACCACCAAAAGAAAGCTCTATCTGTAGGAAGAAAAGGACGCAAATTTTGTTTGGGAGTCACATCGCACTTGTCTGTTAAAAACGACGCAGTGCCGTATTGTAAAAACGCCTCTGGGCATTTAGCAGCATATTGGTCCGGGGCTTAAGTGGTTAATCAAATTGCTTTTCAAGCACATTTGTCTGACATATTGGACATATTGCCAGGTCCCATGTGTTACCATGTAATTTTGTAATACATTCTACAATAAAAGAAAGGGAAAAAAGCATCTGTCCTATGTCTAAATTGAATACCTTTGGAGGGTGTGAAACAAAAAGACTTGGCCATATCGATGCACTTGCAAGAAAAACAATTGTGTACTGTCCATTATACTTTTTTATTTGCACTAAACGTTCAAAAAATAAAACATTTTCCCCCACCAAAGATTGTCTTACATAACATTCTGCTAAAAGTTTGTGTATTAGTACTAATTGTACCTTGAAGTAGGATGTTTATGAACCCCAAAAGATGGCATAGTGGTGTCAGCAGAGGTTGCCTAAATGTGAAGGAGAAGCTGAGAAATGGATTCTTCATTGATTGGATATTTATTGCTCGCAGAATAGTATAAAACACCATCAGTGCGCTTTGTGGCACTACATTGGTAACTTCCTTAGGATTGAGCAAAAAATAAAAAAATAAACAGCTGTGATCTGTCTATCGTGCAGTTTGTGAGGGTGCCAATACATTTCTCAGCTTCTCTTTCACATTTGGTCACCTCTGCTGACACCACTTTACCATATTTTTGGGCTCATAAACCTCTTAAGCCCTGTACACATGACGGGAATCCTATCGGGAAAAAAAACGTTGGTATTCCTGACGGGATACCTGCCAGGCTTGACTTGAAAAGCCGTGTATACACACGACCACACACAGTCCCGCCGTTGTTTTGAATGGCAAGAAGGCGTTGACGTCATCGACTACGACGAGCCAATGTCTCGTTACATTCTATGCAGTCGCCGCCATCTTGCTACACCCCTCACTAACCTTGTATGCTACCGCGCATGCGTCATAGTGTTATCGAGCATGGGCAGTTTTTCACCGCATACAGGCGACCGGTTTTCTCGGCAGGAAACACTCTGCTGGGAAACCCAACGAAAAAATATAGAGCAGGGTTCTCTATTTTCCCATTGGGATTCCCGTCCGTTTTCCTGATGGGAAAACTGTAGGGAACATACACATGGCCGGGATTCCTGGCCAAAAGCTCTCCTGGCAGTTTTCCTCCAGTGAAAACTGGTCATGGGCTACAAGGCCTTACTGTGAACACACCAGAATCCTGAGACAGTCATATTCCCTGCAGGCTTTTACTCCAAGTGGTCGGATCCCCCATTAGAGAGCTCAGCAATCTCACAGATGTGAGTGTAATATTACAATTTGTGTCTCCACCGCTTTGTTATATACTGACATGCTGGAATACTTTTACTAACTGTAAGTGCATTACTTTTTATTAAAATCCCTTTTTTTACTTAATACGCTGTAGCGGAGTACAATATTAAACTCCACGATCTCCACTGGTAACCAGGGTAAATCCACAGTCAGCGTTGAAAAGTAAGGCAATGTCCCAAATCCCCCCCAGTAACCGGACGAAACACAGCTCTGAGAGTCAACTGACTTTTTATTCACAGGCTTCCATATTTATATAATTCCCCATGCAAGGGGTTTTCAAACAGCCAAACAGATTTAGCAGGGGTAATACAGTGAGGACCACATGGGGAACTTAACATTTTGGATAATTCTCTCATCAGGCATTGCTGCACGAGGGAAAAGTCGGTTGATAGCTGGGGTCTGGGGTTATGTGTTGTGGGAGTTCGGTTTAAAACTGCCGAACACCGATTGGGCAACATAAAACAAAGTACTTGAATGCTAGTGGCTTACGGCTGCCAGCATACGAATTACTATGTCCACATAAGACCCAGCAGAATACATAGCATATAATACAGACAACCTTTTGACATGCAACGTCCAGTGTTCCAGAAGTGGCTAGGTTTGCCACATACGCTATGAGAGTCCATCTCTTTATGTCGTTTTTGGGCTAACCTGGATCCATCTCTGAGTTATATCTGGCTACCAAACGGAGTGGTTTGTGGGAGGCCTACATCCCTGGGCTCTATGAGACTGATGAAAAGCAGTCTTTCCTTTTGGTAAGCAGGCAGTCTTGATTCACGGGTGCTTCTGAAGATATGATTTCTAGTCTGGAGGATCGACGTTCACTCATCACTTTTTTGGGATTTTTGGATTCCTTATGTTATCAGAAATATTGTTTTGGACATTTATCAATTAACCCTTCACTTTGATTTCACTCACGAGCTGGGTTTTTGGTTATCTTTTTGCACTCCCTTTTTTCTTTCCAATTTCTTTTTTCTGGAGTACTTTTTATGTTATCTATCATGTATGTTTTCATGCTCATATTTATAATTATGTACAATTAATATTGTCACATACTAGCGCTGCACTTTCCTTTTTTATTTAATGTTTACTGGAGTTGTTGTACACAACTTCTAGTGCTGGCAGCTCACCCTTCACATTACTCAAATATTATTCATATATCAATTTTTACTTGCTAGTGCAGCGTTAGCCTTCTGCCTTTTTTTCCTTAATATTACAATTTACCTTCTCATCATATATTTCATCCAATTATCTGTCAAACTACTACACCATAAGAAACTCTCCCGTGGCCTCTGTCTCTTTTTTTCTCTCCTCATCCTTGGAGGTATCCCAGTTGTACCTTGAAGAAGGGGGTACAGCACAAAAGCTTGGCCTGAAAATTAGGATGTTAGTGCAAATAAAAAAAAAAGTGTCACAAACAGTCCTCAATTGTTATCATAGGCAGTGCCAGACAGCCCATTCAAACAATAGCACATTTTAAGGGTTGTATTTTAAATAGGGAAGAAAAACAAAAAGCAAATACAATTTTACCACTTTAGAATTACTTAAAAAGAACCATATCTAGAGTGAGGTGTACAGTTTTGGATCCTATTCTACATAAAATTACATTAGTTTATTTTAACAGAATAATTAGGCAAACTGAGCATATTTACTTTAGAAAAATATATCTTAAGATCAAATGAATAGCTTTAGAAATGTAGATGTTTTAAAAGAAAAATCTGCTTAGGCTGGAAACAAAACTATTGGCCACCAGTGCATAAAGAGGTATTTTACTGTAAGGTCAATTTCACATGGAGGCGTTTGCTAGGTCTGTGTATAGATATATTACTCAATCCTGCCTTGCAGAATTAACATTATTAAGCGTTTGTACCGACTCATTATCTTGGTCATAGATGTAGGTCCCACCATAGATTTCCTAATGAATGCGTTGGTTGTGTCTATACAATCAGGCTAGTGTTGTAACCCGTGTTCCAGGTGTATGTAAATTTCTGTACTGTCCCACTATGGCTCCCATCTAACTGTATTTTCAATTAAACCCAGTTTAGTTGATGTTTATAATTTAGCTAATATGCTGGTAAAAATCAATGGCAATTTCCATTCCAAAACACAGTAATTAGTAGCCAATTAGGATCGTCAGTCCACACTAGCCACAAAGAAATTGTGTCTACTAAAATCCCAGTGTTCACAATTCTACAAGAGTCGCTCCCTTCTTGATTTGAAAATCTAGATGTGCATGCTGGCATTTCCAAATTGGATTTCTAATCCAGTAAAGATTTCATTTTATACACAAATGGCTCATGGAATTGTTTTGGCACAGAGGTGAAGGTCAATGCTGGTGAATTAAACCAGGTTTGAGCAACCTGCTGCATATCAACTCTTGGAAATTATATTGTCTGGCATGCTACAGATAACCCATGCATGGAAACTCCAGCATTACATCAAATAAAACTGCCCTCAAACAAATACAATTAAAAGTTTTTTATTTATTTTTGCCAACAACCGTGTCAAGTGTTAAAAGTAGAACTGAACTTTAAAAAGTTTAACTATGTTATAGAAAAAGATTCATTGTGCCTAATACCATGAAAAATGCACCTTTTGTTGTGAATTCCTTCTGAAAAAGGCATACCTCCTGATATGCGAGTTTGCCTAGGAACTCCTATTTCTAAATCCTCATAGCTGTATATCTGCAGTGTGAGATACAAAGCACTGAGTTCAATGGATTTGGAGTGAGATTTGTGAATTTCACTACTGTGTCACTCAATGTTCTCCTTGGTGGCCGTTCTGTCATGAGGATACAGAGCCCTGACTCTACCATGGTGGTCACCTCCACACAGAAGCACCATGTAGAACAAGGCATGGCAAGTCACTAAGGGAGAAATGATCAGCTGCAGGAAGACCAGAGGCAATACTGGTGACTACTTTTTTGCCCTCTGCCTGTTCCTCTTTAGTTCATTCCTCTTTAAGACAATTTAGGTGTACAATAATGGAGCAACTGTGTGCAACTTTCTATACAATCTAAAGAGGAGCAATACTTTTTCACTGAGACAGAATACAGAGTTATATACATGTAGTGCATGTGATCTGTTATAGTCAGTTTGTACATGCCCCATTGAATGTAGATGGGTTCAGAATGAGTGGGTTCAGAATGAGTATTTAGACAGAAAATCGAGATGTTAAATGTTATTCAACTGTAATGATTGTTGCGGTTTAGAAAAAAAAAAAAAAAACCCACAAGTTTCCACTCCAACTTTCAATGCCAAGTGTCTCTTTGGTCTCTTCATATACAGGGTTCTCATTTCTCGAACCTTTAACATATGCGTTTCCCATAATCATTTCCAGCCATGTGAATTATTTTCATCTCTCATTGGGTCTTGTTACCAATTTTAAAGGAGTATATGGAAGTAAAGATCTTTATTGTTTAGCGAATTGAGATTGCCCGCTTCTATTCTAACCAAAAAGGATACCTATGTGTTTTGTCTTGGCATTTGTGGCAACCAATGTGTGTATAAGGGAGTATTGGTCAGTTTCCACAACCTGGCTGGAATATCACACATCTCAAATAAACCTATCATTATGTGCTAAAGTCCATATAAAAATGGCAGTTGCCTGGCTGCTATGCTGATCCTCAATACTTTGAAAAATTGACAAGTATGTATTGTCAAGTATAATGTTCTTACTGCCTTATTGCAAATATGCTTCTTGCCCGACTGTGTAAGCCTTTAATACTTGTTACGTCACTGACCCCAGAACAATCATGCAGATATCCACAGTGGAAATGTAAAAAGTGCTCTGCTCTATTAGGGGTATACAGGTACAAGAGCTGAAGTGGTTAAAGATTAAGTCTTTCAAGGCCCATTTAGTCTTTTCTTTAGGCTTTATAAAGTCTTAAGAAGGGACAAGCTTGCAATTCCAATAACTTAAGTTGGCAAATAAAGGGCATCACTTGGGGGTTTACTTATTAAAACTATATATAAAAAAAGAAAATCGCATAGCAATTTTTCTAGGTGAAACTGCTGCTACATTGTTAGTGAATGGGGAAAAAAAACAAATGTTCCCCTACAAATTGAATGTTAATGATTCATAAAAAAAAAAAAAAATCTGCATTATGGCCACTAAAAGAACTAATGCCGCGTACACACGGTCGTTTTTTGCGATGGAAAAAAAAACGACGTTTTTTAAAACGTCATTTAAATTGATGAAAGGGCAAAACGTTGTTTTTTGTCTTAAAAAAAACGACCAAAAAAAAATTCCAACATGTTTGAATTTTTTGTGTCGTTTTTCAAAACGTCGTTTTTTGTTTCACAAATAGTCACCGTGTGTAGCAAAAACGTCGTTCAAAACGACGTTTTTCAACCCGCGCATGCCCAGAAGCTAGTTATGAAGCGAGCTTCAATGGAAAAGAGTGGTGAACGTAACCTCGCTTTTTGTGAAAAAACGATGGTGTGTATGCAAAATTGTCTTTGAAAAGTGACGTTTCAAAAACGTTGTTTTTTTACTTCACAGAAAACGTCGTTTTTTTTTCATCGCAAAAAAACGACCGTGTGTACGCGGCATAAGAATCATAGGAAATAAATACTTTTGTAAACAAGTACTGTTTTGGGGTTTAGGTGTGATTTTTAAACAAGAAGGTGTCTAATGTTTTACTTATTTGGATGATCTTAAAAAAATAAGTATGGTAATTGTAAAATATATATATATATATATATATATATATATATATTTGCCAAGATGGTTGCTGCACTTGTCTCCTGCTACCTCTAAGCCCGAGAACTGAGCGATCCAACACTGCTAATCACTCAGCTCATGGTCCTTAGCCTGCCCCACTGGATTGCTGGGCTGGCTTAGGCTCTCAAAGGTTCGCTGAGCCAGCTGCTGGTCCAGGCTGGGTGGATCCTTACCACATAGTTGAGATCTTTTCAAAAGCCTGGATCGGCTCTGTGATGTCAGCCAACAGCAGTCTAATGCTGGGAGCTACCTTCACTCTTGGGACTCCTGCACTCCTGGCACCCACAGGAGAAGTATAGCCAAAAAGGCTTTGGCCATACTTCTGCTTTAGAGGGCTTCTCAGGCTAGTGTAAAAAACAAGAGGCAGTCTACCTCTTTTAAAAACAAAAACAGGACCTTTATATATAACAGCATATATAAAAAGCAATTACTGTTAAAGATAAGCTCCAATGTTAGAACTTTGCGTTTTGTTCTCAGTGTATAGTAGGGTCAGGGTAGGTCCTCTGTGATGCTCTCCAGGAAATTCATTAAACATTTATGAAAATTTTTCTGGTGGTACTAACTGCACTAACTGTATTAACTGCACCTAATACAGGCAATTGATTGTATCCATTTCGGTAATAGAAAACCTCATTAAAAAGAAACACACATACTGGTATTAGTGTGTAATACCCTATCAATAAAACTCCATGTCTGTTCTATGCAAGTGACAGAGATTGCTTCAATTATTACAGAGTCAGCTGACATAATTCTGCCATTTTATAAGCCTGAATTAGAAATACAGGCTGAAATATATTTGCTTAGATGAAAGTTATTTTAATGACAGATATCTCATATGATATACTTTGAAAGTATGTTGCCAACAAGATGATTGAAGAGTTGACATATAACCAAACCAGTACTACCTTTGTAGCCAACGAAGGAAGCCATGTCACATAGGTCATTAAAAAACTATAGAACAAATACATACAGTGCCAGTTGCTCACTTAACATATAACCAACAAATTATAATAAACCAGTATTGTGAACGTGGATTATTCAGATTTTTTTAAATAAATCTTTGTAATTCATGCAGGGCAAAGCAACATACCTCCTCCACAAATGTCTATACTTGCCTTTTTTGTTTTACTTCCTAATCACTGCATTGAGCTGCTGGGACTAAGATGGAAATCCCTGTGTTAGCTTTCAGTTGCTCGAGTTGTAGTTCACCAAAATTAAAGGCCACGTTCACCATTAGGAAAAAAAATAATACAGGTTTTTGCCAGTAAATGTGCATTTGCTATTACTTTCTACACAGGAGCCTGCACAGTGTTGTACTTGTCATGCAGACATTTTTAGCTCTCTGCTTGTACTTGCTTTCAGTTACTGAGTTGCAGGAAGTAATAATGGACTACAAGTGCGCTGATTAGCAAACTTGTAGTTCATTAAGAACTATAAATCTGTCTGCCATGGTGGAAGATGGGGCTTGTAGTTTAATTATTCACAGATCTCTGTGAATGAACAATGCAGATTTGCAGGTGGAGCCATAGACAGCTGCGCTGATTTTAAAAGTGACACTGGCTGTGGGGGCGAGGAACCCTTTGAAGGAGGGGTTAAGAGGGTGATGTTTGGGGTGCCTACAGAGGATTGCCAGTCAAAAACTGTAGCTGCTGACTTATAATACACACACATTCACCTGTCCTAGGATCCAGTGATTTTCTCAACAAGCTGTCCCTTCTCTCTGTCTGCTTTCCCCTGTGCCAGCATTTCAACTGTGGGCACCTGGCTGTCACAGCTTTTGGATTCACAGCTGGGTGCCCTCTGTGCATGCGCGAGTCACTCTGTGTCTCCTCCTGAATGGTGATTTTCCCCCATTCGCAAACAATGTAGTAGCAGTTTCACCTTGGAAAATTGCTATGTGATTTTGTTTTCTTTTTTTAGTTTTAATAAACCCCTTTATTGGCCAACTTAAGCTGAAGCTTTATTCTGAATGGTAGCTACAGAGCCCCTATTCTGCTGTCTTTAGCGTTTATTGCGTCCCATGAATATGACTCCTGGAGCACTTGATCCTGTACAGAAAACAACCCCGAGCCCACCTTGCACTTAATCCCCCACTGGATCACACTTTTTTAATTTATTTATTAAATGTATCCGATTGCTTACACTCACACTTTAGATGCTTCTACATTATTTTCTCACTGCATGACTCACATTTACCAATCTGAACATCAACAGGCATTTTCACATATAGAACTTGTGACCAATAAAAATGAAATAAATTAAATTGTTTAAAAGTTTGAGCTGACTGTTTTCTATATGGAATGCTGCATTGCTGGTAGAACAGCACAGTTAACTTTATAGCTGCTAATGCATTGGAAGCAAATGAACAGGTCTTCACATATTACCCAAAAGGTTTCCCTATTTTGCCATTACTGTGGGAACCCAATCCAGGCTTATGCGATTACTAAATTATCACAGTGCCATATAGCTAATGATATCAGTTATCATTTAATGCATTTTTATAGCAAAACCTGACCTTTGTAACTATTATCACCTATTGCTTCTTCAAGGTTATAAATTAATCTTATAAATACCCAATGGGAAAAGTTCAAATCTTATTAGCTGCCATGTAATGTACATGGTAACTGTAGAAACAATGGTATGTCATGTCCGTATGAATTTTTCCATAGGCAACTTTGGACAGACCCCCATAACCCTGAGGAAATGTCAACTTTTCCCATTGGGCACAAAAGATACTGCAACAATGCAAGAAAATAGGCAATAAATACTGTCATAATAAATGATTTCAATGACTGAGCCCTACAGTGTCATTATTGTTTAGGGAAGAAAGGACAAACAACAGTGGTGTCATGTGCTTTACTGTTCCTACTTCTATAATTAGATGCAGACAACCCTGCAAGGTGAAAAATATTTTTTGTCTGTAATAAAAGCGCACAAAGAACATGAAACACAAATGTTTATTTTAGCAAAATAAAAATATATATACTGTATATATTATATATATAAAAATTGGGGAAAGTAAACGGATGTGGACACGACTATGCAGCAAAACTGCAGGTTGAAATGTTACCAGAGTGTGATAAATGTTTTGTTTTGGAAAAAATAAAGAGCAGGAAGGAGTAGTAGGCTAGGAACGTACCCCCAGAACTTTTACCAAGCTAAAAAAAAAAAAAAAAAAAAAATCAACATTCAGCTCTGCCGCTTCTTTCTCAAACACAAAACTCAGTGCGGGGCACTCTAACCATTCAATGGACTAAACTTTCTAAATACTGGAAGCATTTAAATCTGGAAGCATTGAAATCTCTCACAATAATACGCCAGTTTCCTTCAGATGACAGTCAGGCATGATTGAAATAATTATAAGCATGTGCAAGGATACAGTATTGTAGTCCGATTTTAGTTTAGTAGTCCTCTTTGAACACTACAGTTCAAGGATTTGCCATTTAGATCTTCTTTTCATACACTGTCCAGTAAAAAATATCCAGTGAGTAATGCATCATAAAATATATTTACACACTATTCACAGGAGGTAGTGTTCATGTAATATCCTCCTCTTCTGAGCAGTAATCATGACCCTAAAAAAAAAAAATATATATATTTTTATTTTTTATTAATTTTTAAAGTGTGCTGCATTCATCAAAATTAATGACAAATACACACAAAAAAAATACATTCAATAAACTACTTGAAATGTGGTCAATAGACTAATCTCTGAAGACCAAATCTAAGAATTAATTGTCCTAATCCAAAACAGAGCCATACCACGTGAAGGTGAGGGTGAGCTTTGCAGTGACAGCTGTCATTTTTACATCGGTAATCCTGAATAATTACCAAAGGAAAGTGGTAGAGCTGGAGTTAGGAATTAATCAAATTACAGTACCTTTTCAATCTTTTCATCCAACATTCTGAAAAACTCTTGTTGACTTTCAGAAATATGTATACTAAAAAAAAAAAAGAAAAAAAAGGAGATCATTGTTTTAATTTATCTGTTTCTTTTATGAATTAAATGAGCAAAATATTAATGCAAAACCACATTTATCACATCAATGCAATCATTTATAGCAAATATTTTCTTAAATGTGGACATGTTGAAATGGCAAAAAAGTGCAATAGTCCTTAGGAACCAATTCACATTGGTGTGCATTGTTCAAAATGGCATTGGGTGCTATGAATTACTTTGCACATCAACATTACACTTTGTAGACCTCATTAGGGGCAGTGTTTTCACCCTAGGCTGCTCTTCTATATTGAATTGCAAACATCCACTTCTCTCCTTATCTTCATAACATAAGGTGATTATTGTAACGGTATGGCCCGGGGACCCAGAGGTTCTTGAAGGATGCTGGGTACTCCTGTTTCAGCTTCAACAATGACTCTTGGGTCTAGGGTCATCCTGTGTCCACTAGGGGCATAGGATGACTGAGAAATGATATCTCGGATTACATGAGATGGGACAGTAATGATAATTCATGTATTGCAGGATATCTTGAAATATTACAAGTTGTTTATTCTGAACCCAACAAGTCAATAGAGTGTCTCCTTCAATGTGTTGAGGTGCTAATTACGTCTGCTACTGTGGTGATGTGAATTGGAGCTTGGTAGACAGCCTGGCTTCTAAAGACCTTTTCATTGTGTATGCTAATGACACTGTATTGTGTGAAAGTCTATTGATGATAATATGTGGAATGTGACTTGGCACCCTCTAAAGGTCAGACGTCTGACTTATGTTTACTAAAGGAATGTGTATTGTGTAGCAGGTAACAATAGCTTATCGCGGAGTCAGAATGTCTGGCTAAGATGTGGATTGAGGGGGACTCATTAGGAACCGTTGTTTGATGTTGTGGGTGGAGTGTGTCATTGTCCATATGATTACTGAAGCATTCTTTTTGTGTATAGAAAAGCCTGCCTTCTCAATAAAGATTGTCATTCATTTGAACCAGAAACAGAGCTGTGTCTCCTTATTCTGGGGGAAATCCAATGGGTCGTGTCTGCTGGAGTGTCAAAAGCTGTCGTGGGTTGGTGGAATGGAATATCGTAAACGGTGTGAACCCCTGCGCGTTACATACAGAACTGGAAAGGCTGATGACATTGTTCGAGATATCAGTTCAGTGCACAGAAAGGTAAAATGACACAAGCTTATTAGCAGGATCAACAGGTATTTTTCTGTACTTGAAAAAATGTATTGGCCTGTAAAATGCAGAAACCACATCTAAGCACTTTTAAGCTGAAATGTATTAAGTTAAAGAGGTTGTAAAGGTTCATGTTTTATTTTCTAAATAGGTTACTTTAAGCTAGTGCATTGTTGGTTCACTTACCTTTTCCTTCAATTTCCCTTCTAAGGGCCAGATTCAGGTAGATGGGCGCTTCTTTACTGTGGAGTAACGTTTCTCATTTACGTTACTCCGGCGAAACTTTAGCAGCAAGTACTGTTATTCACAAAGCACTTGCTCCTAAAGTTGCGGCGGCGTATCGAAAATGAGCCGGCGGAATTCAAATTGGGCGGGTAGGAGGCGTGTATTATTATAACTAGGCGCGATCCCGCGGCGAACGTACTGCGCATGCGTCGACTGTCAGTGCGCATGCTCCAAATTCTGTCAGTGAACGTCAATGACGTCAATCCCCATTCACGGACGTTTTACGCAAACAAATTTTTTTTTTCGACGCGATGACGACGGCCATACTTAACATAGGATACTCCACTAGGGGGCTGCTTTATCTTTACGCCATGTATCTCTTACGGAAACGTCGGAAAGTCACTGCGTCGCGCCCGAATACGATCGTGAATTTCCGATTCCCGCTGATTAACATATTCTCGGCGTTATTCAGCGGGAACGCCCCGCGCGCCATTTTTAAAATTGAAGTTACGATACAACGGCGAAATACAATTACGCCGCTCGTATAGTAACTCCAACCCGGCGTTTCATGTTTTCTGACTAAAGAAAACAGAAACGCCGGCTCAAAGTGAAAGTTAGGCTGGAGTATCACTGATACTCCAGCCTAACTCTACCTGAATCTGGCCCTAAATGTTTTTTTTCTTTGTTTTCTTTGTCTGAATTTCTCACTTCCTGTTCCTCCTCAGTAAGGTGTTCAGTAAGCTGTTCTAAATGACTTTCCACTGCTCGGATGATGGTGGAAAGCTCGAACATTTACAACCCCTTTAAAGGGCATTTGTGTGTGGTAACAAAGTACAACACCACATGCTATATGTGCTATGGGGTGCATTGCCATTCATGAGTAACACACACATACAGAGACACAAAAAGAATGCATCCAACCTTCACCACACCGCAATGCAATGCATGCACTAAAAAAATAAAAGCAAAGCTTTGCAGAGCATCAGAGAAAAAAAACAAAAAAAAACAACGCAGGTGCATTTTTAGTCCCAGAACTAGTGATAAATAAATGGGCCCTTTTAACACAAGGAAATATGATGCACATAGAGAATGCCCACTTTGCAAAGTGAATTTTAACTTGGCTTAGTGTATATGGTGAAAATTCTCCAATCACATGCAAGGAAAAAAAGGTTTTTGGCTTGCACACGATTGAATGATTGATGTCTGCAGAACTTGGCCTCATACTAACCTAAGGAAAATGCCATTATAAAAATTTCCAGGCAAAATTCACTTTGCTAGGTAAACAGCCTATAAATATTTAGTTGATCATCCATAAGGTGTTGTAGCTTTTGAAGTGTAAATCATTAAAAGGATCATAAAGCTTTGTCTTTTATTTTTTTATACCGTATTTATCGGCGTATAACACGCACTTTTTTCCCCCTTAAAATCAGGGGAAAATCGTGGGTGCGCGTTATACGCCGATCTGCGCTGTCTCTGAGCGCCACTGCCGCCGACATATTCCAAGCGCAGTACACTCGGGTAGGCTCAGCTCCGCTCGTGGTCACGCCCTGTGCCGCATCCTAGCCTTTATGCGAGTGGAGCCGAGCGTGGCCGAGCATACTGCGCTTGGTATATGTCGGCGGCGGCGCTCAGAGACAGCGTGGGAGAAGTGGGGAGGACACCACCAAGGCCGCAGACGGACGCCGGACCGGACAAGGTCGCTGATGGATGCCGGGCAAGACACTGACAAAGGGCATTCAAACTGTAAGTAATTCATTTTTTCCCTGAAATTTCCCTTCTAGACTTGCGCGCTATACGCCGGTGCGCGCTATATCCAGATAAATATGGTACTTACCAGCTCCGATTCTCCTCTTCGGGGGTCCCCTTCTGGTGCCCCCATAGCAAGCCGCTTGCTATTGGGGCACTTGTGCATGCTCTTTCCCTGCTCCTTCCTCACTGGCTGTGATTGACAGCAGCAGTAGCCAATGGCTCTTCCTGCTATGTCTGAGCCAATAATGAGGGAGAGACCCAAAAGACCTGCTGCTCTTGCATACATCGCTTGATTGAAATTAGGCTCAGGTAAGGGGAGGCAGGGAATGCATTAAGGTAAAAAAAAAAAAAATTCAGGCTTTAGAAACACTTTAAGTTTTATTTATTCATGAGTCCCTAATTTTGCTATATTCCAAGGGGACTAAATTAAGTAGAAAAAGGGTGGAAATGTTTCACTTTATCAGTTTGTACCCAAAGTATAGCCCAGAAACAATAGTGCACACTTTCCCTTTTTTTAAATCCTACCTAAAGCACTCTGACACTGATACCAATTAAAAAATACAAAATAAATCCTGTCCCAAAAACACTGACCTTAACAAACGCTAACCCTGGCACCAACCTAGATCAAGGCATTTTTTTATTATTTTTTAGTTTCTACACACATTTCTGCAAGGGATACAATGTATCTCTCTCGTCCATTCACAGAAACAGAAAACATCGGGGCGGGCTTTACAGTGGCTGATCATTGCGATAGCCAATCACAGCAATCAGGTTACCCAAAATAGTCCGTTCCAGGTCCCTATCATTAGAACGGGGCCCGGGCTCTCGGCGAGACCCCGGTCTCTGTGCTGGAAGCGTGCTCCCAGCATGAATACATTTGCGCAAAGATGCGGCCCCACAGAAAAAAGCCCAGTCCAGTGGGGCCACATATTCGCATACGGTCGATGTGAAAGGGTTAAGCCCAGAAGACAATCTTGTGGCAAAGAAAAGGTATTGCAGGGCACAGGTCCAGATTAAAGGTGAGTATTGCAGCCTAAGCTTTTTTTCTAAACCTCCAGGGGCACATTTTAACTGGTTCTCACGCGTGTATAGCCTAAAGATCACTACAGCATGGCTCTCCAGTTCTGGGAGGACATCCATGGACATCCTCCTAGGTGCACGTATCGGGCATGCTCTGTGACCACTGTGTACTTTATCCAATCTCAGCTGGTCACATGTAAACATACTTGCCAGATATTGGCACTGATTCTCAGTAAAGCCTCACCAGTGCACATCAGTGGAGCTTCACCAGTGCACATCATCATAGCATACATCAGTGAAAAAGGAAAAGGAAAAAGGAAAAAAATTATATATTTGAGCAAATAATAAAAAACGTAATCACCACCAAAAGAAAGCTTTGTCCCAAAAAATGATAAAAATGTCATATGGGTACATTGTTGCATGACCGGGCATGAAAGGGAAACAGCACTAAAAGCTAAAAATTGCCCTGGACAGGCAGGGGGTGAAAGGGCCCATTATTGAAGTGGTTAAAGAGAGAAAAAAATAAAATTACCTGCATTTTGGCGGTGGTCTTGTGCTGTTATTACCACATACAGTTGTGCTCATACGTTTACATACCCTGGCAGAGTTTATGATTTTTTGCCATTTTTCAGAGAATATGAATGATAACACAAAAACGTTTCTTTCACTCATGGTTAGTGTTTGGCTGACAGGGCCAATCTAAGACGGCGTGCACAGGGTGCACTGCACCCAGGCACCAGAGGGGAGGGGGCGCCAAAGCATCAGGAGCACCGTTGGTCCAGAGTGTGTTGCCAACGAATCATGATTGTGCTTTTCCCACAGCAGCTGCCCTGGTGGTGAGCGCCGATATTTTTCGTCCTGGACGAGTCGCGAGGGCGCCGTGACCACGTTCAGTTCAGGGGCGGACTGGACCGGGAGGGGGGCCGCCTACCTTATTGAAAAAACAGCCGTGGTGCTGCCTCAGCCTGTTTTACTTTTTTTTTTTCGACTGTGCAGTGCGGCGGCCGGCTTGCTGTAGCAGTACTTGTGTGTATTGAGCGTGCGTATCTGTGTATTTTTATCGTGTATTTGCGGCGGCGTGCTTGGCCGGGGGCGAGGGGGTAGTACGGAGCGCTTACAAATTAGATTGGCGGAGGCGGAGACTAAACCTCCGCCCACCCCCTTTGTGTGGCGGTTGTTCATGACTGCATCCTCTCTTGGGGGGGCTGCCTGATGACATGAGGGGGACAAGGAGAGAGAGAAGCACGAGGGGAACCCCCTGCTAAGGAGAGCAGATACAATTTAATATGCTATTGCAATAAAGTGATCCATGCATGCAAACTCATTAAACAGTCTCTCTTCAGTGAAAATTCATGTTTTGCAAACTTTGCAGTACATGAACTTTCACTGAAGGTGTTTAATGACTTTGCATGCATGGATCACTTTATTGCAATAGCATGATCTGCATATTAATGAAGTTTCAATGAATGTGGTCTGTTTAATGAGTTTGCATTGATTTCAGCATGTGCAAAGTGTTCCATGCATGCTGAAATCAATGCAAACTCATTAAGGAGGTTGAGGCTGCACTCATTGCCACTGATTAGGCGGCACTCTAAGGCTAATTTCACACTGAGGCATCAGCGGTAAAGCGCTGCTATTTGTAGCGGGGCTTTACTGACGTTTTTTGCAGTGCTATGTGGCCACTAGCAGGGCACTTTTAACCCCCGATAGCGGCCAAAAAGTGTTAAAACCACCCTGGCAGCGCTGGCCATTGATTCCAATGGCCAGTGGCACTGTAGGAGTGGTGTATACACCGCTCTTACAGTGCCTCAAAGATGCGGCTTGCAGGACTTTTTTTTACCATCCTGCCAGCTATGCAGACGCTATTTTTAGCGCTATAGCAGCTGCAAAGTGCCTCAGTGTGAAAGTAGCCTTAAGCTGCACTGATAAGGCAGCACTGATATGCTACACTAATAGGTACTGATGAGGCCGCACTGTTGGCCACTGATAAGCTGCACTGGTGGGGCTGCATTGATGGGCACTGGTGAGGCTGCATTTGGTGGGCACCGGTGAGGCTGCATTTGGTGGGCACCGGTGAGGCTGCATTTGGTGGGCACCAGTGAGGCTGCATTTGGTGGGCACCAGTGAGGCTGCATTTGGTGGGCATGTCTGCACTCCCTGACCATCTCTTGTATCATGTTGGAAGTCTCTGACCATCTCCTGTAGTATGTCTGGGTCTCTTTCTAAACAGACTCTCTAACAGAGGCCCTCTCTGTGTCCATTAAAGAGACCTCCCTCCAGGTCCAAGAGTACTCTGCTTCTCTTCCTGTATTTTGTTTATCGTTAAGAGATCGTGGGAGGATCCCAGGGCAACAATGACTCCTTAGGGGAGCATCTCTGTGTTTGAATCGTTGCCATAGAAACATTTGTAAAGGGGGAGGGGTTAGTAAGGTGACCACGCCCTTGTAGGGGCGCCAGAAATATTTCTGCACCCAGGCGCATGTGACCCTAGGATCGGCCCTGCTGGCTGAAGCCATTTATTATCAGGCAACTGAGGCCGACGTATCCTCTTTCTGAATCTAGCCGACACCAATTACAAGCAAACATATCACAGATGAGGATGGTTACCGTTATTAACCATTTAAACCCCTTTGTATCAACTTGTGTGCATGTTATCAGGCCAAAATCACTAGCGTATGTAAACTTTTGATCAGGGTCATTTGATTTGTTTCTTAAAAAAGTTAAAATCAATCAGCGCAAACCTCAATAATATCAATACAACTAAATAAAAGAAACACAGCTGAACACCAGGGAAATTCTGAAGCCCAAAGAAAATAAAATGATCAAAAGAGTACAGCACATACTAATCCTAAGGAATGTCCATAATGATAAATGACATACAAGGAAAGTCCTTAAAAAGATCTGTGTGCTTGAAATTCACCAGACACCAGGACACTTATCTCTTTGTGAAAGTGAGCCCGCCACCAACACAAATAGTGCTTCGCTCACCTTCAGTAATTTACCTATGTTCTCACAGATAGGTCAAAAGCACAGTGTACCCACTCATATGGGGTTATGTAACTGAAGAAGGAAAACAGCCAGGTCCAGATAAAATTCTGAGGGAAACCATCATCACAAAGTCATGAAATAAATATAACAATCTAAGTCATGGGTCTTCAAACTACGGCCCTCCAGTTGTTCAGGAACTACAATTCCCATCATGCCTAGTCATGTCTGTGAATGTCAGAGTTTTACAATGCCTCATGGGATGTGTAGTTCCGCAACAGCTGGAGGGCCATAGTTTGAGGATCCCTGATCTAAGTGTTCACTGAGTATATAACCATGCACTTTAATATGAAAAAATTGCACTTACAAAGTAGACGTCTTGTTTTACAGCAAAAAGCATAGCCTTGCAGCTCGTTGTGATACACGTTAAATGCGATGGCAGCGGGTGACGTCAGAGGAACTTGGCTCCTCCTCCCGTACGCGTTGTGTCCTATGGGACTTTGTATATATATATATATATATAGTGTTTATATATATATATATATATATATATATAGTGTAGTCAAGGCAACGATGACGCCACCCATCCAGCGCTTGCACACCTCTTACTGATTGCCAATCCCGGAAACCGGAACCAAACAGTTCTTCGCAGCAAAGGAAAGGGGTTACTTGTATTTAACAAAACCAAATTACTACACAAACCGTGTCAGCACAGCTACAACACTATTAACATAAGATAAAAAGTACTGTAACTAACTGATTTGTCAATAAGCAACTATTAATAATTGACAATCTTAATAAAACTTTAAAAATCTCAGCAAATATAATAAAAAGGGGGAAAAATTATATATGTATACAATTCAATCAAAAGAGGGGAAGGTATAAAATTGACAATCATTTATCCGAAATGAAACAATTAAGATCAAATTTGACATTTAATCCCAGAGGCCAGAGAATTTTTTTTCTGGTAGATCCAAAAAGATTCCCTTTGACTCAATCACCTGACAAAATTCTCCTCCCCTCCTCCAATGTCTACCAACCTTTTCAATCCCCATACATTTCAAACATCTGGGGTCTCATTGTGTGTTTTGAGACCTTTTTTAATATTACTCACATGTTCACCTTACTCACATGTTCACCTAACCCGGGCACTGAGTGACGACTTTGTATGTCCTACATACTGGAGGCCACAATCGCACTCCAGCATGTATACCACACAATCTGTGTTCTAAGTTATGAAGTCTTTAATCCTAGATTTTTTGTTGGTAGTGGTAGACAAAAATGAATAACTGGTTACTTTTATTCACTGGAGGATCCACCACCCCAGGGGCGACAAGATCCCTCAACACTGGGGCCTTGCAAAATATAAACGTACAGGCAGGAAGTACAGGCAGATTGATTTGATTTCCGTTGTCATTATGATTTAAAAAGTGTAAACACAGTTGATTGATAAATGGTGTAGCGCTGATATTCTCCCATGTTGATGTGTGTTTGCATACTTTAACCACTAGAGGTCCGACAGAATACGTCAACAGCGCGGACCTGAGGCACCGGGGTCACGTCTTTGGACGTGATGTATTTGTAAAAAGGAAAAACAGTCCCGTCACATCACCGAGGATTCGATGCGTGTACCCGGCGGCCGCGATGTCCGTCAGGTACACGCAATCGGCGGTGACAGAGCAGGGACGTGGAGCTCTGTGTGTAAACACAGAGCTCCACGTCCTGTCAGGGAAAGGAGACAGATGCTGTTTCCCTTGTACATAGGGACACAGCATCGGTCACCTCCCCCAGTCACCCCCCTCCCCCACACAGTTAGAACACACCCAGGCAATACATTTAACCCCTTCCTCACCCCCTAGTGTTAACCCCTTCAATGCCAGTCACATTTATACAGTAATTAGTGCATATTTATAGCACTGGTCGCTGTATAAATGTGAATGGCGCCAAAAATGTGTCAAAAGTGTCCGATGTGTCCGCCGCAATATCGCAGTCCCAATAAAAATCGCAGATCGCCGCCATTACTAGTAAAAAAAAAATATTAAAAACAATATCATAATTCTGTCCCCTATTTTGTAGGCGCTATAACTTTTGCGCAAAGCAGTCACTTATTGTGATTTTTTTTTTTACAAAAATACGTAGAAGAATACGTATCGGCCTTAACTGAGAAAAAAAAATATTTAAAAAATATATATATATATATTTTTAAATTGTCGCTCTTTTTTTGTTTATAACGCAAAAAATAAAAACCGAACGGGCGATCAAATACCACCAAAAGAAAGCTCTCTTTGTGGGGAAAAAAAGGACGCCAATTTTGTTTGGGAGCCACGTCACACGACCGCGCAATTGTCAGTTAAAGCGACGCAGTGCCGGAAGCTGAAATTTCGCCTGGGCACGAAGGGGGTTTATGTGCCCAGTAAGCAAGTGGTTATTAAAACGTCTATGGACATTGCTATGTTTGAGTATTTGGAGCCATCTAGTGACCAAATACTGGTAATGCAGATATGTTTTTCCTAAAAGAAGCACAAAAGACTAGACAGGAAGTGACTGTTTTGGGAGGAGGAGGCTGAACTTTTTCAACCAGGAGGTTTGGTGACCTACCCATGAACACTTTCTTGAGCAGTGCATGCTGGGTAGGAGATAAAAGGAGTCGGAGCAGCCATTTTAGGTCTCTTGGAATTGTGTGGCCTGCCTGAGAGGACCTGTGGGGAGACGGTGGCCAGATTGCAGAGACCCAGAGACACTCATCTGAGCATCGGAGGACGGGATCCACCCAGTGGAGCTGAACGGAGCGATTGGCCCAGCTGAAGTCAAGTTGCAGTCACCGGACAAAAGTTACCACACAGAACCTCTATCCAGTGGGTGAGCGGGTCACGGCCCACAGTTTGTTAAATCTCACATGCAGTTAGACTCATATACAGGCCTCACTGGAAAGTTATAGTTCCACGAAGGAGAAGAGCAACTGACACTGAGAAGGCTTGAGGCCTATCTACCTTGATACCTTGTTAAAATAGTTGTTACAGCTACGCTAGGAGCATTTTCACTTCAATTTAACTCACCAAATCTGTGGATTACAAATCACAAGGAACCACTTTAGCTAGCGAAGAAAAGAAGATCCAGGACTAAGTACTTTAAGTGAGATCTCACACATAGCTTAAAAAGTAGGGGGAGCTCCCAGGTATAGACTTATATATATATATATATATATATATATATATATATGTATATATATATATATATATATATATATATACTGTTTTTTCTAATTGTTTATATTTAAATCCATTGTGCTGTTGTCTTATGTTGGGATGACAGCACAATTACTGTAATCAATTTTTTGCATATTATACAGTAAAATATATCTCTGGTTAAGTCTCCAATTGTTGTAGCGTACTGCTTTTTTCCACCAGATGCAGTCAGTGGATCCTGGGGTGACAATACAGGTATTTTGTACTGTCTTACATTGTATTGTATTGCATTGCATCACAGTTGTGCCAAGGGGATTGAGCCAAGTTAGTGGGGTTTATTGGTAGAGTGCAGGCCCAAATCAAACCAGCAGCTCCTTCGGGGGTCAGTGCTACAATGGCATTAGCCAAACACTAACCATGAGTGAAAGAAAATTTTCTGTGTTATCATTCATATTCTCTGAACAATGGCAAAGAAATCAAATTCTGCCAGGGTATGTAAACTTATGAGCACAACAGTATGTATTTGTTTCTGATATAAGCTTACCTATTATAACTATTGTAACTATCTGATACTTTTAAATTGCTGGTTTCTGTAGATTCTTGAAGGAGAAGTCTACAAAATGCACATTAGTAAATAGAAAAGATGCAACTGTATATTCCTTTCTCAGCCACTCCACCCTAGTCATTTTGCGAAGCATTACTGGTTCTTATTATTGCAGGGCTCCCTCTGCATTAATGACAAACATTTAATTTGACTTCTACTGGCTGGACGCAGAGACAGAATACAATGCTCTACAGGGACATAACTAGGGAAAAAAGTATGAAATTGGAGCACAAATACATACAGTATTTACACCTTGTAGATGCCACTACAAATAGAGCTTTTATTCCATAGTTTTATGGTGATTCACAGGAGTGGCAGATTAGCTTTTTATTTTTCATTTTATTTTTTTAAATTAAGACATATGGTTTTATATGATATAATTGAAACAAAGCAATGACTGACATTCTGGGGATGGTTGGATCCTGGTTTTCATTTACAGCATGGTGGTTGTTGATTTTAAGACGATATTTATGTATATCCACTAAAAGAGACTATCTAGGTACACAGTGTGCAAACGTGGTTTGGCTACAGTTTTATCTAATGGCATAGGAGACTTGGCTATGTGCCTCATACATTTCAAGCTATTCATCTGTAGATGGATAACTGTGTTTGGAGAAATCACTTGGGTATTTAAAATACACTTTCTTTTCAACCACACTTGTTTATTCATTTAAAGAAATTATAAAAGAGTTGGCGATCTATCAAATTTTGCAGTTTTCCCAGACTGATTATAGTGTTTGGAGGACTCGCTTGTGCACATATTTCCATACTTTTTCGCAGGTGGGACATTTGCTGCATGGCGCTTAGATAAATTATATATAGCTTACGGTCAATGAGACTCGGCTGGTCACAGATCAGCGTAAGGGCTAAACCTGGCCCTTTACCACGTGATCAGCTGTCAGCCAATTATGTCCACCAGTGCCACATACCAGTGCCACCTCTCAGTGCCCATCAGTGCCACCTCATTAGCGCACATCAATGAAGGAGAAAAATTACCTGTTTTTAAAATTTTATAACAAACTATGAAACTTTTTTTTTTTTTTTGCAAAAAAAAAGAATCCAGCAGTGAGTTAAATGCCACCAAAAGAAAGCTCTGTCTGTGTGAAAACATGATAAAAGCTGAAAATTGGCCTGAGCAGGAAGGGGGTTTAAGTGCCCAGTAAGCAAGCGGTTAAAGCTGAAATAAAAATAAAAAATCTGTGCAGTGGGGCTGCCCCTGCGCTGCAATGATTAAATGCTCATTTAGGCCAAGGGGAGTGCAAAAAGCAATTTTACGTAACTGATGTTCCACTTCCACATGCTCCCTCCAGGCTGTAAGCCTGATCCTGGCAACTTCCCTTTCCCTATGCTCTGGCAGTCAGATATGCTTTGATATCGAGAATAATCCATTATTTATTGAAAAATATTCACATAAATAAGTGAACCAGATCTGAGGGGGTTCATGGCCATGATAGGTGAATGTTTCAAACATGCTAAAATGGGGTCTAGGAGCAAGTAACATTTCATAGGTGGCATTAAAATCCATGGGTAAAAAAAGTTAACGGAAAAAAAGGTTGTCTATAATTTTTAATTCATTTTTTTAACAGAGTAATTGGCAATATAGCACTAAAACATAGTTAGCAGTATGCTAATTCATAAATGAGAACTTGACAGAGACTTACTTTATTCGATTTGGATACCCTGCTCCTTGCGCTTCATTGTTTTTAGGACGAATATTATGAGTGGCACTTTTCTCCTGAAAAAAAAAAGGAGAGAGTAAAAAAAAAAAAACGAAATACTATCTTAAAAGTTTACCTACCTCCATGTGAGGCTTAATAATTAAAAAAGAGATATTGTAATTTCAGAAAAAATCCTGCAATGACCTTTCATTTCGTTTTATTTAGTTTCTCCTATCTTTCTCTGTTCCTGGGCTACAACCGGCATCAGACAAATTTAGCATTCAACAAAAGTTTGAAATGCCCACGTTTCTCGCTACATGCTATGGTTCTATCCTCCGACACATACATTACACTGTGATGATCGGAGATAGAAACACACCACATAGGTGTCTGTTTATGAAACAGAGATCAGCCACGATCCTCTGGTGTGTTCGGTTTATGAGGCTGAGATAAAGAGCAGAGAACAGGATCTCGGTTTCTCATCACAGTACATGACCATTTTGTCACAAACGGACAGTTTATGAAATCTCACAGCCGTTACACTGAAATATCTCCCTTCCAGATTCACCAGCTATAAGGTGGAGAATAGATGGCAATTAGAGGAAGAAGGCTTATTTCCACCTAATATCAAAAAATAATATTAACATATATTTTACACACACACACACACACACAATATATATATATATATATATATATATATATACACATACATACATACATATACACACACACACACACACCTCACAAAAGTGTGAGGACACCCCTCACATTTTTGTAAATATTTTATTATATCTTTTCATGAGACAACACTGAAGAAACTACACTTTTCTACAATGTAAAAGTAGTGAGTGTACAGCTTGTATAACAGTGTAAATTTGCTGTCCCCTCAAAACAACTCAACACACAGGCATTAATATGTAAACAGCTGGCAACAAAAGTGAGCACACCCCTAAGTAAAAATGTCCAAATTGGGCCCAAAGTGTCAATATTTTGTGCGGCCACCATTATTTTTCAGCACTGCCTTAACCCTCTTGGGCATGGAGTTCACCAGAGTTTCACAGGTTGCCACTGGGGTCCTCTTTCACTCCTTCATGATGACATCACGGAGCTGGTGGATGTTAGAGACCTTGCGCTTCTTGGCCTTCCATTTGAAGATGCCTCATAGATGCTTAATACGGTTTAGGTCTGGAGACATGCTTGGCCAGTCCATCACCTTTACCTGTAGCTCCCCAGTGCCGGCAGCACTCAAAGCCCCAGACCATGACTCTCCCACCATCATGCTTGACTTTAGACAAGACACAGTTGACTTTGTACTCCTCACCTGGTTGCTGCCACACACGATTGACACCATCTGAACCAAATACGTTTATCTTGGTCTCATAAGACCACAGGAAACGGTTCCAGTAATCCATGTCCTTAGTCTGCTGGTCTTCAGCAAACTGTTTGTGGGCTTTATTGTGCATCATCTTTAAAAGAGGCTTCCTTCTGGGGTGACAGCCATACAGACCAATTGGATGCAGTGTGCGGCATATGGTCTGAGCACTGACAGGCTGACACCCCCACCGCTTCAACCTCTGCAGCAAGGCTGGCAACACTCATACGTCCATTTCCCAAAGACAACTCTAAATTGGATGCTGAGCACGTGCACTCAGCTTCTTTGGTCAACCATGGCGAGGCTTGTTCAGAGTGGAACCTGTTCTGTTAAACCGCTGAATGGTCTTGGCTGTCGTGCTGCAGGTCAGTTTTAGGGTCTTGGGAATCTTCTTATAGCCAAAACCATCTTTATGTATTGCAACAATTCTTTTTTTTAGATCCTCAGAGTTCTTTCACATGAGGTGCCATGTTGACCTTCTAGTGACCAGTAAGAGAGTGAGAGCAATTATAGCAAATTTAACACATCTGTTCCCCGTTCAGACTAGAGACCTTGTAACACTAACGAGTCACATGACCCATGGACGTGACGAATACTAAAAGGTTCTAATATAGTTTTCCAACTGTTTCTCAAAAGACTGTCAAATCGCATGACAAATCGGCAGCTATTACCAGCAATGACACTGTCCAAATTTTCAGCGCTGCCTCAATTTCCAATAGTAGTTTCTGTACTACGTTTAGTGAGTTCCAGGTGCGATTTCAATAGAAATCTGTGCAGAAACCTGAACAGATGCCTCTGAAATTGCCCCCGAAGTGGGGACTGACATGCGGGTAAAAAAACGTGCGAGTTCAGCTGAATTTGCACGATTTCATTCCCACTGTCAGTGTGAACCTGTGCTAAGGGTTATATACATATATTCTTAATTAAAAAAAAAAGGGAGAAGGATGATGGGATTATAGTGGTGCTTATTCACATAATAATGGAAACTGAACAACAGTAATCATTTTTTTTTTTTATTGTTTGGTTTTCAATATTATGTGAATAAGCACCGCTATAGTGCCATCATCCTTCTCCTCCTTTTTTTTTTTTTAATATTGACCTTCTGGGATGAGGTGCTTTATTACAGGTGTCTACCCTCAGTCTGACAAAAAAAAATCTACCGTGGTGGATCTAAATGAAGTAGACACTAGGGAATGTGGTTCCACTGGAAGATGAATTTTGTGTGAAGATTCACATATGTGGGTGGATTTTACATACTTTTGCAATATGTATGCAAGATACACACGTTTAGAATGATTTGTGGTTTATGCATTATATATTAAAGTGGTGTTCCAGCTGTACATTTTTTTATTATTTTTTAAAAAGTCAGCAGCTACAAACACTGAAGTAGCAGATTAGGATGATCCAATCTTGTTTAATGAATTTTAAGGAGCGTGTCTATGCATTTTTTTCTTTTTGTTTTAGGGTGGACCTCCGCTATAAGTGGAATCTTGCCCAGGTAGATTTACAGTGCTTTTTTTTTAATAAGAAACTACAAGTTTCAGTTTCCTCAATTTTGTTACGTACTTATAATTCAGTGTCAGAATCATGTGCTGACACTGAATTATAAGTACGTAACAAAATTGGGGAAACTGATCTTGTAGTTTCTTATTAAAAAAGCACTGTACATCCACCTGGGCAAGATTCCACTAGACAGTTTTAGGATACCCACATAACGATAATAACTAAAGAAGGGAAAGATGGACCACTCTCTGTGTTCTAGTTACTGTCCAATTTCACTTATCAATATACATTTTAGATTTATTCAAAAATTATCACGGTGTGGTTAAGACCTTTAATTCCATTCCTTAAACACCTAGATCAAGCAGGGTTTGTTCCTTCTAGAGAGGCAAAGGACAGTACAATTAAGGCTTTGACCTTGATTCACTATGCTAAGAGAAACAAAACTCCCCTTAGCAGTTAACATGGAAAAAGCTTTTTAACAAAAACCTTGGGCCAGATCCATATACAATTGCCCTGGCGCAGTGTATCAGAGATACACTACGCCGCCGTATTTTACCTGGCTCTAAGATTTCGGCCCGTAAGGTACATCGGCGTAGTGTATTTCTCGCGGCGGAATCTAAATACGCGATTAGGGGGCGTGAATCAATTAAATTAGACGTGTCCCCGTGGCGATCGAACAGCGCATGCTCCGTTCAGAAATTTCCCGCCGTGCATTGTGCGAAATTACGTCAAAACAAAATTTTTTTTTTAGTAGCGTAATTTACGTACATTCCTATTCACGAACGACTTACGCAAAAAAAAAAAAAAAAAAAAAAAAAAAAATTCGACGCGGGAACGACGGCCATACTTAACATGGCCAGTCTAACTATAGACTGGATAATAGCAGCTTTAACTTTACGCCGGAAAAAGCCGACTAGCAACGAAGTTAGAGAATGCGACGGCCGATCGTAACTTCGTGGATCGCCGTAAAAAGCTAATTTGCATACCCGACGCAGAAAACGATGCAAACTTCACCCAGCGGGCGCAAAAATATTGCAGCGTAGATCCGAAGGCGTACGAAGACGTAAGCCTGTCGGATCGAAGCCCGAAGCCATCGTATCATGGTTTGAGGATTCAAACTAATGATACGACGCAGGTAATTTGAAATTACGCCAGCGTATCAGGAGATACACTGGCGTACTAGCTCTGTTGATCTGGCCCCTTGTCTCAGCTAGGGATACCATCAAGTTTCTTCTAGAAAAGTTCTAGGAAATGGTACGAGGCATGGAGTGTCCTCTTTCACCTATCCTGTATATTTTTCCAATAGAAAAAAAACGTAGTCTTTGCCTTGGATACTCCCTAAAAACATCAGAAAACAATTGACTTACCCTCTTTTATTATGACCACTTCTTATAATTTGGAATAATTTTATTAAAACTATAACTATTTCAGCCTACAAAGGTCCAATGACCTTCAAAGCATGCTTTGAAATCTATCGGGTGGGAATGTGTCCGCCCGACATGTCTGCTGGTTAGTACACTTACCAGCAGACATGTCGTCCCGCACCACCGCCGCAGCCGAATGGATTCGGCGCATGCGCGGAAGTGTTTTACTTCCTGGTGCGGTGACGTGGCGGCGTCAACGTCACCGCCACGTCACCGCGCCGTCCGCCGGCAGGGAATTTGATCCGATGGTGTGTACACGCCATCGGACCAAAATCCAGATCGGACATATCCGATGGAAACGGTCCGCGGACCGTTTTCATCGGATATGTCCGATCGTGTGTACAAGGCCTAAGGGAAATGCTAAAGGGTACATAACACAGGCAAGGAAATTGGCTGGAGTATTCCCAACTTAGGGATTTTTTGAAGAACTTATTAAAAAGGGACCAATACACAGATCTCTTACACCATTTGGAGAGTTGTACCTAGGTATGGAGGCTCCTTTCTACCCAATTTCAACCATTTATGCTTTACTGCCGTCTGCCTCAACCCCAGGAGTACCACACTATATAGTGTAGGAAAGTAAAAAATGGAATTGGGGAGTACAACCTCACAGGAAGACACCATGAAAACATTTATGTAGACACATAAAATGTCCTTAGTGAAGTTTCAGAAAAAACTTTAATCCAATATCAAGTTGGTATCAATATCTGATTGGGCTGCACAGACAATTTCCTCAAAAGTCAAATATCTTCTGGAGATGTGAAACACATCTGGGAACATTGCTCCATTTGTGATGGACATGCCAAAGAATTGCACCTTTTTGGGCAACTATATTTGATGTTTATAAATTTACAACATATAGATATTGCTTGTATGTTGCAGATAGCATTGCTGTCGATCCTTTCAGGCTCTGCTAGGAAGTTTGGGAAGGGTAGAGGAAATGCAATATTTGCAGAGAATGGAAGAATTTACTGCAATGATAAATTACAATTGCTAGAAATTTCTACCAGTATGGTCCTCATGGAAATCTTTCTGTGCATCATCGAAGATGAGGGAGTTGTTGGAACTAGTCAAGTGGGGGGAAGCGTGGATAAAAATGATGGAAGAGAGTTTTTTTTTCCTTTTGTATTGACCCTTTTATTTTTATTCCTCGAGTGGCTGGGAGTTGGGTCTATGGAGGAGGAGAGGGGATGGGTTCGCATACAAACCGAGGAATTCAATGCCAAGTGAATAATAATACGTTTACGTTAGGGTTGGCATAAAAGTCCTCCCCAAGTCTGTTTCCCATTTACTAATTCCTGGCATCACAAAATCCCACTGAGGGGAATTCAGCAATCCATACATCTTGGAAACCACTCGAGATAATGGTTCCTCATCATCACAGTAGGCCTCAAATTTTGTTAACTGTCGCAGGAAGTTAGACGGTTGTCCCAGGGATCTCAGAAAGTGGTTTACTTGGAGCACCTGCCATAAATTTAATTCAAAAGTTCCTCCTGATTTCATTAGGGACTCAATAGTTGACCAGGTTTCTGTTTGCAAGAAATTTGAAACCTGCGTATTACCCTTTTCTTTTAGTTTATTAGATATTCTTCCCTCTATTCCTGGTAAAGAAAAATGGATTCCCCACTATAGGGAACAAGGGAGATTGGCCCGTTGAAAACTTTGGATTTCGACAAACCTTGGCTGCAATTAGCAACGTTGGACCAATTGTGAGATGTTTCTTCAGCTTACTTGGTAATAAATTTTAGCACCAAAGGGCTCTGCGTAATGGAATCGGACTGATCTGTTGCTCCATGTCCACCCAACGTTTGTAATTCCTATGCCTACACGAATCTACCAATCTTGTCAGGTGAGCTGCTTGATAGTATTTAACAATGTCTGGGACTGCCATCCCCCCAAAGCACTTGGGTAACATCATCAATTCTTTTTTTATTCTTGGCCGTTTCCCTGCCTATATGAATTTCATCAGGAGGGTACTCATTTGTCAGAGGAAAGCCGCTGGGATGGTTATCGGCAAAGCCTAGAACAAGTGCAACATTTTTGGCAGAATACTCATCTTAACTATGTTATTTCGACCAAACCATGAATGTAATCCATGTTGCCACTTATCGAGGAGAGTTCTTACAGAGATATGAAGTGGTGGGAAATTAATTTTAAAAATGTCCTTTAAGTTTGATGGAATCAATGTACCCAAGTACTTTAGCACAGTCTTCCACTTAAATCCAAAGTTTGATTTTATAATCTTGCACTTCTGAGGTGGCATTGCCACACTCATTGCTTCAGATTTAGCATGATTTATTTTTAAATTCGACAGCTCACCATATCTTTTGATCTCTCTCACAAGATTGGGAAGTGAGACGTGTGGGTTGGGCATAGAAAATAACAGATCATCTGCATAAGCTGATACTTTATGCATTTGCTCTCCTATTTGTACTCCCTCTATATACGGGTTTTGACGTACTCTATTTAATAAGGGTTCCTAAGAGAGTGCAAATAATAAAGGTGAAAGAGGACATCCCTGTCGTGTACCGTTTGTAATCTTAAAAGATTTTGAAAATATACCATTTACTCTTATGGCGGCATGTGGGGTTGTGTAAGAGCTCCCGATCCATCCGATCATACGCTCTCCCAACCCCACATGACGCAGCACCGAAAAAAGAAAACTCCAACTTACTCTGTCGAATGCTTTCTCTGCATCGGTGTTTAAGAATACGCAAGGAATGTCTCTTTCGTTAACATAGTGGGCCAGGTTGAGGACTTTTATTGTATTATCTCTTGCCTCCCGTGTTTAGACAAATCCCACCTGGTCCATGTCTACCAGCTCAGGGAGCCATACTTGGAGCCGTGTTGCCAATACTTTCGTGAAAAGTTTTAAATCCGTCTTTAATAATGAAATCAGCCTGGGTCATTCTTTTTGGATAACCGTGATGTGAGCTAACAACGCATCCGGTGGAAATGCCGCAGTCCGCCCCATTGCATTAAAAACATTTATTATCTGATTACCTAATAATGAAGCAAATTCTTTTTAATATCTTATTGTGTAACCTCAGAACCCGGGGCTTTCCCAGCCTTCACGGCAGCGCTGTATCCTGGCCTAGGCCAACAAGGCCCAGGCCTAGGGTATCACTTTGCAGGGGGGCAGCACAGAAAGAGTCCCTGCCGGCTTGCTCTACACTCTTAGTGTAGCACCAATCTTATGGGGTGGACTGGGCTGAGAGGCAAATTAGTCCCCATAAAGCAGCAAATTGGAGGCAAATTAGCCTAGCGCCCCCATAAAGCGGCCGCACAGCTTCCGATATGTGGGCGGCCGTCATTCCGCAACTGTGGGAGGGGGGGGGGGTGCTGCTTCTAATTTTGACTGTCCTATTATCCTGGACCACCAACCGTTCTCACTGGGCCATGTTTTCTGCTGCACCATTGGCATGGTTATATCTTCTTAGTCCTTTCCATAAAATTATCAGAAACTTGTGCTTAAAGTAGAACTATAGGCAACACTTTGGATAGAGTTAAGGAGGGTTATTGCCCCGGTCAGTATATTTTTTACCATCCCTGTCCCATTGCAAAGATTTTTCTTCATTTCCTGCCCCATAGCCAAACAGGAAGTGAGAGGAAATCTATGCAAATTAAGGAAATCCATTGCCCCCACCTCCCCAGGCTCTCAGAACTAGTGTCCCCACTCGAAAATTTCAGGGCAGGTCTTAAACAGAAAGGGGTGTGGTCTTGACATGAAGTGGTGGGTCATCTTTAAATTAGGGGGGTGCACGAGTTTAGTCAGTCCTAGGGCAGCACAAAACCTAAATACACCCCTGCTTCACGGTTTTTAATGTTGTATTTAATTCCTCTATTAAAATAGGGGTTTCTAGACTAGTTTGCGCTGGAGATGATAACCTTGATAAATCTACTGAGGAAAGGTATTTCTCTATTTTTGACGAGTCTACCGGTGTTTGTACCAGGTTATACAGGGTAGAGTAGTATTTCCCGAATTCCTCCGCTATATCTTTTGGCTTTCGCTTTAGTTGTCCCTCCTTCCCCTTAATTTGCGGAATATACGTTGACATTTTTTTTCCCCTCAGTTTCCCGGCCAACACTTTACTGAATTTGTCTCCAAGTTAATAGTTTATTTTCCTTCCCCGTTGTATTGTTGCTTTGGCCTTGTAGAGTAGAATTTCTGTAATCTGCCTTCTCAACTGACCTAACTCTCTACCTATATGGGGCTCTTGTGTCCTTTTATGTTCCAATGCCAGAATTTCCTCTAATAGTTTTTTAACCTGTTGTTCTTGTCTCTTTTTCAAGATTGATCCATGTTTAATCAAGACTCCCCTGATTATAGTCTTGTGCGCCTCCCACACCATTCCCGGGTCACTCCCAGGTGTGTCATTCACTTGAAAGTAGTCTATAATCTCTTGAGCCACATCTTCCCTGACTTTAGGGTTCTGTAGTAAACTCTCATTTAGACGCCACCTTCTCTCCTGGGCGAGAGTCGTGTTGGTCAGTGAGGGGCGCAGGCTGACCGGGGCGTGATCTGACCATGTTATGCTTCCAATGGATACTTCCGTCACAGAGGAAATTAATTAGTGGGGGATCAGAAACAGGTCTATGCAGGAATATACATGGTGTGGATTGGAAAAGAAGGTATAATCCCTTTCCTCTCCATGTAACGTCCTCCATACATCCACTAGTTAAACATCATGCAATTTCTGCAATACCCCCCTTCTGACCCCCTCTGGGATTGATGAGGTTCCCATGGAGGTGTCTATTCTCGGGTCCAAGGAGATATTAAAATCTCCCCCAAGAATTAATTTACCTTCTGCAAATTCTAATAACTCCATGAGAACTTTCCTCATAAATGCATCTTGGTGTACATTTGGGGCATACACCGTGGCCAAAGTCACTTTAATTACTCCAATACTTCCTTTGAGAAAAATAAATCTACCTTTTGGGTCTAGGTATCTATTCTCTAATGACCATGAGATTCTATTGGAAATCAAAATTGATACTCCTTTGGATTTTGCTTCCTGGTATACACACAGGAAGAATCTATTCTGGAGGAGTGGGAGTCCCCCTGTCCTGAAGTGTGTCTCCTGTATGTAAGCTATGTCTGTCCCTGAACGCCGTAAATCATTCAGCAACATCCTTTGTTTTTCTGGGACATTCCGTCCCTTAGCGTTCAGTGAAGTTATTTTTATTCCCTCCATCTTATAAAAAAAAAAAACCCAACTACTATCCCCTACCCTATCCCTCTCTCCTCTGTATATTCAACCCACCTCCCCACCTACCCTCCTATACACCGCAAAGGAAAATCACCCACCTTTAACCCCCTCCCCAATGGTTCCAGTGGGTGCAAACCTAATTTGGGGGCTGGTCCGACTAGGCTAGGAGGGTCCTAGTCTGCTCACCTCCCTCCGACAGTTTTTATTTCCCTATTATTCCCCTCATCTACCTTCTGCCTTACAACTTTACTGCTTCATAGCATTCTTAACCTTCCATATTTTCTCATTATTCTCATAGTCATTATTTTAACTTATTTTCTCCAAAATAGCAGGAAATACAAAAAAAAAATACATATGTGCCCATAACCATATACAGTATACACATGTACACATATACATAAATACACAGACATATTTCCTCTTCTTTCCTAGTCCTCTCTATCCCCTCTTCTCATCCCACCCCCCTACCCCTCCCCCTTATGCGTCTATATATACATATCCCCTATTCCACTTACTAGTAAGTTACATTTGTATCTCATTATCCTCTCAACTCCCTTTTCTTCTCCTCCTCTCCTTATATCCTCTCTCCATATACCAGGTCCTCTACCTCCTTATTCTATATATATATATATTTTATATATTTCTATGTATCTAGACCACACATTTAACTTATTAACTTCTAATGATTTCTATAGATTCATTTCTATAGACCTTCAGTTCTGGGCACTTGTTGGCTCCCCTATTCCCTCTTATCTCCAACCGATGTCCGGCCTCCCCCACCCCCCTCACCTCCCACTCCCCCCACCCAGTCCTCCCCATCCTCTGGCCCTTATATATTCGGAAGGCCTTTTTTAATCTTCCGATAATTCTTAATGTGCTTCTTAAGTGAGAGAAAAAAAAAGGGGGAAGCCCCTCCCCCTCCATGTGTTCATTACTTTACTTCCCCACTAACCTGCTTTATACTTCTTCTTTCTTTTCCTAGTGAATAGTGGGTAATAAGTGAAACCTTGTGCTGTTGTGAATATTCTGTGCCTTTCTTAACCACCCACTGTCTCCTAATAGCATCGATTGCACATTAAAAAAAAAAAAATTCCCGGGGTAGACATTCCTCGTGCTTCCACACCGCTGTCTCTCGCTGCTGATTTGCTTGGGTCTCTGCACGTCACTTCACCATGTGACTCGATCTCTCTATTCCGAGATGCCGCCGCTCTAGTCTGGGGGAAGTACTGCTGGATCTCGGGCTGGAGTCGGACTCCGCAATCTCTAGATCACGCTAGGCAGATAGTTAAGGTAGGCTGGTAGTAATCCTCGGTCTACAGGCAATCTCTCTGCATCCTTCTCTAGTTAGCCGGTGGGTGGATGAGAGAGCTCTGGAACAAGTGCGTCTCTACTCCTCCATCGTCAGGCCACACCCCCTTCGCTCTGGTTAATTTCAACATTTTTTTTTTTTCAAAATGCGACGGGCGGCATGATTGATAATGTATTTCCATCGGGGGACACGTTTTTTTTATTTTTTAATAAAGAAGTTGTCAAAAACTTTCTGTGTTTTTATTATTCTTTGACACTTTTTTGGTGAATGTACCCCATACTCATTCACATGGGGGAGAAGCAAGAATCTGGGGGGGCCTTGTTAAAGGGGGCTTTAAGATTTTGATAAGCCCCCTGCCCGCAGACACCCGCAACCACTGACCACCACGCTGCGTGTTGCGATTGACTAGACAATCTTCTGTGATGTTTCCCAGAAGATTGTAGGGAGGGAGGGGGAGAGATGATTTTCCTTTCAGCGCTGCAGCGGCAGGGAGGAAGTGGGGGTTGGGTGCCCATAAAAACAGAGTACCGGTAACTCCACTCCAAAAAATAAATAAAAAAATGCCTAATGTGGCATGTCAGGGGGTCATCTACATTTTTGGGTGAAACTCTGCTTTAAAGGGGTGTTCCAGCCGCAATTTTTTTTTTAAAGTCAGCAGCTACTAACAGTGAAGCTGCTGACTTTAAATAAGGACACTTACCTTGTCCTACTTGCCCGCGCTGATGGCCCCCCCGATGTCGATCCCACGATCGCTCCGGGTCCCGCGCCGCCATTCACACTATGGGTAACAGGCAGTGAAGCCGTACGGCTTCACTGCCTATTTCCTACTGCGCCTGCGTGAGTCTCACGCTGGCTTGTGAATGGGCGGCTGCTCTCTGAGAACACACACAGTTCTCAGAAAGCAGCGCGCCCCATTCACAAGCAGAAGAAGAAGAAAAGACACCGCGGTGTGGAAGAGGCAGATTACAGACTTCCGCATAGCAACAGGTATTTCGGGTGAGTATTTTTATTTTTTTTCACTTTTTTTTAATTTAATTTTTTTAAGCTATATGGTCAAATGTTGTTTTCCTGGGTGGAACTCCGCTTTAAGGACACAACCAGCTATTCTTCACACAGAATTTGAATCTGTAAATCGTTTTTCGACCGATCCAAATTCCAATCAATCATTCTGAAAAGCTGGAATTTGTTAGAAAATTAATAAAACAAAACTACATTTTAACTAAACCTAAATGAATTTTTTAGAAAACGAAAATTCTGAAACCAAACTAAACAAATTCCATAATGAAGCAAAATTTGTAACATAACATTTTCTGTTCTGTACATGTCTACCAATTTGCTCAGTTTCTAAACTTCAAATTGCTGGATGTTTTTTTTGACTGCAGCCGTTTTACCCACAGCAAAAAAATCATGAAGATGTGTAGTGCTACAAGGTCTTTTAGCCTCTGGGGAGTTGGAGCAAGAATGTGAATGCAATATGTTGCAATTAGACATCCTGATCGGCAGGTAAAAGTCCTTCCATTGATGTCACTGCTCAATGTCATCTTATTCATGTGTCCATGTACATTAGGACATCCAGAGGCATATTTTAACCACTTAAGACCCGGACCAATACGCTGGCAAATGACCCAAGGGGTTTTTGCGATTCGGCACTGCGTCGCTTTAACTGACAATTGCGCGGTCGTGCGACGTGGCTCCCAAACAAAATTTGCGTCCTTTTTTTCCCACAAATAGAGCTTTCTTTTGGTGGTATTTGATCACCTCTGCGGTTTTTATTTTTTGCGCTATAAACAAAAATAGAGCGACAATTTTAAAAAAAATGCAATATTTTTTACTTTTTGCTATAATAAATATCCCCCAAAAATATATAAAAAAACATTTTTTTTCCCTCAGTTTAGGCCGATACGTATTCTTCTACATATTTTTGGTAAAAAAATCGCAATAAGCGTTTATCGGTTGGTTTTCGCAAAATTTATAGCGTTTACAAAATAAGGGATAGTTTTATTGCATTTTTATTAATTATTTTTTTTTTACTACTAATAGCGGCGATCAGCGATTTTTTTCATGACTGCGACAATCTGGCGGACACTTCGGACAATTTTGACACATTTTTGGGACAATTGTCATTTTCACAGCAAAAAATGCATTTAAATTGCATTGTTTACTGTGGAAATGACAGTTGCAGTTTGGGAGTTAACCACAGGGGGCGCTGTAGGGAATGTGTGCCCTAATGTGTGTGTTTACAACTGTAGGGGGGTGTGGCTGTAGGTGTGACGTCATCGATCGCGTCCCCCTATTACAGGGATGACGCGATCGATGCTCCGGCCACAGAGAAGCACGGGGAAGCCGTGTGTACACACGGCTCTCCCCGTTCTTCCGCTCCAGGGACGGATCGCCGCACTGCAGCGGCGATCGGGTCCGCGAATCCCGCGGTCCCGGTCCTGGAGCTTCGGACCGGGTAGCGGGCGCGCGCCCGCGGGCGCGCGCCTGCGACCCACGGCTGGGTACTAAAACCAACGTATATATACGTTGATGTGCCCAGCCGTGCCATTCTGCCGACGTAAATGTGCAGTAGGCGGTCCTTAAGTGGTTAAGCTCAGCGTTTAGAGGTAGGATAAAAATCCCTTCTGGTTTGCATTTTTGACTGGATGTCTCTATATAGGCGTTTTTTTTTCTGACATGGAAACTTTGATGGTACTCAAGGCCACATGCTGGTATAGACCAGACTGAGGGATGAACAGGATATGCCCCATGAAGTAGCAGGCATGGGGTACCATGTCTTTTGATGAGAGGATGTTCCAAACTCAGACTAGCCTCTTTTCTGAGCCTCAGGAGTAGGTGTTCTACTTTCAGAAGCTTGACCTTTTTTTCAGGTGAAGGAGAATACTCTAATGCCGCGTACACACGATCACTTTTTGTGATGAAAAAAAACGTCATTTTATCTGACGAAACAAAACGACGTTTTTCAAACTTCATTTTCAAAAACGACATTGCATACACACCATCGTTTTTCCACAATGCTCTTGCAAAGCGCGGTTACGTAAGACACTTTCGACGGCACTCTGTTCCTTTGAAGCTCCCATCTCATAACTTGCTTCTAAGCATGCGCGGGTTTAAAAACGTCGTTTTAAACAACGTTTTGCCCACACACCATCACTTTTTATGACACAAAAAACGACATTTTGAAAAACGACACAAAAAAATCAAGCATGTTGGAAATTTTTTTTGTTAGTTTTTTTTAAGACATAAAATTACGTTTTTTAAAGCATAACTCCCTGTGATCTCCCTAATGTACTCATCCAAGGAGGAACCAAACAGGTGTCCTCCTTCACAGAGCAAATGTTGCAGGTGTTTCTTTCATGGAAAAGAATTTGAGCCAAATGATCCTTTACATGCTGGCAAAGCATATGCTTCAAGCTGTTCACACTGTAGTGTAGGGCCACAAGTAAAACCTCTAGTAAAGATTGGAGGTATTTGTTAACATGGAGCTAGGGTCGCAGGCTTAGGTACCTTTCACACTTGTACAACTTCAAAGTCGCGCGATTTTACCGCGATTCGCGGCCGCGATTTCAATTAATGCCTGTGTAAGTGGCATCAAAATCGGACCAAAGTAGTGCAAGGACTACTTTGAAGTCGGCACTACTTAAAGTCGTGCCAGTATGAATGGTAGTCATTGAAAATAATGGAGATTGACTTGTCATACGATTTTGCAGTCCAAAATCGTGAGACAAGTCGTATAAGTGTGAAAGGGACCTTAGTCAAGACAGCAAGAGTCCGGCAGATGGTCATGGAGACAGCTGCAGGTTGCATTGCAGAGCATGCCAAGGTATAAAAAAAAAGGGGGGCCTTGAAGAGGGCACATAACCTTTTGTCCACTGTGTCCTTAAATACAGGATTATACTTTACAGGGACCACTAGCAACAAGACAAGAGGTAGCAGGCTCCACTACAGGGACTGGCCATTTTTTTTATAGGAAACTCTCCTTTAATCGAGTAAAACATACTGTATGGAGGAGCAAATTACTTTTTAAAGGGCAACGTTAGAGATCAGTCACCGTAGAGGGCAGATGAGTACACTTTGGCTCCGAACGCTACACAAAAAAATAAAAATAAAACCGCAATACATATGTCATTCTCTTTTACTATCTGTTTTCTTGTCTTAGTGCAGAAGTCGCACTGCATGATAAAATCATTGTAAATGAATGGGAGCCGTCTTAACGCACACTACTGCAGTCGCTCCGACTTCAAAAAAGATTCCTGTACTACTTCAATCCGACTATTAGGCAACTTGTACCCATTGATTTCAATGGAAGCCCCCTCAGAAGTCGGATCACTGTCTTAACTGAAGCAACAATACAGGAAGAGAACATACATTTCTCAGGCAAACCCCTCCCACCCCCTCCCTCCCACAGAGCGGATTGTTGTTTGATTGGCCACTGGAAAGCCTCCTGTCCTGGAGGCGACTTGAAGTTGGCTGATGATTCATACTTAAGTCGTGTCCAAGTTGCCGCCCAAAGTCGTGCTGGAAGTCGTGTTGCCTCTGTGTGAATGGGCTCCAACACATCAATAAAAGGTAGCAATGTTATACCGACGCTTAAATACATTTTCAGTTGTCTAACTTCTCCTCAGGCAGCATGTCTGCAACAGAAGCAAAGCCAGAGACCGATGAAGGAAGGAAAATTGAAAGGGGGGTCTTTTGTGACCCCTGTTATCTGAAACCTCTAAAAGTAGATTCCGCACTTGAAAACAGACACTAAGTTTGGGGAACTCTGTGCAAGTGAAAGGAGAGCAGAGTTCCCAATGGAATACAAGGAGAATACAGAGATAACTGTCCAAACAAAACGTATTAGGGCCCTGTGGATATAGACTACCCACTCCTTACCCCGAGCCATGTGCTTATTTTGAGGTAGTGCAGCCATCTGATCCCTTGCTCCTACACTTTTTTTTTAAATCAGATTTTATTTCATTTGAAAAGAAGTTCAGGAAACAAATACACAAGGAAATAAAAAAAGGAAAATGAACTAAAACTGAAAACACAAAGAGCCAACGCAATAAATTGAGTAAATGGTATAACAAAAGCTCAAAATATCTGACTAGATATGGACCCGGCTTTTAGAGCTATACAAGGCAGCAATACTTAAAGTGGTCGTAAAGACAGTTTTTTTTTTATTCTATGCATTTTTAATTCTATGCATTGGGATAAAAAACCTTGTGTGTGCAGCAGCCCCACTCAGCTCCCTTAATACTTACCTGAGGTCCATCTAGATCCAGCGATGTTGCCCGGGACTCCCCTCCTCATTGGGTCCCGCTGCTGTCAGAGTCAGTCAGCCGAAAGGGGAGAAAGGGGGTGGGGTCATGCTGTAGCTCCGTGTCTGAATAGACACAGGGAGCTGCAGAGAGGCTCAGGTGCCCCCATAACAAGGTGTTTGCTGTGGGCGCACGGTAAGTATAACATGTTTGTTATTTTTAAAGAAAAAACTGACACTTTACAATCAATCACTTTAGGGGTTAAAAACTAACTCAATCCCAAACTCATATAATCTAACCAAGGTGACCAAATTGCATCAAACCTCTTTAATGAGTTCCTGAGTAATAAGAAATACACTTATTGACATCAAGTATTCAGTGAAAAGGGTCAGAGTGTGCGGGGAAGTCTACTTAAGGGCAATAAGCATACTGGCGCAAGCAGGGCCGCCATCAGGAATTTTGGGGCCCCTTACACAGCTTCGGGCATGGGCGGCCCCCTGGAGCAGAGAACCGGGGGGGGGGTGCTGCCGCATTAAATTGAGAAGTTGAGAAGTGGGGGGGGGCTGCTGCCGCGAATTGAGAAGCGGGGGGGCCCTTTACAAAAAGAAGAAATAAAGAAAAATATATAGCCATCCGGGGCCCTGGGGACCTCTGTGCCCTTTAATAAAAAGAAAAAAAAGAGAGAAAAAATATATATATATATATATATATATATATATATTTTAAAAAGGGTGGTTGCCCCGGGGACCTTATTTTTTTTTTTTATAAAAGGAAATTACAAAAAAAGGGGGCTTTCAATTCGGGACCTCTGGGCCCTTTAATAAAAGAAACCTCTTTTTTAAAAAATAAATAAAAATATATATATATATATATAAAAAAGAAATAAACATTTATATAAAAAAAAACAAGGGGGTTGCCTTCCAGGGCCCTGGGGACCTCTGGGCCCTTTAATAAAAAATAAAAAAAATATATAAACACAAATAAAAAATACAATTATAAAAAAAGGGGGTTTGACACATGGGGCCCTGGGGACCTCTGAGCCCTTTAATAAAAAATACATCTATATATTAAAAAAAAAAATAATATAAAAAAGTAAAAAAAAATTATAAAAAAGGAGGATTGTCATCCGGGGGCCCTGGGGACCTCTGGGCCCTTTAATAATAATAATATGTTATATATGTATATATATATATATATATATATATATATATATATATATATATATATATATATATATATATATATATATACACATATAAAAATAAAAGAAATAAAAAAATATATAAAAAATATATGTTTTTTTTATAAAAAAAAAGGGGGGTTGTCATCTGGGGGCCCTGGGGATCTCCAGGTCCCTGTGGACCTCTGGACCTCTAAAAAAAATAAAAGAAAAAAAATTGTCCCTTTAATAAAAAATAAAAGAAAAATATATAAAAAAAATATATTTTTTTTATAAAAAAATAAATAAAAAAGAGGGGGTTGCCATCTGGGGCCCTGGTGGTCTATGGGCCCCTAGACCCCTAAAAAAATGGCCCTTTAATAAAAAATAAAATAAAAATATATTAAAAAATAAATATATTTTTATTTCATAAAAAAAAAAAGAAAAAAAAAAGGGCTTGCCATCTGGGGCCCTGGTGGCCTCCGGGCCCCTGGGGACCTCCGGACCTCTAAAAAAAATAAAAGAAAAAAAATTGGCCCTTTAACCACTTGCTTACTGGGCACTTACACCCCCCTCCTGCCCAGGTGAAATTTCAGCTTCCGGCACTGCGTCGCTTTAACTGACAATTGCGCGGTCGTGCGACGTGGCTCCCAAACAAAATTTACGTCCTTTTTTCCCCACAAGTAGAGCTTTCTTTTGGTGGTATTTGATCGCCTGTGCGATTTTTATTTTTTGCGCTATAAACAAAAAAGAGCGACAATTTTGAAGAAAAATACAATATTTTTTACTTGTTGCTATAATAAATATCCCAATTAAAAAAAAAAAACACATTTTTTTTCTCAGTTTAGGGCGATACGTATTCTTCTACATATTTTTGGTAAAAAAAAAAAAAAAAAATCGCAATAAGCGACTGGTTTGCGCAAAAGTTATAGCGCTTACAAAATAGGGGAGAGAATTATTATTTTTTATTATTTTTTTTTTACTAGAAATGGCGGCGATCTGCGATTTTTATTGTTACTGCGACGTTATGGCGGACACATCGGACACTTTTGACACATTTTTGGCGCCATTCACATTTATACTGCGATCAGTGCTATAAATATGCACTAATTACAGTATAAATGTGACTGGCATTGAAGGGGTTAACACTAGGGGGTGAGGAAGGGGTTAAATGTGTATGCTAGGTGTGTTCTAACTGTAGGGGGAGGGGGGGGTGACTGGGGGGGGTGACCGATCTGTGTCCCTATGTAGGAAGGAACACAGATCGGGCTCCTCCCTTCCAGAGATAGGACATTGTCTCTGTGTCAGCCGGCAATGAGAGATGATCTATGAGAGATCATCTCTCATTCGCCCACAGATCGCATTGCAAACGGCCGCTCTGATTGGCCGTTTGCCGCGATCTGTGATTGGCCGTGTCCAAGGGACACGGACAACACAGGGCTTCCCCGCAGCGCGCTGTACAGCGCGCGCTGGGAACGCCAGAAAGACATGCCGTCAAATGACGGCATGTTGGATATTGAGGCCCGCGCTGTTGCCGTCATCCGACGGTAGCGCGGGCCTCAAGTGGTTAATAAAAAATAAAAGAAAAATATATTAAAAAAATATATTTATTTTTATTAAAAAAAAGGGCTTGCCATCTGGGGCCCTTGGTGGCCTCCGGGCCCCTGGGGACCCCCGGGCCCCTTACAGGTGTAATGCCTGTACCCCCCTGATGGCGGCCCTGGGCGCAAGCCCAACAGTAATCTGCACTGGTGGCTTAAGCACAGAAAAGTCAACTTAGTCCAGTAAGTACGTAAGTGGGTTCCCTAAAAGGTTCACGTCTAAAAGCCCATTAAGCATACCCACAACCTCCAGCCAATACCTCAATACCTCTGGAGCTTGGGGGCAGCACCACAATAGGTGTATCAGAGACACTGAATTACCACATCTGGGACAAGCCTTAACCCAAGAGCACACAGTGTTCCTGCACTTGTGATCTGTTTGTGCAATGCAATTTTTTTTCCCCAGAGGAGTAATCAAACTCTGCAGCTATGGTTTAATGGTTTAAGCCTTCGATGCTAGGCACTAGGCATGCATCAAAAGAATTGCTGACCAAGGGAAGTGTGCCCTAAAGAAAACGGCGCCCACATTCAGTGACTTCACATGCTCAGGGAATTGACTGAAAAAGGAGGCCTCCCAGTAGCAGCTGATGCAATAGACTCGTGTCACACTGTAGGGAAAAATGCATGGCTACGTCACACCTCTTAAAGTCCTCTGTAGTCTAGATATAGGTACACTGGGACAGTGTTTAGAGGGGGTGAGCCCTAAACTTACTATGACAAATGTCTTCACACTCCAGGCAGGATTTAGGGGACCAAACACCATCCTTGCTTCACGCTTTGCAAAGGGGCATACCCCTTAAGAAGTCTTCAAGGACAGGACTCTGCCGCTGGCAGACCACAACCCCGTATCTGTATAGCAGCTAACTCAACACTATGCTTCACACAGAAAGGCGAGTGCCCTTACAAGATCCAGTGCTGAATCAACGTTACAGGTCAGCCCTGCATCTTCATTTTAGCAGGGTCCAGGTATATACGTCCAAGGCTCAGCCAAGGAATCCACTAATCCAGAAACTGCAAAGAGAAGCTGCAGTGAATATGGTGCAGCCAGAAACCTTGATAAAAGTGGTAAGCTTCTCTTAAGAGAAAAGAAGTCCATCACCTAAGGACACTAGTGAAACCCCAAGTTATCTTATAATGGGAGGGGTTCTATAGGATGTTCCTGCAGCTTTCTTTTTTTTTTGCCACTGGATGTTTTTACTGCTGCTGTTAGGGGTGTCTAAGTTTTTTTTTTTTTAGCCTCTAAACACACCTGCATGTTAGCCTATGAATCCATGCATGCATGCATTTAGAGGCATTTAAAGGAAGAAAAAAAAAACACTGCCAGTGCATCCAAGAGCAGCAGCAATTTGGCAGAAAAACTCTGGATGCATGTATACATGCGTTAACGGTAGGCTCATTTAGCTCTTCAGTATTCATTGAAATGCATTTACGGTCAAGTGCTTGACGAGCCTAAACACGTTACATGCATTTACAAGCGTTTTTTCTGCCAAAACGCTGCTACCAGGAGGAAAGGGATCTAGGTAGCTGCATAACACCTATGGTTAAGGGCTAAAGATCCTGGGGCAGATTCACAGAGAAATGGATTATCGTAGCGTATCAGAAATACACTACGCCGCCGTTTTTTACCTTGCTCTACGTGGAATTCAGGTAGATTTTCTACGGTAAACGACGGCGGCGTAGTGTATTTCTCCCGTCGCAATCCATATAGACGAGTAGGGGGCGTGAAACATTTAAATTAGGCGCGTTCCCGCGGCGATCGATCTGCGCATGCTCCGTTCGCAAATTTCCCGCCGTGCATTGCGCGAAATCACGTTGTGACGTCATTCGTTGTTTATGTAGCGTACTTTACGGGCGATCCACGTCCCGACGAGTTACGTAAATAAAATTTTTTTTTAAATAAATTCGAAGCGGGAACGACGGCCATACTTAACATGGGCTACGTAAAGTTAGAGCAGCAAAAAGCTGCTCTAACATTACGTATAAAAAAATAGACGAAAACGATTGCGACGCTCGCTCGTTTGTTCGTGAATCCCCGTAAAAACACATTTGCATATCCCGACGCATTAAAACGACGCGAACTCCTCCCAGCGGCCGCAAATAGATGGCAGCGTAGATCCGAAGGCTTACGAAGACGTAAGCCTCTCGGATCGAAGCCCGAAGCCGGCGTATCATGGTTTGAGGATTCAAACTAGTGATACGCCGCGGGAAATTTGAAATTACTCCTGTCTAACACCAGTTAGACAGGCGTAATTGTTTTGTGAATCTGCCCCCCTGTGTCCTGTACACCTAAGAAAAGGAGGTGGGTGATAAAGGTTTTCAACAAATGTGCAGTTCACGGGACTTTGGCTGGTTTGCCTTTAGGGAGTATGGTACATCAAGCAACAATTGCCACTTAAGAACAGACATTGGTGTATGCTAGTCAATGAACAGGCAAATCTTATTAAATGTGCTCTTTGAACATGTAAACAAAGATGCGATGAATATGACATTTGCCGCTTTAAAAATAACCTTCTTAGCTTTAGGAATGTAAAATTGCAAAAAAGGGCACCTGCTCTCAAGCCACCAACAACTTTATAAAAATGGTACAAAGCATCTTGCCCTTTATAGTCTGGGACGCCAAGCATTCCCTGTATTAACAGACATCACTAAAGGCCTTCCTTAGTTTAATGTGTGGCATTTTCAGAACCTTGGGCAGAGCAGGGTTGGCAGCTTGGGCCCATCCTGATTTTGCAGTCCCTAAGAACGCTGCAATTCATACGTTTAAGAGGAAGGGTGCTCACAAATGTGATCTTTGTCCTGAATCCACTTACCTTTTTACATGGCCATATTGGTATACGTCATGCTACTGGGTGGGCCTAATGTGTCCATGTTAAAAGGGAACACCCCTTTTAACAAATTAAAACTTACCAGGTTTTCTTGGTTCCTGGTTACTATTTTCTGTTCCTCCTCCTCCCCATTTTTCATGTACTTGACTTCTTCAACTGGTTTGAATCTGTATTCATCTGCAAGAAAAATATAATGCTATTCAAACCATACTCAAAGCTATTTTATATTAAACCACTCAGAATGAAATCTACAGAGGGGGGTTTTGTAACCATGTCAATTACTTTTCATAACACAGGCATAGACATAATCATTACACACTGCTGTTCTAATGACAAGGTATACTGCTCTCCTCTGGTAAGCAGACAAGTGCAGTATCCCTAGTGAAGTAAAGTGTCAGAAGAGCCCCTCACCAGTCTGTTTTAAAAAGGGGATTTTTTTAATTTTTTAAATAAAAGAAGAAATTTTTTTTTTTTTTCAAAAGGGTAACTGAATGCAAAGAATTGTGCCATTAATGTGACTGTGCCCGAATTATACAGCTTACGTTAATTTGACTGATGCAAGATCTTTGAGGTCGAAATGCAACTTGAGCTTTGGTTTACATTTACTGCCAGGCTTACAGGCAATCCCAATTCTATCCAAAGTAAAGAAAAACATTTTGCGTTTTAAATATAGTTTAAGGCATAAATTGTGGGTGCCAGGCCTGTGGAATATTTGTGCAGTATATACAATAAACATAATCTTTTTAACCAGGCCCTTTTACGCTGTACCCAGTGTTCATTGTGATATGACTGTGTGCACGTCTCATACATATTTTTACAAACATTTTGCAGATTTTCCCCTTTTCAGTGTTTCTATGGATACAGCTTTGTTTTTGTTTTTTTAAAGCCGAGTCATTTATTGGTATCCGTTGTACTATTTCAGGTTCTGGTACCTGACTTTGCTCCATTCTTCATGGGTTGGAAAAGAGAGAGAGAGAGAGAGAGAGTTTTACTTACAGCAGATGTTCTTATCTTCTGTTCTGCTGGTCTTCTGCACTACGCAAGAGTTAACCTAATTTGTCCTTAAGAACAGAATCGGTTCTGTTGATAATAATATATAATTATAGAATATCAAATGCCTCATCTATTATTACCATCTTCAGCTGCTGCTTTTCCTTGGGAAGCTTTTTAGCCCAGTTATTTTCATCACACCCTGCAGTATGTGTTAACATTTTATATACTGTTTCATGTCTAACCCCTTGTTGCTCCTCATTTACTGTACATTTCGCAGTTGCCCCCTCTATTTTTCTTTTACATTTTTTCACATTTTTTTTTGAGTGTTTTAATTCTCTTTATTACAGGTCCATTTAAGCATCTAGAAAACATATTTCTCTCAAACATTGTTTGAGTTCAGCTGAACTTGCACAATTTCACTCCCGCTGGCAGTCCCGATTTCGGCCGCGATTTAAGAGACATCTGTGCAGGTTTCTGCACAGATGTCAATGTAAATCGCAGCCCGAAATCACAAAAAAATAGTACAGGAACTACTTTTTGAAATCGGTGCAGCGCCGCAGATGCGGCGTCGCACCGATTAGAACGGTGCCATTGCCGTCAATTGCCGGGGATTGCTGCCGATTTGAGATGCAATTTGACATGTGAAATTGCATCTCAAATTGTACCAAATCGTACCCAGGGTGAACCTGGGCTAAATCTGTGTTATTGAGCACTTCTCCTTTGCCAAAATAATCCATCCACCTCACAGGTGTGGCATATTAAGATGCTGATTAGACAGCATGATTATTGCACAGGTCTGACTTAGGCTGGGTTCACACTTGTTCCGACAACGCTCCTACATTGGGAGCTCATGTAGAATGACGTGTGAAAATCAATGTTTCCCTATGAGAGCTGTCTTAACTGATCCGACACAAGTCGGTCCGACTTTGAAAACACTCCCTGTACTACTTTGCTCCGACATTGATCCTACTTCAGCCCATTGAATATCATTGAAGTCGGACCAAAGTAGGAGCCTTGTCCTTATCAGACATCCGACATGCGATTACAGCAGCAGTAAAAGGAATTTATCTCACCCTGGGATTGTTTTGATTGGTCAAAGAACAAGTCAGACTATCACAAAGTCGGTTCAAAGTAGTATCCTGTTCATGAAAGTCGGATGGATGTAGGACCAATGTAGGATGAATGTAGGACAGATGTCGCAGAGCAAAGTAGGATGAAAGTTGTACTGCTGTCGTGTAGTATAGTGTGAACCCAGCCTCTGGCCACAATAAAATAAAATTTAAAATGTGCAGTTTTATCACACAGCACAATGCCACAGATGTCGCAAATTTTGAGGGAGCGTGCAATTGGCATGCTGACTGCAGGAATGTCCACCAGAGCTGTTGCTCTTGAATTTAATATTCCTTTCTCTACCATAAGCCGTCTCCAAAGACGTTTCAGAGAATTTGGCAGTACATCCAACCAGCCTCACAACTGCAGACCATGTGTAACCACACCAGCCCAGGATCTTCACCTCCAAAATCGTCTGAGACCAGCCACCCGGACATCTGCTGCAACAATTTCTTTGCATAACCAAGGAATTTCTGCACAAACTGTCAGAAACCTTTTTCAGGGAAGCTTATCTGCATGCTCGTTATCCTCATTGGGGTCTCGACCTGACTGCAGTTCATCACTTTAACCAGTGGCAACCCGTCCATAGGGGACGCCTGGGCTCTGCCCCGCCCCCCCAAATCAGTAAAAAAATAAAAAAAAAATAAATAAAATAATAATGCTATTTAAGCATGTCCTTTTATAAAAAAAAAGGTCCTTATGGTCCTTATGTGCACTGTGCCCGGGCAGTACGAGTAGCGACACGTCTGTGCAATCACAAGATTGCAGACAAGGCGCTACATTGGCAGGCAAAAAATGCCTTTGTGGCATAGCCCATTGCACCACAGCTTCCGGCGCGATGGACTATGTTGTGGCCGGGCGGGTGCACTGCACCCAGTATATTGCTGTGCATACTAGAGCCGACATCAGCAAGTGACGTCGGCAGTGCACTCTGCAACTCAGAGGGACGCATCCCCATAAGCCAGCCAGGTAAAGAAGCTAGCTCCCGACCCCCCTCCTTATTACACTTAATTTATTTTATGGTCTGTAATATAGTGGTCGAAAAACCCCCGGCAAAACACCCCCCCCCTCCGCTTATTTTCGGCATCAACGGCAAACCACCTTCATCCCCCCACCCCCGCTTATTAACTTTTTCTTTTTTTTTTATGTTTGGCAAAAATAGCGGACGTTCAGTGGCAAACCAACAACAATCCCCCCCCCCCCCCGCTTAGTTTTTTTTTAATGTTCGGCATCAACGGCACGACAAAACCCAAACCCCGCCCCCGGTTATTAACAGTTTTTTTATTATATGAAAATAGCGACATCCAATTGCAAGCCCCCTCCCCCCGCCACTTAAGATATATTTTTTCCGGCAACAATAGTGCCCGTATCACCCCCCCAATGCAGTATGACCGCAGCCTCTGTTAATCTCGTGCAGTATGTCCGCAGTATCTGGTAATCTCATGCAGTATGTCTGCAGTCTCTGGTAATCTCGTGCAGTATGTCCACAGTCTCTGGTAATCTCGTGCAGTATGTCCACAGTCTCTGGTAATCTCGTGCAGTGTGTCCGCAGTCTCTGGTAATCTCGTGCAGTATGTCCGCAGTCTCTGGTAATCTCGTGCAGTATGTCCGCAGTCTCTGGTAATCTCGTGCAGTATGTCCGCAGTGTGTAGTAAGAACAATCCGCCCTACCCCTGATACACAACGTGTGAAAAAATTACACAACACATGCAAACAAGTGAATAACAAGCAATAAAAATTGCATACGTGTGGTGAGAAATTAAATAAAAAAAATGATGACGGTGCAGCACCTAGATAAAAAAGCCAATAAATATTAGGCTCAACATATATGGAAAAATAAAACAAATAAGTGCGCAACCAAATTACATAAATACAGGTGTTTGAGTTCTGATTGGAAAATAAGCAAATGAACTGAATGATATGATCATAAAGATCGTGTGCATGCAGTCCTATGAGAGCATCCCACATGTATGTGTTCCTTCCTGGGGGAATCAAAACTTCAACTGACCAACGTACCATTGGTCCATCAGACAGGTTTTAAAGCATGTTTTAAAACTTTTGTCCGACGGACAACGGTCTGATGGGCCTTACACACCATTGAACTGGTCCGATGAAACTGGTCTGCAGACCAGTTTCATCAGACCTGTCTGATCGTGTGTACGCGGCTTCAGGCCCCGTACACACGGCCGAGGTTCTTGCCAGAAACCAGCGAGAACCTCGCTGGGAGCTGCATTCCAGCGAGAACCTCGGCCGTGTGTACACTCTCTGCTCGCCCCGCCCGTCGGGAAACCCGTTGAACAGGTTCTCTATTTGCTCGACGGCCCGTCGGGATGAATGGCTGGTTGCCATTCCCGACGGGCGGGTCACAGATTCTGACGGCCGGCAGAGAACCTCGACGGGCGGAACGATGTGTTCCGCCCATCGAGGTTCCCCGTCGTGTGTATGGGGCTTAAGAGGTACAGTAGATCATTCTGTTTCTGTTAATATTGCAGTGTCAAGTTTTTTTTAAACATATTGGTGACTGGAGTTATTTCCTTGCACATCTTAATCTGAACAACACAAAGGTTCCCAATATGTATTACTTTTATTATATTTTGTTTATGTATTGTATAAATTTCCAAGTCCCAAAACAAAACCAGAAGTGTTTTTCTTTTGCTCTCATCAGCCGAAGTGGGAAGGGGAGGGAATACAAGCAGCCACTAATACGTGAAACCTCTTCCGGGAAAAGCAAAAGCTCCATGTCTAGGGCAGAAAACTGCATTGCATCGGAAGGTCTGGGGACTGCTGTGTGCCGAAACTACAGTTGAAGTAGATGAAAAGTAGAAGCAAGCCTACCATAGAAACATAGACCTACATGCGATTGTGATCTTAGCAATAAGATCATTGGGAGTCGGTAAGCAGGCAATTTTATTAGAGGTGGAGGTGCCCTTTGTCTGATCTTACTCTAAGAACTTTTTTCAAACACACTTCGGGTGCAAGTTTGACACACATGGACTTTATTATTTGTATTCAATTGTGATATTTTTTGGATTTGTCACGTCATTCACGTTTCACTTTTGTTCTCATTAAGATGAATGGTCACATTTTAATTTATGTTTCATCTGTTAGTGCAGCGCAGCATATTTTTTGATTTTATAGGTAATTCATGTGTATCGCACATTGTCTATGCAGCAGCAGCAACCTATCACTTTATTGTTTTGTTTATTTAATATTTTTTTACAGACCTGCGCAGTAATTTTTTTTCCACAGATATTGTATAAATTTGTCTTCTTTTCTCCTTCTCTTTTTTTTATAATGCATTTATGCTGGACATTTCTGGATCCTTGCGTTAATGATTCATATTTATAACATGTGCTACTGTTGCCATCTGGAGTGTGGATGATGAAATGCATGGCACTAACAAATGATTGTGAAAGCATCTATGAAGGGGCATGCCTTTGGAAGACATGCAGCTAACATGGCTACCAGACATGGAAACATTTGCTAATTTCTGGTGTAACATTTTCGTTAAAGGAAACCCTTTATGAAAGCAATATGCATAAACTTACATTGTTAATTTTTCTTTCTTATTATTGTTTCTTCATCATTTATTTTTTAACAGGACAATGACCCCCAAACACACCTCCAGGCTGTGTAAGGGCTATTTGACCAAGAAGGAGAGTGATGGGGTGGTGCGCCAGATGACCTGGCATCCACAGTCACCGGACCTGAACCCAATCGAGATGGTTTGGGGTGAGCTGGACCACAGAGTGAAGGCAAAAGGGCCAACAAGTGCTAAGCATCTCTGGGAACTCCTTTAAGACTGTTGGAAGACCATTTCAGGTGACTACCTCTTGAAGCTCATCAAGAGAATGCCAAGAGTGTGCAAAGCAGTAATCAAAGCAAAAGGTGGCTACTTTGAAGAACCTAGAATATGACATATTTTCAATTGTTTCACACTTTTTTGTTATGTATACAATTCCACATGTGTTAATTCATAGTTTTGATGCCTTCAGTGTGAATCTACAATTTTCATAGTCATGTAAATAAAGAAAACTCTTGGAATGAGAAGGTGTGTCCAAACATTTGGTCTGTACTGTACATCTAACAAGGTGGATCCAGATCTGTATGTTGTAATAATCTTGAAAATCCCAGAAACTAGATAAAGTCTGTGGTTAACAATAGCTAAGCATGGGTTTGTTTGCCATAACTTGCTGTTCCTATAAACCCACTAGTAAAAGCAAATAAACATTACTGTTGACTTGAATTGAAATCCCCTTTAAGACATGATGTGAATTAGAAACTTACCACAAAAGGCATCTCCATTTTGATAGTTCTTGCCGTTTTGTGTATCCTCTTCATTCTGTACTGTAGATACATGCTTGGCTGAGGCACATCCCATATTTATCCAGTCAGGTCCTGACTGACTGATTGGAAAAAAACATTTCTAGTGGAAACTTTTTAAGTTGTGCCACGAACAGAAAGTTGGATTGATCATTGCTGAACCTGTGGGAAAGGTAAGATTCATTCAGACAAAAAGCACCATTTCTCAAGGAAACAATTTATAAAAAATAAAATAAAAATAATAATTCTATTTTAAAGCAGAAAAACATTTAAAACATCAGCAGTTAAAATTATAGTCAAATGAGTTTGCAGCCGACATCTATATACCAGGACTGGATCGACTATTACATGAGGAATTTGAGACAAAAGGTACATTCAGGACACTGCTTAGGTACAGTTAACATTTCTAAAAGTTCTACATAATACAGCAAGTGTTAACTTTCTGAGCTCAAGTCAACGCCTCATGCACACTGGACGTTTTTACAGGAGCTGTTTTTGGCAGTAGACGTTTTTTTTCTACAGTCAGTCAATCAACTCTCCATCATGTTATCCTATGTGTCCATGCACACATAGGCTGTTATTAGCAGTTTTGAGCAGTGGCGTTTTTGAGCAGTAAAAAAACCCCAAAACTAGTGGATTCTGAGAGATGTTTTTTCAGCTGCAAAACACTCTAACGCTGATAAACGTCAATAAACACCGATAAATGCTCAAAAATTTCACTCACCAGTGTTTTTTGATCCATTGAAAATATATATATATATATATATTTTTCTTCAACCAAAAAAACGCTAACGCAGAAAAACGCTAATAAACGCGATTAAATTTTATTTTTAAAAAGTTGAAAAACTCACTGCAAAACTACTTGCGTTTTTAAAACGTTATTTTAACGTCCAGTGTGCATGAGGCCTTGCTTAGCTTTACTTAGTCAGAAATCATGCACAATGCATAGTAATATGTCTGGTATGAAGAAGACCTTAGTCTAGTTTACGTATGTACTGTAGGGATGAGCCGAACACCCCGCGTTTGGTTCGCACCAGAACGTTCGAACAGACCGACCGTTCGAGCGAACATTTAGAACCCCATTGAAGTCTATGGGACTCGAACGTTCGAATTCAAAAGTGCTAATTTTAAAGCCCAATATTCAAGTTATTGTTGGAAAATGTCTTTGAGAACCGGGTCTTGCCCCAGGGAACATGTATCAATGGAATTATTTTTTTTTTAAAACTGTAGTTTTTTCTGGAGCAGCGATTTTAATGATGCTTAAAGTGAAAAAAAAAGGAAAAAATTCCTTTAAATATCGTACCTGCTAGGTGTCTATAGTAGTGGCACGTGTTTAGAACTGTCCCTGCACAAAATGAGATTACTATAAAGAAAAAATAAATGTAATACTGTTTGTGGCTTTAATGTAATGTTTGGTCCCTGCAATATGGATAAAAATCATTGAAAAAAATAGCATGGGTTTCCCCGTCACCACTCCCCCCAGGTCATTACAAGACCCAGTGCCGATCCTGACCTCCCTGGGGCCCTAAGCAAAATCACATGGCACATTAAAAATGAGAAGCGGGGGGCGCTGACGACAGTGACATGTCACATTAAAGAAAGTTGAGAAGCGGGGGGACGGGGTGTTCTGCTGTCGGAAATTACTCAGCCAGCGAGTTTAGAAGCGGGGTGAGGGGAGTGGAAATGACTTCTCACCAGGTGGGGCCTTTAGTAATTTGGGGGGGGGCCCTTCCCAGCTTTGCGGGGCCCTAAGTGGCTTGCATAGTGGGCCTATAGGGAGGATCGGCCCTGACAAGACCCTTTGGCCCTATATACTTTGAACAGCGGTATACAGGCGGTGCAAACAAGACAAGGACTGTAGGTTTGTTAAGTAGAATCTGAACCATGTCATACTTTGCTGCTGCATATTGCACAATTTCCATATTCTGCTGCATATTGCACAATGTAATTGGAGCTCAGCAAAGAGCCACATGCAAAGTATTGCATCAAAAATTGTTATTACACGCCCCTGTTATACAGGGGCAGAAAAATTTGGGCTTAGGCACTGGTGGCGGTGCCGCAACACTGCAACCCCTGACAGATAATGTAATTGGAGCTCAGCAAAGAGCCACATGCAAAACTATTGCATCAAAAATTGTTAATATACGCCCCTGTTAAACAGGGGGCAGAAAAATTGGGCCCTAGGCACTGGTGGCGGAGCCCAGAAACAAACATTTTCTTACTAGCTATCAGCAAGATCAGTGAGGAGGAAAATAATATTCAGTCAGCAGCATAACAGGACAGTCACTCAGCATCAGCATAGGCAGTCTCCAAGGGATCTGACATTTCAAAAAAATTATTCAGTTACATCAGCATCAGGTGCTTGGTAGCTGGTGTTGATCCAAGCCTGATTTTTATGAAGGTCAGTTGATCGACGGAGTCGGTGGAGAGGCGCACCCTGTGATCGGTCACAAAAGCCTCCAGCAGCACTGAATGTGCGTTCTGAAAGAACGCTGGGTGCGGTGGGCGTCTTACCTGCGGGAGCGATCTGGGACGAGGGGGTGGCTGTTTGCTTTTGTCGGCCCCCTCGTGATCGCTCCCAGCCAATCCCCTGAGCCTCCGCCGTGTCACTTCCTCTGCCTGTGTAATGTAAACACTGGCAGAGGAAGTGATGTCGCCTCTCCACTCGGCGGTATTTTCAATCCGACGAGAGGAGAGAAGACATTACAGTAAGTCGCACCAACACTACACTGACACCACACACATAGGCACACTTAACCCCTTCCGATCACCCCCCCCCCAGCCCCCTGTCACACTGTCACTGATTGCAGTGATCATATATTTACTGATTACTGCATTTAGTGTCAGTGTGACAGGCAGTTAGTGTTAAGTCCAGGGTAGCCCCGTACCCCCCCAATAAAAGGTTTAACCCCTTGATCACCGCCCTAGTTAACCCTTTCACCCCCTATTGCCAGCGTCACTAAGCGATCGTTTTTCTGATCGATGTATTAGTGTCGCTGTTGCCGCTAGTTTTTTTTTTATTGCGATTTTTTTTTACTAAAGACATGTGGCTGAATACATTTTGGCCTAAATGTTTGACTAAAATTTAGTTTATTCGATTTTTCTCATAACAAAAAGTAAAAAATATATATATATTTTTTTTAAATCGCTCTATTTTTGTTTATAGCGCAAAAAAAAAATGCAGAAGCAATTAAATACCATCAAAAGAAAGCTCTATTTGTGGGAAGAAAAGGATGCAAATTTTGTTTGGGAGCCACGTCGCATGACCGGGCAATTGTCTGTTAAAGCGACGCAGTGCCGAATTCTAAAAACGCCTCTGGGCATTTAACAGCATATTGGTCCGGGGGTTAAGTGGTTAAACAGCACACGTTCAGTAACAGCAAGTACGCTTAAGTGCTATTAAACAGTACACGTGCAGTAACAGCAAGTATGTTTAGGTGCTATTAAACAGCACACGTGCAGTAACAGCAACTGCGTTTAGGTGCTATTAAACAGCACACGTGCAGTAACAGCAACTGCGTTTAGGTGCTATTAAACAGCACACGTGCAGTAACAGCAACTGCGTTTAGGTGCTATTAAACAGCACACGTGCAGTAACAGCAAGTATGTTTAGTTGCAAATAAACAGGACAAGTGCAGTAACACCAAGTACATTTAGGTGTAAACTAAACAGCACATTAGAACACTGCAGCTAGCACAATCTACTGCCTGACAAATAGGAATAGCTGATCTAGCTAAGCTATACAGTGTATAAATATATGTACAACTCCTGGGATGTATATATATCCTCTACACCAGGGATATGCAATTGGCAGACCTCCAGCTGTTGCAAAACTACAAGTCCCATCATGTCTCTGGGTGTCATGCTTGTGGCTGTCAGTCTTGCTATGCCTCATGGGACTTGTAGTCCTGCAACAGCTGGAGGTCTGCCAATTGCATATGCCTGCTCTACACACTGTAAATTTAACTAAACTAACTAGCCTGCCTGCTCTATCTGGTAGAAAAGACACTGTCTATCTCTCTATAGTGGACTTCTCGCATTAACAACGCCACAACACACTACACACGGCTGTCTTGCAGGCAGCCTTTTATAGTGTGGGGCATGTGCTAAAGCCCTGAGGCATAATTGGCCAAAGCCACCCAGGCTTTGGCCAATTATGGCTCTTCGTTTTTTGCGCGCTGTGATTGGCCAAGCATGCGGCACATACAGCATGCTTGGCCAATCATCAGCTCACAATGCCACAGTGAGTTATGGGCCATTGCGCGTCACTCGAATTTGGCGCGACTGACCCGTTTTGTTCGAATTTCGTCGAACGTACGAACAGACAATGTTCGAGTTGAACATACATTCGAATCGAACGCAGAGCTCATTCCTAATGTACTGTATAATATAATTACATGGTTTATGTATAAAAAATAGGCAGCCACCAATACTAAATTATAATCCTCCTGAAAACAAGTCTTACATTTATGGTCGAAGCCCTATGTCCGATACGGATATGAACAAGATAAACTTAACATAAGACTTACCACATGAAAGAGACCTGACGTGTGCCCTGATCTGATGGACGGTATGCCAAGATAAGGGGGCAAACCCAAGATTAGAGATGAATATTTTGTGGAGAGAAATTAATTTAAGAAATGCCCTAAAAAGGGGATGGGAGGGTGGGTATCGCTCACAGGAAACCAACAATGACCACAGGTGAGTGGGCTGGTTAAATACCCCCGGGCTCCTCCCATAAATTCAGGCCAGCATACTGGCCTTGTTACTTATGGTTGAAGCCCTATGTCCGATACAGATATGAACAAGATAGATAGACTTAACATAAGACTTACCACATGAAAGAGCCCTGATCTGATGGACGGTATGCCAAGATAAGGGGGCAAAAACATTCAGGTAGGGGGTGTAGTTTTATTGGTTTTAGCTTTATTCATTGAACAAGGGGATGTGCTGGGCAAAGCAGGCAGACTTCCACCACATCTCTTAATTGTCATGATCTGGGATCGCACACCGGAATGTAACTGAGGCCGCTCCAATACGATAAGAGCGACTGGAGCACTGATTGGGGTTGTGGTGTAGGTAGTGTGGAAGAGTGAGTGAGCAAGTGTGAAGGTGTCAAGACCCAAATTGACCTAACCGCCCCCCCATTGATCCAGAGGAAGGCAAAACCCCAGCTGAGCCTAGGCCAATTGCTACAGCAGGGGAGAAAATTCCTTCCTGACCCCCCGAGAGGCGATCGGGTGAACCCTGGATCAACCTCCTATGGTTGGTTGTGCCCCGATTAATTCTGACGTGTTTGACGAACTGGCAGGTACTCAAGGGTTTGATCGGGAAAGGTATTAGGGGATAAGAGTTTGACTGTTCAGGTAGGAGTGACAGAAGGCGATTGTGTATGGTTACTGCACACCGGACATTGTTTGCATTAGAGTTGGATGTCTACCCCAGTGCCTGATCGCTGGGTTTTCGATGCCAGGTGGAGAATAAAGTGGTCGTGGTAGCGAGCCAAGTGAGGTCTATGTCGATCTTGGCCGGCGGGGTAGCTGCGGGTGAACTTGCTAGGCCGCAAGAACCTGTGGTAGGCCGAGTAGATGGTTGCTTGAATGACCAGGCTGGGGAGAAAGCCAAATGAGGAACTAGCCAAGATAGTGGACATTAACTTGTGCTGTGGGGATAGTTGTATGGGCCTGCATAGGAAGGAAATAACTTAGACTTGCCTTTATTAATAATGTCGGCCGTGGCCTGGTTGTCGGTGGTGAAGGCCACGGTTTGTCTTGTCAAGATATGACCCCAGAGCTGAGCGGCTGCCACGATCGGGAATTGTTCGAACACGGAGGAAGTCCAGGTAAACCCTGGGATTAAGAGCGTCTCTGGAGGCCATGGTCCTGCAAACCAAAAGTGGCCAAAAATTGCAGCGAAGCCTGTGGAAGCTGCGGCATCTGTCACTACCTGCGGTGATGGGGGCGATATTGATAGTACAACGTTGATACTGTTTCAGGTAGTAAAGAAATCCTCCCATATAGAGAGGTCCGCTAATGCCGCAGTGTCTAAGTTAAGGATCTGATCGGAGTCCTGTGTCTGGGAGAGAATGACCAAGGGGCATTAACAAAAGATCGACCCTGGGGAATGATCCTAACTGCAAATTGAGCATCCCCAGAGAGATTGAAGCGGCTTCTTAGTACACCCCTTGTGCGGGTTAAGTCTTGGAGCACTGACCTGATGTGGGTCAACTTGAAGGAACAATAGGCGTAGTGAAAGCTAGTTTGTGTGTGAGCGTGACAGAAAATAGGTGAGCAGCCGAGTTGCTACTGGAGATGAGTAATCGATTTGAGCCACAATTGCAATTCAGCAGCTTTCCCATGACAGAGGCATGAATCACTGCACCGCGGATGCAACTGACAATGAGCAACTCTGGAGCATGTACTGAAATGAGGCTGAAACACAACTTGGGCACACTGGGACGAATTGGTGCATGAGGATGCGACTGGAGCATGTGAGAATGCGCGTGGTCCCAAATCAGATGCGTTTCGGTAAAATGAGTGACAGAAATTCCCATGACAGAGGCACGAATCGCTGTGCTGCATATGCGATTGACAACGAGCAACTCTGGAGCATGAACTGAAATAAGGCCAACAACAACTAGGGCATGCTTGAGATAAACCTGCAAATGAGAATGCGTGTGGATTCAAATCAGATGCGTGACAGTGAAATGAGTGACAGAAATTTCCCATGACAGAGGTGCGAGTCGGTGCACCGCGGGTGCAACTAACAATGAGCGAACTCTGGAGCATGTACTGAAATGAGGCCAACAAACAACTGGGACGCGCCGGGATGAATCGGTGCATTGGATGCGACTTGGATTCGAATCAGATTGAAGGGTAAGTGAATCGAACGACTGAAATGTTTGCCATAACAGTGTATCGCAGATGCGACTGGATTCGAGTTGGAGAAAAGGGGAAACAAAATGTGACAAATTAAATTACTGTCAGCCCAGGTTCACATTGGAGCGATCTGTAATGCGATTTGAGAGATCAAATCACTTGCATGACAAGTTGCAGCCTATTGGAGGCAATGGCACTGTTCCAATCAGTGCGACACAGATTTTGCGGCACCGCACAGATTTGCAAGAGTAGTTCCTGCATTACTTACACTGTTATCTGGTGCGACTTCAATAGTCATCTGAGCATGAAGCCACACAGATGTCCCTCACGTAGCACCTGAAATCGCACTGACCTTGATACTTGCTATTTCAAGTGAAGTAGTGCGATTTCAAAGTAGCATCAATGTGAACCAGGGCTCAGTGAATGAGATGGAAAGAAAAAAAAAAACTAGCAGGGATGAACCGGCGAGTCGCTGATGTGACTAAATTCGACCGGAGGGTAATGTAAAGTAAAATAACTGGAATGATAGACAGTGCATTTCTTTTTTTTTTTTCTCAAACAAAGGTTTTTATTGAGCAAATGTAAAAAAGTAAACAGCTTACAAAACTCCAGAGCATAATCATAATTGACTTTCCATGGGAGAGTACACACAAAACATAACATGACACTTCATCAAAAGCCACTCAGTGTTGTAAATAGCCCTACAACCCTCCCCCCCTTCCGCGGACTCATTCGAGTATCCAGGAGCCAGATCGCTGCAGATCTAAAATAGCCTGTCATACACAAGATCTATCGGGGCTAGCCCCGGAACATCAAGCCACTGGGCCCATAACTTTTCATATTTACCGCTAGACCCTCTTCTCTGATACACCACCTTCTCCAGCCTTAAGGTGTCTCCCATCTGCCTGATCCATTCCTGCACCGTGGGTGGTTCAGTGTCCTTCCAGTGCCTCAATATCATTAAGCGGGCCTGAAACAGGGCGCGGCCTATTGCCTGTCTAGGGATCTCCTCCACTAGAAGGTCCCCGGTAATCCCCAGCAGGCAAACCTTGGGTTCCAAGGGAACTTGTACCTGGAAGGCCCCGTTAACAGTGTCAACCACCCCTGCCCAATACCGATGAAGCTTCGGGCATCTCCACAGAAGGTGGATGAGATCGCCATGATCTCTGCAGCACCTAGTGCAGCAGGGGTCTACCCCCATTCCCATTTGCGCAAGCCTGGCTGGTGTATAATGGACCCGTAAGAGGATGTAAAGCTGTGACAGCCTGTGTGCCACATTCAGGGAGCACATGGGAACCGCCTGCAGGGCCTCCTCCCACTGTTCCTCTTCGAACGCCCCCACGTCCCTCTCCCACCGAGCCACCACCTTGAGAGGGGCACTCGGTAGGAAGAGGTTCAGTAACATAGCATAGCAGCTGGATATGAACCCCTTGCAGGTGGACACCTCGGACAGGAAGTTAAAGACTGGAGCCTGGTCCAAGGACCATATATCAGCCTCCCTCTGAGCATCAAATGCGTGTTTGAGTTGCAGGTAGTAAAAGTGCATGGATGCTGGAAGCTGAAAGTCAGCCCTGAGCTCAGTGAAGGGCCTCAACTGGCCTGACCTAACTATGTGCGACATGAGGGATACCCCATACTGTTTCCACTTCAGGCCGTACGGTAGTTTCGCTATTTCCCGGTAGTAGAGGTTATCCCATATGGGGCTGAATTTAGTGAACCCTGTCACGCCCTGCAGCATCCTAACTTTGTTCCAAATCTTCTGCATAAGTGCATATGTGGGGCAGCGTCTATTAGATTTCGCATACTGCAAGGCCTCCAGTCCCATCATCACCTCCCCCCCTGTCGTGAATCTGAGCAACCGAACCGAGGGGTCCCTCAGATTTAGCTGCAGATCCTGTTGAGGGCCCGCCACTCTCGCAATGTGCTGCACCTGAGAAGCCAAATAGTAGAGCCAAGGATTGGGCAATGCCAATCCACCGGCCTCCTTCTGGCGCTGCAGTTGCTCAAGTTTAACCCTAGGGGGCTTCGTGAGCCAAATCAGTGAGTGGAAAATAGAATAAATGACTCTAAACTGTTTCAGGGGGATGACCATTGGGGAGTTGTGCAGTATGTATAGCAATTGTGGCATAAGGATCATCTTTATCAGGTTGACCCTCCCGACCGGCGACAGTTTTAATTTACTCCAAACCTTGACCCGATCCCGACACCGATTAAGTAAGGGGGTAAGATTGAGGCGGACATAATCTAGCGGGCATGCGGTAACCTGGACACCCAGATAGCGGAAAGAGACAGAAACAGGGATGTCCTGTATTGTACTTATGGGCTGAGGGGGCCGTCTATCAAGCAGAAGGAGGGAGGACTTAGTCCAATTAATGGTCAGGCCCGAGTATTCGCCAAACCGTCGGACCACATTCATGGCCTCTGCGAGCGACCCGGCGGTATCCCCCAGAAGCAACATGGTATCATCCGCATATAGCATGATCTTCTCGTGCAGGTCTCCATATTGGAAGCCCTGCACCAAAGGATCCGTCCGAATCATGGCCGCCAGAGGCTCAATGGCCAGGGCAAAGAGGAGGGGAGACAGTGGGCATCCCTGCCGGGTGCCCCTGTATAGATTAAAAGTGCGAGACACCCTCCCACCCTCTCTTATCGCCGCTACCGGGGATGAATATAAGAGCTGGACCCAAGCAATGAAACCATCTCCAAACCCAAACCTCCGCATTACCGCCCAGAGAAAGTCCCATTCGACGCTGTCAAACGCCTTGTGGGCGTCGAGAGACAGCAGGGCTCTGTCCCCCATGTTATCCGCCCGGGATTGCATATTGAGATAGAGTCTCCTCAAGTTTATTGCCATCGACTTCTGCGGCATAAATCCCGATTGGTCAGAATGTATGATAGTGGAGATGGCCCCATTCAGTCTGACCGCCAGGACCTTGGCAAGAATCTTTACATCATTTTGCAAAAGGGAAATGGGTCTATAGGACCCCGGGTCGAGCGGATCCTTGTCTGGTTTCAGAATCAGGACAATGTTTGCCCTGGTCATGGATATGGGAAGAGTGCCCTCCTCCCTTGCAGCATTAAACACCTTCAGCAAGTGCGGGAGTATCAGTTCCCCATATTGCTTGTATATTTCCACGGGGAGGCCGTCGTCCCCAGGAGCCTTTGAGTTAGGGAACAGGCTGGTCGCCATCTGTAATTCGCCCAGGGTCAAAGGGGAATCCAGCATCTCCCTATTGGAGGCCGAGAGCTTTGGTAATTGCACCGGTTCAAGGACTTGGTCGGGGGAGTTCGTCACCCTCCCTCCGGTGGTGCGCAGCGCCCCTATGGAAGGAGACATCTGCTGGGCGTGGGCAATAGTTGCTAGCATGCGACCAGTGTGTTCACCCTTTTGGAAAAAGCGTTTCCTCTCCGCCCCCGAGGCCGTGACTCGGTACAGAGCATCCTGCGCCGAAAGCCACGCCTCCCTATTTGTATCAGATGGGTCTGCAATGAATGTATCCTCCAGCCTCTCCGCCGCCCGCTCCACCCCCTCCCTTTGTGCATTCGTCCGTGCCTTGATGGCCTGAATCTCTGTGATAAATATGCCTCACAGGACGGCCTTAAAGGCCTCCCAAGTGATCGCTATGTTGTCAGTGCCAGTGTGTATACGCCAGTATTCCTCAATGCGGGCCTCTATATGCTCGTGGGACGGGAAAAGGCTCAGCCAGAAGGCATTCATCTTCCACGGGGCCTTGGCCACCGCAGAAGAGGGACGCACCCCCAGGGTTACAAGCAGTGGAGAATGATCCGAAACAGTTCTCAGACCATACGCCACCTCTAACACATATCTCTCAGCAGCATGCGAGCACAAGCACAGATCTATCCTAGACAGGGATCAGTAGCTCTTAGAGAAACATGAAAATTGTTTGTCTCCAGGATTCCTAGCCCTCCAAGGGTCCCTCCACCCCACTTCCTCCGCCAGTTTTCGCAGGGCCGTCCGGCGTGTCCCCCCCCCCCCCCGGAGGATGCTTATCCAATAGAGGATCCAAGTAACAGTTGAAGTCCCCGAAGGCAAACAGTGGCACCTCCGGGAACCGCAACTGGAACCGAACCAATGCCCTCAGTACCTCATTGTTGTACGGGGGGGGGGGGAGCACATATACAAAAGCAAGGATACATTTAAAGGCAAACAGCTTGCATAGCAGAAAAACATATCTCCCATCAACATCCACATCAGCAGTCAGTTCCTCGTAGTCTAAGGAACTGTGCACCATCACACTCACCCCCCTGGAATACGAGGTGTCAGTGGAATGATACGCCCTACCCACCCACCGATATCCCAAACAAGGCACAGAGTCAGGGGTCAAATGAGTCTCCTGAAGAGCACAGATAGCGGGCAGTTGCTTCCTCATCAGGGACGACACCATAGTCCGCTTCAGCGGGTCCTGTAGTCCCCGTACATTCCATGATAACACAGTGACCGCCGCCATCAGGGAGGTTGAGGCATATCACTGAAGTGGTAAAAAACTCCTCCACCCCGTCCACTCACCACCCCCTCAGCTGAAGTGTCCGAAGCGGCCGGTTGGGTATGTAATGGGTGCAGGGCATGTAATGGGTGCAGGGCCGTAAACCAAATGCTGGTAAAAAAGTGTAGACTCCCCCCGTGGGGAAAAGAAAAAAAACAAAAATTGTAAAAAGCTCTGGAGTGAACTAAAATTGGGTAACCAACTGAGATACACAGCCGTGTATCAATAAAAGCCGCGGATCTCTTACGTTGCAGGCCTTTCGCCTGTGCGGGGTGTGCGCCCGACATCTCGCAGGCCCACTGGACGCTCAAACTTTGGGGCGCCAACGGGCAGCCGTGGGACAACAGGTCCCTGAACTCTTCCAGGTGATCGACACCTACGGTAACAGCTTCAGCAGTCATCTTTGCTGGGTGCGTTAATAACAGCATTTCCGAACTCGCATTGCAGAACAAAAAAATAGGGTGTTGTATGTTTCCGGCAGTTTCCTCGGCCGAGGGGTCAACTTAGGCAGGGCCAGTGATATTGAACCAGGATGTCAGTCCTCTTCCATCGGAGGTCTCCTAACCTGTCGTAGGGCACCTTCGTTAGCATCCAGCCAGTCCGAGGCATCAGCAGGGTGTTCAAAAAAGTGGGCCTGGCCATTCAAAATAACTCGAAGTCTCGCAGGATACAGCATGGCATATGGGGCCTGCACCTTCTGCAGGCGTTTCTTAATCTCTGTAAATCTAGCTCGGCTCTTCTGTACTGCAGCAGAGAAGTCCGGATAAAATGACACCCGGGTGCCGTTGTATTGTACATTCCTTTTTTCCCTGGCCAGCCTCAGTATTATTTCTCTGTCTCTGTAGTTTAATAGGCGGGCCAGGATCGGGCAGGGGGGGGGGGGGTTGCCCGGCGGGAGAGGCCTAGTTGGCACTCTGTGGGCCCTCTCAACCGCATATAGATGTGTAAAAGCGTCTTTACCAAACACGTCCGCCATCCACTGCTCCACAAACTGTGTGGGGTCCCTGCCCTCCACCTTCTCTGGTAATCCAACTATGCGGACGTTATTGCGCCTAAGACGGTTCTCAAAATCTTCTGCGCGTATATCAAACGCCCTGGCAAGCCTTGAGGTGGTCTGGGCCTCTCTAATCAGTGGGGGCAGCTTGTCTTCCAGGTCACTAATCCTCCCCTCTGCGGCCGTGGTCCTCTCCCTCATCTTCTGTATATCATGCCTGATCAGGCACACCTCCTCCTCCAAACTTCCAAATCTGAGACGCAGGCCATTCACAGAGGCTGTGCATTTATTCACTGCCTTCAGTATGGCAGCAAGTGTGGGCTGATCCCCCCCCTCCTCCTCCAGGTCATTAGCCTCCTCCTGCAGGCTGGAGCTGCTCCCAGCCTGTTCCAACATGGCCCCTCCTCCGTTTCACTGTCACTGAGGGAGGCACATTCATCCACAGGCTGCGCGCCTGTTACACTAGACTTCTCAGTCAGCTTCTGGGCATAATATCTCATGTCCTTGGGGGGGTCTCCGGAGCCGTCTTTGGCCTTTTTCTGGGTTTTACTCACCCCCTCCTTCCCTTTATCCCCTCCGTGCGCCTTCTGAGCTGATGGTGGGGCGGCGCCATCTTGGAAATCCTGCCTTGAGCCGTCTTGCTTCTGTCCCCGGGTCATCATGCCCTCCCGCAGCGTGGAAGATGCAGCCGAGTGATGAGGGAACGTTCCCCTGCCCGCAGAGACAAAAATCCGGGTGTTCTGGGTGCCGGAAACCGGGTAAGATCAGGATCACTGCGGAGCTCTGTGAACCTGCGTCTGTTCACATGCCACGCTGGCCACGCCCCCCCGACAGTGCATTTCTAAGTGACATGGGCCTACTATGTGGCATGTGCTCATGTATTGCACGATAAGCCGGTGGTCTTGCACAAGGCTCAAATAAGGCTGCATATGGAGACTTGACGAATGAGGCCGCGTACACACGACCGGTTTCCTCAGCAGAATTCAGCAAGAAACTCGATGGGAGACGTATTTTGGAGCCAAAAAGAGAGCATGTTCTCTATTTCCTCGATGGGCAATGGGAAAATTTGGCTCGACGAGTTTTTTGACTGCCGAACAAGGAACTCGACGGGGAAAACTATGGGTTTCGCCCGTCGAGTTTCTCGGTCGTGTGTACGCGGCCTGACTCGCAAGTTCCACAGTGGGGTTTTGATGGCACAGGTTATCTGGCAAAATGGTGTGTGAAACAAAGAATTTGTACAAATCCTACCTGCAACAGTTTGAAAAAAGACTCGATCTACGAAAAGCATGGTAGGTGTACAAGACATCTGAAGAGCATGGCGTTGCCTCATAGATGACGCACAAAAAATTACTTTGGTTGGTAAACAAAGAGAGAAACGTGTGCAAACACACAGCATGGGGAAAAACAACGAATGGCAACGGTAGAAAGTATGCAATGTGTGCGACCCGAATCAGTTCGTAAATATATGAAATGAATCCTATACGAATCAGAAGGATTAAATTGATCTGATATGAATTGGTTGGTTGAGTGTATGTCACCCCTTACTCTGAAACTGAACACCAACCAACCACCCCCCCCCCCCCAGGCTAACCCAGTGCAGAGAAGGCATCAGGTGGGCCTAATTATCACCTCAATCAGCCACAGAAACCTGTACAAACAATACATGCTTGTCTCTAAATGGAAGAGACGGCAAACCCATGGACAGTGAATCTTTATATACAGTGAAATCTACAGCGAGTGATATCGGACAAAGATCGCAAGTGACTCAGAGGTTTGGAATCATAACTTAAACGTATGTTTGGCAGACCACAACTCAGAAGCAGGTTTTTTTTTCTTTACAAAAGGATGAGGGACAGGTAGCATAACACATTGCAAGATCGCCGCACATGATGCGAACGATTCGGAAAGTACCTGCGACAGTGAGCAGAAACCGCCGACGAAGAGCATGAACGAAGAAGCCAAAATGCACTTGCGATCAAAATGCCAGGACTCACAAACGTGAGGTGAGCTGGAACGAGTCAGCCCAGTGATGTGTGGTATCGCTCACAGGAAACCAACAATGACCACAGGTGAGTGGGCTGGTTAAATACCCCCGGGCTCCTCCCATAAATTCAGGCCAGCATACTGGCCTTGTTACTTATATGAAGTAGAATCTGGCAATTTGATATGCAATTCTTTTTAAATTAGGTTGTGTTTGGTAAACCAATATAAGTAATTTTTCCATGTACAAAACACACATAAGATAGCAAAAAAACATATTTTACACCGCTACAGAAAATGTGACAGAAACTACTTAGGTCTTGTACACACGATCGGGTTTCTCTGCGGTCAAAAGACTGCCAGGAAACCCGAGGGGAAAACCGAGAACCGGCTCGGTCACTTTTCCCCTGTGTACACACGGCCGGTTTTCCCGACAGGAAAACTGCCTGAAGCGGCGTACACACGACCGAGGTTCTCGCTGAAAACCAGCGAGAACCTCGCTGGAAGCTGCATTCCAGCGAGGACCTCGGCCGTGTGTACACAGAGCGCTCGCCCCGCCCGTCGGGAATCCCGTCGAGCAAAAAAGAGAGCATGCTCTCTTTTTGCTCGACGGCTCGCCTGGATGAATGGCTGGTTGACATTCCCGACGGGCGGGTCGCCGATTTCGACGGCCGGCAGAGAACCTCGACGGGCGGAACGATGTGTTCTGCCTGTCGAGGTTCTCTGCCGTGTGTACACGGCCTGAGAGCTTTGGTCGGGAAAACCGGCAGTGTGTATGCTCAATGGCAGTGTTTCCCCATGGGAAAAAAATGCAACGATTCGCGATGAGAAAAAACAGAACATGTTCTAATTTTTTCCCCACAGTTTTTCTGTCAGGAAAACAGCTAGGGAGCATACACACAGCCGGTTTTCCCGGCCAAAAGAAAACATGACAGTTTTCCCATTGGGAAAAAACTGTTGTGTTGCAAAAGCAACATCTGTCTATATTTGACAAGGGCACAGTGGACCTCTTCTGAGACCACCCTGCTGTGTTCTGCCCAAATAAAACAAAAAGGCCTGGTCATCCCCTGATGCACTCTGGCTTATTGACACAACTCAAACTGCAAGGTCTGTGTGTCTTTTCTAAATACAAATTGAGCAGGCGCTTCTTCTAATTAAGAAAGGGGTGTAAACTCCCTTGTTAATAAAAAGCAATCAGTTCTCTGTTCTGCCATGTTTGTGACAACACCACAAAAAAGAGCTGGAGATTCATGCTCCAAACTCTATTGCCCCTGCTCAGGTAAGAGAGAAGGGAGGAGGTAGGTCATCAACACTGCAGGCTCTGCTTGTGTAGTATAATCACTACACTAGCAGAGGGAAGGCTTGTGAGCCAAGTTTACACTTGGTGGGAATCTGCTGCAGTTTTCTAGAAACTGGTGTCTGTGTATTAATGTGATGCATGCCAATTCTGAAAGTTTCCTACACCATTGTAATGGCACAGGAAGTTTGATTAGTTCCAGGATGTTGTTAACACCAATACCTTTATAAACAATTTTTCTGGAGGCTCTGTCTATCTCTGACTTGCTTAAGACCAACACTTGGACAGGAAGTGAGGAAAAATACAGCAGTATAAATCAGGCAGGGGGGGTTTTCATTTTTCCCAAAAACAGGGATGGCACCAGGTGGGTGCTTGGGGCATATTATAGCACCCCAAAAAATATTGCTAGCACCCCCATAGTTTTGACCACGGCCACCTGTATGCTATAAGCAGTTATCTGCTTTATCGGGTTGCAAGGGAGACCGCTGAGAGCTGCCACAAACTTTGTCTCCAGCTGCAGTGCCCAGCAATTAGCCTCCTAGGGCTGGAAGCCTGCAAGGACTCTCACATGCTTGTAGAAAATTTGATTCTCCCAGAACGATTGAGCTGATAGGTGGGGCGGGGTAGGTGGGGTGTGGCTGGCTGACCTTTGGTGCTCTCTGGCTGAAAATACACTGGACTGGACTGAGAGGAGAAGCCAATATGGCAGTCCCAGGTGTCTTTGCCTGCAGCAATGAAGTCAGTGAGTGCCAAAAAGTTTTCCCTACAGGAATTCCCTCCAAGTTTATTGCTTCAGCTCCCTACCCTGCACACAAACAGCTCTCAGGGGTGCCACTTCACACTGATCCCACTACACTCTGGCCAAAATACATACTGCTCACTGCCCCCACTACGTACTGCAATCACTACATACTAACCCCACTGCATACTGCCACAAGTACATACTGCTCCCACTGCTACTGCTCCACTTCATTCTGAAGGTGGCACACTGACTATACTCCTGGGAGTATTGTGTAGATTAATAATGGACAATCTTTGCATCTATTGCAGTGCTGGGAGTTACTATGCCATGCTGGGGATTATTATTGTGCCTTGCTGGAAGTTAGTTGTTGTGCAATGCTAAGGGGTTTATTATTGTGCATTGTTGGAGGTAAATTGTTGTGCAGTGCTCTGGGTATAATATTTTGCCATGCTGATGGTTAAGTGTTGTGCTGTAGGTTAATTATTGTTCTGTGCTTGGGGCGAATTATTGTGCGAGGTGGAGAATTTATTTTAGTTTTGCTCAATACCAGGGGTTATTTGTGCCATTCTGACATTTACGACTGCTGGGGTTATAGCTGATACTTGTGTAAGGGGTATCACTGCTGCTCACATCCGGTCTTATTTTAGTCCAACAATCCTTTTAGTGTGCTCCAAGGCCCTATTTTGTCTATACTAGGGATCCTCAAACTACGGCCCTCCAGCTGTTGTAGAACTACACATCCCATGAGGCATTGTTACACACTGACATTCACAGACATGACTAGGCATGATAGGAATGGTAGTTGCTGAACAACTGGAGGGCCGTAGTTTGAAGACCCATGGTCTATACAATGGTATAATCCATAAACAAATACCCACTGTTGGCCACGACCATTTTTGACCACACCCACTTAGCACCCTCACAGCATATATTTGGCTACAGTTCCACTTTAACCACTTGTTCACCTTAGGAAGTCCATGGACGTTCTCGACTTTGTGCGTTGATATCTCAATGATGCCTGCAGCCACAGGCATCATTCAGATATCGCCATCTTCAGCCGGCTATTCTGTGCACCATAAGAACGATCAAAGCGGCGGTTCCACCGCTTGATCGTTCTTATAGGCGGTGGGAGGGGACGTCCCCCCCCCTCCCGCCGCCATCCGGTGCTTCTCCGGGCTCTCCCAGATGGTTACAGTCATCTCTATGACCGTCGGAGGACCGGGCGCAATGTTATGACGTCACACCCGGAATGTAAACACAGCCGCAATTGCGGCTGAAAGCATTAGATCGGTGAATTTTTTTTCACGATCTAATGCTTTCTAGCCTGGAGGAGAGATGTGGGGTCTTATTGACCTCACATCTCTCCATAAAGAGGACCTGTCACAGTAATTCCTATTTACATTCCTTGTAATAGGAATAAAAGTGATCAATTTTTTTTCTTTTTTTAAAGTGTAAAAGTAAAGAAATTAAGTAAAAAATAATAATAAAAAAAAAAAATTAAAACGCCCCTGTCCCGTTCGCTCGCGTGCAGAATCGAACACGCATGCAAGTCCCGCCCACATAGGTAAACACTGTTCGAACCTCACATGTGAGGTATCATCGCGTGTGGTAGAGTAACCTGTAAAAAAAATTAAAGCGTCACCTATGGAGATTTTTAAGTACCGAAGTTTGGCGCCATTCCATGAGTGTGCGCAATTTTAAAGCGTGACATGTTAGGTATCTATTTACTCGGCGTAACATCGTCTTTCACATTATATAAAAAAATTGGGCTAACTTTACTGTTTTGTTATTTTTTAATTCATGAAACGTTTGAAAAATTATTGCGCAAATACCGTGCAAGAAAAAAAGTTGCAATGACCGCTATTTTATTCCCTAGGGTGTTTGCTAAAAAAATATATAATGTTTGGGGTTCTGATTAATTTTCTAGCAAAAAAATTGTGATTTTTACATGAAGGAGAGAAGTGCCAAAATAGGCCTGGTGATTAAGTGGTTAATCACTTGGATTGGCTGCATTAGTGGCATATTCCTAATAGTTTCCTATTTAAACTACCTCTTTTTTGTGATATGAGACATTTATCCCTTCTTCCAGTAAAAGCCATCCAAGCCAATCACAAAGCTTTTTTAGATGACTTTACTACACAAAAATATTAAATCATTCTACAAAACCATTCAAAATATATTTAATTTTCTAAGAAAAGGGAAAATCAGTTGCAAATAAAAGGGATATCACTGATAAAGATTAAAAGTTATTTGTTTGTAAGATTGGCAGAATTCCAGTGTTCATTTGAACAGGTCTTACATCCCCCAAGATATCTCTCATGCAGACTACATTTTAAAGTGACCCTGTGTTATGGCATACTGTATATTTGCCAAAGGAACTCACATAAATGCCTGCAAGGAGATGTACGACTACTTAAATTCCTAAGTCCACTACATTACATGCCAGAGAAAAAAAAAGTAATGGCCTGGAATTGCTGACTTGCTTGCTACATCCATTGCTTTTGAGACAGTTCACATAAGAGTCTGCCCAAATGTAGTGCAATGAAGGATGCGGTCTTGACTGTTCACATCCATTTATCCAATATATTGTAGCCAGATAGATAAGATTGATATAACTGACGATTAGAAATATTTTTTACTTCTTGATGACACAAATAAAAGAACCCACTCAGAACATTGTGCAGTGCAGAAGCACCATCTAAATAACCTGGAGCAAAAGTAACTGCAACAGTAGGATACTTCATTAAATATTTTAATGACAGATCTGCATATACATAAGATATTAATCTCTTAGTACAGGGATGTCCAAAGTCCGGCCCGCGGGCCAATTGCGGCCCTCTTTCCATTTTAATGCGGCCCCACTGCTAATTTGGATATATATATCTTTTGTGGCACCCAATGAATCCCTGAGTGCCACTGGGATTTGTTGGGGGGCCACAAAGCTATATACCGTATTTATTGTTCTGGCAGCTTTGGAGGGGACAAGGAGGAGACGAGTCCTGTCAGATTACATAACGGAGAATCTCCTGTTTACTCGGCGGCTTTTGTAATAGGAAGTCCCGTCTCCTGGGCTGTCATTGGATGACTGTTCTGTCTATCATAGGAGGCGTGGCTTTGTAATAAAGAGGCCGCCGAGCAAACATGAAATTCTCCTGTATGTAATCTGTTTGCGCTCGTCCACCCCCGTCCCTGCCCCCTCAGAGGCTGCAGATGGCCTTGATCAGGCTGCACTGATGGCAATGGTGAGGCTGCATTCAGAGGCTGCATTCATGGCAATGGTGAGGCTGCATTGATGGGTAGTGAACCTTATTTTGCATCACAGTTCTTTATATAAAATAAAATTTAAAAAATCCAGAAACTTCTCTCTTAATGTGAGGGTGTGTGTTATACGCTGATAAATATGGTATATCCAAATAACACACCCAAGCTCATCCTTAGACTCTTTACCACACACTGCCACAGAGGCAAGAGAATTCTTGTTGGGCAGTGTATTTGTTAATTTGCATTTAATTTGAATGGTTCAAAGAATGTTAGGCAAAATGGATCCACAGAGACTGTCATCCTCAACGCTGGCTCTCACCGCTATCGGTCTGCAATCGTGACCGGTAAGACTACCCTGCAGTAGAGCGATCTGAAAGCAAGGCTTGAACTGCTTGTGGAAGGGACGACATCAATGGCAGTGAGGAGAATGATCTATGTGGACAGCTTTACCCTGGATGCCTGCATACTTTGATGTGCCTGTTTTAATCATCAACCATGTGAGTTTCTAAATGTTGTACCTTCATTAAATGTAGCTATATTGCTACACTTAGAGGTACCTCTCCTCTATTTTATACTCAGTTGTGACATGACGCTACTATTATATCAAGACATCACTTGTATATTAGGTCAAAATGTATGTAAAAATTTAGCTGGTCTTGCAAAACGCTCTCAAAGTTACTCTCAAACCAAGGTTTTACTGTAGTACCATCAGGCCTAAACACAAAAGAGCCAAAGTTCAAAATCAAGTAACAGCTGTGTCTAATGGATGGCAAGGAGAAGATTTTGCTTTCCACATACCCCAAATTGTGAGAAATTGGAGCCGATTTGAGGTCTGAAGGTACATGAGTTGGGGCTGATCTGAGGTTCAAGGATGCAGGCATTGGGGCTGATCCAAGGTTTGGCAGTGCTGGTGTTGGGGCCGATTTGAGGCTGATCCGAGGTCTGATGGGCTAACCCGAGGTCTAAGGATGCAGGTACTGAGGCTGATCTGAGGCTTAAATTTGATGGTGCAGGGACTGGGGCTAACTTGACATCTGAAGATGCAGCAACTGGGGCTGAACTGAGGTCTGGAGGTGCAGAAAGTGGGGCTAAACTGACGTCTGAAGGTGCAGGAACTGGGGCTAAACTGACGTCTGAAGGTGCAGGAACTGGGGCTAAACTGACGTCTGAAGGTGCAGGAACTGGGGCTAAACTGACGTCTGAAGGTGCAGGAACTGGGGCTAAACTGACGTCTGAAGGTGCAGGAACTGGGGCTAAACTGACGTCTGAAGGTGCAGGAACTGGGGCTAAACTGACATCTGAAGGTGCAGGAACTGGGGCTAAACTGACGTCTGAAGGTGCAGGAACTGGGGCTAAACTGACGTCTCAAGGTGCAGGAACTGGGGCTAAACTGACGTCTCAAGGTGCAGGAACTGGGGCTAAACTGACGTCTCAAGGTGCAGGAACTGGGGCTAAACTGACGTCTCAAGGTGCAGGAACTGGGGCTAAACTGACGTCTCAAGGTGCAGGAACTGGGGCTAAACTGACGTCTCAAGGTGCAGGAACTGGGGCTAAACTGACGTCTCAAGGTGCAGGAACTGGGGCTAAACTGACGTCTCAAGGTGCAGGAACTGGGGCTAAACTGACGTCTCAAGGTGCAGGAACTGGGGCTAAACTGACGTCTCAAGGTGCAGGAACTGGGGCTAAACTGACGTCTCAAGGTGCAGGAACTGGGGCTAAACTGATGTCTAAAGCTGGCTACACTATACAATTTTCTTGTACACATTTCCTTTAGATTTACCAAAACCCTATAGTATGAGGTCAACACTAAACCCCTTCAAATTGTATACAATCAGGCAGACCCTTGCACTACATAGTTGAAGGTAAATCTAATAGAAATTGAAGAACAAAAATTGTATATTGTGTATCCAGCATAAAGATGCAGGAACTGGGACTAAACTGACGGCTGGAGGTGCAGGAATTTGGGTGGATTTGAAGCCTAGATTTAAAAAGGTTTTGAGTGTGTACCAGTTAATATAATAACCAATGAGTTTATCTTTCCCTTATCAAAACAACTATAAAGGCCCGTACACATGATCAGAAAATCGGAAGTAATATTTCGTCCAATGAACGATCTGCCGATTTTCTGAGTTTTCAGCAGAGGATTACAAATCTTCGGGTGACAAAAACTGTGCAGGCTCTAAAAATTGTTGGATGTGAACACAACCTCCGATTTCCGCTCAATTAGTAAATTTTTCGGCCAAAAAAAATAAAAAATCATAAGAACAAGACTATGCATGCTCAGAAACTAAAGTATATATACAAAACTATTCAACACATTACATCACACTTCTGGAGTTGAATTCTGTTGTACGAGAATTTTAGTTTTTCGAGTATCTTCTTCACTTTCGATATCAGACTAGCAACATACAAAAAAAAAAAAAAGACAGGAATTTGTCCGATAATCTAATCATGTGTACCAGACTTAAGTGCAAAAATTGAAAACCTTGGGCCAGATTCACGTACATCTGCGCATTATTGGATCGGCGTAGCGCACCGCCTTTACGTTAGACTGGCGCAATGTAGCGGCGCAATCACCCTATTCTCGTCGGTTTTGCGCAGAAATTTGCGCCTGCGCAACGTTATTTCAGAGGCGCAAGGCGGAGTAATTCAAATTGGGAAGGACGTGGGCGTGTTACATTGAAATGAGCCGTGACCCCATGCAAATGAAGGGCCGGCCGGCTCGCGCATGCGCGCTTGAAGCAGACCATGGTCAGCACCTCTGTGCGCATGTTCACAACTCGGGAACGGCGCAATCAGTGAAATTGGAAGTGGACTAGGGCAACTTAGTGAACTACGCAGACAGCATAAATGGACAGACACAAACGCACTTTCTTTGCAAAAGTACATCCCTTTGTATCCCTCCCTATACAGCAAGGTGCTTTTGTTCTGTTGTTTATTAGCGTTTGTTTGTTTGTTTGTTTGTTTGTTTGTGACGTGTCTTTGAGATATTTGGGGACTGTTTTGCAGAGTGATTTTTGTCTTTTATGTGTTTTCTTTGTTGTTATTTTGTTTAAATTATATTTTTGCTGGGCATTTTTTATTTTTGCTGGTCAATCTTTTTGTTTTTTTGGTTCTGTTTGTGTATGATTTGGGAATATGGGGGTGACATTCCTGCCGGAAAAGGGGTGTCACCCTCATTTGTGGTGGAGAAGTGATCCCCAGGTCCGTGTGAATGGTGTATGAATGTACAGTGACATAATTGGAGCCGTGGCGTTGCTGCTCACAAGTCCTGCATGGTGGGCTTGTGCCAATCCAATGTGATGAGGATGTGATGTGTCTGTGCTAGGGACCACAGTGGTGTGAATGCATGCATTCTCATTGTGCTATGATTAATGTGTGTGTTTAACGTGCAAAAATGCCTAATGTGAGCTGGCTCCTGGCTGCTCTTCCCTCAGAAGATGGGGTAGCCTTGGTTAGGGGGGTTCCGTATAGGAGTCATGAGATGGGGTCCCAGTGCATATGCAGAGTCACCCTGAAGGGATAAGACAGGAGGATGTTAGTAGTGCATGTGCCCCTTGTGATTTCAGCATCATGGGGGGGACAGTCATGCCTGCCACCCATGTCACTCACCAACCAGCCAGCTGTCCCCATACATGTTCTGTTCGAAATCTGTGGGGATGGGGCTATGATTGTATATGTAGCTGTCATGAGTGGTGTCATGTGTTGGGCTCCTGCAGGGTTGTGGTTAATTCCAGGATGGCATGAGGGGTGAATCTGAAGATGCGAGACACGCAGAATCACTCATGCCAAAGATGTCTATGTGTGTGATATATCAAGTGAAGAGTGAGGGGCTTGTAGCAGATTAGATTATTATATCCATCAAGGTTTTAAAGGGCTATTGAAAGATGGTGAGACCGTGTTTGTAACTTGTATGTATGTTATGTATTGATGTATATATGTATGTATATTTTTTGTAAAAATGTTTCTTAAAGCAAAGAAATTTTTTTTGTAAAAAAAAAAAAAAAAGAATCCTCTCCCGTGCCCTCCTCCCTGCCCTCCTCCTTCTTTGCTCATCTAAAGTCAGTAGTATAGCTATGAGCATGGATGCCACTGGCATGTTGGCATACAGATTGTTGTGCAACACGTGTGACTGCTCAGCTCCTCACTAACAGTGTTGCTTTAGCTGACATGTAGACGAATTGTCAAATTTTATACCACCTTTTATATGGTCTAATTTTAGACAGGCCGTGCAGCTGTTGCGCACAGCGCGTAGCCTGCGCTGCACCAACGTTCTTTTGTGGATCCCCGTAACTCCCTCATTAGCATATTTGAATAGCAAATCAATGGTGTGTCTAGCGCAGTTTTACACGGACGAATGCGTCTGTCTATCGAAATTACGCCGGACAAAAAAAAGTAGATTTCTTGCATATCTCGTTTTGGGGAATGCGGCGCATCGAAACGCATGCGCAAATTGAGACTTACGCCGCGCATCTCCTGTTACGCCGGCGTAATCGCTCTGTGAATCTGGCCCCTTATGTCTAGAACGGTAATGTTCACTGGCATGACAGTTTTCTCATTCTTGTAAATATGACACAATGTGGAAAAGTTTGCTGACCCCTGTACTAAATAACACTGCAAAAGCAGCGTGTTATACAGTTAAAGAAATATCTTAACCAGCTGAAAGTGGTATTATTATTATTATTATACAGGATTTATATAGTGCCAGTTTGCGCAGCGCTTTACAAAATGACATTATAGTTATAATACAATTTGGTACAAGAGGAATCAGAGGGCCCTGCTCGTTATCTAAGAGGGAGGATCAAGTGATACAAAAGGAGATGGGCTGATGGATAAAGAAAAAACACAGTGTATTAGTTAGAAGCAGGATAGGCTTGTTTAACCACTTCAGCCCCGGAAGAATTTACCCCCTTCCTTACCAGAGCACTTTTTGCGATTTGCTTTAACTGACAATTGCGCGGTCGAGCGACGTGGCTCCCAAACAAAATTTAGGTCCTTCCCCCCCCAAATAGAGCTTTTTGGTGATATTTGATCACCTCTGCAGGTTTTATTTTTTGCGCTATAAACAAAAATAGAGCATGCAATATTTATTACTTTTTCTATAATAAATATCCCCCAAAAAATCTATAAAAAAAAAAAAAAAATGTTTTTGCTCAGTTTAGGCCGATATGTATTGTTCTACATATTTTTGTTAAAAAAAAAAAATTGCAATAAGCGTATATTGATTGGTTTACGCAAACGTTATAGCGTCTACAAAATAGGGGATAGACTTATTGCATTTATTTCTTACTGGTAATGGTGGGGATCTGCGATTTTTATTGTGACGGTGACGTTGCGACGGACATAATCGGACACTTTCGACACATTTTTGGGACCATTCACATTTTTACAGCGATTAGTGCTATACAAATGCACGGATTACTGTATACATGTGACTGCCAGGGAAGTGGTTACCAGTAGGGGGCGCTTAATGGGGTTAAATATGTTCCCTAGTGAGTGATTCTAACTGTAGGTTGAGGGGACTCACAAGGCGGAGACTGATCCGTCTTCCTCTCTGTACTGGGAACACATCATCGTTCTCCTCACCTCTGACAGGACGTGGATCTGTGCGTTTACACACACAGATCCACGGTCCTGCTGTGATTGCGGGCAATCGCGGGTGCCCGGTGGCCATCACGGCCACCGGGCATGCGCACCGGGTCCTGCGCGATGCCATGCCCCTTAGACGGCCGGGATGCCCAGGAAGTCATATTAAGTCCACCCTGGATGGGAGCTCCCATCTGTGGACGTCATCTTACTATAGGCAGGTAGGGAAGTGGTTAAAAAGAAGGGTTTTCAGGGATTGTCTAAAGATGGAAAGATTACAAAATAGTCAGACAGATTGGGGTAGGGAGTTCCAAAGAAAAAGAGAAGCACTGGAGGCAAAAATGGGAGGAGGTGACAAGAAAGCTAGAGAGCAGGAGGTCTTGGGAGGACCAAAGAGAGCTGTTTAGTTGATATTTTGAGACAAGGTTAGTGATGTAGCTGGGGGCCGAGTTGTGGATGGCTTTGTAAGTTGTTAGCACTTTGAATTTTATTTGTTGAGTGACTGGAAGCCAGTGGAGGAATTGACAGAGAGGGGTACTAGACAATGAACGGTTGGTAAGGTGGATGAGTCTAGCAGCAGCATTCATTATGGACTGAAGGGAGATATCCTATGTAAAGGTAATCCAATTAGGAGGGAGTTGTAGTAGTCAAGGAGAGGGATAACCCCAAAAATGTATTATATTGCAGCTTACCAATCATTAGATGTGGTGGCTGCTTCGGTTTTCTTTTCTTAGCTTTTTTCCCTCTGCTTTCACCTGGTGATCTGGCCAGTAACACAACTCCTGTATTAGCGAGACAACTCTGGAGGATTGAGGACAGGAGGCACAGCAGACAGCAGCATTGGAACTCTGGGGAGAGGGTAGAGTTAAATGTATTAGCATATTTAGATATACTAACAAATTGAAGCCAAACACCACTTCACACTTTGTGATTAGTTACAGCAAACAGTTTTTTTCCCCTTTGGGATAAAAGTTTTACATGAATAAAAGCCGATCATTTCAAAACCACTCCTGTCAGTGTTACGTGGTTTGTTACATCAAGGTATACGGATTCTGTAGGAGAGTTTGTGCTGCGAAAAACACTTGCTGGCTGGATTACCAGATGGAAATCAAAGAAAGAAAGCCTAATGTCTTTTACACATGATCGGAATTTCTGATGGAAAAAGTCAGACAGACTTTTTCCACCAGATATTCCGATCGTGTGTAGCCCCATCGGAATTTTTGCATCGGATATTCCAAGGAATTCCATCGGAGTTTAGATATAGAACATGTACTCTTTTACTACGATTAAATTCTGTCGGAATTCCGATGTGTACAAGGCATCACATCTTATGCCCTCTACACACGATCGGTCAATCCGATGAAAACGGTCTGATGGATTTTTCCATCAGTTATCCGATGAAGCGGACTGATGATCAGTCGTGCTTACACACCAAAACGATCGCGTCAGAATGCGGTGACGTAAAACACAACGACGTGGTGAGAAAAATGAAGTTCAATGCTTCCAAGCATGCGTCGACTTGATTCTGAGCATGCATGGATTTTTAACCAATTGACATGCCTACAGACGATCGTTTTTTTTCTATCCGTTAGGTATCCATCGGATAGTTTTAAAACAAGTTCCAATTTTTTTAATCGATGGATAAATAACCGATGGGGCCCACACACGATCGGTTTGGTCTGATGACAACGGTCCATCAGACCGTTTTCATCAGACAAACCGATCGTGTGTAAGCGGCATAAGAATTGGTAAGCTGCAATATAATACATCTTTGCTTTCGGGTTAATACTAATTGAAGTTTAGCTACTGAATAACTTAAAAACATTGTTCATGAAAATGTATTTTGTACAAAGTTTTATTTTATTTTATAAACGTATATATTCTTACACATGGGGATAATGCTGCCTCCATGTTTTTTTCTTTTCTGCCTGTAGCTTCGTTTCCTGAATCCAATTAATATATGGAATGACAGAGTTAGCTAACCATGAAGGAAAGCTGTAGAAATAGGACAACTGGAAATACTGACTGCCAATCAAGTATCCCATAATAAAAAGAAAACACAGACAACGAATGCCAGCTAGTTGTCTAAGCTGTAGAAAAAGACACGTCCATCATGTTTAACCTTTCAGACTCGAAAGTTCAGCCCATAAGATGCAAAACCTCCCCAACAACTGAGACAATTTGGTAGGGTAAGTGGCAAATTCTTCCTGATCCCACAATAGCAGATCAATTCCCGGGATAAAAATATTACAGTGCTATTTTTAGTAACGGTCATTGCAATTACATAGCTCCCAACTGTCCCCGATTTGGAGCCAGGGCTGATCCGCCCTATAGGCTCACTATGCAAGCCGCTTAGGGCCCCGCAAAGCTGTAAAGGGCCCCACAAATTACTAGAGGCCCCGCCTGGTGAGAAGTCATTTTCGCCCCCTCATCCCGCTGCTCAACTCGCTGGCTGCATGGGAGAAGAGGTAAGAAGTCAGCACCCCCCTGTTCTCAATTTAATGTAAGATGTCCTTTCCGACAGCAGAACACCCCCTCCCCCCGCTTCTCAACTTTCTTTAATGTGACATGTCACTGTCTGCAGCGCCCCCCAGCTTCTAATTTTTAATGTGCCATGTCATTTTGCTTAGGGCCCCAGGGAGGTCTGGATCAACACTGGGTCTTGTAATGACCTGTGGGGAGTGGTGACGAGGAAACCCATGCTATTTTTTTCAATGATTTTTATCCATATTGCAGGGACCAAACATTACATTAAAGCCGCAAGCAGTATTACATTTATTTTTTCTTATAGTAATCTCATGTTGTGCAGGGACAGTTCTAAACATGTGCCACTACTATAGACACCCAGCAGGTACGATATTTCACTTTTTTTCACTTTAAGCATCATTAAAATCGCTGCTCCAGAAAAATGTCATTTTGCTTAGGGCCCCAGGGAGGTCAGGATCGGCACTGTTTGAGCAATGTCCCTCTGTCCCTCTTTGCCCCTCAATTGTCCATCATTTTGGTCTGATCTATATTAGACATGTGCACAGGAAAAAAAAATGTTTTTTTTTGTTCCGTTTCGTATGGTCCCGTCGGTTCGTTTCCGTTCGTTTTTCGTAAGACACCCGTTTTCCCGTTCGTTTGTCGTACGACGCGATTTTTTCGTATTCCGATCGTTTCGTATTTCCGTTACCATTTTATTTTCGTACATGCGGGATGGTTCGTTATTCTGTTTAATTCATGTTCGTTACTTGTTAGACAATAATTATCGTGAATTTTCGTCAATTTGCATTCTGTGTATCTTGAATGCTTTTCTTTTGTTAGTGTCAGTTGTATGTTCATTGTTCAATGACATCTATAACAAAAGAATTACATTATGTACAGTGCGGAAAATAAGTATTTGAACACCCTGCTTTTTTGCAAGTTCTCCCACTTGGAAATCATGGAGGGGTCTGAAATTGTCATCGTAGGTGCATGTCCACTGTGAGAGACATAATCAAAAAAAAAAATTCCAGAAATCACAATCTATGAATTTTTTTAACTATTTATTTGTATGATACAGCTGCAAAGAAGTATTTGAAGACCTGAGAAAATCAATGTTAATATTTGGTACAGTAGCATTTGATTGCAATTACAGAGGTCAAACGTTTCTTGTAGTTTTTCACCAGGTTTGCACACACTGGAGGAGGGATTTTGGCCCACTCCTCCACACAGATCTTCTCTAGATCAGTCAGGTTTCTGGGCTGTCACTGAGAAACACAGAGTTTGAGCTCCCTCCAAAGATTCTCTATTGGGTTTAGGTCTGGAGACTGGCTAGGCCACGCCAGAACCTTGATATGCTTCTTACAGAGCCACTCCTTGGTTATCCTGGCTGTGTGCTTCGGGTCATTGTCATGTTGGAAGACCCAGCCTCGACCCATCTTCAAAGCTCTAACTGAGGGAAGGAGGTTGTTGTCCAAAATCTCGCAATACATGGCCCCGGTCATCCTCTCCTTAATACAGTGCAGTCGCCCTGTCCCATGTGCAGAAAAACACCCCCAAAGCATGATGCTACCACCCCCATGCTTCACAGTAGGGATGGTGTTCTTGGGATGGTACTCATCATTCTTCTTCCTCCAAACACGGTTAGTGGAATTATGACCAAAAAATTATATTTTGGTCTCATCTGACCACATGACTTTCTCCCATGACTCCTCTGGATCATCCAAATGGTCATTGGCAAACTTAAGACGGGCCTTGACATGTGCTGGTTTAAGCAGGGGAACCTTCCGTGCCATGCATGATTTCAAACCATGATGTCTTAGTGTATTACCAACAGTAACCTTGGAAACGGTGGTCCCAGCTCTTTTCAGGTCATTGACCAGCTCCTCCCGTGTAGTCCTGGGCTGATTTCTCACCTTTCTAAGGATCATTGAGACCCCACGAGGTGAGATTTTGCATGGAGCCCCAGTCCGAGGGAGATTGACAGTCATGTTTAGCTTCTTCCATTTTCTAATGATTGCTCCAACAGTGGACCTTTTTTCACCAAGCTGCTTGGCAATTTCCCCGTAGCCCTTTCCAGCCTTGTGGAGGTGTACAATTTTGTCTCTAGTGTCTTTGGACAGCTCTTTGGTCTTGGCCATGTTAGTAGTTGGATTCTTACTGATTGTATGGAGTGGACAGGTGTCTTTATGCAGCTAATGACCTCAAACAGGTGCATCTAATCTTTTGTTATAGGTGTCATATCAACATACGAAAATAAAAGAAAAAGGATTCAAATGCAAATCTTTTGTTTATCGTTTTTTTGAATGGCCAGAGAGTTAGGCTGGCCATACATGATACAATTTTCTGTGCAACTTTCTTTAGATTTACCTTCAACTATGTAGTGCAAGGGCCTGCCTGATTGCATACAATTGAAAGTGTTGTTTAGTTTGACCTCATATTATATGGTTTTTGGTAAATCTGTGGTAAATCTAAAAGAAAATTGTACAAGAAAATTGAACATGTATGGCCAGCCTCAGTGACTGAAAGCAGCTTCTCTTGAGTAGTGAGTACACTAGTACAGTACAGCCAAATAAACTGTTATGTGGATTTTCATCTGAAGGGAGTTCAGTTGGCCAGACTTTTGAACCCAAAAATGGTTTTCTGATGCAGTTTAAAAACGAACAAATTTTCTGAGAACGATCGGAAAACGATTTTTATGTTTGTTGTTAAAACAGTCTGACCAAGTGTGTGCGGCTTAACAATAGTTAATATGGATGAGCCGCGTGTTGAAAGTGCCGCGAATCCCGCGATATATTTAGGAAAGTACAAAATGACGAAAATCCTTTTTTCTGTTCATATTTTCAGGGAGATCTGGCCAACTGATCTCCCTTCAGATGTAAATCCACAGAAAAGTTTATTTGGCTTTACTGTAGATTTTCATCTGAAGGGAGATAAGTGTGACCTCATGTGTGTTTCTAACGTCGGAACAACTGCCTAAGATACGCCGGATCACTGTGTACGCCGTGAACGTAACCTACGCCCAGCCAGACCCACGTCGGCCCATATTCACAGATGTCCAACGTAAAATACGTAGGCTTGTGTTCCCTGGTCCATACCTTTGCATGGGTTGTGCCTCATCTATGGGGAATAACTTTACGCCGAACGTAAAACTTACGCAAACCGTGTTAATCATGCGCCGGGCGCAAGTACGTTCGTAAATCGGCGTATCTCCCTCATTTGCATATTTGAACCGAAAATCAATCGGAGCGCCACATGCGCCCAGCGTAAATATGTGCCCACTCTACGCCAGCGTAGATAAGTTACGTCGGTGGGATGAAGTCTGTTTTTAGGCGTATCAGATAAGACGGCGCATATTTGTACTTATGCGGCGTATCTGGAGATACATCGGCGTAAGTGCTTTGTGAATCCAGGCCATAGTCTGTTCCTAGTGTTTAGGAACAGCAATCTCTCTACTCCCAGTGAGCCCATCACCCCATAGTTAGAAACACCTCCCAGGGAACACACTTAACCCCTTGATTGACCCCTAGTGTTAACCCCTTTCCCTGCCAGTATCATTTATACAATACAGTAATTTGTGCATTTTTATAGCACTGGTCGCTGTATAAATGTCACTGGCCCCAAAAAAGTGTCAAAAGTGTCCGATCTGTCCACCGCAATGTCGCATATGGGTAAAGTGTTCAAAGAGTTTAAAGCTGAAAATTGGCCTGGGCAGGAATGGGGTTTAAGTGCCCTGTAAGCAAGTGGTTAATTCAAGTGTGTAACCTCAAATATTACAGCAATAGAGGCGAATACAGGGGAGTTGCATACCACAGGGCCCGATATCCTGAAGGACTTCCAAAACTTTTATGAGGAACTATATTCCTCTAAAGCTAGATACAGTCCATCAGATATGACAGATTTCTTGCAATTATGTACCTTTCCACAGCTGTTTGAAGCCGATAGGGAAATGTTAAACTCGCCCATTACTATGCTAGAGTTGAACGCCCTGCACGAAGCGTCGCTACATAAGTCCCCAGGACCAGATGGCATACCGGCAGAGGTATACTCTCAGTATGAAGAGATGCTTCTGCCGCCCTTGCTACAGACTTTGTAGGAGGTAACTGAAACAGGTACCCTACCAGAGAGCATGCAGGAAGCCATAATTATCGTCATATTAAAGCCAGGAAAGGATAAACTGTCGCTGGATTCCTATCGCCCAATATCCTTGCTAAATGCAGATGTCAAGCTATTGGCCAAAATATTGGCCTCAAGGTTATCACGGGTAATAGGAAAACTGATACATAGAGATCAATGTGGCTTTATACCATCTCGCTCCACGGCGGATAATATTCGGCGACTTTATTTGAATTTACAGATGCCGGTGGACAACCCGGGAGGTAGGGCCATTCTGTCACTGGATGCTGCTAAAGCATTTGACAGTGTGGAATGGCCCTACCTCCTGGAGACCTTAGCAAGGTTCGGAATGGGAGACAGGTTTATAGAATGGGTGAAGGTGCTGTACTCTGAACCCAGAGCCAGACACTGTATTAATAACAATCTGTCATCTGCGTTTAAGCTTTATAGAGGCACCCGGCAGGAGTGCCCACTGTCCCCGTTGCTGTTTGCGTTGGCGATTGAGCCCCTGGTCATCTCTATTCGCAACTCCACCGAGGTGGCGGGATTCCGTAGGGGCCAGAGGGAAGATAAGATATCATTATATGCAGACGATGCGCTAATTTATTTGGCGACTCTTCTGCATCGCTGCAAGCAGTGATGCAGATCATTGGGAAGTTTGGTTGCTTCTCGGGGTTTGCCATTAACTGGTCAAAGTCAATTCTGATGCCTATAGACAAAATGGAGGGACCACTGCCACATAGAGCAGAGCAGATTGTTATAAGTAACAGCTTTAAATACCTAGGAGTGGTAGTATCTCCAGATCCAGCGGAGTATCTGCAGCTAAATCTGGGCCCATTACTGGCCAGACAGAAGGAGAAATGCAACAGCTGGTGCAAACTTCCACTATCGGTGGTAGGACGGGCAAATCTAATTAAAATGGTATGGGCACCACAGCTACTGTACGTCTTCCACAATTCCCCTATGTGGATTACGAATAAATGGTTTAAACAAATAGAAGCATTGATGAGAGGCCTGATATGGAAGAAAAAGACAGCCAGGATTAGCCTAGCTACCCTTCAGTACAGAAAGGATAGGGGAGGCCTTGCTGTCCCACATCCTAAAACTTATTTTTTGGCTGCTCAGACCCAACACCTAGCGGAATGGGGACGGGAAAAGAATGAGGATTCTATTTGTAATATGGTAACGAGCTGTGCCCCTACATTAGTGGCAGCATCTCACCTGGAAATGGACCTCCCCAGCATACCAGGCTCTGCCCCGACAGGTATTTTGCTTAAAAGGGTCTGGGGGGAGGTTAGGAAGACCTTGGGAATAAAGGGACCGTTGCCCTTTACCCCAATATGGCATAATCCAAGATACCCGGAAATACAGGGATTAAGGGGATTCACTGTGAGGAAGGAGAAAGGGATACATTTTGTCGAGCAGTTGTATGAAGGGGAGGTATTGAAAACATATGAACAGTTGTGCCAGGAATTTCAGTTAAACCCAAAGGGATTTTATCAATACCTCCAACTTCGACATGCGTTACAGGCACAACAAAAAACACAATCCCTAACAACATCGGCAGCCCCCTTAATCAAGGCAGTACTTGGAATAGAGGATCAGAAAGGACTAATCTTTAAAATATACAGGGAACTACTATCCAGGGCTCAGGATTATACATCCTTAAAATGTCGCAGCAAATGGGCTGAAGATGTAGGGAATATAGACGAAAGCCTATGGAAAAGGGCCGTAGAATGTATTCCCGTAGTATCGATATCAGCATCACATAGATTGTCACAACTATTTATTTTGCACCGGGCATATAGAACACCAGAGCAGATGCACAGGTGGGGAGTAAGAGACTCCCCGCTATGCCCGAAGTGCAAAATACATCAGGGCGATTTCATACATCTGATCTGGAGATGTCCAAAACTACACCTATATTGGGAGTAGATCTCCCAGTGTATAAGTAGACTCGCACAGATACCCATCCCTCTGGACCCCCTGGTATATATATATTGGGGTCCATAGAGGTGGATACCTTCCCAAAAGGAATCTATACAATGTTAACTAAAGTATTATATCTAGCAAGAAAACTTATAGCACGATACTGGATGGCACCAGAAGTCCCCACGGGAAGGCAGTGGATTTTACTAGTAAATTCCTTACTTCTTAGAAAGAGACTAACATATAGTCGTAGGGGGGAAACTGGGAAATTCGATCAGATTTGGCAAACATGGCTGAGCGATGACAGACTTTCTCCACCACAGTCGATAAGGGATAGACTACAGAGATAAATTTAAGGAAAAGGGAGGTGTAGCGTACGAAAACAAGAAAATGAATGAGAGGTAAAACGAAATGTTCACGATAAGGTGGTGCGGGTAGGGAAGGGCTGGAGGGAGGGGGGCAAATAGAAACACGTAAAAAACAATGCACAAAAGGGATATAGACAAGAAAAGGGAGCAAGTCTGGAAACTAGAGTTTTATATATTTTATTACCTATTTAATATGCACTGTATTTTGTATTTGAATATTCGCACAAAGTGTACGATAAATGTAAACATTGAATAAAAAAGAAATGATTTAAAAAAAAGTGTGTATTTGTAACTAGGGTTGAGCGAACCTGAACTGTAAAGTTCGGGTTCGCTACGGACTTTGTTTTTTTTTTATGTACCCGAATCCAAATAATTGGAAAAAGTTTGGGTTCGGAGTTTGGCTATGTTACGGCGCGCTGCACGGCAGCCAATCGCCATTTGTTTTACTAGTGTGACTAGGAAGCCATCACAGCCATGCCTACTAATGGCATGGCTGTGATTGGCCAGTGCAGCATGTGACCCACCATGTGACCAGCCTCTATATCAGATAGAGGCACACAGTACAGCTTGTCACTCTGCTTTAGCTAGGGTAGGGACAGGCTGCTGCTGATTGAGGGGCAGAGTTAGATAGGATTATCCTGCTTGAGAAATCTACACCAGCACTGTTTATTTCTGTGAGATCTGCATCTTATAGTTTAGGGACAGGTTCCTGCTATTTGCTATAGGGACAGCAATATATAGGTGACTCTCTGCATATTTCACCAGCACTGCACCTGTCACCTGTGATTTACTGTGTGTGTCCAGTACATTGTTTAGGGCTAGGTTCCTGCTATTTGCTATAGGGACAGAAATATATGTGACTCTCTGCATATTTCACATTGGAGGTTCTGGCCTGCCCTGCGGCCAGTGTATTGTCTGAACGTGTATTTAGCACGTCAGGGGGCGTTATCACAGACAAGCGCAGCCGCCTGTCCAGATGTGGACAAGCTCACGTTCATTAAAATGAACCAGGCATGGATCCCAGAGGACTTGTCCGTACCTTGTGCAGAATAGACTAGCAGAATAGACACCGGGCCGGCCTTACCCAGCCATTGTTTTTTTTTCTGATCTTTCTAGGTTTGCCATCTCATCCCTTTAAAAGAAAAAACATATTAATTACACAGGTTCTCTGGCTGATTAAGGTGCTGCTAATTAAACTCACTTGGTGGCTTATCAACATTAAAATTAGCCCCAGAACCTGTGTAATTACTCTGTGTTCAGGTTTAAAGGGATGAGATAGCAACCCTAGATCTTTCTCACTCTGTTGGGGTTTACCCTAATTTAAAAAATAAATCAATTAAAATCAATTAAAAACCAAAACCTGCTGTGTTGGCTACCTCGTCCTCCTCCACCGCCGCTTCCACCTACACCACCACATCCACCTCAACCTCCTACTACATATGGACCTCGTCCTCCTAGGTCAAAATGATTTTTTTAAATTTTTTTTTTATGTTATTTAAGTTATTTCCCTATCCACATTTATTTTCAGAGTACTTGCCATGCTTTTCCCGAAATGTTTCTGCCATTTGCAGCCCTCCAGTCCTTTCCCTTCGTTTTTTAGAGACATTTTAGTAGTCAAAAGTCCGGGTCCCCATTGACTTTAATGGGGTTCGGGTCAAAGTTCGGGTCAAAGTTCGGGTCAAGTTCGTTTTTTTTTTCCAAAGTTCCAGGTGTCAGCTCAACTCTATTTGTAACCTTTGAGCAGAGTGCTTGTTTAACATCATTTTTAAAATGCAGAGTTAGATTTGTAACCTCTGCTTTGTTTTGATGCACTGAGATACCAACAATATCAACTGGTATATATCTATACTCCTTGTAAATAGATGAGCATTTCAGGTTGTTTAGGCACAGAACACCTATGGTCTTCTAATGACAACATGTTTTATAATACAGCAGGGGACATACCCATGTTATTATAGATAATCCCATGAGAATGGTTCCAGGCTTTGAAAAGGTACCAAAAACTTGTCATTTGTAGTGTTTCACATCATCAGTGACAATTATTTTTAGTTACAATATGCTAATGTGTTCTCTTAAAAACTCCCAGTTGTCTCCGCATTTATAGTAATGTTCTGCATGCTGCTTTTCATTAGCCTACACAGTGACGCAGCTCACGGTAGCTAAAAATCAGTTTACATTCTGCCTCCCAGTCTCTGCCAATAAATGTTGTTATGGTAACATCTAATTCAGGAATAGTTCGCAGCAACACTCTACAACATACAGCAGATCCCCGGAAGTGGAATTAAAAACAACATTAGTGGGGTATATGCATATATTTTGAAGGGTAGCTAAACATATAAAAATGATCTAATAGACTGCAGTAGTAACATCAAAGGACAAGCATCGGTATGGCTATGCACTGCAAACGTAGCTGAATAAGCTGTCATTAGGAGCTAGGCAGATACCTTTGAATCATAGGTTATGGTTTTATCCTGCAGCCTAAACAAAATCATTTGGTCAGACTAAATCATTTATGGAAAAGCCAACCCCATAGACTTTTTAAAGTTATTTTAGACCCTGTTGCACAAAATTCACACACACACCACACGCAAACACACACACACAAATAAAGCATAGAGGATAGCTACACGGCCAAAAAAAGCAAGCTGAACCAATATGAACATGCATCTTTATGGAAATATCTTTGGGAAGTTGAATTATGTCTGTACATCGGACTACTAAAATTACCAATAAAAAGGTTTACGTACCACTATTACCAACACTAAATCAGATTTCAACGATGCCAAATCCTCTACACAGTGTAACAACCTGATGGTACAATAATTGTAAATATATAGAGTACCACATTCAAAGAAAGCTCTAGAAATAAACTTGTATTCAACATACACTATATTATCAAATAGCATTGAGACGCCTGCCTTTTCACACGCATGAACTTTAATGGCATCCCAGTCTTAGTCCATAGGGTTCAATATTGAGTTGGCCCACCCTTTGCAGCTATAACGGCTTCAACTCTTCTGGGAAGGCTGTCCACAAGGTTTAGGAGTGTGTATGAGAATGTTTGACCAGTCTTCCAGAAGCACATTTGTGAGGTCAGGCACTGATGTGGACGAAAAGGCCTGGCTCAAAGTCTCCGCTCCAAATAATCCCAAAGGTGTTCTATCGGATTCAGGCCTGGACTCAAGTTTCTCCACCCCAAACTTGCTCATCCATTTCTTTGTTCCTGCACTGGTGCGCAGTCATGTTGGAACAGGAAGGGGCCACCCCCAAACTGTTCCCAAAAATTTGGGGTCATGAAATTTTCCAAAATGTCTTGGTATACTGACACCTTAAGAGTTCCCTTCACTGGAACCAAGGGGCCAAATCCAACCCCTGACAAACAACCCCACACCATAAGTACATGAAGACATGAATGAGCAAGTTTGTGGTGGAGGAACTTGACTGAGTTCAGAGAAGAAAACGTGGTGTGAGAGGATCTAACATCGGTGAAAACAATATCTTTGGGCCACCCTCTGGAAAATCCTTTTGGATTGCTCACGCAAGGATTCTTACCAAAGTAAAGACCAGGAAGGGTATTCGACCCATTCAAGCTTGAAGGACCCCCCACCGTAAGGTGAGCTGCGGGTCTACAACAGTCGGTAAGCGTATTGATTTCACCCTTACTTTTTCATTACTGTCCTGAAGAGGAGTGTGGAGATTGGAATACAGAAGAATTTTAACACTGTGCATTACCATTAGAGGGTTCCTTTTCCATTTGGGACATCATGCATGCAACCCCTGCTTGTCTCTTTGATACCACATAGGGGACTACCCTACTTATATATGAACGTTATATACCATCATTTATGGACATGATTCAGGACTGTTTAGTTTACTTTTTCGTGTATATTGAAGTGTTCATGCTCACTTATATTACTGGATTGATTTACACTTAATACCACACATGGTGTTTTATGTATTTGAGGGTTCACTTTGTCACTTCAACATTATTCTCTTTTTTGCACATTTATTTTATGATATATAGTTTTTTGTGGCTATACATCTATTGGGAATCAGGAGTGCTTCCCCGTACATTGAAACTTTTTTCACTTTTTATCGGCTCCCCAACTAGGGACACCTCGGTTCAATTGGCGCTGCACTTTTCTATATCACTTATTTACAATAATATCCTATTGTTGTGTTGGCGGCCTTACCATTTTTTATATATATTTTTTTATCTTTTTGGTTTTTCATTGTTTTTGGGAGTAGCGCACTATATCTTCACTTAATAACTTGACTGGCCTGCACTTGAGTCCTGACCTCAACCCGATATAACACCTTTGGGATAAATTAGAGCGGAGACTGCAAGCCAGGCCTTCTCATCCAACATCAGCGACTGACCTCACAAATGTGCTTTTGGAAGAATGGTCAAACATTCCCATAAATACACTCCTAAACCTTGTGGACCGCCTTCCCAGAAGAGTTGAGGCTGTTATAGCTGCAAAAGGGTGGGCCAACTCAATATTGAACTCTATGGACTAAGACTGGGATGCATTAAAAGTTAATGTGTGTATAAATGCAGGTGTCCCAATACTTTTGGTAATATAGTGTATATAGAAGCACAATAGGTACACATGTCATATCACAATCAATCATAAAACCAGAGTATTTGCTATATTGTTAATTCCAATCTACATCCAAAATAATACATTCATGTACATAGGTAAAGTAAGCACCACATAGTCATATAGTAGCTGATATTCAAAAATGCACACAAGACATGCTAGTACTCCGACTGACAGAGTTGATTAAAAGGGGGAGAGGGAGAAGGAGAGGGAGAGGGAGAGGGAGAGGGAGAGGGAAAGAGAGAGAGGGAGAGAGAGGGAAAGAGAGAGAGAGAGAGAGAGAGAAGAGCCAGACCCTATAGAAAAGAGAGAAGTATGTAAAAACCCAACATTTCAGGGGTGCAAAATAAGGCTTCTTTCACAGGGGCTCGATCCAGTTTTCCTCAGCAGGTGATCTACCCGCTGAGCTTGCAAGCTGGATGACAGGTCCGTGTCTGCTCCATTTTTGCAGAGTGGACATGGACACAGCCCGCTCTACTCTACAGGCAGTCGGATGTAAACAAACCAGCTATCTAAAGGAAGTTGAGGGTATGTGAGATTAGTTTGGTGCCAAAATAGAGACCAAACAAGGCATATATACAAAAGTAGAAAAGTTTAATAAATACATATAATGAAAAACAAAGGGGACCAGCTGTCTGTTTACACCCGATGCCCTCCAAACCGATCAGGCCAGACAGATCCCCTTCCATTTTTTTTTGTTATTGGATCAGAATTAACCGGGTAAACAGACACAAGTCAATTTACATTCGACTGCCAATAAAGGGAAAAAGAGGTGCCGATATAAACAAAAACAAAACCAGACAGGTGGAACCGATTGGACCCTTTCTGTGTGAAAGGGGCCCAAATCCTTCTGAGGAACCTCCTGCCGCAAAAGGGTTTTAAATGTATCTCTTGCACGAATCCCCCTTTTAAATGCAACTAGAAGTTAGGAAGAATGAGGACATCATTGTACAAGATTCAGAATTAAAAAGGTCTCCCACTTTTTATCTGGATAGGTTAGGGCAGGTGGTTGGAGATTGATATACATACACTATATTTATTAATATATATATATATATATATATATATATATATATATATATATATATATATATATACACACATATACATACACACACACATACACACACACACAGGGCCGTCTTTACCATAGGGCAAACAGGGGCAGCTGCCCAGGGCCCTGTCACTGTTGGGGGCCCAAAGCAGAGCCGCCCGTTAAGCCCCTGTGCTGCCCACAAATCAGCGCTGAAAATCATCAGCGGCACACAGTACTGCTTCCCTTCCCAGTGTTTTAAAATGTACAGCACCCCTGGCTTCCCTTTAGACGTGCACTTCTCCCTTCCTGCCACTGGGTGCTGCTTGTATATAAAAGTGAATTAGAATGTGATTTTATAGCATCCCCAGTTTGCTCTTCCCGAGGCTGACTTCTTCCTGCTCCTCAAGGTATGTCACTGTTTGCTAAACTATATTGTAAATAGAAGTTTTCTGTAGAGTGTGCCCAAAGTCTTTATAATATTTGATGATTCACTGCAGGCCTGGTCAGTGTTTTAAAAAGTTCCTGTATTTTACACATGGCATGGGGTCACAGCACCGTCTGTCCATTCTGCTTTAGCACCATGGGCCCCCAGGCCATGCCATGTGTAAAATACAGGAACTCTTTAAATCACAGACCAGACCTGCCGTTCAGGCTGTGTAAGGCCTCAGAGCACATGGCATTACTGTCTGTATTTAACTGCTTCATGGGCTTATTTTGGGCCTGGCTGGTTCACATGTATGTGTTTTGGCGGCCCACATTTGTGCAGGCACAGCAGCCCAGAATGGGCCGCCATGCCTGCGTTTCCTGCAAAGAAAAGCGCATGCCTCATGTAATAGGCTGCGCACACGGCACACCTATGCCCATCAAGCAATAAAATACAGCACTGTCTGTCCATTCTGCTATCTGCTGTGACTTATCTGCAGTTCCTGCACTGTCAAACTTGCTGCATTTTTAGACGTTTAGGTCACACTTTTAAAAACACAGTGCGTTTGTGTGTGCAAGAACTGCAGGTAAGTAGCACGGTGCAAAAGCAGAATAGATTTCAAGGCAACTGTATTTTTAAAATGTTTTTCTGCAGGAAACAAAGGCATGGCAGCCCATCCAAATCAATTGGCTGCTGTGCCTGCACAAATGAGGGCCGCCAAAACACATACATGTGAAACAGCCAGGCCCAAAATAAGGGGGGCCCAAAAAAAATGTTTGCCCAGGGCCCAAATCATATTAAAGACGGCCCTGCACACACGCACACACACATATACACAGTATGTATATGCACCATTCTATCATTATTTTCGCTGCATACTGGCCTTTGATCACAGTGCTTCAGTGAATTTAAATCTACATGAATGCTTTTCAGATGATGAATGCTGTACTTCAGAATCATCTGCCAAGGTGTCAATACTGATACACCAAGATAACCACAAAGAAAAATTAGCTTTATAGCCAGAGCCTGATGATATAAATTACATTCACAGTCAATGGGGGTTCAAGCAGCACTCACTGTTGTTGCCTATCAAATCACCCAGTGAAAGCGCATTCATATTTGTTCTGTGCAAATGGGGCAAAAGACAAAATGTTATTAAGCTGTTACCTGTAGTGGCTGAATGTATTTAATTGATTTCAAACAGAAAATGCCACATTTGGCCACTAAATGACACAAAGTATCACAGAAATTTCATATGATACTTTGTTCCATCTAGTCGTCAAATGTGGTATAAAAAAATTCAACCAGTGCAGGAACTATTGAGCATCTGTGGGGCATCCTCAAACAGAATGTGGAGGAGTACAAGGTCTCCAACATCCACAAACTCTGTAATGTCATCATGGAGGAATCAAAGAGGACTCCAGTGGCAACCTGTGAAGCAAATTCACTGTTATACAAGCTGTACACTCACTGCTTTACATTGTAGCAAAGTGTAAAAAATATCTACAAAAATGTGAGGGGTGTACTTACTTTTGTGAGATACTGTATATGTCTGGATTTCACCCCATTTGCTGACATCTGCACTGATATTTAAATGTCAACACATTAGCATTTTAGGCTAACATTTTAATTTTGCAAGGCACTAAATGTGTCTGGTTAAGATTCTGGCGGGTCCTTCTTAAAAAGCGATGCCAACTACTGATAAAATCAATGAGTCACTGTATAAAAACAATTAATGTACAAATAACACAGGACAGCAGATGTAATATTCACAGTAATACAAATAAACAGAGAAGACCTGGATTTCCTAATACAAAACTGGAAACATTGATGGTGGCAATTGCATCTTGATTGGACCAATGTGCAAGTGATCATGCTTCACAGCTCTGGAAAAAGAGGTCCAAGCAGCAAATGAACACGCATTGCTACATATTAGGGTTGAGCTCCGCGTTCGATTCGAACGTATGTTTGACTCGAACATTGTCTGTTCGTACTTTCTTTCAATCAGTTTTATTGAGGTTTTACAGATACAAAGTACAATTCAAACATTGTATGTCGTGCAACGACGTCATGGTATGAACAAATGAAATGAAGAACAAGTTAGCAACTAACAACTGATGGTAGTCCTTGCAGCTTGTCTGTTCGTACTTTCGAAGAATTTCAAACAAAACGGGTCATTCACGCCAAATTCGAATGATGCTTAGCTAGATCAGTTCTTCCTAATTTGCTGGCAGGCAGGTGATTGTGCTATTTAAAGATGTTATCACAGGTATAGACACCCAGCAGGTACAATATTTAAAGGATTTTTATTTTTTTATTTTTATTTAAGCATTATTAAAATCACTGATTCCCAGTAAATTAGGAAGAACTGATCTTTGAGCAGTGATTTTAATAATGTTTAAATAATAATAATAAAAAAAAAAATTCCTTTAAATATTGTACCTGCTGGGTGTCTATAGCTTGCCTGTGAAAACGTCTTTGAGAACCCGGGTCTTGCCCGAGGGAACATGTATCAATGGAAAAAAAGTGACTGCTGTGGGGGGCAGTGGAGGTGAACGCTGCGGGGAGGGAGAGGAGGTGAACGCTGCGGGGAGGGAGAGGAGGTGAAAGCTGCGGGGAGGGATGCAAAGTCCAAACAACAAACAAATGGAAAAGACAACCGCTCCAGGTGAGCTCCAGGTAGTCAATGTCCATCCAGAGACCACTGAGTCCATCCCTGCCTTTAGATATTGAACCAATGCAGCAGAAGTTTCTTAAGAACTTAGGTATGGGGTATGGTATGCTACATATATCTGAACATCTTATAAAGCAGACATTGGGCCAGATTCTCAGAGGCGTTACGACGGAGTATCTCAGATACCCCGTCGTATTGCCTTTTTTTTTGTCTCGTATCTATGCGTGTGATGCTTAGCATCACTTTTGCATAGATACGCTTCTACATCCGACAAGTGTAAAAGCATTACACTTTCGGATCGTAGGTGTAATGACAACTCCGGCCACTAGGTGGCCTTTACGTTGTTTTTTCATTTGCATATGCAAATGAAGTAGTGCGCCGATTCTCGATCGCTTTTACGCCGCCCCGTGGTCGCGTACGTCGTTTTCGTTCGCGTAAGGTTACCCCAGCTTCTATGTGGAGTAACCTTACGAGATCCCGTCGGATGCCGTCGTGTCTCGTCGGACGCCATGTTAAGTATGGCGTCAGGTCAGCGTCGGCTTTTTCCGTCGCTTACGTCATTTTACTAACTCGTTCGCGAATAGGGACTTGCGTAAATGACGCTCACGTCGTTTTGACGTCGGTTTCAGCGACGCTTCCCGACGTGAGCTGGAGCATGCGCACTGGGCTTTTTCCCCGGCCGGCGCATGCGCAGTTCGTTCGACGCGGGGGCGCGCTTAATTTAAATACAAGCCGCCCCATTTGAATTGCGCGGGTTTACGCTTGGCGATTTACGAGACGCCAACGCAAACTACGGAGCAAGTGCTTTGAGAATAAAGCACTTGCTCTAGCACGCAGCGGCGGCGTAGTGTAAATGGCTTACGCTACGCCGCCGAAAATATATGAGAATCTGGCCCTTTGTGTACAGACTTGGAAGAGTATGTGAAAGTTACTCACTTTTTGGATTTTAGGAACCTAAGGTCTTTGATACTTTTTCCCTTTAGGAGTCTGTAGGATCTCGTGTAGCCAGGTGCAGTGCATGCTCATTCATGCTGATTTGCCCATTTCTCCTTTAAAATTGATGTCAGCCCAAATGCATTGTACTCTTGTAAGATTCATGCATAATAGCCACAAATATCAATATATTAGAGGATTATCCTATGCTTCTGTCTGCCCTCATGTTGTAAAACGCTGTGCAAACTGTTGGTGCTATATAAATCTTGTATAATAATAATGCCTAAAGTTGCATTCCACTTGAAAATAACCCACTTTATTTCAATTAAAGTGGTAGTAAACTCAGCTTTTTTTTGTCTTGTACCTACAGGTAAGCCAATAATAATGCTTACATGTATGTACAATGTATAGCTCCTAAAAGTGCAAAGTTTAGGAAATATTTCCATGTGTGGCAGCTGGTGACGTCACCGAAACATGCGCACTGCGCTCTCAATGGCCGGGACGCTCAAGTATGCTGTCCATTAAGAGAGCTGTGCCGCGATAGTGACTCCCACGTGCATGTGCAGGATTATTAGTCCATGGCCAAACAGTCCAAAGTCTAATGCCGCATACACACGATCACTTTTTGTGATGAAAAAAAAACTACGTTTTATGTGATGAACAAAACAACATTTTTCAAACATTTTTCCAAAATGCCCTGGCAAAGCGTGGTGACGTACACCACGTTCGACGGCACTCCGTTCCATTGAATCTCCATCTCATAACTTGCCTCTGAGCATGCGCGGGTTTAAAAACGTTGTTTTCAACATCGTTTTGCCCACACACCATCACTTTTTATGACACAAAAAACGACGTTTTGAAAAACGACACAAACAATTCAAGGATGTTCGAAAAAAAATTTGGTCGTTTTTTTGAAGACATAAAACGACGTTTTGCCCACACACAGTGATTTTAGGTTTTTGAAAACGTCGTTTTTTTTCATCACAACAAGTGATCGTGTGTACGCGGCATAATCCTACACAGTCATGTGAAAAAATGAAATAAACCCCATGGAAATTGTTGACTTTTTCAAAATACTTGAACAGACAAATATTAAGATTGTCATTCAAGCAGAGCCTACAGACAAAGGTGATACAGTTGAATAGAAGCACAAAAGGAAAAATAGCTTTTTAATAATTTATTCAACAGAAATATCAATAGATGTAATAGTGCACTGTGCGGTAAAGTATACCCTAGACCAGGGATGTCAAAATTAATCAGCAGTATGGTTGCCCTCAAAGGGCCGGTTGTATTTGGGGTGCACTACGTACAGAGTGCAAGGTTCAGGACTCAGCTATGTACAAAGTGCATTGCATGCAGCGTTCAGGAGTGCGCTATGTGCAGATTTTAGGAGGGCGTTACGTACAGAGTTCAGTGTCCAGGAGGGTGCTGTGTACGGAGTGCAGGGTTTAGGGGTGCACCGAGTTTTTAACCTTGACTCCCCCCCCCCCCCCCCATTCTCACCCACTGTAGGAGAAAAGCTGGCAGCACTGCATGGGGAAGACAGGGGGTGCCAGGAAGGAGGGAGAATCAGTACTGCACAGGGTGATTAGCCTATGCCCTCTACACAAAATGTAACAGGGTATCAAATCAGTGATTTGACCAGGGGAGTCCATAACCCTCTATTTCTTCTTTTTAAACCATTCCTTTGTAGATTTGCTAGTCTACTTTGAATCATTGGCATAAGAAAGACTAATTTATGGTTTACCTTCAACGTTTGGACAGGTGGCCTCACATTCTCATTAAGCATACTCTGATCAGATGTATAATTCATTTTGACTTAATGACTGTGAGCTTCCCAGACCCTGAAGCAAACAAACCATAACATTTTCACCACCATGTTTTACAGTTGTTATCAAGTTCTTCACCTGAAAAGGCTACTCTAATCATTGACACTGGTGGTAAATGTAGGGGTGCAATTCATTTTTCCAAGACAAAATCAGTATTTTTCGCTAATATAGGGCATGAAAATAAATACATCATGCAGTCGTATCTGTAATTTGTTTTAAAATATTACCTTCATCTTTGTGTTCTATATGAATCAAGATCTTATGTTACCTGTTCAAATATATATATTTTTTCACATGAGAGATACCTGTGTATATACCGGTATAATATATATATATATATATATATATATATATATATATATATATATATATATAATACACACACATACATATACATGCTTGCTGACCATATAACTTACACATACGCCAGCAAGGCGGTTCTCATGCGCAGGATCAGGTACCTAGTATGTGATCCTGTTCTTCAGGGTCTGTGCTGCGAACTCTCGGTGTGAGCTGATTGACAGGTATGGCAGACTCAATGTCCGCCAGCACCCTCCGATGCTTCGGTACAGAAGCAGAGCAGCGATCTAAACAAAGCAGATTGTCATTCTGTAAGCATGGCATGGAGAGCCGAACCATGCCAATAACCAATAACCCTTTGATCGCCCCTGACGTTAACCCCTTCCCAGCCAGCCTCACTAGTACAGTGCATATTTGGTAGCACTAATAACTGTATTAGCGTCACTGGTCCCCAAAAAGTTTTAGGTCAGTTAGTGACCGATTTGTCTGACACAAAATCACAGTCCCGCTATAAGTTGCCGACTGCCCCATTACTAGTAAAAAAGAAATAAAAATATCCCATAGTTTGTAGACACTATAACGTTTGCATAAACCATTCATTATACACTTATTGGGATATTTTTTTTACCAAAAATATGTAGCAGAATACATATTGGCCTAAATTTATAAAGAAATTTGAATTTTTTTATTGGATATGTTTTATAGCAGAACATAAAAAATATTTTTTTTCAAAATCGTCAGTCTTTTACTTATTGCAAAAAAAAAAAAGAAAAGGTGATCAAATATCACAAAAAGAAAGCTCAATTTGTAGGGGGGAAATGAAAGGCACGTAGATTTTATTTGGGTACAGTGTTGCACGACAGCGCAATTGTCAGTAAAATAACATAGTGCCGTATCGCAAAAAATGGCCTGGACGTAAAGGGAGGTCAAGTGTATATATACGGTGTTTGCGCATTATATAATTTTTTATATATCTATACTGTGTATATATATATATATATATATATATATATATATATATATATATATATATATATATATATATATATATATTAGGGCTGTTACTGATCCAAATTTTTATGTTCGATTAATCGTTTTTTTTAATCGATTAATTTCGATTAATTATAACACACATACAGATCCAACTACTTTTAGCTGATCTCCTTGTAGGCTGATTCCCAGTGCAGCTCCCAACCACTGGAAAAATGGATATCAGGATACAAAAAACACACAAAGGCAGCGCTCGATGGGAATAGCATTAAAACTTTTATAGTCTTCAAGTAGGTAACAAAATAAATATTGCACTGGAGATAAAATTGATGTAGCTACATAAACTGTAAAACTGGTGTGAGTAATACCAAATGGTACCAAAAGCAGACATAAAAACATGTAGTTAAGTATGATACTGGTATAAAAATGTGTACAACGATGCCACTGCTGAATCCAGATGAGGAGGGGTTAACATCAGTCCGTCAGCATGTAGATGTCCCGTGAAGGGAACTATCACAACTCCCAGTGGATGGTTGTAGAATCCCAGGTTGATAGAGGGAAGTGGTAGAGGGAAGTGTAACAGCCTTTGCGTGTGGCAGTTAGTAAGGTCCCGCCGGCATCCAGATATGAAGGCACAGCAAAGGAGCCCTTTAGATGGACACGGCAAGCCCCACTGGTGTCTGACGTTACCGGATCTCCGTCGGAACGCCCCGAAGGCCCAGAAGCCGGCGGAGAGGTGAGTACCGATCAAAAGAATTTTAATCCATCAAAAAGATGAATCAATCAATTAAAAGTTCATTTGCACAGCCCTTATATATATATATATATATATATATACACACACATACACATACATATATACACACACACACACACACACACACACACATATATGTGTATATGTATTGTGACAGGAAGTCAGGTAAATCTGTGGGTGTTGTCACAGACAGGAGATACATTTCTGCCTTGTTTAGACAATGTACCAATTGCTATCAGGTTTAAGGACCTTGGATAGTTTCAGCTGTTCAGAATGAGGCAATTAAGGCCTCTACAAGTTATGCAGAGGATCAATACTGATTGCTGCATCCTGAGGCTTTTGAGTTAAGCAGGTCAGTGAGCTGAGAAAGACTCCTGAAGGTGAGGTGGCTGTTAATTTTTCTGTGTGATTTTTTTTTAGAGACTATTGTTTTTCTGCTTAGTGACCAGCAGTGTCTGCCATGCAGTAGGCTGTGCCAGACTCCATAGATAGGTTCCTGTGTGGTGAAGGTAGACGCCCAAAGTGGCCAGGGTTTATTTTATGTTTTGTTTATGCTGTTTGGATGCTTTGTTTTTAACCACCCTCAACTGCCTCTCTGTATAGTTCAGCGTGTAGTGAACCCATCCAGGGGGTCACACACACCCGTTACCAAGCTAACCCCTCACAGAATACACACACACACACACACACACACATATATACACACACATGTTGTGCAGAACTGCCTTCCCAAAGGCAGGAACATATATGGAGAAACAATGAATGCGACCACAGCGTGGTGCGTCTGATTGCCTTTTCATGCAAGGGTCATGCCAGATCTACAGATCCCTGTGAAGCTCAATGCATACGTAAATGTTTAGCACTTCATTTTGCTTTTGGATGTCTGCCAAGGAGACATAAGCTGTACAGAGATCTGTATTCATTTCTATAAATAGCGGCCTCTCCTCATCTACAATCTTGTGTAGTGTATGAGCTGCTGAAAACAAAGTTAACTACCCTGCTTAGAAGAATATTATACAAGGTTACTCAATAAACCCCTAATGAATATTATTGGTAAAGTGAATTTCCGCAATGAAATAGAACAGAAAATAATTCTAACTACTCAATGTATAATTGTTATTCCGATAGACAGAAGACTGTTCAGTGTCTGCTCTCTGTACAGTTAATACTGTAAGCAGTGGATATTGGTCTCACGATTCCCTCCAAATCTGCTAGGAAAGGAGGAAAAAGATACAAAACAAACTTTCAAAAAGGATTGTCTAGCCTGAAGCAAAGTACGTGCCATGCATAGATTGATTTACCAAAGGCCTCAAGACACTTTATCTTTGACTTTTTTTTTTTCTTGTTTTTTTTTAAAAAGCCAAGGCAAAACAACTGAACTCCGAGCTGAAATACATATATGCAATATATATTACTGGACCAAGAATTTTTATTCGGTTTAGTCTGTTCTGTTAGACACCCCTGACAGATTGTACAGCAAAGTCTTGAATCTGCAGAATTACCACAATTAAAGCTGAATTCCAGGCATAAGAATCCTCATTTAAATACATTTCTCAGTAGCCACATACAACATCCACTATATTACCAGAAGTATTGGGACACCCGCCTTTACACACACGGGGCCAGATTCAGGTACATTGGCGCATGTTTTGACCAGAGTAGCGCACCTCCTTTACGTTAGACCGGCGCAATGTAGAGGCACAATCACCGTATCCTCGTAGTATTTGCGCAGAAATTTGCGCCGATGCAATGTAATTCCCGTGGCGTAAGGCGGAGTAAATCAAATTGGGAAGGACGTGGGCGTGTTACATTGAAGTGAGCCGTGACCCCATGCAAATGAAGGGCCGGCCGGATCGCGCATGCGCACATGAAGCAGACCATGGTCAGCACCTCTGTGCGCATGCTCACAACTCGGGAACGGCGCAATCAGTGAAATTGGAAGTGGACCCGGGCAACTTAGTGAGCTACGCAGAGAGCGTAAATAGACAGACACAAACGCCCTTCCTTTGCAAAAGTACATCCCTTTGTATCCCTTACTATAAAGCAAAGTTCTTTTGGTTCTGTTGTTTATTAGCGTGTGTTTGTTTGTGACGAGTCTGAGATATTTGGTGACTGTTTTGCAGAGTGATTTTTGTCTTTTCTGTGTTTTCTTTGTTGTGTTTTTTTTTTTTTAATTATATTTTTGCTGGGCATTTTTATTTTTTGCTGGGCATTTTTTAAATTTTTTTGGTTCTGTTTGTGAATGATTTTGGAATGTGGGGGTGACATTTCTGCCAGAAAAGGGGTGTCACCCTCATTTGTGGTGGAGAAGTGATCCCCAGGACCAGGGAGAAGTGATCCCCAGGTCTGTGTGAATGGTGTATGAATGTACAGTGACATAATTGGAGCCGTGGCGTTGCTGCTCACAAGTCCTGCATGGTGGGCTTGTGCTAATCCAATTTGATGAGGATGTGATTTGTCTGTGCTAGGGACCACAGTGGTGTGCATGCATGCATTCTCATTGTGCCATAATAATGTGTGTGCTTAACGTGCAAAGGTGCCTAATGTGAGCTGTCTCCTGGCTGCTCTTCCCTCAGAAGACGGGGTAGCCTCGGTTAGGGGGGGGGATTGTCTGGTTCGGGGGTCAGGTCATCACGTATGTCAATCTGCAGGCCCTTTCTCACTGCGAAGTTGTGCAGCATGCAACATGCACCGATGATCTGGCATACAAAGTGTGGGGAATACAACAGGGTACCATGGGGGGTTCCGGATAGGAGTCATGAGATGGGGTCCCAGTGCATATGCAGAGTCATCCTGAAGGGATAAGACAGGAGGATGTTAGTAGTGCATGTGCCCCTTGTGATATCAGCATCATTGGGGGGACAGTCATGCCTGCCACCCATGTCACTCACCAACCAGCCAGCTGTCCCCATACATGTTCTGTTCGAAATCTGTGGGGATGGGGCTAGGATTTTATATGTAGCTGTCATGGGTGTCATGGGTGGTGTCATGTGTTGGGCTGGTTATGTCCTTCTGCAGGGTTGTGGTTAATTCCAGGATGGCATGAGGGGTGAATCTGAAGATGCGAGACACCTCAGAATCACTCATGCCAAAGATGTCTATGCGTGTGTGATATATCAAGTGAAGAGTGAGGGGCTTGTATCAGATTAGATTATTATATCCATCAAGGTTTTAAAGGGCTATTGAAAGATAGTAAGAAAGCAAATAAAACGTTTTTGAAAAAAAAAAAATCCTCTCCCGTGCCCTCCTCTGTGCCCTCCTTCGTGCCCTCCTCCTTCTTTGCTCATCTAAAGTCAGTAGTATAGCTATGAGCAAGGATGCTCCTGGCATGTTGGCATACAGTTTGTTGTCCTGCAAGTGTGACTGCTCAGCTCGTCCCTAACAGTGTTGCTTTAGCCGACATGTAGACGGATTGTCTAATTTTATACCACCTTTTATATGGACTAATTTTAGACAGGACGTGCAGCTGTTGCACACAGCGCGTAGCCTGCGCTGCACCAACTTACTTTTGTGGATCCCCGTAACTCCCTCATTTGCATATTTGACTAGCAAATCAATGGTGTGTCTAGCGCAGTTTTGCATGCACGGATGCGCCGGTCTATCGAAATTACGCCGGTCGGAAAAAATTTGATTTCATGCGTATATAGTTTTGGGGATGCGGTGCATCGATACACATGCGGAGATTTAGACTTACGCCACGCATCTCCTGTAACGCCGGCGTAATGGCTCTCTGAATCTGGCACCATGAACTTTAATGGCATCCCATTCTTAGTCCGTAGGGTTCAATACTGAATTGGATCACCCTTTTAAGCTACAAAATGAATATCTCCTATACCTACACAGTTTAGGAGATATTCGCTGCATGAGCAGTGAAGGTCCCAATAAAGGTCCAGAATATCGTGCCAGAACAGAGGACTCCAGGGTGCTTGTGGCAGTAACGTCATTGCGGCTCCGGCCACTCACAGTGTCGGAGCTAGCGACCTGGGAAGAAATGGTGAGGCAACATGTCAGCCTCCTCAGTGCTGAGTGAGTCGGGCTGCGGGAGCTTCGCTCTAAGGCAAGTATTTTATAATATGATGGTATGCGATGCATACTAGCACATTATGCCATTGTTCTGCAGGTTTTGTTTTTTTTCTTCAGCGGTTTACCACCGCTTTAAAAGTTTCCTTCACTGAAACCAAGGGGCCAAGCCTAACCCCTGAAAAACAACCCTGCATCATAATAATACCCCCTCCACCAAATGAAATGCATACAAATATTTAAAAAATCTTATAGAGTTATGAAAAAAAATTAAAAATCATACAGGGTAAAAAGTGTCAAATGTCTCCCCTCTGTCTGTTATAAGAACTGAAAAACTGCAGATTCTGTGGGTGGATCTGTTGTCTGGAGCTTGGTGGATGGAGTCGTGATGTCAGTAGACTCCCTGTCCTCCTCTACACTCCCCTTTTCAACATGCATTTTTTCCTGTGTATTCCTTACACTAAATTCATCTATGATCACTAAAACCCAGTCAAAATCTACAAAAGTAACCACATGACTTTAGAAAAGGAGTTGGGGGAATTAAAAAATAATGCCTGTCTCGAGGCTAGTACATGAGATATGTAAATAACATGTCACTTACAGCAAGGGGGCAGAACGGACTAAGGTTTTTCTTTGTAAGTCCATTTCACTGAACAATAAAAAAGAGGATTGCTCAGAGCTGGATTAACTCTATGTGGCAAGACTGGGCACAGATGACAGGAAATCTTATACGATACATTGTGACATCAACAAAAAAAAAAATCATTTTCTGGTTTACCTCCACTTTACTGCACCACCAGTGATTAACACAGTTGCACACAATGAAAAACAGAACTGACCCCCAACCACACTGCTCAGTCAGCCAATGTACTAATCTCTTGTTACAAATATGGTACCCTAGATTCATTAACCCCTTCCTTACCGGGCCATTGTCAAATGACGCCGGCAGGAACCCTTCCTCGATACGGGTGGACGTCATAGGACATCCTTTGTTCCCGGCGATCTAGGGCGCGCGTGCGGCACCACTCACGACCCCGTGCACGTGCCCGGTGGCCGCGATTGCCGCCGGGCACCCGTGATTACCGGTGATCACGGCAGGAGTGTGAATCTGTGTGTGTAAACACACAGATCCACCTCATGTCAGCGGTGAGGAGACCGATGTGTGCTCCCAGTACAGAGGAACACACATCGATCTCCTCCCCTTGTAAGTCCCCTCCCCCCTACAGTTAAAACACACTTTAGGGAACATTTTAACCCCTTCAGCGCCCCCTAGTGTTAACCCCTTCCCTGCCCTTTAGATTTACACAGTAATCAGTGCAGTTTTATAGCACTAATCGCTGTGTAAATGTGAATGGTCCCAAAAACTTTTCAAAAGTGTCTGATGTGTTCGCCGCAATGTCACGATCACAAAAAAAACAAAAAAAATAAAACACGATCGCCGCCATTACTAATAAAAAAAAAAAATTGCCATAAATCTATCACCTATTTTGTAGACGTTAAAACTTTTGTGCAAACCAATCAATATACGATTATTGCATTTTTTTTTTACCAAAAATACGTAGAAGAATACATATTGGTCTAAACTGAGGGAAAAAAATATATATATCTTTTTTTTTAAATGTGATATTTATTAAATAAAAAAGTAAAAAATATTGTGTTTTTCTTCTTCTTTTGTTTATAGCGCAAAAAATAAAAACCGCAGAGATGATCAAATACCACTAAAAGAAAGCTCTATTTGTGGGGAAAAAAACATAAAGATTTAATTTGGCTACAGTGTTGCATGACCACGCAATTGTCACTCAAAGTGCAACAGCGCTGAAAACTAAAAATTGGTCTGGGCAGGAAGGGGGTGAAAATGCCCTGTATGTAGAGTTGCCACCTCATCCCTTTAAAACAGAACACATATGAATTACACAGGTTCTGATGCAAATTTAATGCAGGTAAAGCACCAAGTGAGTTTAATTACCACCTTAATTAGCCACAGAACCTGTGTAAATAATATGTGTTCTGTTTTAAAGGGATGAGGTGGCAACTCTACCTGTATGGAAGGGGCTAATACCAAGATTTTATTGTCTACACTCTTCACATACAGTATTTATCTTCACAATGGGGCAATCCATTCTCTATTTTAGATGCATGTCAGTCTATGAAGTGATATTATCATATTACTGACTCTGTGCCCCTTTGCTCATTAGCTCATGGCTGATACTGTACCTCTGTTTTTGCACTCTCACTGTGTAGGCCAGAGGGATTCACATGATTCAGGAATCTTCAAAACTATGGCTCTACAGCTGTTGTGGAACTACGCATCCCATGTTGCATTGTAAAACTTTGACATTCAAAGATATGACTAGGCATGGTGGGAATTGTAGTTCCTGGAGGGCCATAGTTTGAAGACCCCTGACATGATTGAAACAAACATTCAGCACCAGACCAATGGTGGCTGCCACACATTTCTCCTCTGGCTTTCCACTACCCCAACATCCAACCACATAGTGGGGTTGATTTAAAGTGGATGTAAACCTATACATGAACCTATAGTATCACTTTAAAGGTGAATAAGCTGTTCACTTTGCAGGGGAAATTATACTTTGTAAGAGGATTTTCCCTGGAATAGTGAATATGGGGAAATTTCATTCTGTGAAAAAATACCCTATGATTTGCAAGAAATAATAATAAAAAAAAAAGGTTTTGAGTTTAAGGTCAGTGCCTCTCGGGCCTGCTGCCTGGGAAGGGCTTTTGTTAGAGGAAGAGGACTGGGTTTGAGGACTAGTAATTCAGGGATGCCTGAATTGGAGCACCATTGGTGAAACCTTGTTTAAGCGTGTCCTGTAGAGCCTGGTAGAAAGCTACTGCTGGCGGACATTGTAGGAATTCTAGGGGCTTATCCAGGGGATAAGTGTTTTACCCTAAAGGCCCTTTTTCTATACTGACTATAAGTAGAGGATTGGAGTCTTCAGTTTGGTAATTTTTGTGTATCATGTGGCCCAACCCTATAGTAAATTTAGTTACATTTTGCCAAGGTGAGCGGCACCCAAATTTCAGGAATTTTGCTCAGAGGAGAAATGCTAGCCCACCACGCCACCTTGGTGTCTTCATCCATATCTCAGGGGGTAAAGTTTACATGCGCTTCTTTTCCTTAGATAAGCAGCATAAACAAAAACATCATAGTTACGGAATGGTGGTAGGAAAAGTTAAAGAAAATTTAAGCAGAAAACCATACCAGATTAGTCAAGGGAATTAGAACAATATGCCACAAGACTGAGTAGTGTGCTAAAACACTCTGGAAAACACTTTTGATTACCATATATACTTGAGTATAAGCCGAACCGGGTATAAGCCGAGGCACCTCATTTTAGCACAAAAAAAAGGGAAAACATATTGACTCGAGTATAAGCTGAGGGTGGCATTTTCAGCCTAAAAAAAGGGCTAAAAACTTGGCTTATACTCGAGTATATACGATACTTGCCTTACACAGGAATAAAGAGCCTTTTACAAATTGGTGTCACAATAATAGTATTCTGACACCTACATCAACACTTTTCAAAAGATATTCTTTTTTATAGCTAATTTTACAGGAACCTGTCACCCAAAATGATGTCCCATCCAGCCCCCCAAATACCTTACCACTAGCACACAATTCTTAAAAAGACTAATGAAGGTGCTTAGGGAGGAAAAGAAAAACTGATTACAAAGACGAGATGCAAATTTAAAAACTGACAGCAGGCAATCAGCAAGCGGTTAAAAAAGGTAAAAAAAGTAAATTGTGCAATGCTGCTCATCCACACTGCTGTCATCCTACAGCACACCGGTGGCTACGTTGCATTGTGAATGGGTCCTTAGTAGTGTTGGGTGAGCTGTTGGGACCGAGCACAAAGTGCAGCCCAAACATTGCCTGTTCAGCAAACGCCTGAATTTGTGGCCCGCTCAGCAGGATGTGTGCTTGCCGAGCGCTGCACAGTGCATTCTAAGCCCTGATTGGCTGAAGCAATGCACCTGGCTGCAGGAAGCAGTGGGCTGGGAAGCCGTCCGCTGCGTCCTTAACAAACAGATGAGTCATCAGCTATCAATGGTCTTCCCCCGCTGACAGTTGAATGAAAAAAAAAAATGTTTGGAGGTTGGAGTAATTTTCTAGCAAAAAATACTTATTTCACCACTTGCCTACAGGGCACCCTCTTCCTGCCCCGGCCAATTTTCTGTCAAACTTTGAACAACAATTGCACGGTCATGCTAAATGTAACCATGTAAATTTTTTATCATTTTCTTCACACAAATATAGCTTTCTTTTGTTGGTATTTAATCGCTGATGTTTTTTTTTTTTTTTTTACAATAAAAAAAAAAGAAAAAAAGAAGACCCAACATTTTAAAATAAATAAATAAATAAAATTGTCCATTAGTTTCTGTCAGTAAATTTTTTAAATAAGTAAATACGTTTTTCTCCTTCACTGATGTGCGTTGATGAGTCGGCATAGATTGGCACTGATGAGGTGGCACATATGGGCACTGATTAGGCATCACTGATGAGGAGGGACCAATATGTATATATATATATACTTATGGGCACTAATATGTTGCGCTGGTGGGCACTGATTAGGTGGCACCAATATGTCGCACTGATGGGTGGCACTAGTGGGCACTAATAATAGGTGGCACTGATTGGCATCACTAATCTGCACCAATTGCTTTCACTGATGGCGCTATATTGAAATTAGGGCACTGATGATCAGTGCCCTGATTACATGCCTGGATATCCCCTGCGAGGAAATGCCACTGATCGCGTCTCCTCGCCACACACTCCCAGTTGATGGTGGCTCTCACATGTGGATGTTCTAATCAGAAGTGGATTTTTTAAACACAAGTGGAAGAGTTAAAAAACAGGAGTTTGCTTTTAACTGTTTCTGCTTGAAAGTGGCATTTGTTTCTCTCTTTTCTCTGACACTTTTTTAACCGGTTATCTTTTTTTTTTCCTCTACTAAGGGTAGTGTTTAATTGTAAACAGGTGAACAAGTTTATTTTTTTTCTCTGCTAATTAAGGGGAGTGTTTAATTGTGAACAGGTGAGTATATAGTCTCTGTACAAACTCCCAAAGGAGCTGGCTCCCAGTTGATGGTGGCTCTCACATGTGGATGTTCTAATCAGAAGTGGATTTTTTAAACACAAGTGGACGAGTTAAAAAACAGGAGTTGAAAACAGGAGTCTTCTAAACTGTAAGTAAAATCTTAATCTTCCTACAAGTAATTATATTGTAACTGGGAAATGTGTGCTAGCAGGGTTGAAGGTTTTGCTCAGTGCACAGTGTGCCACATGTATGCAAAATTGGTGCAACCGCTCCAGGATGGATACCGCTGTGACAGATGTGAGCAGGTTGCCCTTCTGGAAGCTCGCATTAGAGATCTGGAGGAGCAAGTTGCAACACTGGGCAGAAAGGACAACCTTGAAAGGGGTCCTCTGCTCGTTGAGCAGGTGGTCAGTAGGGTTGATGTGGAGGGTGGAGGGGCAAGTCAGGATTATCAGATAGGAAGATGGGTTAATGTAGTTAGAGGGAATGGAGGGGGCTTGCAGAAAGGGAAGGCCAATCCTGTATTTGTGCATCAAAACAAATTTGCCAAGTTGGGTGAAGATGTGGAGGTGGCTAACACAGAGGTGGCAGCCCTAGATGTTACTGCTACCCCTAACAGCCGGGAGAGCAACCCATCTAGTAGAAGTGGTGAGGGGAGTGCAGGTAGGCCTAGACAGTTGGTAGTAATAGGGGATTCTATAATCAGAAGGACTGATAGAATAATTTGTCCCCAGGATCGCCTCAACCGAATGGTTTGCTGTCTCCCTGGTGCCAGGGTTCGGCATGTGGTGGACCGGGTGGACAAATTACTGGGAGGGGCTGGGCATGACCCAGCTGTCTTGGTCCACGTTGGAACCAATGACAGTATACATGGAAGGTGGAGGCTCCTTAAGAATCAATTTAAAGAACTAGGCTGCAAGATGAAGGGAAGGACCTCCAAGGTGATATTCTCTGAAATATTGCCTGTGCCATGCGCAACACAGGAATGGCAGGAGGAGATTAGAGAGCTGAATGCATGGCTAAAGACCTGGTGTAGGAAGGAGGGATTTGGGTTTCTAGAGCACTGGGCTGACTTTTCATTGGGGTGCAACCTATATGCTAAAGATGGTTTGCACTTGAATGGAACGGGGTCTGCTGTGCTGGGGGAGAGGTTTAGGGGAATGCTGGAGGAGTATTTAAACTAGACTTGAGAGGGAGGGTGAACTAGAATTACATCGGGCACACAGGTCAGTTAGGGGTCAGACATTAATGGAGAGTGGAATGGGGATAGATGGAGGTGGGGTTATGGCAAGTGACAAGAAAGTTCCCATGTTGCAAACAGCCATTAGAAATTATAGTGCCATATGCACTACCAAACATTATATGAATTATATGAAAAACACCAGCGAAAAATGTAACAATAAATTTAAGTGTTTGTTCACCAATGCCAGAAGCAAAAACAGGTGAGTTGGAAGCTCTGGTGCATGAGGAGAGCTATGATGTAATCGGTATTGCTGAAACTTGGCTTCAATCCTCACATGACTGTGCTATTATTATTCCTGGCTATGCTCTCTTTCAGAAAGACAGGGTAAAAAGGAAAGGTGGAGGGGTCTGTCTATATGTGAGAAGTGACTTCAAAGCAAGCATGAAAGAGGACCTGGTTGATGGAGAGTGTGAGGAAGTTGAAGCATTATGGGTGGAACTGCATAGAGGTGTGCGTAGTTCAAAGTTAATCATTGGCGTTCGTTATAGACCACCCAATGTTAATGAGGAGGTGGAGACTCGGCTCCTTGCACAGATGGAAAGGGCTGCAAGGGCTGGGACGGTGATAATAATGGGGGATTTTAACTACCCAGAAATTGACTGGAATAATGGAATTTCTGGGACAGTTAAAGGACAAAAGTTTAAAAACCTATTGCAGGACAATTTTATGGTCCAGTTCATTGAGGCCCCAACTAGGAATGATGCTCTGTTGGACCTGGTAATCTCAAACCATGCAGAGCTTATTACTAATGTTCAGATAAAGGAACACCTGGGTAGCAGTGATCATAACATCATTTCATTTAATGTTAACTATAAGCAAGAAATACATACAGGAAAGATAAAAACACTTAATTTCAAGAGAGCTAATTTTCAAAGGATGAGGACTGCTCTACAGGACTTGGACTGGGAGGGAATATTGGCACCGATGAACACAGAACAGAAATGGGAATTCTTCAAAAAGACTCTTTGGGACCTCACTGCAAAGTATATTCCCATGGGCAATAAGTTTAAAAGGCTAAAGATAAAACCTATGTGGCTCACGGTCAAAGTTAAAAAAGCTATAAACAATAAGAAAATAGCTTTTAAAAAATATAAAAATGAAGGAACACTAGTGTCGTTTAAATGTTACAAAGAATATAATAGAATATGTAAAAAGGAAATCAGGGATGCAAAAATTCAAAATGAACGACAGATTGCAAAAGATAGTAGGACAAACCCCAAAAAATTCTTTAAATATATTAATAGTAAAAAGGTCAAGTCTGAGCATGTAGGCCCTTTACAAAATAATCTAGAGTGGGTGACTGAGGACAAAGAGAAGGCAAATTTAGTAAATGCTTTCTTCAGCTCTGTGTATACAATGGAGCATGGGGGAGATCATGTCCATAATGGGGGTGGGACTGACACAGCCCCAAATCCACAATGGCTCAAAAGTGATATGGTCCAGAAATATTTAGACAGAATAAAGGTGGATAAAGCACCTGGACCAGATGGCATCCACCCACAGATCCTAAAAGAATTGAGCTCTGAAATTTCAAAGCCACTTTATCTAATATTTAGGGACTCATTAATGAGAGGAATAGTACCACTGGATTGGCGTAGAGCCAATGTGGTGCCTATATTTAAAAAGGGAACAAAGTCTTTACCAAGTAACTATAGACCTGTTAGTTTAACTTCTATAGTTGGGAAGATACTGGAACGTTTAATAAAAGACCACATGGATGAGCTCTTGCTGGAAACAAACTATTTAAACAGCAGACCGCATGGATTAATGAAGGACAGAAGTTGTCAGACAAACCTGATTTCTTTTTATGAAGAGGTAAGTAAAACCCTGGACAGAGGGGTGGCAGTGGACGTGGTATACTTAGATTTTGCAAAAGCATTTGATACAGTTCCCCACACACGGCTCATGTGTAAAGTAAGGTCTACAGGATTAGATATACAGGTGGTTCTCAAAAAATTAGCATATTGTGATGAAGTTCATTATTTTCTGTAATGTACTGACAAACATTAGACTTTCATATATTTTAGATTCATTACACACAACTGAAGTAGTTCAAGCCTTTTCTTGTTTTAATATTGATGATTTTGGCATACAGCTCATGAAAACCCAAAATTCCTATCTCAAAAAATTAGCATACCATGAAAAGGTTCTCTAAACAAGCTCTTAACCTAATCATCTGAATCAACTAATTAACTCAAAACACCTGCAAAAGATTCCTGAGGCTTTTAAAAACTCCCAGCCTGGTTCATGACTCCAAACCGCAATCATGGGTAAGACTGCTGACCTGACTGCTGTCCAGAAGGCTATCATTGACACCCTCAAGCAAGAGGGTAAGACACAGAAAGAAATTTCTGAACGAATAGGCTGTTCCCAGAGTGCTGTATCAAGGCACCTCAGTGGGAAGTCTGTAGGAAGGAAAAAGTGTGGCAGAAAACGCTGCACAACGAGAAGAGGTGACCGGACCCTGAGGAAGATTGAGGAGAAGGACCAATTCCAGACCTTGGGGGACCTGCGGAAGCAGTGAAGTAGAAACATCCAGAGCCAGCGTGTACAGGCGTGTGCAGGAAATGGGCTACAGGTGCCGCATTCCCTCAGGTCAAGCCACTTTTGAACCAGAAACAGCGGCAGAAGCGCCTGACCTGGGCTAGAGACTGTTGCTCAGTGGTCCAAAGTACTTTTTTCGGATGAAAGCAAATTTTGCATGTCATTCGGTAATCAAGGTGCCAGAGTCTGGAGGAAGACTGGGGAGAGGGAAATGCCAAAATGCCTGAAGTCCAGTGTCAAGTACCCACAGTCAGTGATGGTCTGGGGTGCCATGTCAGATGTTGGTGTTGGTCCACTGTGTTTTATCAAGGGCAGGGTGAATGCAGCTAGCTATCAGGAGATTTTGGAGCACTTCATGCTTCCATCTGCTGAAAAGCTTTATGGAGATGAAGATTTCATTTTTCAGCACGACCTGGCACCTGCTCACAGTGCCAAAACCACTGGTAAATGGTTTACTGACCATGGTATTACTGTGCTCAATTGGCCTGCCAACTCTCCTTACCTGAACCCTATAGAGAATCTGTGGGATATTGGGAAGAGAAAGTTGAGAGACGCAAGACCCAACACTCTGGATGAGCTTAAGGCCGCTACCGAAGCATCCTGGGCCTCCATAACACCTCAGCAGTGCCACAGGCTGATTGCCTCCATGCCACGCCGCATTGAAGCAGTCATTTCTGCAAAAGGATTCCCGACCAAGTATTGAGTGCATAACTGAACAGAATTATTTGAAGGTTGACTTTTTTTTATTAAAAACACTTTTCTTTTATTGGTCGGATGAAATATGCAAATTTTTTTGAGATAGGAGTTTTGGGTTTTCATGAGCTGTATGCCAAAATCATCAATATTAAAACAATAAAAGGCTTGAACTACTTCAGTTGTGTGTAATAAATCTAAAATCTAAAGTCTAATGTTTATCAGTACATTACAGAAAATAATGAACTTTTTCACAATATGCTAATTTTTTGAGAACCACCTGTATCAGTTTGTAAATGGATAGAAAACTGGCTGAAAGACAGGATTCAGAGAGTTGTGGTTAATGATTCTTACTCTGAATGGTCCAAGGTTATCAGTGGTGTACCCCAAGGGTCAGTGTTGGGTCCCTTACTTTTCAATATATTTATAAATGATATTGGGTCTGAGATCAAAAGTAACTTTTCTGTATTTGCAGATGATACCAAGCTATGCAGTGGAATAACGTCCTTGCAGGATGTCTCCAATTTACAAGCCGACCTCAATGCTCTGTCTAATTGGGCGACTATGTGGCAGATGAGGTTTAATGTTGATAAATGTAAAGTTATGCACTTGGGGGCTAAGAATATGCATGCATCATACATGCTAGGGGGAGTACAACTGGGGGGATCTGTAGTGGAGAAGGATCTGGGGGTTTTAGTTGATCATAAGCTCAATAATGGCATGCAATGCCAAGCTGCGGTTTCCAAAGCGAGCAAAGTCCTTTCTTGTATTAAGAGAGGTATGGACTCCAGAGATAGAGATATAATTTTGCCCCTGTACAAATCATTAGTAAGACCTCATCTGGAATATGCAGTCCAGTTTTGGGTACCAGTTCTCAAAGAGGATATCGGAGAACTGGAGAAAGTGCAGAGAAGGGCAACTAAACTGATACGAGGCATGGAGGAGCTCAGCTATGAGGAAAGATTAGAGGAACTGAATTTATTCACTCTTGAGAAGAGGAGAATAAGGGGGGATATGATCAACATGTACAAATATATAAGACGTCCATATAGTGAACTTGGTGTTGAGTTATTCCAGGGCCGGATTAACAGAGGGGCTGATGGAGCTGCAGCTCCAGGCCCCTTTCTCAAGATAAGCCCATTTGCCCCCAAAAAAAAAAAAAAGTTTTTTTTTTTTTTTTTTAGATCGACTTCAGGGGTTGTAGCTCGATGACCAGAGGTCACAGAAACCCCACATTTGGGGGATAGTCAGTTGAAGACCTACCCCACAACCGGTCAAAATATGGGATGGCTATCATTTATGGTTCCGGAGGTACGGGCCTGCTTGCACAGCCTGTCAGAAGCTACATACAGAGCGGCCATTATAAATACAAGCTGACACACTGCAGCAGACTGAGAAAAAAAATCATCATTTGTTTTTTGCTAGAAAATTACTCTATGGTGGTCTTTGCAACTTTTTATGTTGCACAGTGTAGAGCTGCATGATTCTGGCTAAAACGACAACTGCAATTTTTTTGCTTAGAAGATAGATCACGATTCTCTCACGATTCGTACGGCATAACATCGTCTTTCACATTAAAATGAAAAAAAAAAATGGGCTAACTTTACTGTTTTGTTTTTATGGTTTTTATTATTCATTGAAGTAGGCAAATGCAGTGTGAGATAAAATATTGCAGCAATTGCCATTTTTGTCTCTGCTAAAATATATATAATGTTTGGCGGATCCAAGTAATTTTCTAGCAAAAAATATTGCTTTTTAACTTAAACAAGTGTTGGACTTTAAGTGGTTACATTTCTTGCATTTACACACAGAAGTTTGATCTAAAAAGGAAGTTGGTTACAATGTTTCATGTTGTTTACAAACTTGGCAGACTGCCCGGATATTTTCTTTACACACAGAAGTGTATCCCTTTGATATAAGAAGAATGCGTTGGTTACAATGTTTCCTGCTAAGAACTTGGCAGACTGTCCAGATATTTTCTTTTGACAGCTGAAAGTCTCTCCACTTGTTATATGAAAGAATCAGCAAACTCTGCATTGGAGTTGTTGGGGGGTTGAATCAAGATCACAATTTTAACGATTAATTGTGCAGCTCTAGCACGGTACTGTATTTGCGCAGCAATTTTTCAAACATGTTTTTTTTGGAAATAAACTGTTTCATACATTAAAAAAACACTAAAGTTAGCACGATTTTTTTTTTTTTTTTTGGTATCCTAAGCGATGCTTTAAACATTTTTTAGGTTAGATGTTTAGAGTTGCAGAGGAAGTCTAGTGCTAGAATTATTGCTCTCGCTCGAATGATCGCGACGTATGTAACCTGTGTGTATCTGGCTCTGATACTAGCCAGTGCCTACCCAGCTACTGGCTGGTATCGCTCCCCAGCCTGTCCCCACACACCCTCTCACCTGCTGACCTGTAGATGGGGGAATCACTCCTGTAGTGTTATTGTGTCCTGCCAGTGAGTACAATGATCAGTGTTGCTATCTATAGCTGGCAGCACTGATTGTTTTTGGAAAAACAGGCTGGTTGTACTCAAGTCGATTAATAGATTGACTTGTGTAAAACCAGCTAGCCCATACATAGATCGACTATGGCTTGTCTCGGCATAATTGGTGTAATTTCAAATCATGTATGACCCGCTTAACCACTACGCAGTCCCTAAACATCCTTCCACTCCTATACATTGTGCCCACTGTCATACCCTCCACACTCCTCTCCTGTACATAGTGACCACTGTCATACTCTCCACACTCCTCTCCTGTACATAGTGCCCACTATCATACCCTCCACACTCCTCTCCTGTACATAATGCCTGCTGTCATAGACTCCTCTTCTGTACATACTTCCCACTGTCGCACACTCCTCTCCTATACATAGTGCCCACTATCATACCATCCCCATTCCTCTCTTGTACATACTGCCCACTGTCATACCCTCCACACTTCTCTCCTGTACATACTGCCCCATCATACCCTCCACACTTCTCTCTGGTACATACTACCCTCTGTCATACCCCCACACTCCTCCTGTACATACTTCCCACTGTCATACTCTTCACACTCCTCTCCTGTACAAACTGCCCACTGTCATACCCTTCACACTCCTCTCCTGTACATAGTACCTGCTGTCATACACTTCTCTCCTGTACATACTGCCCACTGTCATACCCTCCACATTCCTCTCCTGTACATACTGCCCACTGTTATACCCTCCACACTCCTCTCCTATACATAGTGCCCACTATCATACCGTCCACACTCCTCTCCTATACATAGTGCCCACTATCATACCATCCATACTCCTCTCCTATACATAGTGCCCACTGTCATACCCTCCACACTCCTCTCCTGTACATGGTGCCTGCTGTCATACACTTCTCTCCTGTACATGATGCCCACTGTCATACCCTCCACACTTCTCTCCTGTACATTGTGCCTTTTGCCGTACCCTTTGCACTCTTCTCCTGTACATAGTGCCCAATGTTAGACCCTCCACATTCCTCTCACTCACCTGCACATACTTCCCACTTATATACCGTCCGTACTCCTCCCCTATGTCGCTTACCCACAAAAACAGTTCTTTAAAATGATACTGAATACCCTCAATGTTACCAGCTCTAGAATGGACACACTTGTTAGTTCAACTAAAGGAAATCTCAGTTCTCATATTTGTTCTGTCCCATTATTAGAACTTATTTAATGTTGTGATTACTACGGTGATGTACAGAGGAACATCGGGGATCTCAGCTACTTTCCTGACATTACTACTTTTTAGAGGCCCTGGGGTAGGTTATGCCACAATGTACAAATATGCACAGCATATTAGCACATTAGGGTACACTTACATTTTCAGACTGGGCCCTCCATTGCTGCGCTGTGATTCCCACGCATTTATTTATTATTTATAAAAGGCCCCACCAAAATCCTCAGCACCAGGCCCATGATGTTCTTAATCTGGCCCTGAGTTATTCACTTTAAGGTCAACACTGAGGACAAGGGGGCACTCTTTACGTCTGGAGGAAAAGAGATTTCACCTCCAAATACGGAAAGGTTTCTTCACAGTAAGAGCTGTGAAAATGTGGAACAAACTCCCTCCAGAGGTGGTCCTGGCCAGCTCAGTAGATTGCTTTAAGAGAGGCCTGGATTCTTTCCTAAATGCATGTAATATAACTGAGTACTAAAATTTGTAGGTAAAGTTGATCCAGGGTAAATCCGATTGCCTCTCGGGGGATCAGGAAGGAATTTTTTCCCCTCCTGTAGCAAATTTGATCATCGCTCTGCTGTTTTTTTTTGCCTTCCTCTGGATCAACTGTGGGTATGGAGTTGGGTGTATGGGATTGTACTGTGTTTTATTTTGTTTGTTTATTTTTTTTTATGGTTGAACTGGATGGACTTTTTTCAGCCTGACTAACTATGTAACTATGTAACTATGTAACCATGTAAGTTTGAGGCGATGAGAGATAATTACTGGCATCTCTGTGTTAACATGTGACTGGCTGTGATTAGATACAGCTAATCGCATGGTTAAAGATGTGTGGCTCTTAACAGAGATCGGGGTCGCGGCGTGTTCTAGTAACACAACACAGCCGGGATCGCCACGCTGCGCGCCCCCACAGGGTTTTGGTTAGTGTAAGACAGAGGCAAAGACATAGGTGTATGCTGCCTATTGCATTAGGATGTGCACCTCAAAGCTCAAACACACATGACTTTCTCTACAGCCTTAGCTGCACTGGACAATGAATAAAATGGAAGTGCTCTGTGCTGAGCAGCTTCCTAGTTTTTTCACAAACTGAAGCATAGCAAACAGTTTACTATGCTTCCCTTTTGACTGAACACAGTGAGTGTGTTCACTGTGCCAATTTATAAAAGGAAGGGGCTGGTGAATGGCATTGATTAGCCCCCTTCCCCACTCTCCATCCTGGAACATCACCCGCAGTAGCCGGGGGGGGGGGAGAAGGGGAGATAGCAACACTGGGGGGGGGGGGCACAACACAGGCAGGGAAGAGACCTGGGCAGTAGGGGAAATCGGCACAACACAGAGTGATTAGGGTGTGCCCAGGCACACCTGGCACTCCTCCTGCACATCCCTATGGGCATAGATATTGCCAGAGCTAATGCTGATGCTGCAGTTGCCAGACACGCAGCGCATACATGTGCCTTGGGCGCTAAGAGAGCAACAGTCCATTTTTTTTCATGCATTTGGTTAAACTGCAGTGCTTCGTCATCTTGCACAGCAACTTCTACTTCTGCAGCCTGTCAGACCTCAGATACAGACACAGGACCTAGCTAATGGGCAGACTTCTCCTCACTTTGAACTGCTGCTGTATTTGAGGTCTGGTAAAGGTAAATGGGCTTCATGGAGGGGGGAGCTGTATGTAGCGCTCACCCCCGCAGGAGCCGCTGATTGTTGTTGGGATCAGCCTATTAAGTTACCCTGATGTTGTCTAGGGGTGTGGTGACAGGATCAAAGTAGTGAGCGCAGGTCCAGACAGTCAATAAAGGTTTTCTTCAATGCTTTATTCCCAGCCAAACAAGGCCAACATCAACATCGGTTAGGGAAGAGAAAAAGCTGACGGAAAGAAAAAGAGAAAACCCTTTCGGTATCAGGCCTGGATATGAACAGGGCAGTCTCGCCCTCAGTAGTATCAATTGTTGAGACTCGTCGCCACTCCTGCTTGGCAGCCGAGTCGCCACTTCCGATCTCTGGGAGGAACAGTTCTCTCACTTAGATCTGGCTCTAGGGCCTCTGCCACAGGCCTAGTACTTTAAATGGATTAGGTAGATGAATGGAGCGAATCCTCCCAGTAGAATTCTTTAGCATAGGTCACCGGGTGACAGCAAAGTGTACCTGAATGAATGAATGAATGAAAAACTTATAGAGCGCGGCACATGCGAACTGAATCGCCTCTGGGCGCTTGTTGTTCCTGTCTCCTTTGATATCAAAAGAGATGAGTCTTGATCTTTCTCCTGAAGGCTAAGTGATTCGCCTCCAACCGAATGCTGGCTGGTAAAGCGTTCCATAGTCTGGGACCTTGGACGGCGAATCTTCTTTCTCCTTTGGACTTGTAGTTGGCTTTTGGGATCTGTAGTAGGTTCTGATTGGTGGATCGCAAGATGCGATTGGGATTGTGAGCTTTTATTTTATCGCATAGATATTGGGGGGCATTCCCATGGACACATCTATGCGTTAGACAGAGAGCTTTAAAAGCAATCCTGTCTTTAACTGGTAGCCAGTGAAGGGATCTCAGTGAAGGTGAGATTGATTCCCAGGGTTTTTTTCCAGTCACAAGTCTGGCGGCCGTATTTTGAACGACTTGCAGACGAGCGATTTGGTACTTGGGGAGTCCGAGGTAAAGGGCATTTGCATAGTCCAATCTGGAGTTGACAATTGCTCCCACCACGACCGCTAAGTCTTCTTTGGGGATGAAGGGGGTAAGTCTGCGTAGTAGGCGCAACAGATGGTGAGATCCGCTGACTACTGATCCTATTTGTGCGTCCATTGTCATAAAGGAGTCAAAGATGACCCCGAGACTTTTGACTTTGGCGCTAGGGGTGATGATTTTGCCCAGAATGGGCGGGGGTGTCCAGGTTGTTGCAGGTTGATTCCTTTGCTTGGCGTGAAACAGAAGAAGTTCTGTTTTCGCTCCATTGAGTTTAAGATAACTCTTTGTCATCCAGTCCTCTATCAAAGAGAGGCATGTCTCTAGATTGAGGTGGTGATCCTTTCTGTTGCAAATGCGGAAATAAAGTTGCGTGTCGTCTGCGTATGAGTGATACAGCAGGTTTTGGCTGTTGATAATCTCAAAAAGAGGACGAAGATAAATGTTAAACAGCACTGGTGACAGAGGCGATCCTTGAGGGACTCCGCATGTTACTGTGCGTTTCTCAGATGTGAAGGGTCCTAATTTCACTGTTTGCGATCGGTTTTCCAAAAAAGAGGAGAACCAAGATAAATCGCCTTCTGCGACTCTGGCTACTTCAGCAAGTCGCGTCAGTAACAGTTTGTGATCTACGGTGTCGAAAGCTGCACTAAGGTCCAACAGAACTAGAAGACAAGATTCTCCTTCGTCTGCGGCCTCGAGAACATCGTCCCATACTTTGAGCAGCGCGGTTTCAGTCCCGTGTCCGGGACGGAACCCTGATTGCAATGGGTCAAGTAGCTTGTGGGTATCCAGATGCTGTTGCAGCTGTTGTACCACTACTTTCTCCATTACCTTTGAGAGTACATTGAGGCTTGTTATGGGACGGCGGTGGAGTGGGTCCTTGGGGTCCAGGGAGGGTTTCTTAAGGATGGGTTGGATTATACCCTCTTTCAACTGTGAGGGTACTATGCCCTCCAAGAAAGACTGGTTGATAAGCTGCGTGATGGGAGGAGCCAAGATGTAGGCGCATTCCTTTAGCAGTTTTGTGGGGATGATGTCATTTGGCGCTGTGCCGTTACGCAAAGCGTCAATAACATTCTTGGTGGCCTCGATGGAGATGGGTTCCAGGGTGAACTTACCTGATATAAGAGAATTACTATGGGTGTTATGTGAGAGGCTGCAGGGGGGGCTAAGGGGGGGATTGTTTTGCTGAATGCTTTCACGGATTGCCTCAATTTTATTAATGAAGCAATCCGATAGTTCATTGCAAAATTCTTGTGTGTCTGTATTGGGGGCTTCAATACATCCTGGTTTCATGGTCTGAGTGACCATCTTGAAGAGTTCGCGGGGGCGGTTTAAGGCGCTGTTGATAGCCTCTGAAAAATAATTTTTCTTGGCTTGGAAAATTCTTTTGTGGTATTTTCTTGTCGCCGCCTTGTAGATGGACAGGTTTAGCTCTGAGGCACTTCTTTTCCAGGCCGATTCGGCCCTTCTGCGTTCTTGCTTCAGTAACGACAGCTGGTTGTTAAACCAGCTGCGGTTGTTTTTCCGGATGCGGGTTTTGCGTTTCGGCGCTACCAAGTCGGCTGACTGTAGCATGGCCGAATTTATGGCCTCCAGCGTTTCAACGGCCGTTTGATGCGGTTGAATTGTTTCTATTTTTTCCCTTAAAGTGGTTTTGAAGAGTTCCGAGTGGAGCTTCTTCTGACATCTAGTCCAGTGTGTTGTCGCTGGATTTGATGTTTTTGTTGCGGGGGGGATTGTGGAAATAATGAATTTAATTGCATGGTGGTCTGTCCATGGCAACTTTTCATTTTCCAAAATTTTTATTTCCAGAGCTTGTCTGAAAATAAGATCGAGTGTGTGACCTGAAGCATGTGTGGGCCCACATACTAGTTGCTGTGACCCTAGATCCACCAGGTGGTTAATACAGGCATCGGCAATGGGGTCTTGTGCGGAATTGGCCCAGAGGTTGAAATCCCCAAGCAGCAGAAAATGTTTGCTGTTGAGGGTGTAAGTGGAAAAGAAATCCGTCCATGATGATAGCAGCTGCGATTTTGGGCCGGGCGGCCTATAGCAGAGCAGAATGTGGATGGTCTCCTTTGAATTTGTTTGCAGTTGTAGCGTAAGGGTTTCCATGAATGGAAGAGGATTTTGAAGGGCTGGTTTTGTGATTGCAAGCTGAGTTTTGCAAATTACGGCCAGGCCTCCTCCTCTCTGCCCTATTCTGTTTTCCGTTATAATACGGTAGTTTTCTGGCACCAATTCTCCTAGAATGGTGTTACAGTCGGCTGTAAGCCAGCTCTCTGTAATGAAGAGGCAGTCTAGATTGTGTTGTAGAATGAAATCATGGATTTCAAGTCGGTGTTTTACTGCCGATCTTGTGTTGACCATAGCACATAAAATGTGCTTAGGCTGGGGTAACCGGCTAAAATTTTTGATCGTCGATCGTCGATCGATCCTCAAAAGTTGCTCAATTCTTAGGGTCTTTTTGGTGCAGGCTGGCAGTATTGCGGCGAAACGCCTCAGATTCCAAATGGTCTCTGCGGAGTACCGCAAATTAGCCATGGTCGCCATTCACCGGGGGAAATGTTTTTTATGGTGGCGATGGAGAGAGGATTCAGTGAATCCTCCCGGCTTGGTCCAGAGGAAGGCAAAAAAACCCTAACCGTGCTATGCCAATTTGCTTTGGTTGGGGAAAAAATTCCTTCCTGATCCCTGAAAGGTGATCGGGCGAACCCCTGGATCAAGTGCTGTTAAGTTTGTGAAAAAAGAAAGGGGGCTGGGGGGGGGGGGGGGGAGAACTGACACTGCTGCTGGGGTGTACCAAGATGGCCGCCGACCAGGAGCAGGACATGGGACCCAGGCTGGTGTGTAGCCAGCTGGGTGGGTAGGTGAGCAGGGGGGGGGCTGGTTGTTGAGGCCAGGGGATGAATCCTACTGGGGCTGGGGGTGAGCTCCTAGGGGGTTACTGCTGGTGTTTTTGGCCGAAAGTGCGGCGCGCCGCTAGGCCGCAGATGAAGCCGCGGCCTTTCCTAAGGTGCGGCGGCCGCAAATCAGCAGAGGCTGGCGCGGTTCAGGGGGAAAAACGGGGAATCGCGGGGAGGCGGTGGGGGAAGGTTGTAATGGTAGGTGGATGGTTGGCGGGTGGTAATGTGGGGTGGTAGAGGGAAAGAGGCCCCAGCGTTCAGCCGATTCGGCGGCTTATCCTGATAAGGACGGCCGCCAATCGGTTCCAGGGAAGGTGATAAAAAGTAGAACCTACCTGGAGTAGAAGGTGAGAGCTGTGAGAAGATCCTGCCTAGCTAGCTGATGATATCCCTAGGGGGAGCTGACTTGTCACTATCCCTGCAGTGAGCAGACTAGGCAGACTGAGGAGAGAGTGTCTGCTGCACGTCTGCTGCACACCCTACTGACACACCTACTGACAGAGTTGACCTCTCGTCAGCATTGCATCAATGGTTACTCTGCACAGCTGAGAACAGACTCTACAATCCTGGGAGGGGGGTGTCAGCATTCCGGTCACCAGATCCCCGATTGGTTAGTTCAAGCCCTGTTGAACAACCTGCCTCCGGGTTCCCCTCAAGCCGATCCCCCAATCGCACGGCACCCAGCCTGGGATCCTCTCAATAGAACCGGGGACCCAGTAAGACACTGGGATCCCCTTTTACCTCCGGCTGAGGTTTGGCATAGCCTGCAATTCTGGCCAGGTGGGCCACGCTGGCGGGGTCCATGGATGCGCGCACCCTGAAGGTGGATGGGTGGGGATGTGGGCAGGAGAGAAGGGAGGATTTGGGTTTGGGTGGGAGGTAACTTTTTGTTGTACTTTGTCTACTAACTTGTACATTACAGTTTAGTGTGTTATTCCCACCTGCACTTGGCGCATTACATACTCCTAACCTCTGCATATTACACACTCCTGACCCTTGTGCATTACGCTTTCCTGACTTCTAGGAGGGCATCAGAACGGAGCACAAAATCTGCATAAACTGTATTATGCACTCCTGTCCTGACCCCTGTGCCCTGTATTTTACACATTCTTGGCCCCTGTGCCTTGGACCCCAATATGCACTCCTGACCCCAGCACTATGTTGGCAACACTATGTTGCGATATTCATGACTGCTGCACTTTGTACACTGAGCTGTATATGACATACTCCAAAATAAGGCACTCTAAGTACATTGGTTACTTCTGAACCCTGCACCCTTTATTTTATAATCGTACAACAGTCACTATGTTAATGAAATGCTACAAGGTGTAGGCTGTGTGCAGAAAAGCATATGAAATGAAAGGGCTTCATTTCTTACAAATGATTATGCTGTGAATTGTAGGTGTCTGTAATGCCCTGTACACACGATCGGTTCGTCTAATGAAAACGAACCGATGGACCGTTTTCATCGGATGAACCAATCGTGTGTGGGCCCCATCAGATTTTTTCCCCATCGGTGAAAAAAAAATAGAACCTGTTTAAGATTTTTCATATGGTTAAAAAACCGATAGAAAAAACGATCGTCTGTGGGGAAATCCATCGGTCAAAAATCCACGCATGCTCAGAATCAAGTCGACGCATGCTCGGAAGCATTGAACTTAATTTTCTCTGCACGTCCTTGTGTTTTACGTCACCGCTTTGGACACGATTGGATTTTTAACCGATGGTGTGTAGGCAAGACTGATGAAAGTCAGCTTCATAGGCTATCTGATGAAAAAAATCCATTGGTTCGTTTTCATCAGACAAACCGATCGTGTGTACAGGGCAATAGACTATCACTTGTTGCACCACAGCAATTAAATTATATTTTGTGGGTTGAACAGCTGTGGGCATATGTTACCATTTACAGCGAGTAGACAAGTTTTTTTTTTTTGGGGGAGGCAAATTTTCAACACCCAGAATTTGCCACATCCCACTACCTTAATATTCTGAATAGCTGAATCCCAACAACCCAGACTGAAAAAAAAAAATCCTCATGCATGTGAGGAGGTAGTTAAAATAATTATCATAACATAATTTTCTGATTATATTAGTCAGAAATCCCAGCTTAATGCCTAGACAGGTGACCAAACACCTTGGTAGCATTACTGCACAAATCACCAAATATTGTCTACTGGAATCTCACTGCTCACCCGGTCTAATTTAACTGCGGATGCGGTCATAAGCTTATAGCCTTGTTGACCTTGAGGCTGCATTCACACCTGAGCGGCAAGTAACGCCGCATACGCGGCTTTACTTGCCGCGCTTCGATTTATTTATTTTTATTTTTTTACAAATCTTCCCATTCATGTCTATGGGCGAACGCCAATGTCGCTTGAAAAAAAGGGTCCGGGACTTTTTTTCAGGCGACAGGCGTTCGGCGTCTCAGAGATGTGAACCATCTCTATAGACATGAATGGGAAATTTCCCCTCCAGCGGCACGAGCGTCGCGCGACAGGCGTTTTGCCGCTCAGGTGTGAATGGGCCCTGAGTCATTCAGGACTTCAGTTTCTTAGTATTTAGCACAAAGCCAATATACGAACAACAATGAGAGAAGACTTCAGCATTTTTCCCATCTCAGAAAGGTCTGCGAGAGGTCAACAGTCAAACAAAATAGGCATTTACTCTGCTTGTAGACAACATGATGGTGTGCAATACAGCAAGACACCAAAATGATTGCCGTGCATCCAAAAGTATTATAAGGGTTAGAATTGTCAAGAATAAAATTTGATTTTGTCAAAAAATGTGGACATCAGGTTTGTGACGTAAAGCAAAACCCTCTGTGCTTTCACCTTTCTATAACCTATTTTTCCCATCTTGGTGTTGCTAATTTCCTCCAAACGTTCTGCCACTTCACGTGTACGTGCGTTCACTCCAGCACCAGTTGCACATAATTGCCTATATTGCTATATTGGTGTACTATGCAAAACCTCAAATAAAAACATTGGGAAAAAAATAAAAAAATAAAGCGAAACATATGAAGTGCAAAACGTGCAGCAAATCAGTGCTTATAAGTGAACTATCAGAAAATAATTCATATAACCTAAAGTTCATCAATAAAAAAAAACAAAAAACAATGGACAATATGTATATTGCACATTGTGTCCAAGTCTATCCCCACCCAATGGGCTTTAGTTCGTCTTTAGGTCTGCAACCATCAGTGCCGATCCTGACCTCCCTGGGGAACTAAGCAGAATGACATGTCACATTAAAGTTGATAAGTGCAGGGGGGGGGGGGGGCGTTGCCGACAGTGACATGTCACATTAAAGATTAAAGTGAGAAGTGGGGGGTGCTGACTTCTTACCTCTTCTCCCATGCAGCCAGCGAGTTGAGAAGTGGGGTGACGGGGCCTCTAGTAATTTGGGGGGCCCTCCACAGCTTTGCGGGGCCCTAAGCGGCTTGCATAGTGAACCTATACGGCAGATCGGACCTGGCAACAATTAACAATGTAGTGACTGAATTTTGATTTGCTACTGGAATACGATTAGGAAACTCCAGGGACTCTTGTTCTGATTGCAATTGTCTAAAAAGGGAATGTACCTTACTTTGGAGAAAGGTGAAAGAAAGTCTCCCCAACAGGGATTTGGAGCAGTAAAAATAATACATTTTACAGCAGTTAAACAACTGAAATCTGTTTGTTTAAATCTTAGCTACCATATTAAAAGGATATGATGATGATATATTGTTAATGTTAAATAAAAAAATGTTGCACGGTTTGTTTTTATTACCCTTTTGTTAGGTCATGTTGCAAAGTCTAGGTCACATAGGCGTCAGCAGATTGTAAAATACTAGTGTAGCACTTTTCAAGCATTAATAGCAACATAAGATCGTACTTCATGAAGTAGTAAGATAACACCTTGCACTCCAGGTTTCCAGGTTTCTATTATCTTATGGTAGCCAAGATAAATGGAATGAAGCGTTATACAATGCCAGTCAGAGGGTACTTAAAAACGTACAGTAGTTAAATCTAAACAATGAACTTCTCCTATTTTCCCCCTTATGGTCTGTTACACATATATTTAAAAGCTTTTCGTTATATCTGTTTGGCAAATGCAAAAAATTAAAAAATACTGTTTATCTTGCCAGAAATCTTGTAAGCCAACTAATTTTATGTGCTCCTTGCCGCTTCTGACTGGTATCAGTTAGCATTGTTTCACAGTCTCTAAAGACTACAGAATACTTCACCCCAAAGTTATCAAAAACTGGATGAGGGGGATGTGTTCTGTAGTTCTGACACACTTGTCTAAAGGCCCGTACACACGATCGGATATTCCAACAACAATTGTCCGATGGATGCGTTTTGTCAGATAATACTCCGGTCTGTATGCTCCATCGGACAATTAATGTCAGAATTTTGCTGATCTTCCACAGATACAGCATGGTGCATGAGTGGTGTCCATCTACAACAGTTAATCCCCATGTACACGGTTTGAACAAATATCAATAGAAAACAGCCGACATTTGGCTCATGTGTATGCCAGAAGATGGTCGTTTGGCCGGCTTCTGTTGGACGAGTATGTTGGAAAACCGTCTCCTGATCAGCAATCTCAACCAATGGCTGAGAGCGCTGATCAGAGTGTTCTGGGGGGGGGGGGGGGGGATGCTGGGGCTGTCCCCCTGTCAGAACACAACAGCTCAGCGGGGGAGATCTCTGACCGGAGCTGTCAGTTAGTGTATACCAGGCTTAACTGGCAGAAGATCATCAAGGAAAAGAAAATTACTGCTGTCACCATGTACTGTATAAGGACTGGTAAGCTTTATTATAGGGGTTAGATATACTTTGAAGAAAATGTACCACCAAAGCAAAACAAATCTGCTATTAAGGTATAAAGTGCAGCATACTAGTAGCCTCCAATTTAGCAGGGGCTACTCCCAAATCGAATGCCAGCCCATTCTGATACCCAAATCTCTGGCATGTCCTGGTAGTCTAAAAGCTTGTCCTACCACTTATGCCACATACACATGTGGGGGATTTCTGACGGGAAAAGTTCCCGTCGGAAATCTCGAGAACCTGGTTGGTCAGTCTTTCCCCTACACTCGGCTGGTTTTCCCGACAGGAAAACTGCGATGGAGCTTTGGTCGGGAATCCTGGTCGCGTGTATGCTCCATCGCAGTTTTTCCCATAGGAAAACCAAAAACCGCCGGACAAAAGTCAGCCGATTTTCCCTGCGGGAAAAAATAAAAAAGACAGCTGGTTTTCTTTTTTTTTTGTCATTTTTGGGCAGTTTTCCCAGCGGAAAAACTGCGAGGAGCATACACACGGCCGGCCAAAAACTCTCCTCGCAACTTTCCCATCAGGAAAACTGTCCGCGTGTACGAGGCTTAACAGACTATAGGGGGCTTCTTTACAGATCAATAGTACATTGAAAGTTGCAGAAGGCAGGGATGAAAAAACGTTAACACTGCTTTGCCATTCAGACCTTCTGACATTTGGATGTTATGTCAGTGACATGGAGACTGCTAAAGGTATATGAAGGCATCTTTATGAGTCCCTATTAGTATGTGGTTCTTTAAAATGATGCTTAAATGTTCTGTTGTAAGGATAATTTACAATTATTGCATCTCCCTGACTGAGTCTCCTGTTCTAAAGCCAATTAAAGGAGCTACATGTCCAGGTCCTCAGAGTAGTAAAAAAGTAGATGGCAAGCTAAAACATTTGAGCTGCCAAGTTCTGTGCACCATAGGAAAGTGTTGCAACCAATAGACCTCTATCACATGGATGATGGTAAAAACAGGCAGCTGAACTGAGGTTTTACTGCCCTCCGGCCACCCACCTAAAGGTTAAACAACAGCAGGAGGATAATGTTCACTTGCGACAAACCATCCGCTGTGGAACACTTTTCAGAGCAGTGGCTAGTGTGAACCTAGCCTTATGCCGCGTACACACGATCACTTTTTGTGATGAAAAAAAACAACGTTTTAAAAAACGTCATTTAAAATGATCGTGTGTAGGCAAAACGTTGTTTTATGTCTTCAAAAAAAACTAGCAAAAAATTTTTCCAACATGCTTGAATTTTTTGTGTCGTTTTTCAAAATGTCGTTTTTTGTGTCATAAAAAGTGACCGTGTGTGGGCAAAGCGTTGTTTAAAAGACGTTTTTAAACTCACGCATGCTTAGAAGCAAGTTATGAGATGGGAGCTTCAATGGAACAGAGTGCCGTCGAAAGTGTCTTACGTAACCGCGCTTTGCAAGAGCATTGTGGAAAAACGATGGTGTGTATGCAATGTCGTTTTTGAAAATGAAGTTTGAAAAACGTCGTTTTGTTTCGTCAGATAAAATTACGTTTTTTTTCATCACAAAAAGTGATCGTGTGTACGCGGCATTAGTTCCACCCGAGATGACTTTCAGAACTTCAGCCATAGAATGCAATCCTTGATGGAAACCCCACAGTTATAATTAAAATGAAAACCACCCGCCTCCTTTGGTAACCTCCCTGTCTGGCTGCTGATACCAGATGTACACCTTAAACATCAACAGTATATTAAATAAAATTATGCAGTGCTATTCAACCTGAAAAACTCTTCATAAGCAGTGAATGAAACACCAAAGATGTGCTCAATCCACACAGTGTATTTCCAATGACCATATCTATTTTCTCTTCTGTTCATATATTTTGCATTTTGTTCATTGATAAAAAATTAACTATTCACTGTTCACAGGCTCCTAGACCTTAACCAGGTACTTTTAGGAGAACAAAAGCAGAGAATGGACTCTCATAGTACAGTAATGTTTATTAAAAGTTATGAAATAAGCAGGTAAAAAAAAAACTTACATTTACATGGTGGCCACCTGGTACCTAGATTAGGGTGACCAGACATCCCTGGTTTCTGGGGACAGTCCCCGGATTGAGGATACTGTCCCCGGACCAAGTCTGTCCCCGGTTTTGTCCCTAGATTGGATTTGAACAGGGGCTGGGGCAAATTCAAAGACAGTCAGTGCAAAAAAAAAAAATCAGAATTACACACCCCCGCTTCGCCGCTCCTACTAGCTTATGTAGGTGTATTTTTTTTGATTATATGTGCCCCTTTCTGATGATCATGTGCTGGTTGGAGCGGAGGGAATATTTCTTCAGTTTTGGGTGCATGCCCATTCAGCTCCGCTCGCATGTTCTTCTGCCTTGGCTCAAGTCCCGGCCAGCCGCCTGCCTATCTCCTTGCCTTACCTGACGGAGTTATCTTCCTCCGCTCCCCACCCAATAGTAGCCGGGGCCCGGAGAGCAAGCCTTCACAGGCTGTGAGGCAGGCGGTGACGGTCAGAGAGTCACAGATTGCCACAAGAGTTGAGTGGACACCTGGGTGTTCGGATTCGACTGAACTTCGGAAAAAAGTCTGGGTTTTGACTACTAAAATGTCTCTAAAAAAGTAATGGAATGGAATTGAATAAATGGCAGCAAAATGTTGGTAAGAGCATGGTAAGTACTCTGCAAACAAATGTGGATAGGGAAATAACATAAAATACATAAAAATAAAATAATCTTGACAAGCAGGAACCTTCCCCTAAAGCAGTGGCCGGATGCAGCCCTTTGCATGCCTTTATCCGGCGCTTGGGAATTTCTTCCTACAGATATGAAGTGCTATTCCTCCCAATGATACGGGCGATGAGGCACTTTTCCACCCACTGATACCAATGATGGGACACTATTCCTTCCACTGACACCAATGATGGGACACTATTCCTCCCACTGACACGAATGATGGGACACTATTCCTCCCACTGACACGAATGATGGGGCACTATTCCTCCCACTGACACCAATGATGGGGCACTATTCCTCCCACTGACACCAATGATGGTGTATTTCCCCCCCCTATGACACCAACAATGGGGCACTATTCCTATAACTAATACCTTTTATGGGGCACTATTACTTTCATTTATTTTTTTATTTCCACTGACCACAGTCAGGCCCCCCTAAAATCTGAAGGACAGTAAACTGGTCCTTTTTTTTTAAAGTTTCGAGACCCCTGCCCTAAAGTATCTTGCAGAGTATCTCACAGTAACATATGCAGTGCTGGTGTAATTAGATTTTAGAAGCAGGACAGACTCCTATCTAGTTCTCTCCCTACAAGCACAAGCAGGAACCTTCTCCTAAAGTAACTATCTAATGCTATGTAGATCGCTGAGTAATGTGATTTCTGAAGCAGGACAGTTTGACTCCTATCTAATTCTCTCCCTCAGAAGAGCAGCAGCCTTTTCCTACCCTAACTAAAGCAGAGTAATGAGCTGTGCTATGTGCCTCTAGCTTATATAGAGGCTGAGTCACATGCTGGGTCACATGCTGCACTGGCCAACCACAGCCATGCCATTAGTAGGCATGGCTGTGATGGCTTCTAGGTCACACGAGTAAAACAAATGGTGATTGGCTGCCCTGCAGCGCACCATTACATTGCCGAACACCGAACCTGAACTTACAGAAAATTGTTCAGGTTCAGGTAAAAAAACAAAAGTCCGGTACGAACCCCAATTGCCACCATTACTAGTAAAAAAAATATGTCCCCGGATTTCATTTTAAAAATCTGGTCACCTTAACCTAGATCAAAAATCCATGATTGACCTGGGTGCCAGAAGGAGAGAAAATCAGAGAATAGAGTTCATAAAGGCAGGTAGGGTTAACAAGAGGTAATCAGTGGTTTTAATAGTAAAGCATTTTATTTAAAAAGACCCAATGTAAATGTAAACCTGTTGTTATATTGTATTTAGCTGCTTCTAGTGCAGCCACCTACAAACAGAACTGTTTTATGTTGCACTAGAACTAAACATTGTCATTCATTCTTACAGCTGGAGACTGGGGACAAGGACCTTGTGTCAAATTTTCAGCAGGCCCCAGTAGGACTACAGATGTTAATTCAGTGAAGCTGGGGGAAGGGGGGGGGGCATTACAGGGTGTATGACCAACAGTTTCCTGAGATGCAGAAAATGTCAAACTGGAACCCTCACTTATATAAACTCATTTACTAGAGATGGATGGATGCTCACTCACACATCTTCCCAGACAGCAGCCATGACTCAAACAGACAAATTATTCTGACGTGTGGTTTTAGTACATTGTATTTAGACATATTTACAGCACAGTCAAGTAATAGTCTATTTCTTCTGTGGCTAAAGTTGGAGCTCTTTTTACATGCAACAGTTCTTCTGTCCTGCTGTAAGAAGAGTGGTCTGTCCATCCATGGGATAAATGCAGGGCCATCTTAATAGCACCAATGGTCCCTGGGCAAAGTAATGGACTGGGGCCCCTATTAGCTTCCCCCAATTTACACACCTACTTTCAAAGAAATAAAATATAAATAGTTGATAGAATTAAACATATATTCATTAGTACTTTTAATAAAATCAATTTTACAAAAGGAAAACATTCCACAAATCTAAGACTAGTCAACACAAAGCACAGCACAGGGGGGAATACAGAAGGGCACAGTACGGGAGGGTGGAGGGCGCAGGAGGGCACAATACTGGGATCAGGAGGGCACAGTATAGGTTCGGAGGGGCTTCCTGGGACACGATCATTTAGTAAAAAGCATGGCTGTCCCTGCAAATCCGGGGCAGTTGGCAAGTATGACGCAATGCAAGATTATTGTGGGGCCCCCATGTACTTGCCCAGGAGTGCCCTTGCATTAAGATGGCTCTGGATGAATGGTAAAAGACTGTAGTGTGACCACACAAACTCTGCTACCACCAGTTGGCTCTTTGGGAGATCCTGCTGAATTCTTTTGGTGTTCCTCTTCTTGGCTTTTGAAAGATATGTGGGTTGATTCAATAAAGGCAAATTTGCAAGATAATATTCTCCAGAGCTTAGTGAATGAGGTGAAGCTCTGCTGACTTTCATCATCCAATAATGTTCAAGGAAAAAGGATTTTTTTTATTTATTTTTGCATGCAACTGCATATTCTATGCAAGCTTCTGGGAAAATTTCCTTGCTAATTGAACAGCCTATTTAGCCAGTGTATCCAGTGATCCCAGACAATCTTAAAGGCCTCCTTCCTATCATTTAGTACAGCAGTACAGATCGGTAACTAGGAAAGCTTGGCCTTGATCAGTTCAAAATGAATGGAGGAAGTCTTCTGGGATCTGACAATGGTGGTTCTAGCTGCTATTGATATAAAAGTAATAAAAGTAGTCTGGTGTGTCCAGACATTTCCCTTACCAATACTGTTTCAGATGGAAATGTTGCGGAAATGTATTTGAATGAGAGAGGATATGAAACTATATAATATAATCCAAAATCTATGGTTTTTCCTCAGTTTAGGCAGATACGTATTCTTCTACATATTTTTCGTAAAAAAAAAAAAAAATCGCAATTAGCGTTTATTGATTGGTTTGCGCAAAATTAATAGCGTTTACAAAAAAGAGGGTAGTTTTATGGCATTTTTACTAATATTTTTTTTTACTAGTAATGGTGGCGATCAGCGTTTCTTTTCAGTACCGAGACATTATGGCGGACACATCGGACAATTTTGACAAATTTTTGGGACCATTGGCATTTTTATAGCGATCAATGCTATAAAAATGCATTGGATTACTATAAAAATGCCACTGGCAGTGAAGGGGTTAACACTAGGGGGCAGGGAAGGGGTTAAGTGTGTTCCTGGGTGTGTTCTAACTGTATGGGGGGTTGACTCACTAGGGGAAATCACTGATCTTCTGTTCATACATTGTATGAACAGGAGATCAGCGTTTCCCCCGCTGACAGGAACGAGAGCTATGTGTTTACACACAAAGCTCCCGGTCCTAGCTCTGTAACAAACGAGCGCGTGTGCCCGGCGGCGATCACCCCCGCCGGGCACGCGCGCGGGGGACGAGCAGGGGCGTGCGCGCGGGCCGCCGGCGGAGCGCGCGCGCCCCCTAGCGGCCGCTAAAGATAGGACGTAGAGCTAAGTGCTCTCGCCCAGCAGTGCCACCGTCCCGCCGTATAACTGCGGTGGGCGGTCGGCATGTAGTTAAACAATATTTTTTTTTAACAAACAACTATTTTATTGACTTTATAAATCTTAGCATAAGCTTGGATTTCTTTTTTTGACGGTTGGAACAGACACCAACCCTTTGTACAACACACAGATCACTGACTGGCGAGGTTATGAACCTTACTGCTACATTAAAGTTTTGGTTCACACAAAAAGTGAACCTCCGCTTTTTGGAACCCTCCCCCCCTCCGGTGTCACATTTGTCACCTTTCAGGGGGGAGGGGGGTACAGAATATATCTGTCTAAGACAGGTATTTGCACCACTTACTGGTTCTGTCTCCCCTGGGAGTCCGGCCCCTTTACGTCACCCCCCCCCGCTGTCTTCTGGGAAACACTGTTCCCAGCAGAGAGCGGGACCAGTGACGGAGTGTCGCGATACTCGCGCATGCGCAGTAGGGAACCGGGCAGTGAAGCCGCAAGGCTTCACTTCCTGATTCCCTTACCAAGGATGACGGCTGAAGCAGCCGAGGACCGAGCGATTGCTCAGCCTCGTCTGCTGACATTGCGGGCCCGCTGGACAGGTAAGTGTCCATTTTTTAAAAGTCAGCAGCTGCAGTATTTGTAGCTGCTGGCTTTTAAAAAAAAAATTAAAAAATTGGCGGAACCTCCGCTTTAAGCAAAAGTTAATTTGTGCATTTTTTGGCTCCCTAAGGCCTGGTTCACACCTATACATTTTTAAGTGCATTTTTAGTTTTTAAAAAAACACACTACAGTCCATTTAACATGGTTTCCTATGGGTCACATTCACATCTCACCACATTTTATGGAAAGGGCCAGGGACTTTTCTGTTTTTTGGTTCCATAGACTTAAAAAAACATGTATTCAAAAGTGCAAAATGCACCTGGAATATGCAAACTGGGTGTGAACCGGGCCTAAATGTTCTAGCCACAAAGTCAGCCCTGGGCACACCGCTTTGAAAACCAAAAGCATGACTGGATAGAGCCAACAATTAATACATTTATATATTTCTCCACAATATATACAGTGCAGAAAAAAAGTATTTGAACACCCTGCTATTTTGCAAGTTCTCCCACTTGGAAATCATGGAGGGGTCTGAAATTGTCATCGTAGGTGCATGTCCACTGTGAGAGACATATTAAAAAAAAAAAAATTCCAGAAATCACAATTTATGAATTTTTAACTATTTATTTGTATGATACAGCTGCAAAGAAGTATTTGAACACCTGTCTATCAGCTAGAATTCTGACCCTCAAAGACCTGTTAGTCTGCCTTTAAAATGTCCACCTCCACTCCATTTATTATCCTAAATTAGATGCACCTGTTTGAGGTCATTAGCTGCATAAAGACACCTGTCCACCCCATACAATCAGTAAGAATCCAACTACTAACATGGCCAAGACCAAAGAGCTGTCCAAAGACACTAGAGACAAAATTGTACACCTCCACAAGGCTGGAAAGTGCTACGGGGAAATTGCCAAGCAGCTTGGTGAAAAAAGGTCCACTGTTGGAGCAATCATTAGAAAATGGAAGAAGCTAAACATGACTGTCAATCTCCCTCGGACTGGGGCTCCATGCAAAATCTCACCTCGTGGGGTCTCAATGATCCTAAGAAAGGTGAGAAATCAGCCCAGGACTACACGGGAGGAGCTGGTCAATGACCTGAAAAGAGCTGGGACCACCGTTTTCAAGGTTACTGTTGGTAATACACTAAGACGTCATGGTTTGAAATCATGCATGGCACGAAAGGTTCCCCTGCTTAAACCAGCACATGTCAAGGCCCGTCTTAAGTTTGCCAATGACCATTTGGATGATCCAGAGGAGTCATGGGAGAAAGTCATGTGGTCAGATGAGACCAAAATAGAACTTTTTGTTCATAATTCCACTAACCGTGTTTGGAGGAAGAAGAATGATGAGTACCATCCCAAGAACACCATCCCTACTGTGAAGCATGGGGGTGGTAGCATCATGCTTTGGGGGTGTTTTTCTGCAGATGGGACAGGGCGACTGCACTGTATTAAGGAGAGGATGACCGGGGCCATGTATTGCGAGATTTTGGGCAACATCCTCCTTCCCTCAGTTAGAGCTTTGAAGATGGGTCGAGGCTGGGTCTTCCAACATGACAATGACCCGAAGCACACAGCCAGGATAACCAAGGAGTGGCCCTGTAAGAAGCATATCAAGGTTCTGGCGTGGCCTAGCCAGTCTCCAGACCTAAACCCAATAGAGAATCTTTGGAGGGAGCTCAAACTCCGTGTTTCTCAGCGACAGCCCAGAAACCTGACTGATCTAGAGAAGATCTGTGTGGAGGAGTGGGCCAAAATCCCTCCTCCAGTGTGTGCAAACCTGGTGAAAAACTACAAGAAACGTTTGACCTCTGTAATTGCAAACAAAGGCGACTGTACCAAATATTAACATTGATTTTCTCAGGTGTTCAAATACTTCTTTGCAGCTGTATCATACAAATAAATAGATAAAAAATCATACATTGTGATTTCTGGAATTTTTTTTTTTTTGATTATGTCTCTCACAGTGGACATGCACCTACGATGACAATTTCAGACCCCTCCATGATTTCCAAGTGGGAGAACTTGCAAAATAGCAGGGTGTTCAAATACTTATTTTCTGCACTGTATAGCATCTTTGCTTACATGGTTAAAATATGAGCATAGTAAAGCATATGAGCATAGTAAAAAAAGGAAGCATGAAGTACAGGCAGCCTCTATTAAAACGTGACACAAAAATCTTGTTTTTTTGTTAAAAAATATATATAGGTTATATTTACCTGTTCTGTGTAATAGTTCTGCACAGAGCAGCCCAGATCTTCCTTTTCTTGGTTCCCCCGCCGTCACTCCTGGCCCCTCCCTCCTCTGAAGTGCCCCCACAGCAAGCAGCTTGCTATGGGGGTGCCCGAGCCAAGCCACTGCTCTGTGTGTCCATTCAGACATGGATCCATGGCTCAGCCCCGCCCCTTCCCTCCTCATTGGCTCACTGACTTTGATGGTCTCAGCCAATGAGGAGGTCCTTTCCTGTACAGCTAAGGCTCTTCTGCAACATCGGTGGATCGAGATGGGGGCTTAGGAAAGTATTAGGGGGGCTGCTGCATACAGAATTTTATTTTTTTTACCTTCATACATAGAATGCACTAAGGTTACAAAACCTTCTGCCTTTAGAACCACTTTAAAAGGAGAACCATAGTCTCTATTTTGGATAGAGCAAGGGAGGGTTATAACCCCTCTCAGTTTTTTTTTTTTTTGCCTTCTGTGACTCATTGTGGAGATTTCCCTTCACTTCCTGTCCCATAGCTCAACAGGAAGCGAGAGGAAACCCCTGAAAATTAAGGGAATTCCCTAGCCCCCCCCCCCCCCCAAGGCACCAACTAGTGGAAGATTTGCCCTTCATTATTTTTCTGGGGACAACCCAAAATTTGGGATTTTTTTACTTTCAATGATAAATGGTAAACAGGACAAATAGAGAGGGGGAATCTCCTTAAAGCAGAGTTCCACTCCTTTTTCTGTTTATTAAAAGTCAGCAGCTATAAGAAGTGCAGCTGCTGACTTTTAATAAACACACACCCTCACCTGTCCCATGGTCCAGCGATGCGCCTACCCCAAGCCTCGGTTCTCGTCCCCATATCGGCATCACTAGTATGGGCACCCGGCTGTGACAACTATCCAAAACTACAAAAAAGTTTTGCCTTTAGTTATAATTTAAGACTTTGAAGGGAATCTGCATTGGAGTACTTCATATCCACGGTCAACCCACGCTAAATAAACCCACGTTAGTACTAGTATCATGAATGCAGTGATTTTTTTCAGCCCTTGTAAATCCTACTAGTAAGCCACAGTACATTAAGAATGACGTCTAGATGATGTACATAACTGTGTTCTAAGCTATTACAGTACTAAAAGTCAAGAGGAGGTTGGGCCTCATGCTTAGTATCCGTGAATATGCAATCGGTAAGAGGAATTTCAGTCAGTAAGCGGGTTAGCATCTTTGCTTACATGTTACAGATTACATGTACTCACTGGTCAAAGACAATTAGTTCAGGCATTAAGAAAGCAAAGGATAACAGGATGAACTGCACACAAGCTTTTACAGGATAAATTACTTTCAGTGATAGAGCACAGTCATCTAACAATGTCAGAATCTCAGATAGTGTCACCAAGTAGTAGGTTAGTGGCAATAATGTGTCACTCTTATTATACGTTTATGAACTACACAAAAGGATGCACATTTAGAAAATGTGCCAGGGGTAGAACATGTGGGAGGATTATAAATATTTCCAAAGTGATACATATACTCCCTTACTACTTGTTGGCAATGCAATGCTTGTTATTTCTGTTGTTCCAGTTTAGCGGCAATTTATGTTTTTTGTCCATCGTGCAGATTGGCAAGCTAGGTTTGGAGGCTAGCTGTTGTAGCGTTAAAATGACTCTACACACATAAAAAAATTAAAATATATAACTTTGTGGTAACAGTTTGGTAACAGTTTGGGGATGGCCCCTTCCTGTTCCAACATGACTTGCACACCAGTGCACAAACACAGTCCATAAAGAAATGGATGACAGAATTTGGGGTGGAGGTATTTGACTGGCCTGTACAGGGTTCTGGTCATAACCCGATAGAACACCTTTTGGATGACTTAGAGCGGAGACTGCGAGACAGAACACATCAGTGCCTGACCTCACAAATGAGTTTCTGAAAGAATAAACAAACATTCCCATAGACCAGGGGTCTCAAACTGGTGGCCCTCCAGCCTCTGCCTGTGGGAGTCATGCTTGCAACTGTACACACGACCGAGCTTCTCGGCAGAATCCAGCAAGGTTCTCAGGTTGTGTGTACACTTCCGACGAGCGTCCCGTCGGGAAGCTCGTCGAGCCAAAAAAGAGAGCACGCTCTCTTTTTCCTCGTTGTTCAATGAGGACTTTGGCTCGACGAGCTTTTCCGACCGCTCATCGGGAATCTCGTCGGGCGGAACGATGGGTTTAGCCCGACGAGGTTCTCGTACGTGTGTACGCGGCCCGAGCCTCATGGGACTTGTAGTTTTGCATCAGCTGGAAGGCCGTCAGTTTAAGACCCATGTCATAGACATACTCCTAAACCTTGTGAACAGCCTTCCCAGAAGAGCTGAAGCTGTTGTAGCTGAAAGGGTCGACCAACTCAATATATAACCCCACGGACCAGGACTGGAATGCCATTAAATTTCATTAGTGTGAAGAGGCAGGCATCCTGATACTTTTGGAAATATAGTGTATATGGAGCCCTCCATTACTGCTCACAGAAATTGCCTGAAAGAATTTAAAGAAACTCTCTCATCAGGCCATTCACTTCCGCAACAATCTTTCCTTAGGACTATATGTGTATTTTATGCATGTTTTATACCTGTAAAAGCTTCCCTTCTGTGGACATCCACAAGGCTTGAGACTTTACAATTCACTGGTCACCTTGTAAGAAGCAAAGTAGTAAAAGGCAAAACACTCAAGAAATCATTACGTTTATGTTCTCTGTAGGCGCATATCAAATAATGAAAATGAAAATAAAGAGAACAGCCCGACAGAGAATGTGGACATTACAAAGTATATTGCATGTTGATGCCTGTACTGTTCCTTAGGGCTCAAATTCCACATATCTGGGAGGCTTTATCTTGATAGGACATTGGCTCTGTCTTGAAGAACAAAATACACAAGGGTGTGGATATCAAAGTGAAAGGTAAAGCAGTTTCGTTAGAGCACACCTTCGGAATTAATGTGAAAATGATATTTCATTGCTGTTATTAGTCTGTTATGCTATTTTATATTAATAGTTCTGCATTAGCACACCCATATTTCTCCAATATTTGTTTCAACATGGATTCTGCAACAGTTGGGAAGAAATTGCAAACTGTGCATTCTAATGGTGGTGCCTGACCCTCTTCCTTTAACTAAAAAAAAGGTACAAATGTGCAGATGTGGCAAGGTAAGGCAGACGGGGTGGAACTTTCTGCGACCATTAAAGTTCCTGAAATTATCCTTATTGTTGCTTATATTGGTCTATGTAATGGTCTATGTAATTACCCATATTTTATATCTGGAGGGCATTTGGGGATTCTGAAACCCATTGTAGTAGCCTGCATTACATACAGTGCTATCTGCAACCCTCAGGGCCCTGAGCAGCCTGAACACAGGGGGTCACCGGCTCTGTACATCCACCATTCAAAAAGTACAGTGATTTTCAGCGGCCCTCCAGGTAAAACAATAGATAGTTATGTTGTGTCAAGCTGGACCAATGTAAGTTGCCAATAACAAGAATTCCTGGGCTGACCAACTGGAAATAAGGTGGATTCGATGTGCTTATTATAGCTCCCAAAAGATAATCTTAATGTGAATTATTAGGTCAGTACTACAAAAAAAAAAAAATATCCAACATTTTTATTTACAGATAGTAGTCTTGGTAGAAATTAATTAGCGGAGTTCCACTCAAATAATGAACTTTCTATTAACAGCTTGCCTTTAATGTAAAAAAAAAAAATTGTTTGCTCACTTCTATCTGGCTGTTACTAGGCAGATTTCATAATCTGCCTAGTTCCTGGTCCTAGGTGGTTCAACTTCCTGTCCTAAGACCCCATTGCCTCCTGGCAATATTTCACACTATATCAGTGCTTAGTCATGGCTAAGCACTGATATAGTGTGAAACGCGTCGGCTGTCCTTTCCTGTGGCTGTGTTTTGTTCTGCATGCCCATTTTTACCAATAAAGACAACTTATTTGAAGTTTCCTTGGAGTGCGGCTATCCATCCCTTTTCCATTTTCTACATTCGCCTTGTGCATTGCCAGCACATTGGTTTCCTGAGAGGTTCCTTAATTGCCTACAAGACCCACTTGGAGCGGTGACTTTCTTTAGTCTCTGGGCATTACTGTGCCTAAAAATTGCCCAGCATGCACCTCTCATTGAAAACCAGGATGGATACGGCCACAACATGAGCTAGAGGATATAAGGCAAGTGTTTGCAATGATTTCTGGAATGATTGGGGAGCTAATAATATGTTTTAGGGACTATTTAATGTGATTAATTTTAGCTTGCAAAAAAAAAAAGAAGGATTATGCCTGAAACCCCGCTTTAATGCTATAGAAGTACATGACAGAGCTGGATTTCGCACCTAGGCCCATCGCAGAAAACCGACAGGTGGAAAAGTTCTTCATGAACTTAAGCTACACTTCAAATTCTGTGTTACAGCACTGGAATGTAACAGGCTACCATTAGTACGCTATTTGTAATGGTGATTTAGGTAGGCACTTGTTACTTACCTCAGGTAGTTTTCGCTTGCAGCCTTCAGTTACTAGGCAGACCCATAATAGTTTTAGTAACAATGATTTTCAGTAGATAAGAAACTACAGAGGATGTCGGGTATACAAAAGTAATTTACAATTGTTTTGTTTTTTAGGGTTTGTATTTTTTTTTTATAAACTTTGTTATTGATATGCATTTTATTTTTATTTAAAAGTGACTGTAAAGTTAAAAGAAATCCCCTAAAATTAAAAACGTCATCTTTTACTGCTCTGTGCAATGGTATTGAACAGAGCAGCTTGAACCTACCTGGAGTGACAACTATTTGTGCTCCAATGTTTTTAACCTAACTTGAACCTCTGGGTGCAGGCATGGTCAACTATTGTCATTATCAGGAAACCAATCCTAAGAAATTAGGTTAAAAACTAATATGTGCATGTAGATAGGAAGTGGCTGAAAGAAAGCTGAAGATCAGCAGGACTGATGCCGCGTACACACGGTCGTTTTTTGCGATGAAAAAAAAACGTTGTTTTTTAAAACGTCATTTAAATTGATGGTGTGTGGGCAAAACGTTGTTTTTTGTCTTCAAAAAACGACCAAAAAAAATTCCAACATGCTTGAATTTTTTGTGTCGTTTTTCAAAACGTTGTTTTTTGTTTCACAAAAAGTCACCGTGTGTAGCAAAAACGTAGTTTAAAACGACAATTTTCAACCCGCGCATGCCCAGAAGCTAGTTATGAAGCTCGCTTCAATGGAAAAGAGTGGTGAACGTAACCTCGCTTTTTGTGAAAAAAACGATGGTGTGTATGCAACATCGTCTTTGAAAAGTGACGTTTCAAAAACGTTGTTTTTTACTCCACAGAAAACGTAGTTTTTTTTCATCACAAAAAATGATTGTGTGTACGCGGCATGAGATGCAAAAACTATATTTTAATATATATAAGATGAAAACATGGCAATCGTTTATGTTCTTTAGCAAACAATGCTATCTAGATAGTCATACTGTGAATCCATGGGGAAGAGCTGGATGTAATTCATTTGATAATACAAAGTGATTATTATGCCTGCAGTATTGAAGATATTCCTAAATTACTGTGTAATCACAAGTGGCCAATGGGATGTACAATTAAAGGGGTGTTCCAGCCCAAAATTGTGTTTATTAAAAGTCAGCAGCTACAAAAAGTGTAGCTGCTGGCTTTTAATAAACACTCACTTACCTGCTCCTGCGTTCCAGCGACGCGCCGACCGGGGCTCCACTCCTCTCCCCCCCTCCCCAGCCGGCGTCTCCATCCCGACTGTGGGCCTTCGGCTTCGAGGCCGGGCACCCACTGCGCATGCGCGAGCCGCACTGCGCATGCGCGCGCGGCTCGCCGCTGATTGGAGAGGCGATCGCATGGGACCTGTCAGTGTCCCATGTGATCGCCTACAGGGAGGGGCTGGTGTAGGCGATTAAGGCTTAATCGCCTAACCAGCCCCTTCGGCGAAAGCAGGAAGTGGGACAGGAAGTCCCACTCCTACTGAAGCCCCCACTCCCCCCCCAAAAAAATGACATGCCAAATGTGGCATGTAAGGGGGTGAGGAGTGGATTAAACATAAGTCATTTTTTAGTGTGGAACTCCTCTTTAAGTAACAAGTGATAAAAGTGCATTTATTATCCTGAAAAATAGTCAGCCGACAAACGTTCAGTATAACAGACCACACACTACACAGTAGCATAAATCTGTTCATAAGAGATCTACTGAATGAAAATGTGAAACGCAGTTTTGGGCATACACACATCTTTATTCCCTCGTACTAATTAATGAGGCCTTTACAATAAGTAGTGTAATCCTCAGGGAGCGCTTATGCAGCCTGCAGAGCATTTTGCTAACAATTTAGAATTTAATTTTCTTTGTTGTGAGCTTGAGAGTAAAATATGGCTTTGAGAAAATCTTTGTGACAATACACAAACTACAACAAAAAGGTAATGAAATTAAATATGAAAAATTAGCAGACAAAATTAATTTTTCCAGAAAAGTATGTTCCCCAAAAATGGATTTTGGGCAGAGGCAGAGGCTGGTGGACTGAACAGTCTATCGGCTTTTATGTGTCTTTGAAGGATTCCTACAGTGAAAGCTCTGTATCTGAGTCCCCAGATATAATTAGGAATGAGCTTTGAGTTCGAGTCGAACTCATGTTCGACTCGAACATTACCTGTTCGCCGAACAACGAACAATTTGGGGTGTTCGCGGCAAATTCGAAAAGCCGCAGAACACCCTGGAAAAGTCCATGGGAGAAAGTGCTAATTTTAAAGGCTTATATGCAAGTTATTGTCATAAAAAGTGTTTGGAGACCTGGGTCCTGCCCCAGGGGAAATGTATCAATGCAAAATAAAGTTTTAAAAAAACTGCAGTTTTTTCTGGAGCAGTGATTTTAATAATGCTTAATGTGAAACAATAAAAGTGAAATATTCCTTTAAATTTCATACCTAGGGGGTGTGTAAAGTATGCTTGTAAATCAGCGCTTGTTTCCCGTGATTAGAACTGTCCCTGCACAAAGTGTCATTTCTGAAGGATAAAAAGTCATGTAAAATCACTGCTCCCGAATTTTTTTTAATTTTTAAAACTTTTTTTTGCATTGATACATGTCCCCAGGGGCAGGACCCGGGTCCCCAAACTTTGTTTAGGACAATAACTTGCATATTAGCCTTTAAAATTAGCACTATATTTTAAACGTTCGAGTCCCATAGACTTTAATGGGTTCTAAAGTTCGCACAAACTTTTGGTCTGTTCGCAGGTTCTGGTGCGAAGTGAACAGGGCAGTGTTTGGCTCATCCCTAGATATACAATCTACCTGTGGGATCTAGAGGGCATCCCAATTCTGTCCCTGGACATTATGTACATTTAGGGACTCTGTCCCTATAAGTGTACTGAAAAAACTGCCGACAAGTAAAGTGTAGAGTGCCAGCACCCAGACATGTAACAGCGTTCTGTATCCTACTTTTCCCTAAATCCTGGACCCTTTTGATCGAGATAAGCTCTGACACTCCTGGGTAGCGTCAAAGCTTGCTGCCAGAGACCCCCCCGCATTCCACCACTATGATGACTAGTTCACTGACCAATAGGAATATATGGAAGGTGAGAGGTGGTGAGCTAGCTTTAGCACTATGGGAAGTACAAAAGCTTTGCCTCATCAGCATGACCAGCTATTTAGGTGAAGTATAGAATACTGCAAGCTTGTAGGCAGGAGAGTGGTGCTTCCTCACCATCAGGAGGTAGATCAGAAAATGCAGCGAAGTGACCCAGTGATCCAGTTAGCTAAGAGTAGGGATGGGCTGAGAAAAAGTTCGGAGCCGAATAACGAATCCCATTGAAGTCTATGGGACCCGAACTGTAAAAATCAAAAGTGCCCATTTTGAAGGCTAATATACAAGTAATTGGGCATGCAATGGTTATGGGGGTTCAAGTGGAGGACATGTATCAATGAAAATGGTTTGTAAAAAATTTCATTCTTAAATGAGCAGTCATTTATTGATGCATAAAGCGAAAGAATTAAAATGAAAAGTGCCTTTCAATATAGTGCCTGTGGGGACCCCTTAGTCTACCTGTAAAGTGGCATCTGTACATTGTATAGAAGCTGCTGCAGCAATAATTGCATTTATAAAAAGGAAAAAATAAAAAAAAATGTGTTTCCCTGCAAGCTTTCTTTATTTTGTAAGCATCGATCTGGGGAGCCAGTCTGTATAATGAGGCCACAATGTTAGTGCAAGATCAGAGATTTTTTGGATAAATTCTGGTGTCTCTTACACAGACTTTAGATAGAAGTAACAGGTTGGTCTATGGGTGTCGGTGGCGTCTTCACACTGTAACCCTATAAGAGGTATTCGTGATGAAAGAATTGGCCTTACTGTCAAAAATTGCAATGATATGCACCTGTCAAACAGGTGGAAAAATTGGTCTTTGGGAGTTAATTGTGCCCACAAAACCTACACATTCTTACAGATGAAATCAACCCCCACAATGCTAGGCAGCCTAGAAGTCCTGCAGAGATTCCAAATCCCCAAAACACTTAAAGGAGTTGTAAAGGTAAACATTTTTTTTGCTGAAATGACTGTTCACAGGGTATAGAGACATACTAGTTAACTGATTCCTTTTAAAAATGATTAAAATTAGATAAAAAATCAATCATATAATGTACCTGCAGGTTCAATTTCGTTGTTGCATGCATGTTCATGCTTCTGTGATGTACAGAGACACAGAGCCAATAGAGGGCAGTGATGGCTTGTAAAACGAAAGTGATTGGTTCTGAGGCGTTTTAGACACACAGTAATCACACCTCCTTGATTAGTGACCACAGTGAGAACGCTCCCATGACTTTTTTCATCAGGAAACAGACAACCAGGAAGTTTCCAGAACAGAGAAGTATTACAGCAACATCATAGCAAAAATGGACAATGCGGACATGAAAACAGGACTGCATTAAGGTAAAGGAAGCTATTTAGCTAAAACATTTTTTTTCCTTTAGTGACCCTTTAATCAGCGACATCAGCATCAGGGGCTTCATAGCTACTGGTAATCCATGTCTGATTCATTTTAATAAATGTCTGTCTGCAAACTCAGTGGACTGTCTGACGCATTCTATTATCAGCAACAAAACCTCCAGCAGCACTGAATGCCCATTTGGAAACCACGCTGGATGCAGGACAGCCCAGCAGCTCAATTGCATACTGGGTAAGTTCTGGCCAGTGATCTATCCTCATGACCCAGTAAGCCAGTGGATCATTGACTAGAAAGCTCTGCATCTTTGTTTTCGCCCCTAGATAATCATCCACCATGTGATGCAGACGCTGTCGATGGGATGTAGAAGCTGACAGCTCTGGGCAGCCAGGACGACCAACAAAAAATAAATAAATAGTGAAATGCATCACTTTCTCCACTCTTGACCAACAGAAGCCTCAAAACTAAGTTTTCCACGAAAAATGCAACCTACCACAGTCGGGAAAGGGGTTAAACTCCTCTTTAAGAGGTGTCCTGAAGAAATCTCATCTTCTGCACTCTCTGTGGTGATGGGACGAGTTCTGAGACTTTCCCTTTGTAATGGTGGTCAAGGAGGGTTGCCAACCAATAGTGATCCTTCTCATTTACGCCATGTATTCTTGGGTTCTTACGCAGGCTTTAAAGCATGAGAAGCAGACTCCTCTGGGTCACTTAGGATTATAGTATCTGGAACCACCTCCTCCCAGCCACATACTACTCCCAAGGGTTATGGGGATCGAGAACAATCTCTTGCTGTTTGACGCGTCTTTCTCTACTTCAATGCCCCCAAAAGTGCCAGAATCCTACTCCTCTTCCCTCTACTCTTGTGTGTTCTGTGATGTAGGAACAATGGTGTCGGCATAAAGTGGGCCTTGAGAGGAAAGGAAGTCCTCCTGCTTCTCTGCCTCAAGTGCCCTTTCCATAATGCCATGCAGAGTCTGCCATGGGCGTCCGCTCATAGGAGTAAGGGGGGGCCAGTGACCCCCCCTGGAATCGGCAAGGGTCTGCCATGCTTGCATCTCTAGCTGTGCTGACTCTCTGTGTTTGTGCGAGTTGGCTCCACAGCTGTTGCAAGATCAGTGTCACTGAGTTACAGAGCTCTTTACTGCCACCTCTGGCTGCTTCCTGTATGTGCACCCTCGTGTTTGCTTTGCTGCCTGTAATGTATTTTCAAAGGGACATGTGGAAACAGGACTTGGGAGAAGGAAGACCACCGTGACCTTACAAGTGGGGACTGTGAGTACAAGTTAAGGGAGAAGGCTTTATGGGATAATGACTAAGCCCCTGCCCTTCATGACATTGTCAAAGAAGCGGAGCATAGGTGACCGTAAAATTATGCCCCCCCCCGGAAAAAGTTCAGCGGACACCCATGGAGTCTGCTCCAGCAAAGGCACAACGGGGATTGTATCACTGATGCATGCATTGTCACAGCTGACCATCCTTGTGGCCTCCTCTAATGATGTTAGTACAATGCATGCATCCTTTATGAGCAGCTATTGGCGAGGGCAAAATAAAGCAGGTACTTGTTAATGGCTCTCTGCTGCATGTGCAGCCGCTGCATCATTGCCAAAGTCAAGTTCCACCCGGTGGGCATATCACAAATCAGGCGGTTTACAGGCAGATGGAATTCCCGCTGTATGACCGCCTGAAATGGCTACAGACACTTCTGATCTGCTTTAGCAGATCTTCCAATGCTGCACCACCAAATTGAAGACATGTGCCAGACATCTTCATCCTCATCACCACTGGAAACAACTTGGCAATACACTGGCTCATGTTCCTGCCTTCCTCAACCTCAGAACCAGTATCTGAATCAAGTAATGGCTGTGCATCATCAAGGAGCAAGTGGCTTACGCTGTGTTCAAATAACTCCACTGACTTCTCAATGCCTGATGCTGGGGCATTACAATCAAGGAGCTTACAATCTAAGGTCCCCAATTCACATTTATACATACACATACTAGGGCCAATTTAGAGACAATTAAACAATACTCATATTAAAATGCTGTGTCGCCTGTTCCCTACTGCTGCGGGTTTGTGCAGACCCCTCTGTGTGCCTGCTTTTCATACCTATATGTAGCAAGGTCCAAGGCCTCTTTTGGTCTGATAAGAACCTCCAGGGCCAGAGAAAGCTTACATTCTTCTGTATATGGTGGGTTGTGAGGCATGGTGGGTGCAAGGTGGATGAAGTTATTGGGCGCCAGACACTTCTTGGATGCAAAAGGTATGTTTATTCTCTTGCAAACTTTTATGGGGGAAAGAGGGTTAGGGCCAGGACACCCTTGAGTAGTTGCAAGTTCAGTTCAAGTAGCAAACTCAGACTTTAATAGGAAGACAATCATGCAGGGAAAGGCCTCCAGCAAGAAGCCACATCTGCACATACGGGAGTGCCGTCTCCAATGGCAACAGTTCCTAACACAAAGCGTAACATTTCTTTCACCTTCACTACAACTTCTCCTTTAGGTTCTTTAGCCCACTGAGCTCCTGGTCTCTCACTAGACCCTCTGATTCACTGACACTTAATCCCTTGAGCTCCTCCTATCTTATGGTGGTATCTCCCTCAAGCATCACGCTCGCCTCTCTGCTGGGTCCCTAGCTTGGTACTCCCGATACTTCTTAAACTTCACCCCACTGGCCTGCTCTGTCCTTGGCTTGACACACAAGGCTGCTCTGCAAGCATCACATGTGCTGGCTGGGCTCCCTGACTTGATCACCGCCTGAAATTTCTCGATTCTCCACCGTGCCCGGACAGTGATAACACTGCTCCGGTACTTGCTTCAGTTCTCATCGTGGTCCCTGGCAATAAGGTGATTGGTCCCTTAGTGGTGACAGCTTCCCTTTTACCTCCAACCATGACAGGTTCTCCGGACGGCAGAATGGTCCCCTCTGGTTGGACTGCAAGACGCAATCCAAACCCTGCGCTACTCTCTTGCTTTTGGATAGCCCCTCAGACAGCCTAGCAGCCAGACGCCCCCAGAATAGGCCCAATCTCCAGCCTTGCAGCCGGGGGCACACAAGACCCGTCCACCAAGACAGCCATCCAGGTGGCACAGAACATAAATCACCTGACTCCACCCGAATATATAGGCTCTCCCAGCAGTCCAAGGGATCCAAGAAATCCCCTGCCCATTGCTCGAGACACCCCATATACCCATAACCTGACCTTGGGTTTCCCTTCTCATATCTAGTACCATCAAGTACGTGGTCACCTAGTGGTAGAAGAGAAAAGTGCAACAAGGCCAAACTTAGGAAGAAATCAATGGATCTCTAACAATTAACCAGGATAACTACTCCTGGCAAGTAAATTTGTGAGGAGCATCCCTGCCTAAACTCCAGGGACCAAAGTCCAGAGAAAGGAAAAATGCTACCGCCTATATCTTGGATAAGAGTCTGGTACAGATGAATGGATTCCCCAGCCATTTGTTTATGAACAGAACAAAGTGCCTGGGATCTGTCATTTGCTGGCAATTTAAACACAATTGTTCAATGTCAGTGTTGCTTTCGTAAGTTGTATAATTAAACAGATGTGTTACTTCACAATTCAGGGTCAAGGCATCCTTCAGGCATGTTATTTAATGGAGTTTTGCATTTTTAATGTTTCACTTTAAGCATTACTAAAATCACTACTCCTTGGCAAGCAGCTTTAGAAAAATAAAAATGTATTTGGCCTTGGTACATGTCCCTTAGGGCAGTGCCCAGCCCCCCACGCCATTTTTTTGACAATGCCTTGACTATTAGCCCAGAAAAAAAATGCAGTACTGTACTATTTTTGTTAAACATTTAGCTCCAATTGATTTTAATTGATTTCTGATTGGGCAATAGGGCTGCCACCAGTCCACCTGAAATCCAGACACATTATTAAGACAGGATTGTGGCTTGGAACAGGGCCTGACAGGAGGGGAGGGTGAGAGGACACTATGTTTGTCCCAGGTCTGTTAAAATCCTATAGTGTATACTCAAAAAAAAAAAAAAGACTGTCTCAAAAGTGTTCGTGTTTGGCTTGAAGAAAAAGTGCCAACACTATTCGGCACCCAAACTTTTGTCGTGTTTGCTGAACCTGCCCTGAACCCTACCCAGGTGCATTCAGCTCATCAATTGTGATTAATAACATACATACACACACACACACACCACTTTATTAGGTACACCTGTTTAATTGCTCGGTAACACAAATTGATAATTAGCCAATCACATGGCAGCAACTCAATGCATTTAGGCATCTAGATGTGGTGAAGAGTAAGACCACTTGCTGACGTACAAACTGAGCATTAGAATGTGATAGAAAGGGGATTCAAGTGACTTTGAACGTGGCAATGTTGTTGGTGCCAGACAGGCTGGTCTGAGCATTTCAAAAACTGCTGATCTACTGGAATTTTCACACACACACGACCATCTCTACGACTGTGACGGTGGTAGAACATATCCCCGTCAAGCCTTCCCTTCTTCTCCCATAAAAGAAATCGCCCAATATTCCATGAGTAGGAATATCCCTGGAATCGCCGAATAATCTATACATGAGCCAAGGCTTAATGCTGAATGTAAACAGGACACACTTTATTGAAAGTACACAGCACACTTTATACAGGATTTGGAACATCCCGCCCCCAACAACCGCTTTCCTATTGGTCCATTGTAAAGTATGCAGTCTTCACTCAGATCCTCTTAAACCATGCAAATGAGGACTTGAAAATTACACAGCAGAGATTGGTCCCAAAGCTTGAATTGCCTGAATATGTGTGTTGAGACAGAAGCCCCCAGGGGGTAATTACTACAATGAAGCAATCAGAACAACAATTAACATAAGTCAATTAACTATTTGGGTGGCTAGGCGTCTCGTCTCTGACACGGCTATTCGTCTGCAGAACACAATGGAAAGGTATTTCACAAGCCACTTAGCATTGAAAGGTCATTGTCCCTTACTGGCAGCATGGCAATCTGGTTTAAACAGGTTTTACAGATGCCTCTACAAAGGGGAAAGTAATCCAATTATCCAGGGCTAGAGGCAGAGAATAGCAGGGAGAGAATTACACTGAAGTATGTAGGCAATTGCATAAAAGTCCTTCACAACGACTTACAGAGAATGGGCCAAAAAGAGAAAATATCCAGTGAGTGGTAGGTGGGTGGATGAAAATGCCTTGTTGATGTCAGAGGAGAATGAGCAGACTGGTTTGAGATGATAGAAAGGCAACAGTAACTCAAATAACCTCTTGGTACAACCAAGGTATGCAGAATACCATCTCTGAAACTCACAACACATCAAACCTTGAAAGAGCGGGTGCCACTCGTGTCAGCTAAACAGAAAAATGAGGCTAAAATTCGCACAGGCTCACCAAAATTGGACGATAGAAGATTGGAAAAATGTTGCTTGGTCTGAGGAGTCTCGATTTCAGCTGCGACATTTAGACGGCGGGTCAGTATTTGGCGTAAACATGAAAGCATGGATCCATCCTGCCTTGTATCAACAGTTCAGGCTGGTGGTGTAATGGTGTGGGGGATATTTTCTTACACACCAAGGATCTCCAGAGCAAAACCAAGACTTTATTCAGCAATCACGTCATTACAGCAGATTGCAATGTTTCAGAGCCATGCATGCCTGATGAAGGGGTCCTGTGTGGCTCTGAAACATTTCAATCTGCTGTAACAATGTGATTGCTGAATAAAGCTTTGTACTCGCTCTGGAGTCTGGCTCTGATAAGTCAAGGTTCCAGCTGATGGTTGCTTCAGCACCCATTTATATGCACAGCCATTTCTATAGGAACGTATGCATTGAGAACAGTGTGTGGGATATTTTCTTGGCACACTTTGAGCCCCAAGTACCAATTGAGCATCGCTTAAACACCATGGCCTACCCGAGTATTGTTGCTGACCATGTCTATCCCTTTATGACTACAGTGTACCCATCTTCTGATGGATAATTCCAGTAGAATAATGCACCATTTCACAAAGTTCAAATCATCTCAAACTGGTTTCTTGAACATGACATGAGTTCACTGCACTCCAATGGCCCCCACAGTCACCAGATCTCATCCAATAAAGCACCTTTGGGATGTTGTGGAACGGGAGACGCACATCATGGATGTGCAGCCGACAAATCTGCAGCACCTACATGATGCCATGTCAATACGGAACAAAATCTCGGGAGGAATGCTTCCAACACCTTGTTGAATCTATGCCACAAAGAATTAACCACTTCCTGCCTGGTCAATAGCATATTGACGTCCGAGAAGTGGTTGTATTATTCTGATTGGACGTCTATTGACGTCCTACAGGATAACAGCCGGGAGGTGGTGTGGTGTGTCAGTCTGACACACCGCAACGCGATCTCAGTAAAGAGCCTCCGGCAGATGTAAACAGGAAGAGCCGTTGATCGGCTCTTCCTCACTCGTGTCTGAAAGACGCGAGTAGAGGAGAGCCGATTGGCGGCTCTCCTGACAGGGGGGGTTTGCATTGATTGCAGCCCCCCCTCGGATGGAAGTGGTTAAGGCACTTCTGAAGGCAAAAAGTGGGTCCAACTAGCAAGTTGTACCTAATAAAGTGGTCGGTGAGTGTAAATTATTATATAATTTTTTCACACACACATATATATTATATATTCTAGCAGGGAGACCCTGTACTACTGTGTAAAATGGTGGTCCACGCCATGTTTTGTGAGAAAGAGCCCTCTAATGATGCAGGTATGTGATGCATTTATATTAGAATCCATCTTAGAGCTCAGAGCCCCACCCTCCAGAGGGAGGTCAGCAAGTCTGAAGGGAGCCGTGCAAGATGCTGCCAGGCATCAAGATGTCCAGGTTGGGACAGAGGAAGGCCCAAGCCTATGAGAAAATACACAAGGGACAAGAGAGAGCCCATGGGGACAGAGAAAAACATCTGAGGAGCTGTACGGAGATAGTCCAAGAGGGACACAAACAGCTAGGAAGCTGAAAGGAAGACAGAGCCAAGGTACAGCATATGTGCATAAACACTGGGATGTGTTTCATGGTCAAGACAAGTGGACCAAAGAAAGGAACTTAAGTTCAGGAGGGACCCTGAAGAGGTAATTGGAGCAGTAGAACTGCCACAAGAGAGATAGGAGACTGAATGTAAATGGCGAAAAAAAACCTGGTGAGAACTGTGTTGGGAGAACATACCTGTTTTTTCTCCTCAGTAAACTTCACACCATCATCCGAGCGGTGGTTAGTCAGCCAAAACAGCTTACTGAACAGCTTACTGAGGAGGAACAGGAAGTGAGAAATTCAGACAAAGAAAACAAAGAGAAAAAAAAACATTTAGAAGGGAAATCGAAGGAAAAAAGGTAAGTGAACCAAAAATGCACTAGCTTAAAGGAACCTATTTAGAAAAAAAAAAAAAACCCTTTACAACCCCTTTAAGCCAAGAAACCCCAACATGTCACAATATAAATAGATACATATATGCACACACTAATACCACATGCTGGGATTCAATTGTGTGTCTCAGTGTGTACAAACTCATGTAATCTGGGATATGGTATTGTGGGTCTAGCTGAATACTTTTTCATGATAGGAGAACATTCTATGGCTTTTTATTTATAACTAGTTAGAAGTGCACATGACTTGTGAGTTCACTGATTGTATCCTTTTAATATTTTTTTTTTTTTTTTTGTAATGGTATTATTTTATGTGTTTTCTTTTTATTTGTATGTTGTATATACTACTGAATGAGCAAAAAGGGTTGAATACTTTAACCACTTAAGCCCCGAGCCTGTTTTTCAGATTCGGTGTTTACGAGACTAAAACATTTTTTTTTGCTATACAATTACTTATAACCCACAAACATTATATATTTTTTTCTAACACCCTAGAGAATAAAATGGCAGTCATTGCAATAATTTTTGTCATATTGTCACACCGTATTTGCGCAGCGGTCTTACAAGCGCACTTTTTTTGGAAAATATTGACTTTTTTAAATTAAAAAATAAGACAATAAATTTGGCCCAATTTTTTTTACATACTGTGAAAGATAATGTTACGCCGAGTAAAATGATACCCAACATGTCACGCTTAAAAATTGCGCCCACTCGTGGCATGTCGTCAAACTTTTACCCTTAAAAATCTCGATAGGCGACATTTAAAAAAATTCTATAGGTTGCATTTTTTGAGTTACAGAGGAGGTCTAGGGCTAGAATTATTGCTCTCGCTCTAACGATCGCGGCAATACCTCACTTGTGTGGTTTGAACACCATTTTTATATGCAGGTGCTACTCGTGTATGCGTTCTCTTCTGCGCGCCAGCTCGTCGGGACGGGGCGATTTTAAAAAAAATTGTTGTTTTCGTATTTATTTTTATTTATTTTACAATTTTTAACACTGAAATAAAAAAATGTATAAAAAATTATCACTTTTATTCCTATTACAAGGAATGTAAACATCCCTTGTAATAGAAAAAAGCATGACAGGTCCTCTTAAATATGAGATCTGGGGTCAAAAAGACCTCAGATCTCATATTTAGGCTTAAATGAAAAAATAAATAAAAAAATTGTCTCTTTAAGACGCTGGGCGGGAGTGACGTTTTGACGTCACATCCGCCCAGCAGAGCTATGGGGACGGGTGGGTGCCATGTTGGCCTCACTCGCATCCCCACACAGCAGCCGGGCGGACCCGATCGCCTCCGCCGCTACCGACGGCTATGGTAAGCGGCAGAGGGCACGGGAGAGCGGCGGGAGGGGGGGCCCTCTCCCACCACCGATAACAGCGATCACCCGGCGAGTCCGCCGTTATCGTCGACAGGACCGCCCACTGAAGAGATGGATATCCTGGTTGTGGCAGCAGCTGCTACAAAAAGTTGATGGGGATAGTGACATACTGGTTGGTGGCTTTGAAGGCCGATAACCACGGCCTCAATTACCGGCGGGCGCGGGTGCCAGGTCACAATATATTGTCGCAATTGCGACCGGATTTTGTCGAGCCCTGGTCTTGAGTATAAAAGTATCTTCACATGTAGGTCTGAAAGTTACATTTAGATTATAGGCTCTTCATACCTGTGAGCATGAATGAATGAAGAACTTATATAGCGCGGCACATGCAAACTGAATCGCTTCTCGGCGCTCGTTGTTTTTCTCTCTCTTGACATCAAAAGAGCAGAGTTTTAATCTGTCTTCTGAAGGTCAGGTGGTTTTCCTCCAACCGAATGCTGGTTGGTAAAGCGTTCCATAGTCTGGGACCTTGGAAAGCAAACCTTCTTTCTCCTTTGGATTTGTATCTTGCTTTGGGTACCTTGATCAAATTTTGGTCGGTGGATCGCAGAACGCGATTGGGATTGTGGGCTTCTATCTTTTCGCAAAGATATTGCGGGGCCTTCCCATGGATGCACTTATGGATCAGACAGAGTGCTTTTAAAGCAATTCTGTATTTTACTGGCAACCAATGAAGGGATCTTAGTGAAGGTGAGATAGATTCCCAGGGTTTTTTCCCAGTCACAAGTTTTGAACGGTTTGCAGACGAGTGATTTGGTACTTGGGGTGTCCGAGGTAAAGGGCATTTGCATAGTCCAGTCTGGAGTTCACAATTGTTCCCACCACGACTGCTACGTCTTCTTTGGGAATAAATGGAATAAGTCTGCATAGTAGGCGCAGCAAATGGTGAGATCCTCTGACTACTGACCCTATTTGTGCGTCCATAGTCATGTAGGTGTCAAAGATGACCCCAAGACTTTTGACTTTGGAGCTAGCATCATTTAAATATTTTTAATAAGGGTTGATTTATTAAAAAGTGCAAAATCTGGTTTTACACTCTCTACTTTGAGTAAATCAACCCCAAAGTCTATTTAAAGGAAACCTTTGTAAAGAGAAATATCTAGACTTAGGCCGCGTACACACGTCCGAGAACCTCGTCGGGCTAAACCTATCGTTCCGCCCGACGAGGTTCCCGATGAGCGGTCGAAAAGGTCGTCGAGCCAAATTTCCTCATTGAACAACGAGGAAAAAGAGAGCATGCTCTCTATTTTGGCTCGACGAGCATCCCGACGGGACGTTCGTCGAAAGTGTACACACGACCGAGAACCTCGGCAGAATATGTCTCCCAGCGAGCTTCTCGCTGGATTCTGCTGAGAAGCTCAGTCGTGTGTACGGGGTCTGACACTTCTGACCTCACCTTGGTGCTTCAGTCCATCACTATACCTGCCAACCAGTATGTCACTATCCCCACCAACTTTTTAAAATGATTAAGAGGGACACCTTTTAGCACAATGTATGCAGGAAAAAGGACACAACCTTGCCACATTTCCATTATGCAGACCTGGATAATAATAATAATACAATTATATACAGTACAGACCAAAAGTTTGGACACACCTTCTCATTCAAAGAGTTTTCTTTATTTTCATGACTATGAAAATTGTAGAGTCACACTGAAGGCATCAAAACTATAAATTAACACATGTGGAATTATATACATAACAAAAAAGTGTGAAACAACTGAAAATATATGTCATATTCTAGGTTCTTCAAAGTAGCCACCTTTTGTAGCAGACACATCTCTAGAACAACTGTTAAGAGGAGACTGTGTGAATCAGGCCTTCATGGTAGAATATCTGCTAGGAAACCACTGCTAAAGAAAGGCAACAAGCAGAAAAGACTCGTTTGGGCTAAAGAACACAAGGAATGGACATTAGACCAGTGGAAACCTGTGCTTTGGTCTGATGAGTCCAAACTTGAGATCTTTGGTTCCAACCACCGTGTCTGTGTGACGCAGAAAAGGTGAACGGATGGACTCTACATGCCTGGTTTCCACCGTGAAGCATGGAGGAGGAGGTGTGATGGTGTTGGGGTGCTTTGCTGGTGACACTGTTGGGGATTTATTTAAAATTGAAGGCATACTGAACCAGCATGGCTACCACAGCATCTTGCAGCGGTATGCTATTCCATCCGGTTTGCGTTTAGTTGGACCATCATTTATTTTTCAACAGGACAATGACCCCAAACACACCTCCAGGCTGTGTAAGGGCTATTTGACCAAGAAGGAGAGCGATGGGCTGCTGCGCCAGATGACCTGGCCTCCACAGTCACCGGACCTGAACCCAATCAAGATGGTTTAGGGTGAGCTGGACCGCAGAGTGAAGGCAAAAGGGCCAACAAATGCTAAGCATCTCTGGGAACTCCTTCAAGACTGTTGGAAGACCATTTCAGGTGACTACCTCTTGAAGCTCATCAAGAGAATGCCAAGAGTGTGCAAAGCAGTAATCAAAGCAAAAGGTGGCTACTTTGAAGAACCTAGAATATGACATATACTTTCAGTTGTTTCACACTTTTTTGTTATGTATATAATTCCACGTGTTAATTCATCATTTTTGATGCCTTCAGTGTGAATCTACAATTTTCATAGTCATGAAAATAAAGAAAAATCTTTGAATGAGAAGGTGTGTCCAAACTTTTGGTCTGTACTGTATATATATATATATATATATATATATATATATATATATATATATATATATATATATATATATATATATATATATATATATAAATATATATATATATATGACAAAGTCGCAGAAATAGCGGTAATGCAATGCAGCAAAGTCGTTGATCTTAAGCAATAAATACGGCTTTATTGCACTCAAAATAAATAATACAAAACAAAATGGCCTACTCCAATTTAGGAGGCTAACTGACAGTAGTGTCCCTCACTACACTGTACTGGAGGGGCTATTCCAGCCTCCAGTATAAAACAAACAGAATAACAGTCCAAATAAACAAATTTGTGACAGACCTTGTTCCTTCAATGCAGACAGTTTCCAACCTGTCCGTCCAGCTCAGCCTACCTCTCACACTGAGCTCTCACTTCCCACTTCCTTACCAGGTGACTGTTAATTAATAGGGGAAGAGAGGAGGTTTTACCTGTTGGCCAGGCTTAACCCCTTCCAGGCAGGGAACGCTGACTTTTCCAGTCTCTCACTGGTGTACATACAATCGTGTACCCTGTCACACATCCTCCCCCCCAGCTTAACACTTGGGTGGGAAGCGGCCACCTCTACAAACCCATGCACTCGGGACAGAGCATCTGCATTACTGTGGAGGAGACCTGCCCTATGTCGTACCACAAACGTAAAGGGCTGTAGGGACAGAAACCACCTCGTGACCCGAGCGTTCTTGTCCCTGTTGGTGTGCATCCACTTTAACGGAGCATGGTCTGTGACGAGGGTAAACCGCCTGCCCAACAAATAGTAGCGGAGTGTTTCTACTGCCCACTTGATTGCCAAACACTCTTTTTCCACTGTGGCATAGCGCTGTTCTCAAGGTAACTTCCGACTCAAATACAGCACAGGGTGTTCCTCACCATCCACATATTGGGACAAAACTGCACCCAGACCCACCTCTGAGGCATCGGTCTGGAGAAAGAACTCCTTTCTAAAGTCAGGAGCCACAAGCACAGGTTGGGCACAAAGCGCTGCCCGCAGACCAGCAAAGGCTTCCTCAGCCTCGCTGTTCCACTTTACAGTGTCTGGACTTCTGGCTTTAATAAGGTCAGTGAGCGGAGCAGCCCTCGAAGCAAAGTGAGGAATAAACCTCCGATAGTAGCCCACAATCCCCAAGAAAGCTCTGACTTGTTTTTTCCTCAATGGTCTGGGCCAGCTCTGTATAGCTCCTATCTTGTTCATTTGTGGTTTAACAAGTCCTCTGCCAACCAGGTAACCCAAGTATCTAGCCTCTGCTAGACCCAAGGCACATTTAGAGGGGTTAGCTGTCAGACCCGCTCTTCTCAGAGTGTCCAAGACTACCTGTACTTTATCCAGATGGCTTTCCCAGTCCGGGCTATGAATGATCACATCATCCAAGTATGCGGCTGCATACTCAGTGTGGGGCCTGAGCAACTTATCCATTAACCTTTGGAAAGTGGCTGGAGCTCCATGGAGGCCAAAAGGCATGATCCTGTACTGGAATAGGCCATCAGGAGTAGTGTTGAGCAGAATATGCCATATTCGATTTAGCGATATATCTCGAATATATAGTCGAATATTCGAGATATATTCGCTAAATACGAATATTCGTGATATTTTTTGGAAATGAAATGATTGCGAATTTTCGCTATTGCGAATGCGAATGCGATTGCGAAATTTCGAGAAATGCGGAATGGAGCACTCTGATTGGCTCAGAATATTCGTGATATTTTATAATACCAAATAATTGCGAAATTTCGAGAAATGCGGAATGGAGCACTCTGATTGGCTCAGAATATTTGTGATATTTTATAATACCAAATAATTGTGAAATTTCGAGAAATGCGGAATGGAGCACTCTGATTGGCTCAGAATATTCGTGATATATTACAATACAAAATAATTGCGAATATTCGGCAAATGCGGAAGGGGCACTCTGATTGGCTCAGAATATTCTTGATATATTACAATACAAAATAATTGCGAATATTCGGCAAATGCGAAAGGAGCACTCTGATTGGCTCAGAATATTCGTGATATATTACAATACGAAATAATTGCGAATATTCGGCAAATGCGGAAGAAGCACTCTGATTGGCTCAGAATATTCTTGATATATTACAATACAAAATAATTGCGAATATTCGGCAAATGCGGAAGGAGCACTCTGATTGGCTCAGAATATTCTTGATATATTACAATACAAAATAATTGCGAATATTCGGCAAATGCGGAAGGAGCACTCTGATTGGCTCAGAATATTCTTGATATTTTATCGTAATTTCGCAAAAATGCGAATGAGAAATTGATTGCGGAATTTCGACAGTAACACTCTGAAATCGAATATATGTGTTATTTTAGCTAAAAACAATATTGCGAATTTCTCGAAAATAATCGCACGATATCGCTATTGCCGAATAATCGCATTGCGATTTTTCGGCAATATAAAATGATCGCTGCAGCTACTCGGCCCAAGGTCTCTAATCATACCAGCAATGCTTTTAGACGTCGATGGGGATCTCTAGGATGTGATCTGTTCTAAAAAAAAATTGAAAAAATACGAATATTCGAAATAGCGAATATTCACCGCGAAATTTGGAATATATCGCGAATACTCGAATATGCCATATTCGAGCCGAATATTCGCAATACGAATATTCGTGAGCAACACTAATCAGGAGTGGCAAATGCGGTCTTCTCTCGTGCACGCTTTGTCAATGGGATCTGCCAATAACCCTTTGTCAGATCCAACATGGTGAAGAACCTATCTTTGGCTAATCGCTCTACTAGTTCATCCACCCTAGGCATGGGGTAGGCGTCAAACTTAGACACCTCGTTTAACTTCCTGAAGTCATTACAAAACCTGATGGACCCATCAGGTTTGGGCACTAGAACAATGGGGCTGCACCACTGGCTATGAGACTCCTCTATCACTCCAAGCTCAAGCATTTTCTTGACTTCCGCCCTTACAGCTTCCCTCTTGGCCTCCGGAATGCGGTAAGACCTCACTCTTACGACAACCCCTGGTTCTGTAATAATGTCATGGGTAATCTCTTGGGTTTGTCCAGGGTTGGGGGAGAAGACATCATTATTCCTCTCAACCAAGCCTCTAGCTTCTTTTATTTGCTCAGGTGTCAGCTCTGGAGAGATTGTCACCGAAGGGCTAGGTGCCTGTCGACCAGGTGTGGTGTCCCCCACTGCGGCCATGCAGTCCTCTCTAGTCATCCATGGCTTAAGAAGGTTTATGTGGAACACGGCCTCCTTTTCCGGCGTCCCGGCTGACTAACTTTATAATTTACTGGGCTCACTTTTTCCAAGACCTCATAGGGTCCCTGCCACTGTGCTAGAAGTTTGCTTTCTACGGTGGGTACTAGAACCATTACTCTGTCCCCCCTTTCGAACTGTCTCACTAGGGCCCTCTGGTCATAGTAGGACTTCTGCCTAGTCTGCGCCTGCTCCATATGCTGGCGAACAAGAGGGGCAATCTGAGCCATACGCACCCGCATATCTTCAACATACTGGAGGACATTGGCCCCAGTTACCCCCTGCTCTTCCCAGGTTTCCTTTAGGATATCCAGTATACCCCTGGGATGCCTACCATATAAAAGCTCAAACGGGGAGAAGCCCGTAGATCTTTAGGGGACCTCTCGAACTGCAAACAACAGGTAAGGAAGTAACAAGTCCCAATCCTTCCCATCCCTGCTAACGACTTTTCTCAACATCCCCTTTAGGGTCCGGTTAAACCTTTCTACCAACCCATCTGTCTGGGGGTGATACACTGACGTTCTCAGAGTCTGTACATTAAATAGCTGACATAGCTCTTTCATAATACGGGAGACAAACGATGTCCCCTGATCCGTGAGCAATGTCCTGGGTATCCCCACCCGTGTATACATCTGAACCAACTATTTTGCAATACTTTTAGCATTCGCCTTATGTAGTGGAATGGCCTCCGGGTATCTGGTGGCATAATCGACGATGACAAGGATGTACTGGTGCCCCCGAGCTGTTTTCTCTAAGGGACCCACTAGGTCCATGCCAATCCTCTCAAACGGAACGTCAACTATGGGGAGAGGTACGAGTGGGGCTCTCAACTTCGATCTGGGAGATGCCAGCTGGCATTCCGGGCAAGAAGCACAATACCTTTTAATCCCCTCATATACCCCAGGCCAGAAAAACCTCCTGAGCACCCGTTCTTGGGTTTTCTCCACCCCTAAGTGTCCCCCCAGCAGATGAGAGTGAGAGTATTCCAGGATTTTTCGGGTGTATGATGAAGGCACAACCAGTTGTTCAAGCTCTTGTCCCTCATCGGAGTTTACTCTGTAAAGAAGATCGTTTTTAAGGATAAAATAGGGATAAGCCTTTCCTGTTACCCCTTCCACTGGTACCCCATTAACCTCTACAACATTACTCCTGGCTTCCTGCAACAGGGGATCATCTGTCTGGTCACGGCCAAAGCCACTACCCGAGATATCCAGGATATCTGTATCCCCCTCATCGCCTTTACTGGTAGCCTCTGGGGCGGGTTCTGGTTGACCAACCTCTGGCTCATCTTCTGTCTGTCATGGGGCCCCGCCTCTCCTGGACTGCTCCCCATGCTGATTTAACAGGACTTCCTTGACAGCTCTATTAAATCTTAACTTGCTCTCCCTGCGTTTCCGTCTTGTTTTACCTCTTTTTGGATTAGAGATATACAAGTCAGGATGAGCAAAGGGAAATACTTCATGGACCCCTGTATTTCTCTGCTCCACTTCAGGTTCCCCTTGTTCTCCCATCACAGGGGGCTGTAACAGGGCGTGGAAATTAGGGAAATTCCTTCCTATTATCAAAGGATTTTTTTTTTTTTTCTATTGAAAAGCCTGTGGCGTGCAAAACACAACCCAAAAACTTCACCCGGTGCAGGAAAAAATGTGCACACACATAAAGAGTGAAACACAAAAAACTGCGACGGGTGCCATCGTCAATGGTCCTCCGAAGAGGACCCAGCTCTGATCCCCCGGGGCGTTAGGCTCCTGGCAGGGAAAAGAGTATAGGAGTCCAAGCAGCCGAAACCACTACGACCCCACTAAGGCCCACGCAGCCGAAACCACATGGCCTAACATCCTCGGAGGGACTGCCGAAACAGAACCCTCCTCGGTGAGGCTCCCCCGAAGGGAGACCCCATGAGAGCAGGTGAACTAAGCCAGAAGGCCATGTCCACCTACTCCCAAGACTTTCAGAGTCAGGCCCGAGGACCAGCACCCTACTCGCCACACTAAAAGTGCTCAGCACCAAACAGAAAAAGTGACAAACTAGACAAACAGGGGGTAAAATAAAAAAGAAAGTGAGGGAAAAGGAAGGTGGGAATGGTGAGTGGAAAGTGGCCACCGTGCAATACGATGGCCGGCCCTCCGGCCAGGAACAAAAATTCCTCTGGTCCTAGCCAAAAGGCTCGGCCCTAGAGGCAGGTGTCAAAAAGGTGTTTGTGGAGATCAGTGACCTAAGGTGCCACACGTTGAGTGCCCCTCAACACTCAGTGCAATGTATGGCACCCCTGGACTACGCCTCCCCCTCCCGCCCCTCCCATTCGTTGGAGGCGTATGGCGATCGCCTAGATGGGCGTCGCGGCACGGTGACGCCGTGTGCATCTGACACTGAGGTATGGGGTGGTGTATGGGCGTCTCTGCTTACTTCCGCCCTGCGATCTTCCCCCGTGTTTATGCGCCTTTACTTGCGAACGGCGCACAATGATGACGCAATCACGCTATACGCGATTAGAGCGTCTGCAGGGTATTTAAAGCCCTTACCCACACCATGCGTTGTGTGTCATGCAGATGTACACCCTGGGACACGGACGCCCGTACGAATCAACCCCCTGGTAAGACACTTTATGCAGGATTCACCACTGCCTTCTTTCTTTATTTGAGACATTTATGCTGTCAGAGCTAATTCTTGCTCATGGTACTTCTCTATTGTCACTATGTAGATCGGCTGGCTCATACCTGGAAGTCTAAAAATCTATGCGCTGATTGGTTGCTTGGTACCCCTCGAGAACTTGAAGCTCAATACATTTTTTGGCTATGTGTCCCAGTTGGCTCTATGGTTTTCTATCACGGGTAAATTTCTCTCATCTGTGCCTTTTTTACATCTCGGATATATGTAGGCACCTGTTGTACTTGTTAATAATTTTCTCCATTTATAATTTTTTTTTTTTTTTTTTACATTTTTTCTCACATAGAATGGAGGCTGCCAATAGCACCATATTATTTTTTTTATGAATTTTAGAAATACCCTTACTTTGACTCTACTGTCAATTAAACAGGTAATTTCCTTAATACCATTTACACTTTTCTCTATTACACACTAATTATCCCCATCTCTTCCCCTCTCCCCTCCTTCTCGTTTTCTTTTTTTTCCCCTACTCTTTCTCGTCAGAACATCAAGCGATATAAAATACAAAAAAATACAAAAAATATATAAAAAAATATATATACATATATATCCTTCCATTAAACAGATCTATAACAAGCTCTGAGGACTTTTCTGAATCCAGTATCTTATATAACGTGCGTCGGCGACTTTAGGGATTTTGTGCATAGAGTGGTTCACCAGGGCCACTGCCTCTTGTTTGTCCAGCAGGACAGGTACTCGGAAGGTATGTCCCCCTTCTACCAAGCCTGCTAAACAAATGAGCCCACAAAAGTCAGAGGAATCTTCCCCTAGTCCACACTGCATTGGCTCAGGAAGATTGGGGCATCTCGCCCTGACATGTCCTTTGGCGCCACACTCAAAACAAGTTATGGAGTTTCTCCTAGGGTGGTCCTCTTTCCCAGGGTTTTGACTTCTAAAGTCTGTTTTGGAGAAACGGGCTCCGGATCCGAAGTCTGCTTCCACTCCACTCCTCCGGTCTCCTGGTCTCTGTATTTTCCCGATCGTCCTAGAGAGAGATCGATCCAAATTTTTGGTAGACAGGTACCGCTCCACTTGTGCGACCATACTATCACAGTCCAGGGGATTTCCCTGAGTGACCCACTCCCGGAGGCCATTTGGAAGCTCTCTCACGTAACGGTCCAGTACAAGTGCTTCTATAATCTGTGCAGGGGTTTGAGTCTCAGGTTTGAGCCACTTCCGAGCCAGATGAATTAAATCGAACATCTGGGATCTTGGCGCTTTTCCTTCTTTAAACCTCCAGTTGTAGAAACGCTGGGCCCTCACTGTGGAAGTCACCCCTAAGCGAGCCAGGATCTCTCCTTTCAGTTTGGGATAGTCTGCAGCAGCCACCTCATCCAGATCAAAATAGGCTTTCTGTGCTTCTCCCAGGAGGAAGGGTGCAATGATTCCAGCCCACTGTTCTGGGGCCCAGCCTTCTCGAGTGGCGGTCCGTTCGAACGCCAGTAGGTAAGTCTCCACATCATCATCCGGGGTCATTTTCTGCAAACAGCTGCTTGCACGTATTTGGCTTACCCCCTTGCTGGTGGGTTAGAAGACCCTTGGGTAGTCATCTGATCCAGGGTTGCTTTGAGAACAGCATGGTCTGACTTTTGTGCTTCAGTCAAAGCTTCAATCTTCAAAGTCAGGAGCCTGTTGGTCTCCTGTTGTACTGCAGCTGCGGCAGCTGCCTGTCTACTAATCTCTTGTTGCGCTACAGCTGCGGCAGCTGCCTGTCTACTAATCTCTTGTTGTGCTGCAGCGGCTTGTCTGTCTACTTGTCTATTAGTCTCTTGCTGCACAGAGACAGCGTGTAACAGGGCTTTCATAATATCTTCCATTTTCTGGGTCCTGTACCTTTAAGGCCACTGTAACTGTAAATTGACCGGTACAACAGCGAACATCCCACTTCTGACACCACTTGTGACAAAGTCGCAGAAATAGCGGTAATGCAATGCAGCAAAGTCGCTGATCTTAAGCAATAAATACGGCTTTATTGAACTCAAAATAAATAATACAAAACAAAATGGCCTACTCCAATTTAGGAGGCTAACTGACAGTAGTGTCCCTCACTACACTGTACTGGAGGGGCTATTCCAGCCTCCAGTATAAAACAAACCGAATAACAGTCCAAATAAACAAATTTGTGACAGACCTTGTTCCTTCAATGCAGTTTCCAACCTGTCCGTCCAGCTCAGCCTACCTCCCACACTGAGCTCTCACTTCCCACTTCCTTACCAGGTGACTGTTAATTAATAGGGGAAGAGAGGAGGTTTTACCTGTTGGCCAGGCTTAACCCCAGGCAGGGAATGCTGACTTTTCCAGTCTCTCACTGATGTACATACAATCGTGTACCCTGTCACAATATATATATATATATATATATATATATATATATATATATATATATATATATATATATATATATATAAATCTTGATATGATATGCCCATGTGTCTTTTTTTTCCCATCCCTTTTTCTCCTATGTACTTGTTCACATGGGTGGCCAAAGTAAAAGCAGAAGGCCGAGTTGTTATTTTACCGCCAACCTAAAAAGGAGGACATTTAGCTTCTCAGGGCTGTGCACATGTTGTGGCCATGGCAAAACTTATACCCAGTCTACAAGTAGTGTTGCTCACGAATATTCGCATTGCGAATATTCACTACGAATATTGCATATTCGAGTATTCGCGAATAACTCGAATATTGCGGCGAATATTCGCTATGGCGAATATTCGTATTTTTTCAAATTTATTTTTAAAACAGATCACATCCTAGTGATCTCCATCGATGTCTAAAAGCATTGCTGGTATGATTAAAGAGAGACCCTGGGCCGAGTAGCTGATGCGATTCTTTTATGTTGCCGAAAAATCGCATTGCGAATTTTCGGCAACATAAAGGATCGCATCAGCTACTCGGCCCTTCTTTTGCATCAGAGCCAATCAGAATAACTTGAATATTCAGCAAAAGGAATATTGCGCGATATTCCTTTTGCCGAATATTCGAGTTATTCTGATTGGCTCTGATGCAAAAGAAGGGCAGGGAAGATAATCGCGCAATATTCCTTTTGCCGAATATTCAAGTTATTCTGATTGGCTCTGATGCGCCCTTCTTTTGCATCAGAGCCAATCAGAATAACTCGAATATTCGGCAAACGGAATATTGCGCGAATATCTTCTCCGCCCTTCTTTTGCATCAGAGCCAATCAGAATAACTCGAATATTCGGCAAAAGGAATATTGCGCGATATTCCTTTTGCCGAATATTCGAGTTATTCTCATTGGCTCTGATGCAAAAGAAGGGCGGAGAAGATAATCGCGCAATAGGAATATTGCGCGATTATCTTCTCCGCCCTTCTTTTCCCCCTTATTCTCTTTTCTTTTAAGTAGAGTTAGTGTAGAGTTAGTGTTTAGTGCATATTAGTTTAGTAATACAGGAAATGATCTCCGTTTATGAGAATTTCGCAATCATTTTCGCATTAGCGAAATTTCGCAAAAAATTTTTTGGATAAAATATCACGAATATTCGATATTAGCGAATATTCGCGAATATTCTTCTATATATTCGCGCAATATCGCAAAATCGAATATGGCGTATTCCGCTCAACACTATCTACAAGCAGTACCACCGCTGAATTGTGGATGATGAATGGGGAAGTGCTGCAACTGCATTGATACAACATGGTTGTGGCACAGTGGTTTCGCCATTTTAGGGTTAAACAGGTGGTGAATAGATAACATGTCTCTCAGCTGCCTGCAAACCATCACTTTTCAGAGGTGTAGCATGGACTGCCAAATGTCTGAAAGAAAGCTTAGGGAGTCATTCACAAAGCAAAAACGTCTCAAGATACAGCAATGATGTACAGGTGCATTCAGACAGTGGTGGCCATTCTGCCTGTATAAAACAGTGGCAGTTTCATAGTGGCCGCAGGTGCCTACTGGTGTTTGCATACAATCACACATGATACTTGCGTCCAGGGAAATCACTTGTCCCTAACCACAGGTAATCCCTTCATGTGCGATTTCATCAGAGCACAGCTGCGGCTTCGGCCAGTTCATCCCTGCAACTGTGTGCAAGCAGCTTTACATCCAGCTGCAGAAATCTGCTGGATTCTTGCCCCACTTCACATATTTTTGCTATGCGATTGAGGCCTTATAGGTTTTATTTTCCCCTCAAAATAAAGGGCATAATTTAGAGCTTGGATGAAAAGTTCAATGCGGTATAACAGTTTTGGCACCTAGAGAAGTCTATACATAAAAACAAAAAGAGGGAGAGTTCTGAAAAAGGGAAATGCCCTCCAAACTAGAGACAATTGGCAGGTATGCGAGTCATTGATGTGCAGCAGGTGGGAAGTTTTAGATTTACTTGCTTTATATTTGTTGCAAGTCAATTTAAGATAATGATGGAAAGGGCCTGTCAACTGACTGGTCTTATGCCCTGTACATACGATCGGATTTTCCGTCAAAAAAGTTACATGTGAAATTTTGGTCGGAAATACAGACTGTGTGTATGCTCCATCCAACATTTTCTGTCAGAATTTCCGCCAGCAAAAGATTGAGAGCAGGTTCTCACTTTTTCCGACAGAAAAAGTTCCCATCGGAAAATCCGCTCGTCTGTATGCAATTTCAATGCACAAAAAAACATGCATGCTCAGAATCAAGCAGAAGAGCCGAACTGCCTATTGAACTTAATTTATCTCGGCTCGTCGTACGTCTTGTACATCACCACGTGTTTGACTGTCAGACAAGATTTGTGTGACTGTGTGTATGCAACACAAGTTTAAGCCAACATTCCGTCAGAAAAAAATCCAAAGTTTTCTTGTCGGCATTAGTGTTCAACACCTGTGTTTTGGCACAAAGACACTAATGGGTTTATTTCCAACTGCTATGGGATGTTGCTACATCCTATCTAGAGGGGTACCCCTGTAATGCTAAAGAAAAATGGGAGCAAGATATGAGCTCTGGGATAATGGTCTTTAATTATACATCTTTCACCGAACACGGCACAAAGACTCTATACATTGGGGGTTATTTACCAAAGTCAAATCCACTTTGCACTGCAAGTGCACCTGAAAGTGCACTTGGAAGTGCAGTCGCTGTGTATTTGAGGGGAAGATCTGAAACGGAGGGGAAGCTCTACTTATTTAAAATGCTGTTTTTCATTTTCCTTACTCGTCCCTCTTAGATCTACAGTGACTGAGCGTCCAAGGGAAGCTGGTCCGGTGGTCATGATGTCTGCCAGCCACCTGCGAACGCTTCTCACAGATGCAGAATGGGGATCTGCCTATGTAAACAAAGCAGATCCCTGTTCTGACAGGGGAGTACAGAGAGAAGGTATGTTCCTAGTGATCAGGAACAGAACAGTGATCTCTCTGTACTCCCAGTCAGTCCACCCCCTCCCCCTCCCAGTTAGAAAGCACTGCATATTTTTAAGTGGGTTTTATATATGGGACACACCCTTAGGCTTAAAAATATTATTCCAGCATCGTGGATGCCCATACAAGTTTGACAGGCTCTGGAGATGACTCTCTGGTAGTTTATGGGTTTGCGCCTGTGGACTTAGTATTAAATAGAATGCTCGGCTGACTTTGTAATATATTAATCAAAAGATACTGATGGAATTACTCTCTTGTATCTCATGCTAAATGTGGGAGGACTCTAATATGTTTGGCATCAGGCCAAATGGTTTTGCAATGCTCTTTTATGTATGCTGTAGGAGTACCCACTGTCCCTTTCATTGGGATGTGCTGTGTATTTTTAGCTTATTAAAGACTAATAAACATTATTCCTGATTAAAAAAAAAAATGATAATGATAACGATGAAATTTGAATTTTCAGGAACTTTTATACAATTATTTACAAAACCAAAACTCCATAAACCTCATATATGATCCCATTACACAAATCGGGTTTCAAAGCCCATTTGCAAACCAGAGAAGGGAAAGCTACAGAACACAGTACTAGTGACATTAGTTTTTAACAAATATATTTCCTCCACAGTCTTAACAATATTACATTTTTGTTTTTTTAATGGATTTTAATTAAGACGTTTATTAAAATCCCACACATTTAAAATTGTATTAGTGAAATAATCCCATCACATCATAAGTCCATTTAGTAAAAATTATTTTTCCCCACAACAAAAGCCATTTTTACTGTTAAGCTGTTGAATGATCCAATAAAACAAATTCACGACAAATAATAACTGAGCAGATTTTTACTGACCTACATTTCAGAGCCAGCATCTGCGCCCAGCAGTTAACTCCACACACAACTCAATATCAATGAATAATTTAGTCCACTCTATAGATCCTTTCATCAGCATGCTTATAAATGAGAACTGTTTTCATTAGATGATCACATTATTATATATATTACATTGTAGCACCTAGCATTTAACTTACCGTACTTTCTGGTTAAAATAGATTGCCCCGTGTTGGTAACGTGGTATTTTTTTTTAAGTGTGGTGAATTTGTTTTTCCAGTTTAAAAAATAAAACATTCTATGAAGCTTTAGGAATTAAACAGCTGCAAGCTAAAGCTAGTGACAGTTGTAAAAACACCTCTATAGATGGATTCCAGACATCGTACGTTATGTCTACCCAAAACTGACCAGCTTACAATATGAACACACACAGCTTCAGCTGATCTAGAAACTCTAGAGGAAATGCTCTGTAGTCCATTTCAAGCAGGCTCCCATAATACTTCTTAACTTAGCATAAAATGCAAAAAAAAAAAAAAAAAAAACAATGCTCAAAAACATTAGAATTTGTTAGAATTGATACAAAATATTTTATTAAGATTTTAGAAACTGCTCAAAAAATGTATTGAGCCACATGTTAACAGTTACTGTTTAAAGCAGGGTTTCTCAACTAGGGTTCCTCTAGAGGTTTTTAGGGATTCCTTGAGCAATTTCTGCCTACCAGACACTACTACTGACACCATTGATATATACAATTGTATATATATTCATTTTAAACAGGGGTTCCCTGAGAGCAGAAATTATTTTTTTTAAAGGGTTCCTATATGTTAAATAGATTGAGGTTGAGAGTGTATGCAAAGCCGGACAAGAACCATTTTTTTCCTTTTCTATTTGGTCCATTACATACACACCATTTAATTGAAAGCATTATCAATATTTAAATATTATTGTCCTTGCGCTACGGCAGGAGTGCCCAACCAGTGGGCCGGGGGCCACATGTGGCCCGTGGAGCCCTCTGATGTGGCCCGTGACCTCTGCTCTGGGATGGAATATAATACTGTTATTAAAGGTAAGTTTATTACTAAAATCAGAGGGCCAGATTCAGATACATTAGAGTATCTATCCGGCGGCGTAGCGTTTCCTCTTTACGCTACGCCTCCGCAAATATTATGGGCAAGTGCCTTATTCAGAAAGAACTTGCTCCATAATATGCGGCGGCATAGCGTAAAGTGCCTGGCGTTAGGCCGCGCAATTCAAATTTGTGATGTGGGGGCGTGATTCATGTAAATGAATCATGAGCCCACGTAATTGACGTTTTTTTTGGACGGCGCATGCGCCGTCCATGGACGTTCCCAGTGCGCATGCGCGAAATCACGTCGCTATTTGTCAATGTAAACGACGTGAACGTAACTTACGTTGAGCCCCATTCCCGAACGATTTACGCAAACGACGTAACCGACGTACAATTCAACGATGTCCCGACGTCCATACTTAACATTGGCTGCGCCTGCTATAGCAGGGGTAACTTTACGCAGCACTAACGCTTACGCAAACGACGTAAACTACGACGGGCGGCCGCAAGTACGTTCAGGAATCGGTGTAAATAGCTCATTTGCATATTTTACGTGGAAAACTACGTAAGCGCCACCTAGCGGCCAGCGTAAATATGCAACTAAGATACGACGGTGTAAGTGACTTACGCCGCTCGTATCTTAGCAGAATTCCGGCGTATCTTGTTTTCTGAAAACAGAAAAAAGATACGCCGACTCAGAATAGACTTTACGCGGTGTATCTATAGATACGCCGACGTAAAGGCTATCTGAATCTGGCCCAGAGTGTATATATGGGCATATCTGTTCTGCAGTGGTTACTAGGCTGCTTTCAAACTTACCTGCACTGACTTCTATTACCTGTGAGTTTGGTGAGCTTACTGAAAGTGCACCACACCTACAGGATATAATAGAAATCTATGTCAAAGTGCAATAAAGCCACAGGTGAACTGTGCTGCACCCGCAGTGCGGGTAAACAGTGCACCAGTGTGAAAGCAGCCTTCGGCCCCTTTCACACGGTCAGTCAGACCCTCCATTCACATCTACGAAGTGGCAGATGTAAATGTTGATTCTGACAGAAATCCAGTACTGTCCTGTGCTCTCCGCCATCTTGTCTCAAGCAGTATTTCAGCTATGCCCAGTTCATCTCTGTGGACTATAGAACCATACCTGAGGCGATTCAGTTTGCATGTGTTGCGCTATACAAGTTTCTGAGTCATTCACTCATACCTCTCAACTTCCTAAGCTGAGAAAGAGTGACACTTAAAGGGGTGGTTCCCCTAAAAATAAACTTTTAACATTGCATTTCTCTTCTTAATTACATCTAGAATCGGCTGGTATTTAAAAAAAATCCGTCCGTACATACCATTTTCGTCATGTAGTCTCACCGCCGCTTCCGGGTCTGACGGTCGGGGTAGGGCGTGCCTACTTGAGTGACAGGCATCCGATCGACGCATACAGCGCGTCACGAGATGCCGAAAGAAGCCGAACGTTGGTGCACATGTGCTGTATAGAGCCGCACTAACGTTCGGCTTCTTTCGGCATCTCGTGACGCGCTGTATGCGTCGATCAGAAGCCTGTCCCCAACCATCAAACCGGAAGCGGCGGTGAGACTACATGCCGAAAATGGTATGTACGGACAGATTTTTTTAAAAGACCAGCCAATTCTAGATGTAATTAAGAAGAGAAATGCAATGTTAAAAGTTTATTTTTAGGGGAACCACCCCTTTAAGTACAAAGTATGTAGGTAAAGGCCGCACCTCCAGTTATATAGACAATAATAATACAAGCAAACAAATCAAGGGTTGGATAAATGGTTTAGCATGGTAATAGAATACTTTTTTATAGCGGGCCCATACGGGACACCAAAAACAGACACAACATGGGGGAAAGAGGGACGTGGCTCCAACTAAGGGGCAGTTGGGAGCTATGCAGAACACCTTGCCCCATGCAATAAAGAGAGGATGACGTGTGGGGAAGTCCCAGTGAAAGGGAGAATTTCTGTTTACCCCAGAGCTCAGAAGACTCAAGAACTTTGAGTCACTGTAAGGCCCCGTACACACGGCCAAGGTTCTCGCCAGAAACCAGCGAGAACCTCGCTGGGAGCTGCATTCCAGCGAGAACCCTGGCCGTGTGTACGCTCTCTGCTCGCCCCGCCCGTCGGGAAACCCGTCGAGCAAATAGAGAACAGGTTCTCTATTTGCTCGACGGCCCGTCGGGATGAATGGCTGGTTGCCATTCCCGACTGGCAGGTCGCAGATTCTGACGGCCGGCAGAGAACCTCGACGGGCGGAACGATGTGTTCCGCCCGTCGAGGTTCCCGGTCGTGTGTACGGGGCTTCACAGTATACAAGAAAAAAAATTCCAACTTTTCTCTGGCTTTCACTTAATATGAGCTTCTTTCTGATCCATAGTACTGAAATCTACCAGGCAAGTAGCATGTGGCAGTCCACAAATTACTCCTGACAGATATGGTCCAGAAATATTTTGACAGAATAAAGGTTGATAAACCATCTGGATCAGATGGGATCCACCCACGGATCCTAAAAGAATTGAGCTCTGTCATTTCAAAGCCACGGCTTATAATTGTTAGGGACTCATTAATGACGGGAATAGTACCACTGGATTGGGGAAGGGGCCAATGTGGTGCCTATATTTAAAAAGAGAACAAAGTCTTTACCAAGTAAATATAGACCTGTTAGTTTAACTTCTATAGTCGGGAAGATACTGGAGAGATTAACCACTTGACCACTGGGCACTTAAACACCCTTAATAACCAGACCAATTTTCAGCTTTCGGTGCTCTCACATTTTGAATGACAATAACTCAGTCATACAACACTATAACCAAATGAAATTTTTGTCCTTTTTTTCCCACAAATAGAGCTTTCTTTTGGTGGTGTTTCATCACCTCTGCGGTTTTTATTTTTTTTGCTATAAATGAAAAAAGAACAAAATTTTGCAAAAAATAATAATTTTTCTTCATTTCTATTATAAAATTTTGCAAAAAAGTAATTTTTCTTCATAAATTTGGCCTAAAATGTATACTGCTACATATCTTTGGTAAAAAAAATAAAAAATGTTGGATATTATTTAGTCTGGGTGAAAGTTATGGGGTCTACAAGCTATGGTACCAAATCCTGAAAATTGATCAATTTCATCACACCTGAAGTACTGACAGCCTCTCTCATTTCTTGAGACCCTAACATGCCAGAAAAGTACAAATACCCCCCAAATGACCCCTTTTTGGAAAGAAGACATTCCAAGGTATTTAGAAAGAGGCCTGGTGAGTTTTTTAAAGTTGTAATTTTTTCCCACAATTCTTTGCAAAATCAAGATTTATATTTTTTTCATCAAATTTTCATATTATTAGGTTATTTTTCACACACAGCATATGCATACCACAAATTACACCCCAAAACACATTCTGCTATTCCTCCCGAGTATGGCGATACCCCATGTGTGAGACTTTTACACAGTGCGGCCACATACAGAGGCCCAACATGCAGGGAGCACCCAGGCCAATTCTGACATTTCTCTCCTACATGTAAAAATCATCATTTATTTGCTAGAAAAATACATAAAACCCCAAAACATGATATAAAGATACCTCACATGTGGTTTGAACACCGTTTTTATATGTGGGCGGGACTTGCGTATGCGTTCGCTTCTGCATGCGAGCTCGCGGGGACAGGGGCTGCTGTATGCCCAGAGTATTGCTAAGTATGCCCAGAGTATTGCGGAGTATGCCCAGAGTATTGCCCAGAGTATTGCCCAGAGTATTGCCCAGAGTATTGCCCAGAGTATGCCCAGAGTATGCCCGGAGTATGCCCAGAGTATTGCGGAGTATGCCCAGAGTATTGCAGAGTATGCCCAGAGTATTGCCAGAGTATTGCGGAGTATGCAGAGTATGCCCAGGGTATTGCGGAGTATGCCCAGAGTATTGCAGAGTATGCCCAGAGTATTGCCAGAGTATTGCGGAGTATGCAGAGTATGCTCAGAGTATTGCGGAGTATGCCCAGAGTATTGCGGAGTATGCCCAGAGTATTGCAGAGTATGCCCAGAGTATTGCAGAGTATGCCCAGAGTATTGCCAGAGTATTGCGGAGTATGCAGAGTATGCCCAGGGTATTGCAGAGTATGCCCAGGGTATTGCAGAGTATGCCCAGGGTATTGCAGAGTATGCCCAGGGTATTGCAGAGTATGCCCAGAGTATTGCGGAGTATGCCCAGAGTATTGCAGAGTATGCCCAGAGTATTGCAGAGTATGCCCAGAGTATTGCAGAGTATGCCCAGAGTATTGCAGAGTATGCCCAGAGTATTGCAGAGTATGCCCAGAGTATTGCAGAGTATGCCCAGAGTATTGCAGAGTATGCCCAGAGTATTGCAGAGTATGCCCAGAGTATTGCAGAGTATGCCCAGAGTATTGCCAGAGTATTGCCAGAGTATTGCCAGAGTATTGCCAGAGTATGCCCAGAGTATGCCTGAGTATGCCCAGAGTATGCCTGAGTATTGCAGAGTATGCCTGAGTATTGCAGAGTATGCCCAGAGTATGCCTGAGTATTGCAGAGTATGCCCAGAGTATTGCCAGAGTATTGCCAGAGTATTGCCAGAGTATGCCCAGAGTATTGCAGAGTATGCCCAGAGTATTGCAGAGTATGCCCAGAGTATGCCCAGAGTATGCCCAGAGTATGCCTGAGTATTGCAGAGTATGCCTGAGTATGCCCAGAGTATTGCAGAGTATGCCCAGAGTATGCCTGAGTATTGCAGAGTATGCCTGAGTATTGCAGAGTATGCCCAGAGTATGCCTGAGTATTGCAGAGTATGCCCAGAGTATGCCTGAGTATTGCAGAGTATGCCCAGGTGAGTATTGCAGAGTATATGCAGCAGGGATGGCTGAGCAGGGAGGGAGGGATGGATGGATCTGTGACTGCATTTGTCACAGATCCAGCCCGCAGCACTGGCGCTGCCATCCGCTCCCTCCCCTCTCCTCTCACACTGTACCGATCGGTACAGAGAGAGGAGGGAGGAACCGGCGTCATCAAATGACGCCGGTCTGTTTACATCTGATCGCGCCGTCATTGGACGGCGCGATCACGTGGTAAACCGCCGCTATTAGCGGCGATTTACCTTGATCCGTGACCCGCCGGGTCCTCTGGACCCGGCGGTCACGGATGTTCCCGTGTGCGCGCCTCAGGAGGCGCGCGGGAGCGCGATTCTGACAGGCCGTTAATTAACGGCCAGTTAGAATACAGCAACCGCCCTAGAGCCGTACTTTCGGCATAGGGCGGTTGCAAAGTGGTTAATAAAAAAGACCACAAAAATATTTCATGCGACAGACAGCATGGCTTCATGAAAGACAGAATTTGTCAAACAAATCTGATTTCTTTTTATGAAGAGGCAAGTAAAACCTTTGACAGAGGGGTGGCTGTGGACGTAGTATACTTGGATTTTGCAAAAGCATTTGACACAGTTCCCCACACAGGGCCAATGTGTAAAGTAAAGTCTAAAGGCTTGGAAATAATAGCTTGTGAATGGATAGAAATCTGGCTAAAAGACCAAATTCAGAGAGTCGTGGTTAATGATTCTTACTCTGAATGGTCTAAAGTCATCAGTGGTGTACCCCAGGGTTCAGTGCGGGGACCTTTACTTTTTAATATTTTTATAAATGATATTGGGTCTGGGATCATAAGTAAAATTTCTGTCTTTGCAGACAAATTATGCAGTGGAATAACGTCCTTACAGGATGTCTCCAATTTACAAGCCAACCTCAATAAGGGCTAAGGATATGCATGCATCATACATACTAGGAGGGGGTACAACTGCGGGGATCCGTAGTGGAGAAGAATCTGGAGGTTTTGGTAGATCATAAGCTCAATAATAGCATGCGGTTTCATGTATTAAGAGAGGTATGGACTCCAGAGAGAGAGAGAGGGAGAGAGAGGGAGAGAGATATCATTTTCTCCTGTTCAAATCATTAGTAAGACCTCATCTGGAATATGCAGTTCAGTTTTGGGCACCAGTTCTCAAAAAGGATATCGGGGAACTGGAGAAAGTGCAAAAAAGGGAAACCAAACTGATAAGAGGCATGGAGAAACTCAGCTATGAGGAAAGATTAGAGGAACTGAATTTATTCTCTTTTGATATAGTGAACTTGGTGTTATTCACTTTACAGTCAACACAGAGGACATGGGGGCACGCTTTACTCCTAGAGAAAAATAGATTTAATCTCCAAATTACAGAAAGGTTTCTTCACAGTAAGAGCTGTGAAAATGCGGAATTGACTCCCTCCAGAGGTGGTTCTGGCCAGCTCAGTAGATTGCTTTAAGGCAGGCCTGGATTCTTTCCTAAAATGTACAAAATATAACTGGGTACTAACATTTATAGGTAAAGTTGATCCAGGGAAAATCCGATTGCCTCTCGGGGATAGGAAGGAATTTTTTTTCCCCTGCTGTAGCAAATTGGATCATGATTTACTGGGGGTTTTTCACCTTCCTCTGGAACAACTGTGGGTATAGAATTAATTGTGTATATTGGATTGTATGATATTTTTATGATTGACCTAGATGGACATGTGTCTTTTTTCAACCTAACTAAAAAAAATATTAAAAATACGGTCTGTGCACAGAACAAAATACACTTAAGAAAACTCATTGCAGCCATTTAGTGTGAAAAGCAATGTTTACTTTGTTTTGTACAGTACCTTTATATTTGTGACACAGGAGCCTGGTTCTCACTGTTTGATGCATAGGTTTTCTCAAGCAGCACTCACTAAATAAGAGCCAGAAACAACATGGAGTTGACAGCTTTATGGCAAACCACTGAGCGAGAGAACAACATAACAGTTCCATGCAGGCTAAGGCTGCGATGGAAACTTACCAGAAGTCTAGATTTGTACAACACAGGCTTTGGGACGATGAGCACAAGTCAATTTTCTCTGTTTTCTAAAACCAGCACTCTAAAAGACAGACAAGTCACCCAGTTTGCTCCAGCACAGAAGCATTAAAGTCGTCAATCATTTCAATAGGGGCTAAGTCCAAGATTATGGTATGCGGGGAATGAAAAATGTTTTGTATAAAGAAAATTTTGTATGTAATCTGTTTTTTAAACATAAAAGATAATAAAATAAAGAGAATTAATCAAAAAAAAAATTAAAAAATTGTCAATCATTTTAATCTTATTAAAAGTAAAAACCTTCATTAACCAAAAATGTCTTCTCTGTGGGGCTCGCTCATCCTGGGTTCATTTATATAGATAAAACTGAACTCCAGGCCAGATAAAATTAGCAGAATTCTTACTACTACTTAGTCCATGCAGAAAAGGGGCCATCACTTTTGAGGAACAAAATAGAAATAAAATAATAATTTTAAATGATTATTATAGTACATACAACTGCTACACATGCCATTTTGTAATTGAATGTTATCAAAAATTACCTTTCCTTTTTAATCTGCAATGCTGGAATTTTCTGTAAAATTCAATGCAATATTGCAACCTGGAGGTCAGAAATGTAAATTCCTGTTTCTGCGATTGGCTGATTTTCCCAGTCTGCACTAAAATACAAGTCAGTTTGTATGCATCCCCAAAATCTTTATTTTTCAAATACGAGATACTCTCAAAATGTTAATAAACTCCTAATGGGCTACTGACCCTCCGTTTTCCACATTAGAACAATGCAAGTCCATCAGCTGATTAAAGCGGAGCTCCAGCCCCCCACCAAAAAATGAAAAGTCTGACTTTTAATATTAGGACACTTACCTGTCCAGGGATCCCACAATGTCGGAACCCCAGCCGATTTTTCAATTGGCTTTTGGCTTTTGGGTGCTGCTATTCCTTGTAAGGGAAACTGGCAGTGAATACTTAAGGCTTCACACCTGGTCCCCTACTGTACATGCAAAAAGTGTGCTGCGCTTTGTGAATGGCGAGGCGGCAGGAGAATTAGGAGGGGGGGGGTCAAACTTCCAGGGGACCTCGCCGAAAGGTGCCAAATGTGGCAGCAAAGAGAGGAGGGAGCAAACAAGTGGAGCTTCCCCATTTGGGTGGAGCAGTGCTTTAATAATGAAAAACGTATTCCTATTCAGATTCACTCTGCACACAGCAAATATCTTTATCTTTTGTTCTGCAACAATGTTTGTTAAAATTCTTTGCAGTGTACATTGATCACCCAGAGGGATTTTTTTTTTCAAGTTACCGTATTTTCCGGCGTATAAGACGACCTTTCACAGCTAAATTTCACATCCAAAAACCAGGGGGTCGTCTTATACGCCGGGTGAAGCAGCCACCAGATGGATGTTAGTTCCGCCGGGATGCTCGGTAATACTGTATGCATACAGTTTGCACCTCTCAGCCAATCCTGGCGGGCGATGCAGTCTGTGATGAACACAGATCCTGCTAAGCCTGCTTGAATTGGCGACAACCTCTGCCAATCTGAGCAGGCTTCATTACAGTGAGTCACAGGCTGATGATGTCACAGCCTCTGCCAATCTGAGCAGGCTTTGTATTCAATAGAATACATTGCTCGCCGTGATTGGCTCAGCGCCGTGTGGCTCCCACTTCGATTGAGAAGAAGGAAATCTAGGCAATATGAAGCCTCAGAAGGGGGGGGGGGGGCGTCCTATACAGTGAGTATAGGCAAAAACGTAGGAAATACAGTAGCATTAGGGGGTCGTCTTATACACCAGAAAATATGGTAATCTTTAAGCTAGACTGACACTATTCAGATTGTAGAGCGATTTAATGCAGCACATTTACTGCTTGGATTAGCCACCGGAACTTTCTGCGATATCTACCGGCAGTAGCGTTTAGCTGTCTAGAACACTCGTTAGCAAACAAAGTTTCACCCCTGGTGCTTCATTCCAAGTAATCAACTTCTTGTTCCTCTAGAAATACCCTCCAGTAAGAAGATTTAGGCTCCAGGATTGGGCTTCTCTGTAGCATAGCACACCTACCTTAGACAGCAGGCCTGGAAGGACAGAAATATACAGCAACATTCTGATCAATATTCCAATCGCACAGGTTCCTGGTAAAATCGATCGTACAAAATGGTGGGTGCTGCAACGATTACCAGCTGGGTCCTGGAGACATCGAACAATCGAACATATTCGCCAGCACACCAAGGATCGTCCAAAAAAGTTTTATTACAAAAAAATCACATACCAAGGTGCAACGTTTCAGGGTCACGTAGGACCCCTTCATCCGGCATGTGATGTGATGTCATCAACATATCCTTCCCAGGCAGAATCAAAGAGAAGAGAGCTTTTCAAGGTCCCTGCCGAAAACATTTTTTTTTAACCCTCCCCCAGAATACACCATTGGCAAGAACACCTACTAGTGGTCAGCCAGGGAGACCTAACTATTCATAACTCAGGTCATTGCATCTTACACTATTGTCTGGTTAACTTACCAACAGGCAAACAATAATGCTAAGCCTAGAGAAAACCTCAATATAGCAGATCTATCAATTAGTGTTTATCTAACTACAGCCCAGCAGCACTGAGCATAGCGTTTTCAGGCAGAAAGTCACACAAATTTACAGTGATTTTGACGCGATTTTTGCGGTGTGTTTTTGCCGCGATTTTCTACAGGTCAAAAAGGTCACCAATGTAAATAGCAGAAAATCGCCCAAATCTGCCTAAAAAAAAGTCCCAGAACTTGTTTGAGCTTCAGGGGTTTTGGAGCTTCTGGCTTCAGTCGTTTTGGAGTGGAGATGTGAACCATCTCCATAGAGAATAATAGATTTATTCCCCTCAAGCTACAAAACGCTCAGGTGTGAAGGGGGTCTTAATTTAGATTAGGGACACTACCATACACTAAATATACAATGCACATAAAGTTCGCTGAGGACACACCCAACTATATACTTTCCTAAAGAAGAATATGTAGTACATGTAAAACATTTAAAAAATGTTATCAAACGAGTTTTAATACCCAATTTGCTAAAATTGTTAAGAGTTCAAAACATTGTTAGTACATCTAAAAAGGTCAGCAAATAATTTTTTTATTTAGAATGGTGCACTCTTGCAAACCAATGAAAAATGTTATACTAAAAGAATGCCCCTGAAGTTATTCACAAAACGATCATTTTTAATTGTTATCGTCAGTGCTGCTATGTTGAGCACACTATTCAAAAATGTGTATTCCCTGGGTCATTTACTGCAGGGACTTTCAACTTGAGACCACAATCATGATACAAGTGCAATTGTGGGTTCAAATGTAGGACTCCCTGATCCAGTCAGGAGGGGGTGAAACGGTCTGGTGATTTCAGATTTAAGGACCAGGTCAACATGCAATGGTATCTGTAAAACTAAGGAGGGGAGCAATAGATGTATATTTAAAAAAAAAGCCAGTGTTAGTTTTTATTACCGTTAAAAATGATTGTGTGGTTTTGTAGTCACTTGAGTTTTTTTTCTACAAAATCGGCAGCAAGGTCATCCCTAGTTTTAAAAAAATATATTGGCTAATGCATCTGTGAGCTTGTTTTGACTCCTTGAGGTTGATTTATTAAAAGGCAGAATAGGCTGTTCATTTTGCAAGGGAATTTTCCCCTAGTTTACCGAATGAAGTAAAGCTCTGTTGACTTTCATCATCCAATCATGTGCAAGCAAGAACACATCATTTACTTTAATTTTACTTGCACATAATTGAGTATTCTTTGTACTACACTGACTAAGATGAGGGAAATTCTCTTGCACAGGTAATGGCATATTCGTTTGGTAAACCAACCACTTTATTTCTAATTGCCATTGATTTTATTAACAAATCTATCAGGTAGAAAATGGAAAGCGGTTTCAAATCTCTTCAACTGTGACACAATAATATATTGTTACCTAAATATGAGTGTAGCTCCACTACAGGCTGTTGTAAGGGAGTAAAAGTGGTTTTAAACCCATAAGCAAATGCTCTTATACATCTTACACTCCTCTCCCCCCAGACAAACAATGCTGCCGTCCAAAAAGGTGCCCCCTCAGCTCATTCAGAGTGAGGGCATTCTAATACAATAAGTGTGTTACTGGGCAGATCACCAAGTGAAAAATGCCTAAGAAAAGAAAACCAATACAGCCTCCACATTTAATTGATTTTTAAGATGCAATAGGTTACATTTTCGGTTTTGGGTTTAATACTGCTTTAACATGAAAGAAGTATTGCAAGGCCCTTCATTCATATGATGCTGTCTGCTGCACTGCATTCATGACTCAGTAATTCCATAGGTGAGGCTGATTATTTTTAACTTTACTAGTAAACTTGCTTTACTGTTAGCAATACTGTCAATCTTGCAAGTCACAGCAGTAGAAACGTTGGGCACATTATCAAACAAAAAAAGTGCAATTTTCTTTAAAGTAGTTAAAAGATTTTTTTTGCTGAAATGACTGTTTACAGGGAGTAGACAGGGCCGCCATCAGGAATTATGGGGCACTTACACAGCTTCAGGCATGGGCCCCGAGCAGAGAACCGGGGGGGGGGTGTTGCCGCCTGAAATTGAAAAGCGAGGGGAGGGGGGGGGCCCTTTACAAAAAAAGTAGAAATAAAAAGAAATAAAACGATATATAAAAAAAAAAAGGGGGATTGCCATCCGGGGCCCTGGGGGCCTCTGGGACCTTTAACCACTTAAGGACCGCCCCAATATGCTGCTAAATGACCCAAGGGGTTTTTACAATTCGTCACTGCGTCGCTGTAACAGACAATTGCGTGGTCGTGCGACGTGTTTTCCAAACAAAATTTGCGTCCTTTTCTTCCCACTAATAGAGCTTTCTTTTGGTGGTATTTGATCGCCTCTATGATTTTTATTTTTTGGGCTATATACAAAAATAGAGCGACATTTTTGAAAAAAAAACAATATTTTTTACTTTTTGTTATAAGAAAAATCAAATAAACTACATTTTAGTCAAACATTTAGGCCAAAATGTATTCAGCCACATGTCTTTAGTAAAAAAAAATCACAATAAAAAAAAAAAAAATAGCTACCTAGCGGGAACAGCGACACTAATACAGCGATCAGAAAAATTATCGCTTAGTGACACTGGCAATAGGAAGTGAAAGGGTTAACTAGGGCGGTGATCAAGGGGTTAAAACTAACTGACTGTCACACTGCCTTTTTCACACTGACACTAACTGCAGTGATCAGAACATATGATCACTGCATTCAGTGACATTGTGACAGGGGGGTGGGGGGGGGTGTGATCGCAAGGGGTTATTGTGCTTGCGTGTACTGGTGTCAGTGTAGTGTTGTGCAGACTTACTATGTGATGTGATCTCTCCTCAGCGGCAGTTGAAAAAAACGCCGAGAGCAGAGATCACATCACTTCCTCCTCCTGTGTTTACACAGGAGGAGGAAATGACACTGCAGGGGAGCGCGCGCATTTGCTGGGAGCGACCCGGAGGGGCCGGACAAAAACGAACCGCCGCCCCCTCAGCACGGATCGATCCTACAGCCACCGGGACTGTCGGATGTACCGGGGGGTCCCGATCGGACCCCCGACCCATGTCAAGGCAGCCACGTACTTTCTGCCAACGTAAATGTACATGCGGCGGTCCTTAGGTGGTTAATAATAATAAAATAAAAAAATATATTTTTTTTTTATAAAAAAAAAGAGGGGTTGTCATCCAGGGCTCTGGGGATCTCCGGGCCCCTGGGGACCTCCAGACCCCTAAAAAAAAAGTTGGCCCTTTAATAAAAAATAAAAATATATTAAAAAAATATATTTTTTTGTAAAAAATAAATTAAAAAAAGGGGGGTTGCCATTTGGGGCCCTGGTGACCCCCGGGCCCCTTACCGGTGTACTGCCTGTACCCCCCTGTTGGCGGCCCTGGGTATAGAGACATAATAGTTAACTGATTCCTTTTAAAAATGATTAAAAATAGATAAAAATCAATCATATAATGTACCTACAGTTTGTTTCGTTTTTGCATGCGTTTTCATGCTTCTGTGATGTACAGAGACACAGAGCCAATAGAGGGCAGTGATGGTTTGTAAAACGAAAGTGATTGGTTCTGAGGGGTTTTAGACACACAGTAATCACACCTCCTTGATTAGTGACCACAGAGAGAAAGCTCCCATGACTTTTTTCATCAGGAAACAGACAGACAACCAGGAAGTGTCCAGTACAGAGAAGAATTACAGCAACATCATAGCAAAAACGAACAATAAGGACATGAAACCAGGACTGCAGTAAGGTAAAGGAAGCTATTTAGCAAAAAAAAATGTTTCCTTTAGTGACCCTTTAACCCACGAGTACCAAATCCTGCAGTGCATTCAAGAATTGTATCACTCAATACTTAGATATAAATAGGCCATACTATCAGTGGTGTCAGAAAAACTAAAATATTATGGTTGGACAAGCCGAATAAACAGTTCACCTTTAATAACATGTTATGCGTCATACGCATATTGAGGATGTAACATGTATCATGTTATTAAAGGACCAGATCTTCTCCCCCCACTAGCTGTCATGAACAAAAAAAGTGGCAGTGTGGGGCTCAGCTCGCGTCACTCATTCACAGTGTTCCGTGAATGCAAAACTACAAGTCCCGACAGCCTTAGCGGCTGACAGCTTGTAGTTCTCAAAAGAACTACTAGTAGCTCATTGATTCTGTCAGCGTGTATCGGCTTGCTCGTAAGAGGTACAAATAAGCAGATACACTGACAGGTCTGCAGGAGGCTTGCATGGCACCAGCTATCTGGCATGTGTAGCCTCCATCAGACTTTTTTTTGTCGGAAGTCCGACAGGCCTTAGATAGAGAACCTGTTCTCTATCTTTCCGTCGGACTTCCGACGGACTTTTGCAAATCTTCAAAAGTCAGACCGTGTGTAAAAGGCAACAAAAAATTATGAAATGCAAATTTTTTTACCTGTTAGTAACTAGACATGATATGATCATATTCATCATCATTGATAGGTTTACAGTGCAAGAAGGAGTAGAAAAAACCAAGTCCTCCATAGTGCCAAGTCCGCTATTACTAGCAATTGACTATATCCTTGCATTACTATAAAACATATTTCTAAACACAGTAATTTGCTCTGGAGTGTTTTCAAACTTGTATAAAACTGAAAGGTTTACTATTCTTGGTTTTGTATTATAGAAAAAAGAAGCAATGTCTCACATTAATATTTACAAGCATATAAACGTCATAGATGTATGAGTTGTGAGCTTCATAAAACTTTGTACGAACATGTCTAAAATTGTTTGGTGATAAAACAATGACCTACCAGAGAAAAGGTTACTAAAACCAAGAATTACATGTAGATGATTCAATGTTCCCTTTCCTGGTGAACCAATTATCTCTATTGAGACAATTATCTCTATAGATTAAAGTGCTAGTTCATTGCGCCAACTACTACCACCAATGTAGAAAAAGTGTCTAAAAATATACAAACTACACAAATCACTCAAGGTCTAGAAAAGCTGCTACCCTAGTAAAAAATAATCATGTACAAAAGTTAAAAAGTTAGATTTTATTCTTCCCCTGAATGGACTTGGGGTTCCAATTATCCCTCAAATGCCATAGGAGAGATAGAGTCTTCTCACATGGCAATTTACTCATGAAGGCTTTTTAAGCACAGTAATGATAGCCGTAAACTTGGAAGCTTCTACAGGGTGACATCACAATACCAAGCTTGATAATGTAATGTGATTAAAGGAAGTTATAGCAATGTGGGGGCTAAAGCTGGTAAAGGAACCCCAGCAGACGGTTAAAAATGTACTTGCTGTTGAACCTGTGCACATTGTCGGTCATATGTCTAGAAACTAAAGTGGAGAGCTAGGAGCTACACGAAGTAGGTCTTAAAGATTTAATTCCATATTAGCTCACAAAAGACAAAATTAATGCAGTCACAGGCTTACATAAGTTTTAGAAAATATCTTGAAAACATGTAATTTGTATGCAGTGAAGCTAGTGGGTGCAGGATGTTTGGTAGGAAAGACTTTGCATGTGAAGCCTAAGATTGGAACCCAATGGTAAGATGATGCCACTCCATTGCACATAAGCAGGAATGGAACCATTAATGGCAGTCTAATAGCCAGACAGAAAAGAGTACAACACCACAAACGCAAGAGAAGATGAAAGTAATGGCCCCGAGAGGGAGAGCACAGATCTGTTGTTACTGGAAGGCCTCGTACACACGAGTAAATCTGTCTGCTGGAAACGGTCTGCTAGACCGTTTCAGCAGACAGATTCGATCGTGTGTACGGGCAAACAGACGGATTTGGCCACCCGACAGATTTCAAAGCATGCTTTGAAATCTGTCGGCTGGGAACCCGTCCGCCCCACATGTCTGCTGGTTAGTATGCTAACCAGCAAACATGTCTTCTCGCACACGCGCCGAATGATTTCGACGCATGCGCGGAAGTGTTTTACTTCCTGGTGCGGTGACGTGGCGGCGTTAACGTCACCGCCACGCCACCGACACGTCAGCGCGCTGTCTGCTGGCAGGGATTTTGGTTTGCTCGTGTGTACACGCGAGCAAACCAAAATGCCAGCAGACAGATCTGTTCAAATCGGTCGGTCCGACCGATTTGAACAGATAGATTTACTCGTCTGTACAAGGCCGAACTCTGCAAACGCATAATGCGCAAGTATTCCAGGACTCCATTCCCTACGCAAAGTGATCACCCTTTTATAGAAGCTGTGTGCATTACAGCTAATAAAGCTGAACTATATAAACAATGAAAAAAAAAAAAAGACAAAAATTGCACTCGTTCCAAAATGTGCCAAAAATGTATAGTGCTTGATAAAATAAAATACATTTACATATGTGACAATCAAAACACTCTATGTGATATCCTTATAAAATAATACACAAATAATTCATACATGTCCAAAAAAGTTCTTCAATAATGTGCTTGCTGAAATAAAGTGCTTGTCGTGCAATATGGTACCAATCAGTGCTCCCAGGTGATAACAATCCGCACTTACCAGAATAATTTGACCAATTTTCTCAAAATATAGTCAGATGCGCACACTGAAGAAACATTGAGTTGGACTTCCAGGATACGTCACTTCCTGTTCATTGAATGCAGGAGGCGTGGAATGCAAACCTGCGTTCCCGATTTCCTTATTGATGCTTGTTTTATCCGACACGATGCTGTGGAGCAAATATTTAAAGTGAGAAGAGTATCTTAATATCCAAGACTATATTTTATACAAGTAAGAAGGTGCAAGAAACTAATGCTGTATTAATCCTACGAATGTTAGTTAATGTGCTGGATACACAAAATGTATATCTACATGTATGCACACAGTATAACTTTTTTTATAACATCCAGTTTATTGAAAAGATAGACATGAAGGTTGAGATTGGGAGTCGCAGCTCCCATACATGCACATTAAAAAAGTATAAGCAGAAAAAAAAAAAAAAAAAAGAAAAAAGGAGGGTCAACACATGTTTTTCCATCAAAAAGTTTCAGTAAGCAAAAGTTGCGTTGGGTGGCGAAGGAAATATAAGTGGAAAACATTTTTTACATAGTGAAATTATTCTTTGCAAAGCTTAAGAATTGTAATATATTAGATAGATGTCTATAGCAAAACAACCTGACAGTGTCAATGTGGAAAGAAAGTTGGTAAAAGGGAGAGCAGAAGAAGAGGTGGTAAAGTGTGAAAGGGGTGGGGGGGGAGGATATGGGCCAGGAAGGAGGGGGTAGGTGGTAACTCCAGCAGAGTGCCTGATGGTCGTATTATGGAAGGAAAGGCATCATCAGCTTGGTCTAGGTAGTCTGGGCCTCAGACAGTGCCTGTTCGTAAGCCACTGAGAATTTAATTTGGATCCATGGGGACCAGGTTTGAAAGAATTTCTCAGTGTGGTCTGAGGATTGAGCTACAGTCTCCTCCATGTTGTAGGTTTCCGTTACTCTGGACAGCCAGTCGCGGGTTGATGGGACCCGGGTAGACTTCCAAAATAGGGGCACAAGGGCCTTAGCGGCATTTAGAAGGTGCTTAGATAATGAGTTCTTGTAGTTATGGTAAGACACATTCGAGATGTGTAGGAGGCAACATGCAGCATCAAGTTTCACCTTGGTTTCCGTGATCGTCCGAATTATTTTGCAAACTGTTTGCCAAAAAGAAGCAATCAAAGGGCATTGCCACCAAATGTGGAGGAGGGTGCCCCTGTCCTTGCCACATCTCCAGCATGTATCAGACGTCTGCGGGAACCAAGAGTGCAATTTTACTGGCGTAACGTACCAATGAGTGAGCAATTTGTAAGCAGTTTCCTGCGTTCTGGTGCTCAGTGAGCACTTGTGAGCAAGAATACAAGATCTCCTCCATTGGGATTCCGAGATCGGCATGTCCAGAGCTTGTGACCATCTCTCTCTGAACCTGTCCTCTCCACTGACCGGTTGATCCCGCAACCACGCATAGGAGGCCGAGGTTGTTCTTTGCATAGGCTCGCCTGCCAGGCACACTGACTCCATCTCCGTTGGCTCCCTGCTGAAATTATGTCTCCTGAAGTCACGGTTTAGGTAACTCCGCACCTGGAAGTATGTCCAGAGGGGTAGGTCTGGTGTGGTGAAATCTGATTTAAGGGCAGTAAAGTCTTTAAACACAGTGTCATGGAAACAGTCCGTGGCAAGTAGGGGTCTGGAGGCACTAGGGGGGTGGAGGGAATGGTTCTCCACTCCAGGGGGAAAGTCAGGGTTATTAAAGAGAGGTGTTAGTGGGCTCAGGGGTGTGGATAGGGTGGATGACTTCAGCAGTTTGTGGAAGACTCCTAGTGTGGTTCCCAGTAGTGGGTGCATTTTTAGGGAGGTGGGATATTTGGTCCAGGGGACCCATGGGACGAAACGTAGGGGAATGGGTCACAAGGCCTCTTCCACCTGTATCCAGTCCTTGAGTTTATGATGACAGTGCCAATCGATGATTCTTGTAATATGGGCTGCGAAATAATAGTTTTTAAAATCAGGGATACCCATGCCCCCCTTATGCTTAGGCAGTGCCAGTAATTTAGCTTTAATCCTTGGGGGTCTGTGGGCCCAGATAAATCTCTGTTGAAGTGAGGCAATAGTTTTAAAAAAAAAAATGAGGGATTCTGATCGGAAGGTTACAGAATAGATATAGAAGCTTTGGTAAAATTGTCATCTTGCATATGGCTGCTCTACCGAACCAGGAAAAGTTACTTGTGTGCCAGCTCTTCAAGTCTCTATCTATTGCCTTAAGAATGGGTGGGAAGTTACGGTTATAGATTTGTGCTACGTCTGGTGTTAACCACACTCTTAGATATTTAAGGGCGCCCGATTCCCATCTGAAGGGGCATATGGATCTAAGTGATTCCAGTGAGAGTGCCGGTATATTGACATTCATCGCTTCCGATTTTGAAAAGTTTATCTTCAAATTGGATATGAGACCGAATAAAGAGAATTCAGTCATGAGAGATGGTAGGGATGTCTGGGGTTGCGATAGAAAAAAAAGCAGATCATCCGCGTATGCTGCGATCTTGTATTCCTTGCCTGCTAAGGAAAAGCCCTGTATCACTCTATTAGCTATAATCCTCCTAATGAATGGTTCGAGGGATAGAATAAAAAGGAGGGGTGAAAGAGAACAGCCCTGTCTGGTGCCATTTCTGATCTGGAATGTCTCAGACAGTGAGCCATTAACTTTGATTCGGGCCGAAGGGTTGTTGTAAAGGGCGGATACCCAGGACATCATGTGAGACCCCAGACCTATGTGTCGGCAGGTGCTCATCATGTAGTCCCACAAGACTTGATCGAAGGCCTTCTCAGCGTCCGTGGACAGGAGAAGGTCCTCAATCTTCCGGGTGCGTGCTGCGTATATTAAGTTGAGTGTTTTGATGACATTATCTCTGGACTCCCGGCCTGGCATAAAGCCAGCCTGGTCGGGTCCTATGATATCATGTAGGAACGGTCTAAGCCTATTAGCCAATATTTTTGCCAACAGCTTAACGTCTAAGTTAAGGAGCGAGATCGGCCTATAGCTAGCACAGATTTGGGGATCTTTGTTCGATTTTGGTAAGACAGCAACAAACAGCAAGAAATGTGGCTGGCACGTCTCTGGGTGAGGGTAAGGGGTCAACAATGATCTCTGCAAAGGTCTTATAATAAATGGAGGTAAATCCGTCCGGGCCTGGGCTCTTACCTGCTTTGAGATCTCCGATGACTGCCTGCAGTTCGGAGTTTACTATTGGAGACTCTAATTGTTGGATTACTTCTTCCGATAAAGTAGGCAGGTTGGAGTCCGCTAAGTAATCGCAAATCACCTGACACCTGCTTTTGGGGGAATTAGAGGGTCCTCCCTGTGTCGGGAGATTATACAGGTTGGAATAGTACTCGTGAAAATGTTGAGCTATTGCATCCGTGGTGAGCACACAGTATAACTTGTGGCAAGTCCACAGTTCCTCAGTAGTCTTGGGTGGGTGTCCACCAGGATATAGGTCTTTCAATGGTAGTATAATAGAGGGGGGGTTGGGGAGGAGGATAAAATAGGATGGGAATGATCCACACTCAGGGCTGCCATCATAGTGAAACAGAGACCATGTTCCCAGCTCTGAAAAGACAAAAGGGGGAGAGAAGAGGCGCCTCTGGGTGCAGATTTTTCAACAAGTTTTAATATGCAGTACATTTTCTCTTATGATACACTCACATTTTATGAGTTTTAATAGGACATCAAGTCATATCCCATTGTGTGGGACTGTCCTCATTGAAGTTGATCCCTAGAGCTCCTTCTCTGTGCGTCCTTGGTGGTTGTTTTGATGACTCTTCAACGCTGGATGGTGTTCGGCAAGCTGCGGTGGAGTCCTCGGCTCGAGGCTTGGAACGCAGAGAGATGTCAGGCAGAGGGGGAAGGACGTCACCAGAGTGTGACCTGGTTTTGAGAGAGTACAAGCTGTGGATGGAGTAAGCAGCCGTGCTCCTTTATTTAGCTTGATAAAGGAGCGTGGCTGCTTACTCCATCCATGGCCCGTACGCACACGAAACCTGGTCGCACTGCGGTGACGTCATACCCCTCCGTCTGACATCCCTCTGCGTTCCAAGCCTCGAGCCGAGGACATGCTCCACCACAGCTTGCCAAACACCATCCAGCAGTGAAGAGTCATCATAACAACCACCAAGGACGCACAGAGAAGGAGCTCTAGGGATCAACTTCACAGAGCACAGTCCCACACAATGGGCTATGACTCGATGCCTTCTTTTAACTCCTAAAATATGAGTGTATCATAAGAGAAAATGTATTGCATATTAAAACTTGTTGAAAAATCTGCACCCAGAGGTGCCTCTTCTATCCCCCTTTTGTAATATCCAAGAATGACTGCTTTTAGCCCTGTAATATCTGGGATATCATTGGATGAGTGACCTCAGCTCCACTTGGAGACGTACTTACCTGTGAGTGCTGTTTGACTACCTTTGAGAAAAGGGGTCAAATTTTTCCGGTAAGTGTGGAGTGTAGTTTTTAAACTGTTAAGTAATGTGCTTTACTAGTTAGGACAGGTGTCTTATTGTTTCATTTGAAATGTGAACATAAATGTTGGGTCGAACATAAATAAAAATCATATATTATAATATTTGAAAGGCCAGTGAACTATTTTCTGACAATTACATAAGGAACTGCACAGACAAGCAGATTTAACTGATCATTAAACTACTATTTTTTCATTCCTCCAGTTTGCCCATGTAAGAAACGTTTTCACTCCTCCACATTCTGCATGTGATTACCTTCACAGGCAGCATACACAAATGTTAGCACAAGAGGACAAAGAGGTAACTTTGCCTCTAAATACAAAGTTGTACTGGCGTATCCATTTATCATTCAGCTTTAAAGACAGAACAATCTGGATATTCTGATTAGAAGAGCAAGAGTTAAAATATACAGTAGACAGGGAAAAAAAAAACATAGGTCCACATTGTGTATAGGAAAAACACTATACACTGACTAAATTTAAATGATTTCCATGACTCTCTAAACAATCATAATATATTAGGATTAGGTACATTCCCAAGTCACATCATTTAGGGTGAATAACCACAATATTTTTTTTTATATGTGTTAAGTATAGTGTGTCAGAGCTAACATTTTGTTACTCTTGGGTGACTTATGCAAAAGGCAACAAGGTGTTCACTATTGTAGTTCTCCAAGTGTGTCAAGTTATCCCGCTGGAGTTTTTAAAGTATAGTAAATTTAGCACATTGAAGGAAAAGTCCAGTTTAGATTAACAATTAACAAATATTCTAGCAATTTTGCAGTTATTTTTATAATTTAATTATGAGCATTTATATTACACCATTATTTCCTATGGCGTTGATTACAGCAATGTTATAATACTATAAAAAAATTAAATTTTCACTTCAGCCTATAGCTAACCTTGATTTTCTATAACTGCTGAAGCCATGACAACAGTCTTTGCTCCATAATCAGGAATTCCAAGATTCCTAGCCTAAATACTGTATATCAACCATACACATAAGAGTCTTCTGTGTTTTAGGGCCTCGTTCACACGGTTTGATTGAATACATGCCCTGTTCATTGATGTGTTTTACGGGAACAGAATGAACAGGTGTTGCATGCATTCCCCTGCCAGCAGTCCCATTATTGATTATTGGGAAAAAAGGGCTGCACAGACACAGCTGATTCTTCCAATATGACATCCATGCAGAGACACAACCCTAAATGAACCAAGGGTGCCCCAAATTTGTGCAGCTGCTTTATCCCAATGGACAGCAATGGGAATGCATGCAACACCTGTGCAAGTGCCTATTGGTAAACATGGCCCTGCATGGGGCACAGATTAAATCACCCCATGTGATTGAAACCGAACAGTCTAGCGCATTAAAGCCCAACACAAAATTTGTTGTGCCCCCCCACCCATTCTGCAAGGATTAACTACTCATTAAGTCTAGGGGTAGAAGAATAAGGGGTAATACCTACTTTACTCCTCTCTCCTGCAGGCTCCCTCCATCCAGGTGACTGCTCCCATGAAGCCTTCTCCAGTTCCTGGCCACAGTCACACATCTGCCTCCTCCATGTATCCATGTAAGGTTAACAGCCCTGAATTCTATGTGTCGATGCTGAGAAACTGCCCACAGCCTAGATCAAGGGTGTTAAACTCAATTCATTGTGGGCTGCATCAGCATTATGATTGCCCTCAAAAGGGCCGGTTGTAATTGTAAGGTTAGATGTCCAGTGCATCCCCTCCCCTTTACATTATGTTTCAATCATTTTTATTGAAGTTTAACAATACAAAGTATAAAGATCTCAGCTTTTCAGTATACCGTATACAACATAGTCAGGGAGTCCTACATTGAACATTCCAAAAAGACTTAAGTAATCCTCCTCGTATAGCATATCTGGATCATTCTCACTTCCTGACGTGCACTGTAAAACATCTGCATAAGGAATTATGGTATATATACCCAACTAAACCATAAATCTTAAACTGGATACAGTACCACTGTGACCATAACCTAAGGCCTATTTTCGATCCTAGGCCCCAGCGTATGTTCTACCTGCTGGGAGGGACCAGCTTCCCATCTGACAAGCACGAGAGTCTGGCTCCTCCTGTCACTCGGGTATCTCCCACTATAGCCCAAGTCGGCAATGGTCCACCAAGAGTGAGCAAGAAAAACCACCACAAAAAAATATAACAGAAAGTGATACCCAATAATTAAGAATTTTTCCTTAACCAAGATGGGGGGGGGATGAAACAAAGTAGAAATAAAGTGTAAAGGACGGGGCAGATAAAGGAAAGAAGGGAGGGGGAGGGGGGGTGAACTATGGCACCGTGCCCAAAAACCCATCTCTGGGGAATAGATCTAGGTTGTGAGCATCCTGGGGACGTTTGTTGAGTATCTTATCCATGGATCCCAAACTTTATGAAACAATTTCATCTTGTACCATTGCAGTTAAAGCGGTGTTTCAATCGTTTTTCGTTTTTTTTTTTTTAAAGTTTTAGGCTCCTCTTACCTATGTTAAATAGCAGCCCTTGTGTCCCAATTTATTGGCCCCCAGGATGCGATTCTACTGCCAAACGATAAGTTAGATTTCAGTCTTCAGGCAGTTTTCATCTTTATTCATGGCACGCTGGGCACGTTGAAGCCCAGCACTAATCATTTCCGGGATACGGCGGTGAATGCTGGCGTCCCAGCATGCACCGCTGTATCCCGCGAATGTCCTTTGCTCTGCTGTGTTGACGGCGAACGGCGCCGTCAACACAGCACAGTTACCATGGCAACGGCCGGGGGGTCAATATGACCCGCTTGCCGAGTCACATGACCAGCATGCCGAGTCACGTGACCGCGGTAATATCGCGGGATTTCAAGAGAGATCGTCTCCTGGGAACATCACATCTAATTCCCAGGAGACTCAGCGCATCGGGGGAAAGATAGGCACGCCCAATAATCCGCGGGGAGAGGTGATTGACAGGCCACATTGGCGAAAATATAAAGGTAAGCCTTTATAAAAAAAAAAAAAAAAAAAAACACTGATTTGTAATGGTCACTGGGAGACAGTAAGGCTCATAGAGAGTGAAATATTAGGGTGAACCTCCGCTTTAACCGTTCGTTTAACATAAGCCACAACAGTTTATGTCTAAGCTGGTCAAAAGACAGGACAACGGACCTCCAGTTCCTGGCTTTAGTTATTTTAGCTGAAATGAATATAAATGTGAGAAGCCGCCTCTGGGAACTAGATGCTTCCATCACCGCACCACCCAAAAGTGCACGTTTTGCCGATTTCGTCAAGTTAATCTCCTGACCATGGGACAAATCCACCATATGTGTGATATGTGGATCCTACTTGGCCACAGCCTCTAAAGCACCCAGAGGTGGCTCCAGTTACAAAGGTTGCCAATCTAGCTGGCACCATATACCATCTCAATAATACCTTGTAGTTGGCCTCTATTATAGAGGTGTTGATAAGCGGTCGAGATGCTGACTCTGAGATCACGTGCCATTCTTCAAGTCCAATCCCCTTTACATTAGATGTCAAGAGCCACCTGTGACCCCACCATCAGAAGTTGAGTCTCCCTCTCTCCCTTACATCACAGTGGACCCCCCTTTCCTTATGCTGCTGCTGGGAAGAAGCTGGATGCATTGCTTGAAAGCAGAAAGTAAGGGTCTGGAGGACGAACAGAGATGGGCTGGAGCTCTCCTGCAGCTGCAGGAGAGGTGCGATGGCCACTTGAAATGGCTCGGAGGGCCAGATTTGGCCCGTGGGCCTTATTTGACACCTGTGCCTAGAGTGTCAGAGACAAGAAGCCCCCTAGACCCAACAAGCAATTTAATCCCTTGCAGGTTCATGGGGGCTAACTCTCACACTGCTGAAGGTGCCATTACAATGAACTAATAAAAAATCCAGCAAACATGAGCAAGGACACTGCAGAGAAGGGTTAATTAGACAAACTAATAGTCATCATATTGTGGTCAGGTGATTCCTTATACCAGAAAGTACAGCAAAAAAAGTATTGCAATTTTGGATAGTACATTGAATGCTAGCCTTTCTTGCCCTTGATATTTCTAAAGAGACACTATAACGCCATTCATTTCACTGAAAGGCCAAGAGGTCTTTCACTGTATTGTTGCCCTGTACCGTGATTTTTGTGAAATTGCTTTTTCACTTGAACCTTTTGTACAGCTTCCCCCCTGGTTTCATAGCATGTTGTTGACTAATGGAGCAGAAACACACCTAACACCTGGGAGAACTCCAGCCTGGCCTGACCGGAACTCAGGCCACATTTCTCAAACCTGCCATTTTCCCTAGACACATTTCTATGCCCAAGAGAAACTGCCAAAATGGTTTAACAAGTTTCTTTGCAGATTTTGGAATTTGTATTGTACTGAAATTGACGGTTTGTTCACAGATTTGGGTTGTGAGCAAGACCCACTAGAATGGCATATCTTTATTGACCCAGTGTTAAGCCTCAAGGCTTGCTTTTTAGACAATAACAATATACAGTCCACCCCTTAATATCTTTTGGTTATGTTTCACACATGAAAGAAACATACAAAATAGATGGGACTGTGGTTGAAGCACATCCAGTGCACCAAGTACTACTAGACTGTGGAGATCTAAAAGTAGTGGCTCTACTGCTTAGAATGCAGCTTGAATATACCAAGTACAGTTATTATACACTATATTTTCAAAAGTATTGTGACGCCTACCTTTACACACACATGAACCTTAATGGCATCCCAGTCTTAGTCCATAGGGTTCAATATTGAGTCGGCCTACCCTTTGCAGCGATAACAGCTTCAACTCTTCAGGGAAGGCTGTCCACAAGGTTTAGGAGTGTGTCTGTCTATGGGAGGTCCGGCGCTGATGTGGATGAAAAGGCCTGACTCACAGTCTCCGCTCGAATTCATCCCAAAGGTGTTCTATCAGGTTGAGGTCAGGACTTTGTGCAGGCCACTCAAGTTCCTCCACCCCAAACTCGCTCATCTATGTCTTTATGGACCTTTATGACTGCATAGTCATGTTGAAAGAGGAAGGTGCCACCCCCAAACTATTCCCACATAGTTGGGAGCATGAAATTGTCTTGGTATGCCGAGGCCTTAAAAGTTCCCTTCACTGGAGCTGATGGGTTAAGCCCAACCCCCCCCCCCCCCAAAAAAAAAACACACTATAATGCCCCCTCCACCAAAGGATTTGGACCAGTGCACAAAGCAAGTTCCATATAGACATGGATGAGCGAGTTTCAGGTAGAGGAACTTGACTAGCCTGCACAGAGTCCTGACCTCAGCCTGACAGAACACCTTTGGGATGAATTTAAGTGGGAACTACGAGCCAGCCTTACAAATGTGCTTCTGGAAGAATGGTCAAACATTCCCATAGACACACTCCTAAACCTTGTGGACAGCCTGCCCAGAAGTGTTGAAGCTGTTATAGCTGCAAAGGGTGGGCCAACTCAATATTGAACACTATGGCACTTGTTGACCTGAAAAAATATATATATATATATTTTTGCCTACGCTTCACATAAGACTAAGCCTGAGGAAAGTTTTTATAAAAGAGATGAACAAGGAAGGTTTTTATTATTATTATTGGATGGGCAGTGTGATGTAAGGGGCACTGTTTTGTGGAGGGGCACTACAATGTAAAAAGGGGAGATGAGGACACTGTAGGGCTGCATTAAAAGGGGGACTATGGACACTGACGTAAAAGAGGGATCGGTGATGTAAAGGGGAACTGTAATTTATTAAAGTGCAAACATGAGAAAACATTTTTACTGACTGGACCTCCATAAATTTTAGTCCAAGATCTCTGAACCAACCTGTAGGACTTTGCCACCAGGATTGAGCTGAACAATTTCAAGGATTTTCGTCTATGCATCTTTGGCTTATTTTCATAATGGTCCTATATGGCCAATAATTATTGAATATTATTTTCCCATAAAAGCCAAATTTCTGAAGCAGTGGTAGAGATAAAGTGCTAAATGTCCAACCACAATTCACATTCACACTTTTTTTACCTTCAAACTTCATTTTTAGTATATGACCAAATCTTTTAAAATTTGTATTTGTGCCTTTGTATAACCTGTATTGTCAACTTTGTACACACCTAGGAGAGCTCAATTATTTTTTTCCCAAAAGGAATTAAACAAAAAGTAAGTAAACTGAAGTGAAAGTCTATGTTTCTGAAGTCAGGCTAGTGTAGAATGGTCTGTAGGTAACTGCACTTAAAGCCCAACTTTGAACCCTGCCTCTTGCCAGGCGATCACAACCTGGAGGCCCCTCAGCAGTGTGTTATGGCATCTTTTTTTTTACAGATTCTTATGTCTTCAGGCCACTATACCCATGTCACCTAAGAACAGAGCTGTATCCTGGCCTAGGCCATCAAGGCCCAGGCCTAGGGCAGCACTTTGCAGGGGGGCAGCACGAAAAGCGTCCCCGCCGGCTTGCGCTACACTGTTAGGAAAATTAGTCTAGCGCCCCCATAAAGCGGCCGCGCTGCTTCTGGTATGTGGGCGGCCGGCATTCCGCAACTGCGGGGGGGGGGGGCGCTTCCAATTTTGACTGTTTTATCATCCTGGACCACAAACCTTCCTCACTGTCTTATATGTTTCTGCTGCACCATCTACTTAAAACTGTAGGCAACACTTTTTTTTTTAATTTTGGGTAGAGTAAGGGAGGGTTACAGCCCCTGTCAGTTTATTTTTTTACCATTCCTGTCCCATTGCGAAGATTTCCCTTCCCTTCATGGGCAACCAGGAAGTAGGGAGGAAATCTAAGTAAATTAAGGGAATCCATTCCCCCCCCCCCCCCCCCCAGGCCCTCAGAACTTGTGTCCTCACTCGAAAATTTCAGGGCGGGTCTTAAACAACACAGGGTGTGGCTGTGACAGGAAGGGGTGGGTAATATTTAAATTAGGGGGTGCACGAGTTTAGTCAGGCCTAGGGCAGCACAAAACCTAAATACACCTCTGCCTAAGACCCCATACACACTATTAGATTTTCTGCAGATTATTGTCTTCAGATTTAGCAAAACCATATACTGTGAGGTCTAACATTAACAGTTTCAATTTGTATGCAGGCAGGCCCTTGCAGTACATGGTTCTGGTAAATATGAAGACAAAAATCTGCAGAAAATCTAATAATGTGTATGCAGGGCTGGTGCAAGGATTTTTGACACCCTAGGTGAAACCCAATTTTGCCGCCCCCCTTGGCTCCACCCCTGTCCCCACCCCCTTTACCCTGCCCATGTATACCCCACCTTTGTAACAAAGCGCCCATCAAATGCAGCCTCACCAGCGCCCATCAAACACAGTCTCACTAGCGCCCATCAAATATAGCGTCGCCAGCGCCCATCAAATACAGCGTCGCCAGCGCCCATCAAATACAGCGTCGCCAGCGCCCATCAAATACAGCGTCGCCAGCGCCCATCAAATACAGCGTCGCCAGCGCCCATCAAATACAGCCTCACCAGCGCCCATCAAATACAGCCTCACCAGCGCCCATCAAATACAGCCTCACCAGCGCCCATCAAATACAGCCTCACCAGCGCCCATCAAATACAGCCTCACCAGCGCCCATCAAATACAGCCTCACCAGCGCCCATCAATGCAGTGTGTGGGGGGGGGGGCATTTGGCAGATATTTTAATACACATACACATTTTAAAATTTCATGTCAATGATCATGAGAGGGGTTCAGGGATCAGGATACTCCAAAACGACACTAGCAATCAACAGGAGGCCCGTGCCCCTTGAAGAAGCGATCTTTCGCGAAACTGGTAGCGCGGTACATCGGTATCACCCCCCTTGACTGCTTGGTTTCCCTGGACGGGTTGTCTGTATGTATCAGGCCAGGACATCAGACTAGAAGGCTTTTTAACCACTGACAAAATGTGAGTGTTTTTTTGTCTTGTTTTTAAAATAAAGTTTAAGGTTTTACACTATCGAGGCCCCTCCTCTGTTTTCTTTTTCCAATCTATGAATTAAGCTTGTTCACGTTTTGGAGTAATGGAATGAGGCAGAGCTGTATCCTGGCCTAGGCCAACAAGGCCCAGGCCTAGGGCAGCACTTTGCAGGGGGGCAGCACGGAAAGAATCCCTGCCGGCTTGCGCTACACTGTTAGGAAAATTAGTCTAGCGCCCCCAAAAAGCGTCCGCATTGCTTCTGGTATGCGGGCGGCCGGCATTCCGCAACTGTTGAGGGGGGGGTGGGCGCTTCCAATTTTAAATGCTTTATCATCCCATGTTTCTGCTGCACCATCTACTTAAAGTAGAACTATAGGCAACACTTTTTTTTTCATTTTGGGTAGAGTAAGGGAGGGTTATTATTATTATATATTATTTTTTACCATCCCTGTCCCATTGCGAAGATTTCCCTTTCACTTCCTGCTCTATGGGCAACCAGGAAGGAATCATTGCCCCCCCCCCCCCCCCCCGGCACTAGTGTCCTTACTCGAAAATTTCAGGGCGGGTCTTAAACAACACAGGGTGTGGCCTTAAAAGGAAGGGGTGGGTCATATTTAAATTAGGGGGTGCACAAGTTTAGTAAGGCCTAGGGCAGCACAAAACCTAAATACACCTCTGGAATGAGGTGATGATCCCCATTAGACTGTCTCCATCCAGCTTGTGGCTCCGCAAATCCCTATACCTACATGCTACCTGGAGTCCCCTATAATCAAGGGACCGCTGGGATCTGGTAAGCAGATTCATATGCTTTGGTGGTGGAGGATCCTAGCTATTTGGTTATCACTCCGAATTGGCGTCTAATTTGATTGTCTAATCTGAGTACTCTTTCTCTTCACTGGTGAAGGACTATTTCACTCTGATCACTTCCGTGATCCAACTTTTCAATCACTTCTTAAACTTTTGTTTGAGACTTTTTTTCCATGTTAATTGATCACAAGTTGACCGATTAATTCTCAACTGGTCTCCACAATTTATATTTGTATGTTTATTGTTTACAATGTTTAGTGCAACTTGTTTTTTTTCCAATCAACAGGAGGACAATCTTCAACCTAAATCCTCATAAATGCAGTTACACAAGAAGTTGTCATCACATATATACATCTAGCACTCACTCCCGCAGGAGCTGCTGGTTTGATGTGGGATCAGCGTAATTGAAGTTACCTCTGTAATATGTCTAGTGGTGACAGCAGTGACGGAATGTCCAGGCAGTTGGTTGACGTTTATAAATGCTTTATTCTCGGTCAACACAACCAACAGTCAACTTGGAATAGATAGGACAGATTGGTGAAAAGAGCAACCTTGCAGATCCAGGCTTTGGATAGAAAGAAGCAATCCTGCCTCCAAATAGTAGTCTCGCTTTCGTCGCCACCCCAGCCGGGATGGGTGCAGTGCACCCGGACAGGCCTCCATCACAGACCTGGCAGCCGGAGTGTCACTGTGAGCTCTGAGAAGGAACAAGTCTCTGCCACCAACTTGGCTTTAGTGAATTAGTAAAGGCCTCTGCCACAGGTCCAATACTCAAGGACAAGAATTAAAGCGGATCCTCTCAGTCAATAGTTGGGCTCACTGACTGACAGTTTGCAACTCACAACCTGTCAGTGTCCGGTCACCCAGATCCCCGATGGTTCCATCTAAATCCTATTGGATCACCTGCTTCCGGGTTCACCTCAGACCGACTCCCCACCGAACAGCACCCAGCTAGGGATCTCTCTCTAAGTGTGGGGTCCCAGTAAGTCACTGGAATTCCCCCTTTGGTTGCTTCAGTTTATCTGAGCCATATGGGCCCAGAGCCCATACTCCCATATGGGCCCCGGTCAGATATGCCATAGTGGTGGGGCCCGTGATGTGCACACACCCTGAAGGTGGGTGTCGCACCTGGAACCAGGAACCCGCGAAGACCCTGAAAAATGGCGTCTGCCACAGATATACCCCTCCCAGCATGCCCCGCGAGGAGAAACTTCTTCAATTGGCTGCTGTGGAAAAGCAGCCCTGCCTGGACCCCTCTGGCGCGACCTACTGCCCAGAGATGGAACTACATCTCCGAAGCACAGAATGACCCACAGGACGGTTCAGGGCTGGCAATAGCCACATTTTAGTAAATTAACATTGGGTGAGAGCAGATAAGTCTCTCACCTCACTAAATTTACAATAGCGTCCCTACTGAAAGTAGAGGGGCGCTACATACAATATACAACAGTTTTTACTCTCCACACCAGTGTCACCAGGTGACGGTCTTGAGCTCAGCAAACTTCAGACAATATGACAGGTGACCCTGTAATTGCTACCTGTCCTTCGCATGATCAACTCTGCTGTACTGTGTACCTGTCTGCTTCCTCTGTGTTGGTGCCTCTTCCAGGCTCCACCTGTCCCCAAGGCCGCCAGGTGCCAGTGCCATGCTATATCCCATGATGCATCATCTATTTCTGCTCCAGACACGGCCAGGAGAGCGTGGGGTGGGGGGGGAGGCGCTGTGCTGCTGGACACTGTAGAGAGGAGTAAGAGCGGCCTGTGGACACAGAGCAGAGAGGAGGGGGTTGCTGCCTTGTTCTGAACAGAGAGTGTAGAGGGGGATTGCTGGCCACATGTGACACAGTGTCAGAGGCCCAGAGCGGAGAGCTGAAGCCACGCGGGGGGGGGGGGGGGGGTTTGAGTGTTGGTTCTGCTGCTTGACATGTCAGGTGCTGCTGCCTGGTGGGCAGTGCAAGCTCTGTGGAGGACAGTGCGGGACTCAGAGTATAATAACCAGCGGCCGGGCGCCCTAGGCGGCAGTGCGCCCTAGGCGGTCGACTATTCCGCCTAGTGGTAGCGCGGCCCTGTGTGTATGGGGTCTTAGGCAGCATGCAGCGTTTTCCTCTTCTTCTGCAATCTCCTGAAGGTCCATCAGAACAACATCAACACCGCTCTCTACGACAATACACTGTAAGTGCAGGGTGTTGTGGTGTTACACTGTACCTCTTTAGTTTGCCAGGATGAATGACAGCCAACATCAATCCACCTGGTAGACTGAAGACATCTTGTGGGGATAAAGAAGTATTGTGAGGGACAGCTCCAGATACGTATTTCAACTGAAACTTCTAAAAACTACTTTTTTCTGCGAACAAAGTTGGAACCTTATGACCAAAAAAATTAGCATGAAGTTGAGCTCTTAAAAATCTCATATTAATAAGTATCCTTTATTGAATAAGGACAGATACATATTAATGATAATTATTTTCCTTTGAGCAATTTTTTATAATATGCAAACATATTCTTGAATGTGACTGGTGGGGAACTAATGTAATTTCTTGGTATGGACTCCACACTGGCTCATGATGCCCATAGTGTATAGAACTGGGGATAATGAGCGATTACTTGCAACAGATATGCTTGGTATTGGTTACAGGGATTTTCGCACTATTTTTGTAGCCCTTTGGGTGACATCACCAACCAGGCATTGCAACCATTGGTCGGCAATCTGTCCTCTTCCCTGAAGCCAGACACTGAGGAGATCATGTGTCTGGATCAGAGAATAGATAAGCATCTTCTTTTATAAAAGGTGGTTAGACTGGGCATTAGAAGGGGGTGGGAACAGTTTTAGACTTAGTTAGAGCCTGGAATGCCACTTTAAGGTGGGGTTTTGAAGGATCTGTTGATCTTACAGAAAATAGGCAAAATTATGAAGCTTTTGTTGCATGCACCAAAGGGTCTTCGTGTGTATAATTTACCTTAGTAGACTTTTTTTTATTGCATGTGTATGACCTCCTCTGCTTTATAAGCGTAGAACAAAAATCATGGGCTTTGCTCTGATCCATGAACAAACCATAGCAGAGAGCTATCCCCCCATTTTGGTTAAATAGGTCTCACATAAATAATCTTCTTTGGCATGCTTTGGATCCAGAGTTAGCATGGTCAACAGCCCCCTACCCCCCTCCATCCAAACACATCTTTCCACTGTTGTCCAACCACTCAGCTTTGAAGGAGACAAATACCTAATTATTTGTGATTGACAGTGCTTATCTTTTGCTCCAGGTGCTTGCCTGAAACCAGAGCCGCCACTTATCATACAGAGCTGTGCACACTGCCAATAGAGGGAGTAGCGCTCAATAGAGGCAGCAAAACAAACAAAAATAAAACAGTGCTTGATTTCAATAGAAGGGGAGTGCTCAATAGAGGTGACTGAACATAAATGATACTTAAAAGGGGTTGTAAAGGTCCATTTTTTATTTTCTAAATTGGTTCCTTTAAGCTAGTGCATTGTTGGTTCTCTTACCTTTTCCGTCAATTTCCCTTCTAAAAATGTTTTTTCTTTGTCTGAATTTCTCTCTTCCTGTTTCTCCTCAGTAAGCTTGCCCCCATCATCTGACTGGGGGTTAGTCAGCCAGAACAGCTTACTGAGGAGGAACTGGAAGGGAAAAATTCATGCAGAGACAAACAACATTTAGAAGGGAAATCGAAGGAAAAGGTAAGTGAACCAACAATGCACTAGCTTAACCTCTTGCCGACGGCCCGCCGTAGTTTTACAGCGGCAGGTCGGCTCGGCTGCGCAAAATCCATAATTTAACGTGATTTTGCATTGCAGCCACTAGGGGTGCACGCGCCCCCTGCTCACCCCTGGTGCCGATGCAAGTGTCTGGCAGGCGTGATCACCGCCGGGCACCCGAGATCGCTCTTAATAGAGCGAGAATCGGGAGCAGTGTGTGCAGGCCCGGACTGGGACAAAAAATAGGCCCGGGCATTTTAGACTGAGCAGCCCGGGGGGGGGGGGGGCACAGCAGGGGTTAATGACGGGATGTGGGGGTGAGATAAAGAATGATAGATTGAAAGATTACGATAGAAAGAATAGATAGATAGATAGATAGATAGATAGATAGATAGATAGATAGATAGATACAGATAGAAAGAAGGGAAGGAAGGAAGATAAAGAAAGATAAAAGATAGAAAGTAAGAAGGAAGGAAGGAAGGAAGGAAGGAAGGAAGGAAGGAAGGAAGGAAGGAAGGAAGATAAAGAAAGAAAGATAGATACAGATAGAAAGAAAGAAGGGAAGGAAGGAAGATAGATAAATAGATATAGATAGATAGAAAGGAAGGAAGATGGATAAAGAAAGAATGAATAATATAGAAAGAAAGAAGGGAAGGAAGATAGATAGATAGAGAAAGATAGATAAAGATAGAAAGCAAGAAGGGAAGATAGATAAAGAAAGATAGAAAGAAAGAAGGGAAGGAAGATCGATAAAGAAATAAAGATAGATAAATATAGAAAGAAGGGAAGATAGATAGATAGATAGATAGATAGATAGATAGATAGATAGATAGATAGATAGATAGATAGATAGATAGATAGATAGATAGATATGAAGATATATAAAGAAAGACAGATAGATAAAGATACAAAGGAAGATAGATAGATAGATAGATAGATAGATAGATAGATAGATAGGAATGAAGATATATAAAGAAAGACAGATAGATAAATAGATAGATAGATAGATAGGAATGAAGATATATAAAGAAAGACAGATAGATAAAAGATACAAAGAAAGAAGGGAAGGAAGATAGATAGATAGATAGATAGATAGATAGATATAGAAAGAAGGGAAGGAAGGAAGATAAAGAAAGATGAAAGGAAGGAAGGAAGGAAGGAAGGAAGGAAGGAAGGAAGGAAGGAAGGAAGGAAGATAAAGAAAGAAGGGAAGGAAGGAAGATAGATAAATAGATATAGATAGATAGATAGATAGATAGATAGATAGATAGATAGATAGATAGAAAGGAAGGAAGATGGAAAAAGAAAGAATGAATAATATAGAAAGAAAGAAGGGAAGGAAGATAGATAGATAGAGAAAGATAGATAAAGATAGAAAGCAAGAAGGGAAGATAGATAAAGAAAGATAGAAAGAAAGAAGGGAAGGAAGGAAGATAGATAAAGAAAGAAAGATAGATAGATAGATAGATAGATAGATAGATAGATAGATAGATAGATAGATAGATAGATATATATAGATAGATAGATAGATAGATAGATAGATATATAAAGAAATATAAAGATAGAAAGAAAGAAGGGAAGGAAGGAAGATAGATAAAGAAAGAAAGGTAGATAAAGAAAGGAAGGAAGATAGAAGATAGTAAGGAAGGAAGATAGATAAAGATAGAAAAAAAGAAGAGAAGGAAGGAAGATAGGTAGATAGATATAGATAGATAAAAATAGATAGATAGAAAGGAAGGAAGATAGATCGAGATAGAAAGAAAGAAGATAGATAGATAGACAGTAGCAGTGCATCTATAGAGGGGGCCGGAGCACCGCTCCCTCTGGCTCAGCAGCTCCCTCTGGCTCAGCTGCCCCCTCTGGCTCAGCCGCCCCCTCTGGCTCAGCCGCGACAATGGGCACAGTGGCGACAATGGGCACAGTAGCATCAATGGACACACTGGCATCAATGAGCACAGTGGCATCAATGGGCACAGTGGTGACAATGGGCACAGTGGCGACAATTAAAGGGCACAGTGGCTGCGTTTGATGGCATGGCACAGTGGTGACAAATTGATGGCACAGTGGCTGTGTTTGATGGCATGGCACAGTGGTGACAATTGATGGCACAGTGGCTGCGTTTGATGGCATGGCACAGTGGTGACAATTGATGGCACAGTGGCTGCGTTTGATGGCATGGCACAGTGGTGACAATTGATGGCACAGTGGCTGCGTTTTTTGGCATGGTACAGTGGTGACAATTGATGGCACTGTGGCTGTGTGTGATGGCATAGCACAGTGGTGACAATTGGTGGCACGGTGGCTGTGTTTGATGGCATGGCACAGTGGTGACAATCGATGGCACAGTGGCTGCGTTTGATGGCATGGCACAGTGATGCCCAGTAGCAGCATTTGATGGGCCAGTGGCTGTATTTGATGGGCACAGTGAGGCTCAATAGCAGCCGGGGGCTGTTCGTGGGCCGCGAGGGCCGTTCGCGGGCCGCTCGCGGGCCGCAACCGGCCCGCGGACCGCCGCGGCCCACCGGGCATTTGCCCGGTATGCCCTATGGCCTATGGCCAGTCCGGGCCTGCGTGTGTGTAAAAATCGCAGATCGCCACCATTACTAGTAAAATAAAAAATATTAATAAAAATGCCATAAATCTATCACCTATTTTGTAGACGCTATAACTTTTGCGCAAACCAATTAATAAACGCTTATACGTATTGGCCTAAACTGAGGAAACATTTTTTTTATATATTTTTGGGGGATATTTATTACAGCAAAAAGTAAAAAATAGTGGCCCGATCATTGACCAGAAAAATGGTCCGTGGCTGAAGTGGTCAAAGGAACCTATTTAGAAAAATGTAAAACTAACCTTTACAACCCCTTTAACAGAGGGGGTGCAAGCAAATGGGCTTGGCTTCAGCTTCACAATAGGAATGCCCAAAATCCAGCTTTATTAATTGGTGGGGCTCATAGGAAATTATAGCACAGATAATGATGGGATTATATCAAAAAAGATAGCTTATACACTGTTGTCATTCTGCTTGTGGGCATTGTGAAGCCCACAAGCACTTACTTCCTGGAAGTCTTAGGCCGCGTACACACGATCAAATTTGTCTGCTGAAAACGGTCCGATGGACCGTTTCAGCAGACAAATCCGATCGTGTGTACGGGCTAGCGGACAGGTTTGTCTATCGGACAAATTTCAAAGCATGCTTTGAAATTTGTCCGCTACAAACCTGTCCGTCGGATATGTCCGCTGGTTAGTACGGCAAACCAGCGGACATATCTTCCCGCACATGCGCCGTATCCTCTGAATGGATCCGACGCATGCGCACGGAAGTGTTTACTTCCTGGTGCGGTGACGTAGCGGTGACGTGGCGGCGTCAACGTCACCGCCGCTTCACCACGCTGTCTGCCGGCGGTGTGTACACGCCATCGGACCGAAATCCGATGAGACATGTCCGCTCTAAACTGTCCGTCGGACAAGTTTGAGCGGACATATCTCATCGTGTGTACGAGGCCTGAGAGGGAGATGATGTCCAAACTTTCGATCCCCACTGTACTATGCTAAGATAGTCATTAAGATTACTAACCACTGGTCTACTAAGATGAAAAGGGCACTAAAGTCTGTTCATTAACAAACTTTCTATCTAGCTACATACATATGAATGACTCAGTGAATGAGATCTTTATGATAAAGAACTTCAACATTCAGTCTATGAAGATTGGTCTATTGAAGCCTGATGCAATTTGGCTTTTCTTAGTTAAAATAGACTTTAACCGCTTCAATACCAGGCTTTTATACCACCTCCATACCGGGCCTATTCTGACACTTCTCTCCTACATGTAATAATCATCATTCTTTTGCTAGAAAACTACACAGTACCCCCAAACATTATATATGTTTTTTTTAGCAGACACCCTAGGGAATAAAATGGCGGTCATTCCAAAGTTTTATCTTGCACGGTATTTACGCAATTATTTTTCAAACGCCTTTTTTTTGTAAAAAAAATTGTTTCATGAATTAAAAAAATAACAAAACAGTAAAGTTAGCCCAATTTTTTTGTATTATGTGAAAGATTATGTTACACCGAGTAAATAGAGACCCAACATGTCACGCTTTAATTATGCGCACACTCATGGAATGGCGCCAAACTTCGGTACTTAAAAATCTCCATAGGCAACGTTTTATTTATTTTTTACAGGTTACAGTTTATATTTACAGAGGAGATCTAGTGCTAGATTAGTTGCTGGCACTCTAACGCACGCGGCGATACCTGACTTATGTGGTTTAAACGGCGTTTGCATATGTCGGCGGGACTTGCGTGTGCGTTCCCTTCTGCACGCGAGCTATCGGGGACAGGGGCGTTTTAATTATTTTTTATCTTTTATTTATTTTTTTGACTTATTTTTTATTTAATTTTACACTTTTTTTCATTTTTTTTCCCACTTTTATTCCTATTACAAGGAATGTAAACATCCCTTGTAATAGGAAATGTGTGTGACAGGTCCTCTTTATGGAGAGATGTGGGGTCAATAAGACCTCACATCTCTCCTCCAGGCTGGAAACCATGAGATCGGTGAAAAAAAATTCACCGATCTCATGAATGGGGGCATACAGCCGCAATTGCGGCTTTGTTTACTTACGGGGACCCGGGCGTGACGTCATCAGATCGCGCCCGGGTCCTCCGACGGTCATAGAGATGACTGGTGACCATCTGGTCACCAGTCATCTCTATGCTTCCTGCCGACGCCGACGATTCGTTCTCCGGGCCCTCGAAGGCACAGGTGAGGGGGGGGGGGGATGTCTCCTCCCGCGGCCTGTAAGAACGATCAAGCGGCGGAACCGCCGCTATGATCATTCTTAGGCGGCGTACACACGACCGAGGTTCTCGCTAGAAACCAGCGAGAACCTCGCTGGAAGCTGCATTCCAGCGAGGACCTCGGCCGTGTGTACGCTCTCGGCGAGCATCCCGTCGGGAATGCCGTCGAGCAGAAATAGAGAGCATGTTCTCTATTTGCTCGACGGCCCGCCTGGATGAATGGCTGGTTGCCATTCCCGACGGGCGGGTCACCGAATCTGACGGCCGGCAGAGAACCTCGACGGGCGGAACGATGTGTTCTGCCCATCGAGGTTCTCTGCCGTGTGTACGCGGCTTTACATTGTGCAGAATCGTCGGCTGAAGAAGAGGATATCTGGATGATGCCTCTGGCTGCAAGCATCATCCAGATATTCGCCTGCAATGCCCAGGCCGTCAATTGACGGCCACTTAGGATGGTAGATCCCATCCCAGGCCATCAATTTTCTATGGCTGGGTATTGAAGTGGTTAATAACAACAGTATGTGCCAGAACGTCCTTCTCTCCTTATCTTTAGAAACGTGGACACTCAGTTAAAATAGGAAATGCACCATATTAATAATAGAAACATCAACTGTTTGTTATTTTATATACCGCGCAATTAAAAGGATGATTACATGACAGGTTCTCTTACATGTGATTTGGAAGAGTTATCATCGTGTCAGCAGAAATAATGTTTTTGTAGCATTGCCTGTATCTCTGTAAAATGTGCACATAAGCATCAAGCCCATTTAACATCTGTTCGCCTTTTTAAAGCGAGAATAACTCCTACATTATTCTGTCTCAGATGTCAGTCACCCAATGCAGATTTTTCTGCATATTATCTGGTTGTATGCTTTCAGTCAGCTAGGACAGGTTCCCAATCCATGCTAATGTATATACCCCTTTCCCCAGAACCCAATAAATTGGACTAGGAAGGCATAAAGCAGTTTTTTTTTTATGTCACAATGTAGAGTATAAGATTTCCTATCATCTGTGCTCAGTCTTGCCACACAGAGTTAATCCTGCGCTGAGCAATCCTCTTTTATTGTTCAGTGAAATAAAAATGCACTTACAGAGAAAAACCTTCGTCCGTACCATCCCCTTGCTGTGAGTGACAGGTTATTTACAAATCTCATGCACTAGCCTGGAGACAGGCATTATTTTTTAATTCCCACCCCCACTCCTTTTCTGGAATCATGTGGTTACTTTTCTGGATTTTGACTGCATGTTAGTGATCATAGCAGAATTTAGTGTAAGGAATACAGAGGAGAAAATGCATGTTGTCAAGGGGAGTGTAGAAGAGCGCAGGGAGACTACTGACATCACGACTCCACCCACCGAGCTCCAGACAACAGATCCACCCACAGAATCTGCAGTTTTTCAGTTCTTAGAACAGACAGAGGGGAGACATTTGACAGGCAAGGATACATGCAGGAGGCATCTATATCCTTATAGATTGGCACTAGTTTAAAAAGGATAAGAGTGGGTTTACATCCACTTTAAAGCTTTGAGCCTGACAAGCATGGGCATGTGGTCGCCCCTCCCTTTATAAAACATAGGATAGAGTTGTATAGTAGGATGTCAGGAAGTTATGCAGAGGTTTAATGTATTAGTGACAGGGCCCATTCAAGAAGTTTTCAAATAAGAATGGGGGCGGGATTAAGGTGTACAGGCTGATTGGATATTGCCCATATGGTCGTGTGACCCCCTGAGGAATGTTCTGGAAAGGGGCTTATTAAATATAGGACCCCTCACACAGGTATTTCCGCCAGTGCCCATCTAGCCAGTGTAGGTGCTACAAGCTCCCCACCCCCTCCCTTGTTGCTAAGCACGTATATGTAGTCTGTCACCCTGCATAAGAGCCGGTTCACACTGCGGCGGCACGACTTCGGGGGCGACTCTGCAAGTTGTCCTGAAGACTACTTCAGAGGTGATTAGAAAAATGACTTCTGTATAGAAGTCAATGCAGGTCGCCCCGAGCCGCCCCCGAAGTTGCGCAAGAACCTTTTTCTAAGTCGAAGCGACTTGCGTCGCTCCCATTAGAATGATTCTATTGCATAGAATGGGACGCGACTCGCCCCAGTGTGAACCGGCTTCATTGGTTTTGAACCTATCCTGTATGCGCAAGTCCTTTAAGACTGAGCTGTTTAAAGTTTATTATTGCAATTGATGGATTTTAAGAATTAATAAAAATTATCTGAATACTGTTATTTATTGATCTGAATATACCAATAAACGTGTTGCGGCTAATCTTTGCCAAAGCAGTTTGTGTTTTATTCAAATAGGTATTATAAATTTGGTATTTGGGGAGGGTAGATGCGGCCTTCATTCCCATGCTCGATTATGTCTGGTCTCACTGCCTTAAAAGCGCTATTAAAAGGAAAAATGTAGAAAAAAATAATTAGAAAAATTAACAAACATGTTACTTGCTTTGTGGAATGGTATTGTACAGTGCAACCTTAAACCTCCTCTTCTGGGGTGTCCTGCCTGCGCTCTTGACTCCTCATTTGCAAGTGCCCCCTTGACAAGCCACTTGCTATGGGGGCACTCCTGCAGCCAGGTGAGGGCACTGCCCAAGGGCCCCATGCCACTAGGGGGCCCCATCAGGGTTGCCAGCCTCAGTAAAACCAGGGACAGTATGTAAAAACTGTGTTTTAAAAAAAAAAAATCCCAAGATTATAGCTGCCCAGCCTCTCCAGTACCTTTTAAGTGTTTGTATATGTATACTGTGTGTGTGTGTGTGAGGCCCCATAATCTCCTATTGCCCGAGGGCCCCATAATCTCCTATTGCCTGAGGGCCCAGTAAGTTGTCAGTCCGCCCCTGCCTGTAGCCTCTGCAGGCTCTGTTGGGGAGATTTACTAAAACAGAATCTGGTGCATATGTGCATGGTAGCCAATCAGCTTGTACAATTGAGCTGTTTCAGTATAACCTGGAAGCTGATTGTTTTCTATGCAGAGCTGCACCAGATTTTGCACTCTACAGTTTTAGTAAATAGCCCCCTGTGTGTCCATAGACATACACAGCGTGTCTCAGCCCTGCTCTCTCCTCACAGGATTTAAATGACTGTAGCAGGAGCCAATGGATAGAAAAAGAAGACAGGTAAGTATTTGAAGGAGGGGGGAGCCGATACTGAATTTTTTTTTACCCTTTCGCATTGAACAAACCTTAAAAGTGGATGTCTCCTATACCCAGTGAAGTGAACAGCCTCAGATGATACACAGAGATTTTCTCTTCCTATTCAGCACTGGGAGTGGATTCTTGGCATACAGCAAAGACAGCTGATTGGAAGAAAGGCACACGCCCCCACTCCACATAAGCAAAGGAAGGAAAAATGTGCAGAGCAACCTCCCTTGACACAAATTTAAGGCTGGTTTTTATCTTGGTTGATGGAGAAATTGTCAGAAGTTATCATGCTTATAACAGAGCAACGAAACAGCAGAAACACACAGGACTTAATGCTTTGGAGAGAGATAAGAAAACACTACAGATATATGTGCTTTGGTCAAATTTCATTAATCAGGTTTACATCCACTTTAATGTCTTTAGAAACCACATTAAATAATAAACATTATTCTGTGCCAGAAACTGTACTAATAGGGCCGACCCCTTCCTCTCTAACCATAAATATAAAAATACATTTTGTTATCTGCAGAAAAAAAAAGAAAAAAAATGTACAGAAAAACAAACAATATTTTACACATGGCTACATTAAAAAATTACACAAAACTAAATATCCTCTGTGCTTTGTGATACTGTTTGAGGTAAATTTGCCCAAGCTGCTGATCTGGTTGCTGAACAGCTACAAATCCAAAGGAGGCATTACAAGACTGGCAGACACGGGTATTACTCCTAGTGGCTTGGAAAGATGGGATTTGTAGTTTTACCATAGCTAGAGTGCTGAGATTGCCCAGCCCTATATGTAGTCATTTTGTTATTTGCCGACTTTACATTCCGTTCCATATATTTTGGTTTTATCCAAAACACATCAAAGTGTCAATAAAGCTGCAACATTTACATCAGTTACATCAAAGCACATAAAAAGTAGTTATATTATAGATAAGACTAGCAAGGGGGTGACCTTGATGCAGCCCTGTATCTCATAAAACATAAATCTTATTATAGGGTCATGGCTTTAGTTCTCTAGTCCATCAGGCTTTGGAGTAACTGCTTCCCATGCATTCACAATAGTCATGATGTGTTGGGCTGCTTGAGTGTGTACGCAAGCCGGTCTGTAAAGCCCCCGTACTCCCGACCTTTGTCCAACCAAAATCACATCGGAATTTCGACAGAATTCCATCGGAGTAAAAGAGAACATGGTCTCTATGTAAACCCAGATGGGGCATACACACGGGCGGAATTTCCGATGGAAAAAGTCAGTCAGACTTTTTCCATTGGAAATTCCGATCGTGTGTATGGGGCTTTAGACAAACCTACCCCTGAAAAGTATTCCAGTATAAAAATACTTTGGTAACCCTCATATCTAGGTCTATGTTACTGGAGAAGTTAGCATAAGTTACACATTGCTTTCTGCAGGTTGTCTTTTCTCAGAGGAAAATAAATAACACACACCACACCACCACAATCTTACTGAACCTGACCAAATTTTTTTTTTACACTTACCTGTTACTAGGCAGATCGTCCTAATCTGCCTCTTCCTCGTCTTTGGTAAGGTTCTGTGTTCTCCTCCCCGCGCTGCTTCCTGGGAATTGGGACGTGTGCCCATTTACAAAAAGTAGCACCCCAAGGCTTCACTGCCCGTTTCCTTTAGTGAGGATGGTGGCGCCGGGACCCAGTCCGAGGGACGGATCGGCCTTGGGTGGCCGACATCACGGGCAACCTGGACAGGTAAGTGTGCTTATTAAAAGTCAGCAGCTACAGTGTTTGTAGCTGCTGACTTACTTTATTTTTTTCTTACCGCCGGACCTCTGCTTTAATGCAATGTAAAACATGCTTTACTTTCCCAATATGTTTTATGTTGACCATTTGCAGAAGGTTTAGGATTGACATAACATACTTTTGCTGCATATAAATGTTGTGGTATCCTACTGTTCCCTGAATCTGTTTCTTACCCCTCAACCAAAGGCGTGCCAGGGCACACCCTAATCACCCTGTGCAGTACAGATCACCCCTGCTTCCTGTCTACCCACTTCAGTATTGCCAGCTTCCCTCCTCTTCTCTCAGGAGCGGGGAAGGGGCTGATAAGTATTTCATTAACTGGCAGTAATGATCATTCTGTCTTTATTCCTAATTGAATTGTAGTGAACTATGTTTACTGCAGGCTGCAGATTCACAAAGCACTTACCTGTAAAGTTGCGGTGGCGTAGCGAAAATCCCCCGGCGCAAGCCCGCGTAATTCAAATGATCCTCGTAGGGGGCGTAGAGCATTTAAATTAGGCGCGATCCCGCGGCGAACGCACTGTGCATGCGCCGGCCGTCAATGTATCCCATCGCGCATGCTCCACATTAGGACGGTGTTTTCTACGTGAACGTCAATGACGTCAATCCCCATTCACGGACGAGTTACGCAAACGACGTGAAACTTTTTCAATTAGACGCGGTCACGACGGCCATACTTAACATAGGATACGCCACCTAGGGGGCATGTTTTTCTTTACGCCGCGTATCTCTTATGGAAACGTCGTAAAGTCACTGCGTCGGGCTCGCGTACGATCGTGAATTGGCGTATCTCGCTGATTTACATACTCTCGGCGTAAATCAGCGGGAACGCCCCCAGCGGCCATTTTAAAATTGCATTTCCGATACGACGGCGAAATACAATTACGCCGCTCGTATCTGAACTCCATACCGGCGTATCTTGTTTTCTGAATACAGAAAACATATACGATGGCGTAGGTTAGAAGTTACGCGGCTTATCTACAGATAAGCCGCGTAACTTCTACCTGAATCTGGCCCTATGTCCTCAGTTTCTTTCTCTGTCTCAAAAGTGAGACTTTAAGGATCTGTTTAGACCCCTGAAATTTCACCAAAGTCCAATAACGGGTAATAATAAAAACCTACAAAACACCATCCACTGGCCTACTGACACCAATCTTTGCTTTACTGACACTGTCCACTGCACTTCTGATATACACACATGCATACCTCCCAACTTTTTGAGATGGGAATGAGGGACAACTATCAGCAAAAGTAGGCAGACATAGGACACACACCCCTTGCCATGCCTACTTAAAGGAGAATTGTACAAAAAAACAAGATTGGTTAAACCAACAAGTGCTTTTTTACCACTATTATTCTTTTATATATTGCTTCTAGAACTTGCATGCAGCAATTTAGAAATCAGATTAAAGGTTTAGCATCAGGAAACACTTTTTGATAGACAAAAAGTGCATTTTATATACATCTATACAGATCAGACCAAAATGAGGGACAAATGAGGAGGAATGAGGAGGAATGACGGACAGAGAGACATTGCTCCAAATCAGGGACAGTCCCTCGAAATCAGGGACAGTTGGGAGCTATGCACATGTGTTTGTCCCCAGGGGTGCACACCCTAATACAATAGGCTGCTCACACCAATGCCCGCAACCCACGTTACATAGAATATTCATTTATTCACATACCTACCAAGTCTCAAACCGCTTACTCCAGATTCAGATCGTTCTTCCCTTTTACATGCATTAAGCCGCACTAATAATGGAATAGCAGTTTTCATTGCCAAGCTCACCCTCTCTTCCCCACTGCTCACATCTCTAATTGCTGCTCTATTTCCATGTTGACAGTTACCCAGTCTCTTTTTCTCTGCAGAGACAGTCATGGCCACACATTATGTAGTGCTCATGACAACAGGAGGTGCAGTTATAATGCTTCAAACCCTAGCAGACAGCATTGCATGCTGGGATTAGAAGTCGCATAGTGACGCCATATGTCATAGTACTGTTCTACTCCACTCACAAGGCAGTGCTAAATCTGGGACTGTTGGGGGGAGAGAGAATCATGTGACCACCATTGTAGCTTTAAAGTGAACTAAACCCTCCTATCAAAAGAAACCACACACCAGTGGCAGTGCGTCCATCATTTGCTTTTCTAACCCTAAACCGCCTCTCAGCCAATCAGGAGGTGCGGGTCTAATACTCGTCACCTGATTGGCTGAAGGCACAGGCCCTTTGATTGGACACCTAACAAAACGGAAGAAGAGACGCACGTTAGGACAGAGAAGCATGGAGGATGCAGGTGCAGTCGCCTGACCCTCTGTATGTACCACAGCTCTCTGCCTGACCCGCCACCATGGTGGGGTAAGTACCGGTCAGACAGTGAGCGGGGGGGAGGGGGGGGGGTATAAGAGGTTGCATATGATGGGCACAGCAACTGCATATGATGTTTTTTTTTCAGTTTGTTTGTGCCCCCCCAAAGATTTGGAGCACCAGCCGCCACTGCCATACACCCCTTCAAATGAAGGGGTGAGGGGAAAAAAATTGGGCTTTAGTGTACCATACAGCGAAAATAAATGAAATCATTCTTATTCGATTTGAACATGGAGTCTATTTGTAGATTCATAAAATGTGACCATCTATGGCTTCCTGTCAAAAACACGACTTTTAGACATTTGACTTTTTTCTGCCTCCTTTCACATTAGCGTATGTGTCCATGCACACATAGACGCTTAGAGGCAGAAATCTGAACTTAACAAAACCACATACAGGAGAGGATTTTGGCAAAAAAAACATCAAATGCGCATATACGCACATTAACCCTAGTGCATTCATGTGCATTTATGCATTCCAATGGCCAGAATAAAATACGCAAACACACATTATCACGCACGCTAAATGTGACCAAGTGCATTTTTTCTGCTCTGATTTCCGTCCCTGGAGTAAAGGTGTCCAGGGAAGGGAATAAAAACACTGTTCACAAGTCCTACAAGTTATAATTTAAAACATATGTCTATGCAACTGTCCCTCCAATGGGGTGCTGTATTTAAAAAATCGTAACTCGGTTTGCGAGCGTTGCACGATTTAGGCCAAAGCGGTGTACAGTACCGCATTTGGCTTGAGGTGGGGGGCGCGAGAGCCGAGCCAATCGGTGCTGTTCGGAAATGCACGGAAAGGCCAGAGGACAAGCTTGGCTGACCTCAGCAAATCTCGGAAACAGAGTCATTCCGAGGTGTCCTCGGGCCTTTCCAGCCATTTCTGAGGCTCTCTGGCACCCCCCCCCCAACTCTGGCCGCATGCGATATTGCTTGACATTGAAGTCAATGCGGAACTAAATATTTTAGTTTCCATACTGTATACTGTGTATGTATACTGTATGTGTGTGTGTGCTGTTTGGCCCCCCATGAGTTGTCAGTCCGCCACTGGCCATGACACCAGCCATTTGATGGCTTGACCGTTCGGTTGGTAGCAAGCTATGATCCATGGCATCACTTGATTATAAATGTTTTGGGAAACTGTTAAATTTGTTGGTTTAGTTCTGCTTCAAAAGTAAAAGGATGGGGAAAATAAATAAATAAATAGGCTTATTAGCCGCTTTCAGCCTAAGGACGTCATATGACATCCTGGGTGTTGAGTGGGGATATCTAAATAATGCTTGCAGCCATCATTCCGATATCATCTTTTTTGGGGCTGGCGATTCTCTGCACCCTAAGAACATAAAAATAGTGTTAGTTCAGCTGCTTGATTGTTCTTACAGGCGGCAGGAGGGGACATCCCGAGGGCTCACTACGTGCGATTGGCAAGCCAGAGAATGAAATCGGTCACTGCCGGAAGTTTAGCATAGAGATTTCTGTCACCAGATGGTCCCGTCATCTTTGACCCTTGAAGGCCCAACGTTGTAGGGTCTTATTGACCCCAGATCTCTCTATAAACAAAATCTGTCACACACTATTCCCATTACAAAGGATGCTTGCATTCCTTCTATTTGCACAGAAGCGAATGCATACTTAAGCTGCACCCATATGTATACTGCGTTTAAATCAAACATGTGAGGTATTGTTGCATGCGTTAGAGCAAGAGCAACAATTCTACCAAAGACCTCTTCTGTAAATCTATGGAGATTTTTAAGTACGGACGTTTGGCACCATTCTACGAGTGGGCGCAGTTATAAAGCATGACATGTTAGGTATCTATTTACTCTGCATATCATCTTTCACAATATACCGGAAAAAAAATTGGGCTAATTTCACAGTTTTTTTATTTTTTTTATTTTTAGGCCATTGAAAAAATGCTGCGGGAAAAGAGAGATGTTTTAGCCTAATAAACAGGTACAGCAAGTATCTAAATCAGATGTAAGATTACACAAAGATTCATAATATTAGCAATAAGAAAACATAACACTTAGGCACTGTGTCCATAGACTTTCAATCATATGTTTTAGAGCAGGCACATATAGTATGTATGGCAATGCTTTGCTTATCAGCATAAGTGTGTGCAGCCTATTACATTAGGGTGTGCACCCCAAAGCTCAAGCACACACTACCCATTGCTAACTGTGTTCATTCAGAAAGGGAAGGGGTCAGTATATTACATATTTACCGGCCCATTCCCCCATTCATTCTAAAACATCCCCACAGCATCAGCCGCTGGGAGAGGAGGGAAGCCAACAGCAGTGCAGCTGGAAGGGGCAGGTGAGCTAGGGCAGAGATGTATTATGGCCTAGGCTGACAAGGCCCAGGCCTAGGGCGGCACTTTGCAGGGGGCGGCGAAAAAGCGACAGGAGGGAAGGAGGGGGGCAGGCAGATACGAGGTGAACGAATGAAGTGATGGGAGAGGAGAGGGTAGTATGGGGATATATGCTGGGGAGTGATTTGAGAGGGAAGAAGATATGTGTTAGTGGGGCGTCTGATCCCCCCCACTAGCACATATCTTCTTCCCTCTCAAATCACTCCCCAGCACATATCCCCATACCACCCTCTCCCCCCAAATTAAAAGATGCTCTGCCCCCCTGTGCTCATCCCACCCTGTCTCCCTGTCCTCATCCCACCCTGTCCCCCTGTGCTCATTCCACCCTGTCCCCATCCCACCTTTTCTCCCTGTGCTCATTCCACCCTGTCCCCCTGTGCTTATTCCACCCTGTCCCCCTGTGCTCATTCCACCCTGTCCCCCTGTGCTCATTCCACCCTGTCCCCCTGTGCTCATTCCACCCTGTCCCCCTGTGCTCATCCCACCCTGTCCCATGAAAATTACAGGACAGGTCTTAAAAAGGAAGGGGTGCGTCATATATAAAGTAGGGGGTGCGCGAGGTTCACCAGGCCTAGGGCAGCACAAAACCTAAATACACCCCTGAGCTAGGGCAGTAGGGGGAAATCTATGATGTACAGGGTGATTAGGGTGTGCACCTGGCACACGCCTATTGCTTATCAGCCTCATCAATTTGTGGATTTTGTTTGTGTAAATATTTTTTTTTATCTAGATATGCTTACAGAATAAATGGTACCTTTTTTTTTTTTTTTCATAATCTGCTTTAACCACTTAAGGACCGCCTACTGCACATTTACGTCGGCAGAATGGCACGGCTGGGCACATCAACGTATATATACGTTGATTTTAGTACCCAGCCGTGGGTCACGGGCGCGCGGGCGCGCGCCCGCGACCCGGTCCGAAGCTCCGGGACCGCGGGATTCGCGGACCCGATCGCCGCTGGAGTGCGGCGATCCGTCCCTGGAGCGGAAGAACGGGGAGAGCCGTGTGTACACACGGCTTCCCCGTGCTTCTCTGTGGCCGCAGCATCGATCGCGTCATCCCTGTAATAGGGGGACGCGATCGATGACGTCACACCTACAGCCACACCCCCTACAGTTGTAAACAAACACACATAGGCACACATCCCCTACAGCGCCACCTGTGGTTAACTCCCAAACTGCAGCTGTCATTTCCACAGTAAACAATGCAATTTAAATGCATTTTTTGCTGTGAAAATGACAATTGTCCCAAAAATGTGTCAAAATTGTCCGAAGTGTCCGCCATATTGTCGCAGTCACGAAAAAAATCGCTGATCGCCGCTATTAGTAGTAAAAAAAAAATAATTAATAAAAATGCAATAAAACTATCCCTTATTTTGTAAACGCTATAAATTTTGCAAAAATCGACCGATAAACGCTTATTGCGATTTTTTTTACCAAAAATACGTAGAAGAATACGTATCGGCCTAAACTGAGGAAAAAAAATGTTTTTTTATATATTTTTGGGGGATATTTATTATAGCAAAAAGTAAAAAATATTGCATTTTTTTTTAAATTGTCGCTCTATTTTTGTTAATAGCGCAAAAAATAAAAACCGCAGAGGTGATCAAATACCACCAAAAGAAAGCTCTATTTGTGGGAAAAAAAGGACGCCAATTTTGTTTGGGAGCCACGTCGCACGACCGCGCAATTGTCAGTTAAAACGAAGCAGTGCCGAATCGCAAAAAGGGGCAAGGTCCTTTACCTACATTTTGGTCCGGGTCTTAAGTGGTTAAAAAAAAGCAAGGAAAAAGAAGTGGGAAAAAAAAATAAAGAGAAACATGAGCATTCCTGATCTACTAGACAGTCAATGCAATTTCAGGTCACTGAGTTCACAAATTACTAAAGCTGACAAAATCTCCAAGATGAACCTCCTGGAAATGCATTAGTGACCTCCTTTGCACCAGGAGCTTGGCTTGCAAACATGAGCATTTGACGCTGCACCTGGTCTGTTTGACATCTGGGCTTACTGTATGAGAAATTTCTACTAAAAAAGCAACTATTTGCTGCCCATATAAACAAAACACTGACATGTAGATTAAGGGTACTGGTTCATTAGGTAATGTAGGTCTTGGGAAGAAGAAGGGGTATTTAGCTAGCATTTCTTGGTCAACTGATGTTTTTAGTGGGGATTTCAATTCATCCATTCCAAGGACACTACCTTCTGGATTTATCTGGCTAGCAAGCACCAAACAGTTGGAGCTACAAGTCTGAAGGTCCCGTTCTTGGAGGTTTCAACGTTTTAGGAATTTGTCTTACAGGAAAGTACCTTTTTCATATCAGAAAAAATAAAAGTGAGGGGAAGGGGATAGCCTAAGGGGGAGGCTAGTTGAAAGCGGTTACCAATAGCAACAAGTGATGATCTAATCGGAATTAGTAAAAAATAATTTTATTCCAAAAGATAACATTTTAAAATGTCTGAGACAAAGCTACTCCACTAAGCAGGGCGAAATGCGTTGACGTCATCACCCTGCACCTGTCACCTGATGTCTAACGTGTGGTGAATGGGTGAACTGAGCGAGGGAGCCACGGAGAGCCCGAACCAACTCGGAACACTGACAGTAAAGAACGGGCATATATGCTAAATGCGATCACCGACTGGCAACACTTTTATGCTAGGAAGCGACACTGGAACAAGTATTGCGAATTGACTGAGACCATCAATGCCATCTCATCTAGCCCCATGGCTAAGCGATTCCCTCCATAGGGTGCCCATATTTAACTATCAGAACCTGCCGTTCCAGCCACTAAGGAATTAATCAGCCAGATTAAAAGGTGACAACAAGCAACACCCTGGTAATGTATTAACATCACTTATCAATTGCTTCAGTTACAAGCTGCTTGAACTGCCCCGTATTGCTGTCACTTGAAGGTCCAATGCCCGCCATGCCTACTAGATCAATTTAGTACCAGTACCTTCCACCACGTTTTGTGTTAGGTCAATCTCTGCATGGAAGAGGCAAATCAATAGATGGATCTACTTTACTACTACCTATAGGATGCTAATAGATACCGCTGGAAACTAACAATCGGAATTGCTTTACTAACAGAACTAACTATACTGCTAGTAGGACTGCATGAGCACCCAGCAATACATCCTTATTTATTAATTTAGATATTGGGACTGTCGATTAACCAAATCGCTCATACAGCGTACACATAAGATCTTTACTTCCATTTGAAGCTATTTAGATGCCCCTAAATCAAATTAATTAAACTAAGCTCCTTCTCTCCTCTCACCCTCCTCCCACACACTAGGTCCAGCCCCTTGTTAAAGCTCCCCATTGGCCGTGTTAGGGGAGGTACTATTAAGTACCTACACACTGAATTTCTTCCCCCTGCCAATCACCCAACATTAATTTATCCAATTGGATGGAGAGCATACAACTTGCGGCTGGATCTATAACGTCCGGCCTAGTGCTGTGTCTTTGTTATTTGTAAGTTTTGTCAGTTATTTATGTTCATGGCAATCTATTTTTATATGATTCGATTTGTCAATAGATTTTAGAATAAAATTATTTTGTATTAATTCCGATTAGATCATTACTTGTTGCTATTGGTAACCGCTTTCAACTAGCCTTCCCTTAGGCTATCCCCTTCCCTTTTATTTTTCTGATACGTTTATTGGTTAGAGCAACAAAACCCAACAGGGTATATGATCAATTATAGGTAGTACTACTGACAAGTGACGACCTATAGATTAGCGGTTTAACTTGCGCATCCTTCCCCCAATTTCCCCATACCTTCTTCATAGCCTTGGATGAAAGCTACAGGTTTCAGAATAATGAAGCTGAACCTTTTTTGTTTTACTGCAAATGGAATCTAACTTACCGGTATATCTAAAGTGGAATTCCTGTCCAAAATCCAAATCTTTTCATTTCATAAATAAAAAAATTGTATTATGCATATTGTGGATTGCTTAATGGCTGATTAGAGACTGTCTAACCAAGCCATTTGGCACCCCTCCTCGATGTGACAAACAACGTGTGATCTGTGCAGCCGAATGTGGCTGCTCACTGATACTTCCTAGAAGCGTTGTTAGTCGCTGCCAGCCAGTCCTGCCCTGTCAAACACCATCCTCCCAGCCCCACCCCATCCATGATCAGGTCACAGCTTTCACATGATTCTGCAAGCTCAATTACGAATAAGCTCTGACAGAAAACATTCTCCTGGATATCAGAATTAAGGTCCAGCCGAAGCCTTTGGAATTCTACTTGCTAAGCTTGTTCATGATGAGCGGAATAAAGAAGTGTTAATGGTTTCCAGAATTAAATGAATGAGCAGGTTCTGGAGCTCTGAGGGGGAAGAGTCTTCACACAGCCATTGGCTGTTTTGAGTCAGTGGTGCATGCCTTTTATTATTATTTAAAGTAATGAATGTGACATTAGTACTGCCTTTTATTATTATTTAAAGTAATGAATGTGACATTAGTACTCCTGTAATGTTTGGGATTAGAGTAGGGGGAGGTTATAATTATCAGGTTTTACGAATGACTAAATTTTCTCTGACCTCTTGCCCAGACGACAGAATCAGAGAGGTGATAGAAAATCCCTCCAAATGGGGGAGAGCAGGGTGTCTGTCAAAGTGTGTGTGTGCGCCCCTTCTGGTATCACAGGAATAAAAAGAGAATAGGTAAAATCCCTATGGTAAAGTCACACAGGGCATAAATGTAACTGATGTAACCCTTTAAGGCCGCGTACACGCGATCAAATCTGTCTGCTGGAAACGGTCTGCTAGACCGTCCCAGCAGACAGATTCGATCGTGTGTACGGGCGGGCCGACGGATTTGGCCACCCGACAGATTTCAAAGCATGCTTTGAAATCTATCGGGTGGGAACCCGTCCGCCCGACATGTCTGCTGGTTAGTACACTTACCAGCAGACATGTCGTCTCGCACCGGCGACGAATGGATTCGGCGCATGTGCGGAAGTGTTATACTTCCTGGTGCGGTGACGTGGCGGCGTCAACGTCACCGCCACGTCACCGACACGTCAGCGCGCCGTCTGCTGGCGGGGATTTTGGTTTGCTCGTGTGTACACGCGAGCAAACCAAAATCCAAACAGACAGATTTGTTCAAATCGGTCGGACAGACCGTTTTGAACAAATCTATTGCCTCGTGTGTACGAGGCCTAAGACTCTAATCTAAACATTTTGGCTGGAATTAGGCATTGATTTCTATAATAGGAATAGTTTGTGTACAAACGACACATAAATCATACCTGCCAAGTCCCGTCCCCCCCCCCCCCAAACACAGGGCTTTAAAAAGTATGTGTAATCAAATAGGTTTATACACAGGAGCACTTTGCAAAGTATTTAAAGAAGTGTGAAAAAACAAACACAAAACATACATACTCCCTGCCGCCTCCAAGCCAGATAAGTGAGCAATCACATGACCTCTGATCACTCAGTCTGCTGTGAGCAGAGTGGTAACTGGAGCTTCGCCGGGAGAGGGGGTGGGAACATGCTGAGAGGCTGAGCCAGCTACCGTTCAGACATTTTGATGAGCCCAGACATTGTTGGGCTCCATCCAGAGACTGGAGTGGCTCAGCGATGTCAGCTGACAGTGGGCTTTAGCCCGTTGTCGAATGATTCTGGGTTACAGGGGTACACCAATGCACTCCTGTGGCCCACAAGAGAAGTACGGCCAAAAAAGCTTTGACAATACTTCTCTTTTAATTCACACCACATTCCCTGGAATGTGGCCTATAGTATCTTTTCCTAGAGGCTCACTGTCATTCTTCAACTACTCAATTGATTTCAAGCTAAGAGAACATTGCCAGGATGCATCATAGATGTACAAATACCACAGTTGCAAAAGATACAGGACATGTGGCTCTTTTAAACTATGAGCTTAATGCCCTGGCTCAGGTTTAGGATCAAACTGGTATAGAAACAGATAAGACCACCAGATCTAACCCCCATTGAGGTCAGCATTGCCCAGCTGTGAAAATATATATAATATCTATTCTATGTAGTCACCGCATTGGCTAGTAGAAGGGTATATCAGTAATCACCAAACAGCAATAATCACTGTGTAAATACATACACAGGCATCTGTTCCCTTGATGCAGTTGTAAACATGCTGATAACATCTACATGGACTGGTCAGGAGGTGCATGTATAATGCAATTTAAAGGGTAACTCCACTTTCATTGGGAAAAAAATAGCAAATAAAGAAAAAAAATTGCGTATACAATTGTGACACAGGTCATATTGTAGGTGAATATTATTAAAAATTACCTTTCCTTTTCAATCTTCAGCTGCTGTAATTTTCTGTAAATGCAACACAATATGGGACTACCTGGAGTTGTTCTGTACAAAAAGTGTGTACTGACCATCCCCAGAAACATAATTTCCTGTCTGTGTGATTAGCTCACCAATTTCCCAAGAAGTCTGCTTTAGATACAAGATAGATTTTAGGCATCTCCTGCAACAAAAATTACATTTTTGTTAAGATACTTCCTGTAGGAACACATCTGAAGGGATGCAGGCCCAGCAGATTTCCTCATTAGTGCTCTGCAGGTGCACAGTTGACAGATAATTATTAAACCACTCCCATTAGATCCCCTCAGCACAGAGGAACAAACAGGGATTTCTTCAGAAGTGGAGTTATGCTTTAACCACTTAAGGACCGCCGCATGTACATTTACGTCGGCAGAATGGCACCGACAGGCACATCAACGTATATACGTTGGTGCCTTGGGGGGGGGATCGGGGGTCCGATCGGACCCCCCCCCCGTACATGCGGCGGTCCGCGCGGCTGCAGGAGCGATCCGACAAGTGGGGGCGGCTATCCGTTTTCATCCGCCCCCTCCGGATCGCTCCCAGCCAATGCGCGTGCCCGCCCGCCCTGTCACTTCCTCCTCCTGTGTAAACACAGGAAGGAGGAAGCGACATGATCTCTCCCTCGGCGTTTGTTTCAAGCGCCGCTGAGGAGAGATCACAACACACCAAGTAAGTCTGCACCAAACAGCACACTTACACACACACAAAAACACATTTAACCCCCGCGATCGCCCCCCCCTCCCCCCTGTCACAGTGTCACTGAATGCAGTAATCATACATGTATGATTACTGTATTTAGTGTCAGTGTGACAGACAGTGTGACAGTCAGTCAGTGTTAGTGTCATTGTAGCCCCCCCACAATAAAGTTTTAACCCCTTGATCACTGCCCTAGTTAACCCTTTCACTCCCTATTGCCAGCGTCACTAAGCGATCATTTTTCTGATCGCTGTATTAGTGTCGCTGTTCCCGCTAGGTAGCTAATTTTTTTTTAATGCGATTTTTTTTTTACTAAAGACATGTGGCTAAATAAATTTTGGCCTAAATGTTTGACTAAAATTTAGTTTATTGTTTTTTTATTATAACAAAAAGTAAAAAATATTGATTTTTTTTCAAAAATGTCGCTCTATTTTTGTATATAGCGCAAAAAATAAAAATCGCAGAGGCGATCAAATACCACCAAAAGAAAGCTCTATTTGTGGGAAAAAAAGGACGCAAATTTTGTTTGGAAAAAACGTCGCACGACCGCGAAATTGTCTGTTAAAGCGACACAGTGCCGAATCGCAAAAACCCCTTGGGTCATTTGCCAGCGTATTGGTCCGGGTCTTAAGTGGTTAACAATATCTACAATAATTAAAGTGGTTGTAAAGGCTGGAGATTTTTTTACCTTCATGCATTCTATGCATGAAGGTAAAAACCTTCTGTGTGCTGCTTCCCCTACACAGCCCCCCCTCCCCCAATACCCACCTAACCCCCCCTTTTCAATTCAGCAATGTGCACGTGAGACCCAGGTGTCCCAGGTCCCTTGCTCTACATTGGCTGAGACATGGCAGTGGGAGCCACTGCTGTCAATCACAGCCAGTGAGCCAATGAGTAGAGAGCGGGGGGTGGGGTCGAGCCACGGCTCGTTGTGCCTTATTGATGCATAGAGTGGGACTCGGGAGCGAGCACGCACCAGTGTCCTCATAGCAAGCAGCTTGCTATTGGGGCCACTGGTTTTAGGTATTAGCGTCGCTTTACCCCCCATGCTGTTGGTTTGCCTTTCCTTGTAATGAGGGGGCTAACATGTTGTGGCTGCAGTTTGGAGTGTCATGGCTGATTAATCCCCCCCTGTCCATGGTTTGCTACACCTAGACTGTCCCTATTTTTTCAAAAGAGATGCTTGGATAATTTGTGTCATATCACAAATGCAGGAGCACTAACATAATAACAAAAATAAATAATTATACCAGCATGGTAAGCTTGTGCCTATGAATGCTCTGCATACTTCTGGCTGTGTTAGATCTAATTACTGTGCACCTCTTACCTGCAGAAGACTGAAAGACCCAGGGATTGTGGGATATCTAGTTTCTTCACAGGAAATGTCAGTCTCTTGGACTACCAACGGAGGTCATGCATTAAGCTGTGTAGTACCATTCCTGCACGCCCCATGTTTGAATACAAACAAACTGCTAACAACTGCAATGTGGAGATTTATTCTATAGACCAGGGGTAGGCAACCTCGGCCCTCCAGCTGTAGTGAAACTACAAGTCCTATGAGACATTGCAAGACCCTGACAATCACAGGCCTGACTCCTAGAGGCAGATGTGTAGTTTCTCCACACCTGGAGTGCCGAGGTTGCCTACCCTTGCTATAGGCTGTGCATACAGGGCAATAAACTGCACTTTAAACAATATGATCAATGTATATTTAATTCTTATTAGGCCTAATATAACCATAATTACTACAACATTCATTCCATCACCCCCTTAAAAGGGTTGTAAAGGTTTGTTTTTTATTTTCTAAATAGGTTCCTTTAAGCTAGTGCATTGTTGGTTCACTTACCTTTTCCTTTGATTTGCCTTCTAAATTTTGTTTTTCCTTTGTCTGAATTTCTCACTTCCTTTTTCTCCTCAGTAAGCTTGCCACCATCATCTGAGTGGTGGTTAGTCAGCCAGAACAGCTTACTGGAGGAGGAACAGGACGTGAGAAATTCAGACAAAGAAAACAAAGAAAAAGAAAACTTAGAAGGGAAATCGAAGGAAAAGGTAAGTGAACCAACAATGCACTAGCTTAAAGGAACCTATTTAGAAAATAAAAAAACAAACAAACCTTTACAACCCCTTTAAAGACTTCAGCTGGATTCACTCATAAGTTTGGGTTCACAACATATTGAGCAAGATTCATCGAACCCTTGGTGAATTAATAGGAAATGGAAAAAAATAGAGCGCACCAGCCTAGTGCATTATCCCACATCAATTTATTGAAGTTAAACAAGATAAAGGCTTCTCACAACTGGAGACAAAAAAAAATGTGCTTAAACCAGCCACTCTTCTGTAGCTTGAAAGCTCTGGACTCAATAGTGTCCAGACTGTAGGGGGACTGCGCAGGGGTCAAAGTGTTTCAAAGTATTTTCCTTCTTCCTCAGAGCTTATTTCATGTTTGTGACTACAATTTCTCTTTTTTTAAACGTCAATAAATGTATGTGGGATAATGCACTAGGCTGCTGCTCCCTCTTTCTTTCCATTTCCTATAGATGTCAAGGACACCCCCAGTCCTAGAGGGCAGCAAGGCCTGAATCAATGCCCTTGGTTAAGTGGGCCTCCGCTACCACTTAAGCTTGGTGATCATACTTAAGCACAATAGTGTTTTTTTTTTTTACTGTTTTGTACTTTGGTGAATTGAACCAGGGCACATTTGTCTATTGCTTTTGATAATATTAACTAGATTGCCCCTCTCGCCTGTGAACATTGGAGAGCAGTACATTTCACAACATTCGGGGTAAAACATAAATGTGCTCAGCAACTGAACAGTATGCATCACATTAAAATTCATCTGACAGACATCACCGAGCCTGTTGATGGTAATTAGCTTCCACAGAAAATACTGTAGCAGTGAAAGAGTTCATTAGTGTTCACCTTCTGCCCTATTGTACTGCAGGCAGTAAGACCATGAATCCCAGATATTGTCAGCATGCTGATAAACCGAAAGACACGTCCCAGACATAAAGAAACAACGTCATATTGACTATTGACCCTGGGTGAAGCAACTTCCACAATACAGGTCCATATTTTACTCCGGACGAACAAGCTATACACACACACACACACACACACACACACACACACACACACACACACACACACACACACAATGCTACTAGTGGGAAATTCTCATAGTTCAAAGATATCACAGAAAGTCATGCTGCAAAAACAGGAAGAGGAGAGTCTACATGTGTCATAAAATAAAAAATAAAAAAGTTACAGGCAAAGACATGCCCTCTGGCATTACAGGAGTTAAATCATCAGATATACCATCAAGATTTCCACGCACACACCCACGTTATATTACCAGCTAAATTGTAATAAAATGTTTTTTAAATTGATTTCAGTGTGAACCTTTGAATACCAACACACATAAAATATCAAAAGGTAAAATAATAATAAAAATAATAATAATTAAAAAAAAGTCATGCAAAAAAAAGTGTCACAACAATCTGCAAAATATATTGACAGCTGAAACAAACTTGACTTTACCTGAGTGATGTAGTATATGGTTACAAACGTAAAGTCAAAATATATATTAAAAGCAAAAAAAAACGTATGAATAAAAAAGAGAAAATGTAATACGTATCCAATGCAATACATGATACAATTTTAGTTTGAAAAATAAATATGGACGGTTATAAACAAGCCGTCTTCTATAAATAGAAACATGCAAGGATATGGAAGAAACCCAATCTTAACTGTCTGACATAAGACTGCAGGCCTTTAAGCTCCTCTAACCCACATATAAATAAACAGTGCACAATTGGAAATCACAATGGGAATTCTTTTTGTCTCCCTATTGACAGTGCCTTCAGCTCAGCCTCCCCTACCTTTCAGCGATGATGATGATGCTGCTGGGTTAAACGATTATGCCTTTTTTTCCCCTTTTACTCCAGAGCGCAAAATAGGAAGCGATGACGGTGAGATGAATAGACGTTTAAGGGTAAAGCGCAGCTGAACAGAAGCGTAAAAGCTCCTTTTTGCAATCGCTCAGCAGGAAAAGAGAAGGAAAAAAAAAAAAAAAAGAACAGGAGAGGGGAAAAAAGGGAGGGGATGGGAGGGGTGAGAGACAGCTAGTCATTTAGACAGCCGGTCTAGCAGGCCTTTATAATACACAGGCACAAAACACAGCTGTGGCTTAAGGCAGAAATGCTTCTTATCCTTTTCTGATAGCAACACCTCTGTAGCTGAGCTTTGCCATTTTATTTTTTTATTATTGGTGACAAACAGCAGCCAGATAAGATTAACCTTTTACTGTTACATTAATGAGAGATTTATGGTATACTTACAGTAAATGCTGCATAAGCCTGAAAAGCTTGTGGCACAGAAAGGGTGGACATAAAAGAGGATGTCAGGGCTGAAGATCGGTGACCCTTGGCACGTCTATTTTTATAGGACTGATATATTGGAAGTTGCTTAGAGTTTTATAGACACTAGTGAATACATAAGGCGATGTTTTCAATTTCAAATGTCATGGGAAACTGTTTCGTTATATTCCCAGTAGTCCTACCCTGAATGAAAATGACGAAAAGGAAATGGGTCAGGTCTCCCCAGATCAAAGTACAGTAATGCAGCGACACATCTTCCTATGATCAAAGTGTACTGACAGATTGACTATGGGGCTTATTTAGGCAAATCCACTTTGCACTACAAGTGCAAAGTACAAGCGCTAAGTGCACTTGAAATTGCACTGGAAGTGCAGTCACTGTAGATCTGAAATCAGGGGAAGCTCTGCTGATTTTATTATCCAATCATGTGCAAGCTAAAATGCTGTTTTTTATTTTCCTTGCATGTCCCCCTCGGATCTACAGCGACTGCACTTCCAAATGCACTTTCAGTGCAATTTCAAGTGTACTTTGCACTTGTAGTGCCTTTCGTAAATAACCCCCCATGTCTATATGACCAAAACATACAAATGCCAATCTGCAGGTATGTATACCTTCTAGCTATGGCAGCCATTAGTGCTCCTCAGTTGTGACAGGTAACAATATTTATGATTTCTTCCTTTAAGATTTCCCATGTGTCACTCTGTTGCCTAGATAATTTGTGCTGAGTTCCTGGATTGAAAGATAATGATGATGATGATGATGATGTCATCAGCTATGCATACATAGCAATTGAATTCAATCATAACCTTCATGACAGAAAGGCTGCAATGTTAGCAAACTGATCTGTATGCTACTACATAAACCAGGGGTCTGCTGTCACCCAGCCCCTGCTGTCACCCAGCCCTCTGTCCCCTGCTGTCACCCAGTCCCCTGTTGTGACCCAGTCCCCTGCTGTCACCCAGCCCTCTGTCACTCAGCCTCCTGCTGTCACCCAGTCCCCTGCTGTCACCCAGCCCCTGCTGTCACCCAGTCCCCTGCTGTCACCCAGCTCCTTGCTGTCACCCAGCCCCTGCTGTCATTCAGCCCTCTGTCACCCAGTCCCCTGCTATCACCCAGCCCCTGCTGTCACCCAGCTCCCTGCTGTCACCCAGCCCCTGCTGTCACCCAGTCCCCTGCTGTCACCCAGCTCCCTGCTGTCACCCAGCCCCTGCTGTCATTCAGCCCTCTGTCACCCAGTCCCCTGCTGTCACCCAGCCCCCTGCTGTCACCCAGTCCTCTGTCACCCAGCCCTCTGTCAAACCAGTCCCCTGCTGTCACCCAGCCCTCTGTCACCCATTCTGAATCTGGTGATGGGATGGGTGGCAAGTGACACACTGAATCTGGTGACAGGTGGCAAGTGACACGCTGAATTTGGTGGCAGGTGACAGTGGCAAGTGACATGCTGAATCTGGTGACAAGGGACCGTGACAAGTGACGTGCTGAATCTGGTGACAGGCCGGCGTAGGTGGAAGTGGGCATGACCCCATGCGTGGCGCAGTGGATTACGTCCGGCGTATTGCAAACGGCGCATACGCCGTGACTTGGATGCATGTCCCGCACCCCTCTTCGCATGCTCGCAACTACGCCCGGCGTAACCCCTAAGATACGCCGGCCCACCACGTACGCCAAGAACATAAGTACGCCCATCCATATGCCCGTCCAGCACAAAAGTACACCAGCTTGGTGGAGAGCTACTTTTGCGGTCTGAGTCATGTCAGATACTGAGGTGGACAGGGAGAGGAGAAAAAATAATTTCTCTGCAGATGAGAGTGGGATCCTGACCTCAGCCATCTCTAAGTATGACGCCTACCTCCATGGGGCACAGAGCACCAGGATCAGCAAGGCCAGGAAGCAGGAGATCCTCCAGAAGATCACCCTGGAGATCAATGCCATTGGGCATGAAACCAGGACCTGGAGGGACATCCAAAAAAAGATAAACGATATGCGTCGGCGGGTCAGAGAGAAGCTGGCCAAGATCAGAAGGCACGTCAGGGGCACGGGAGGCGGACAATCTACTTCTGTCAAGTTGACAGCTGAGGAGGAGGTGATTGACAGCTGTCTGGAGCAGGAGCAGGTGGAGGGTCTGGAGGGCTTTGACTCAAGTAAACAGGACTTGAGGACAGGTAAGTGTGTTTTATCCCCCGTCTGGTGTGTAGCATGTGAGGGGGTGCAAGGGAACATGTGACAAGTGTGTGGGTCCACCAACATGTGAATGCTGTTTGTCATCCACAGATGTGCTGGAGGGAACTGGGCCATCATCTGCATGTGTCCGACCCACGCCATCCCCGTAACATCATCCTCAGCCTGACCCACTAGGAAGCCATGAAACATCAGTGGAGGGGAGTGCCCACACCTCTGCTCTAGAGGTAGTTGTGGAGGAGGAGGTGAATCTGGAGGAATGCCTCTACCTTGAGGAGGCTTTCATCTTCCCCGGACCCTCTGAGACCTCCACGCCCATCAGGGGAACCCCCTCAAGGGCCACCCCATCCAGGGGGAACCCCCTCAAGGGCCACCCCATCCAGGGGGAACCCCCTCAAGGGCCACCCTATCCAGGGGAACCCCCTCAAGGGCCACCCCATCCAGGGGAACCCCCTCAGGCTCTGAGGAAGACCCGGGGTGTAGCCGGATCCCTCCAAGAAGGGCTGGAGAGGGAGCAGGCATGGCAGACACGCCACATGGCCGATATTGCTGGTGACCTCCACCATGTGGCAGACAGCCTGGCCTCCTTTGTTGGGTCCTCAGCAAAGACCCAGGCTGAGTGCACTGTGGCACTGCAGGGCAACGCAGCTGCTATGCAGCAGTGCCTCACCCAACAGGCTGAGCATGCCAGCTCCATCTCGGACTGCCTGCAGGAGGTCAATGCCAACTGCGCAGCCATGGCCACATGCCTGTGTGACCAGTCCGAGACCCTTTATGCCATGCGTCACGACATGGTAGCAGGGGGTCCCTCAACATCTGGGGACCAGGCATCAGATGTGCAGGCCACTCTGGATCGGAACACCATGGCTATGGGGGAGCTGCAGGCCACAGCAGCAGGCATCGTGGTGGAGGTTAAGAGCCTGGGAGTGGTCATGCAGGCCAACACTACCACTATCCAGGCGGAGGGTCGGCAGAACAGGTGCCTCCAGCGCCAGAACAATGCCCGGCAGAGGCAATTGCAGGTAGAGAACAACAGCGTGCTGACACGCATCGCAATTGCCTTGGAGGGGATGCAGGCAACATCCGCCACCAGCTCCAGGAGTGTCAGCCCAGGGGATTTAATGTGCAAAGATACGTTCCACGAGGCAACTCCTGACTGGCGAGGAAATGGAGTGTTGCCAGTACCTTGACCAGTGGCTGCACTGCTTGTGAGCGTCCCGTCTGGCTGGTTGTGGGCTGCCCATCATGCAGGGCTGTGGCTAATTCCAGGATGGCATCAGGGCTGAATCGGAAGGTGCGATACACCTCCGATTCTCCCATGCCAAAGATGTTCATGCGCGTTTGGTATATCCTCTCCTGTGCCCTCCTCCGTGTCTGTGGACGCAGTAGTGCTATGACCATGGCTGCCCCTGGCATGTTGGCAAACAGATGTGTTGTCCTGAAAGTGTGATTGCTCAGCTCGTCCGTAACGGTGCTGCTGCAGCTGCTCTCCAGCTGACATGTGCACGTCTGTTGCCAGGTTGCACCTCCTTTACGGGGAATAAATTTGCGCCGGACCTACAACTTACGCGCACCTCGCGCAGCATGCGTCGGGCGCACTCATGTTTGTGAATCGCTGTATTTCCCTCATTTGCATATTTGAATAGCTAATCAATGGGAGCAGCACCGTGCATCAAGCCCATATTTGCACCCACGCTACGCCGGCCTATGCAAGCTACGTCGGCGTAGGGTGGCCAGTTTTTAGGCGTATATTGGTTTGTGACTCTGGCGCACACATATGATGGCGCACATTTTCACTTACGTCGGCGTAACTTGCTTTACGCCGGTGCAAGTGCTTTGTGAATCTGGGCGTATGTGTGCTGGTTACTTGCATTACACCCCCTTTAGTAACTTCAGGTTAGGCAAAGGCTTTGTTTCAAAGGTTTACTAAATAATATGTTAACACAGCAGTTCATCAAAAAGTGCAGTCTTTTCCAAACACCCCTAGTTCCTAACTTCAGGCTTGTGGCTGCCCCAGCATACCTACATAAGAAAGAGTCCATTCATGGCAGAGCCCATAGTGGAAGATCTCCAGAACTGGTGTCTTCAGGGAGAACTGCAGGTCCTAGCAATACCCCTAAATGGTATAAACTGCTCCCACTTCTTTCTTTTCTATAGGGATCTGGAGATTACATGCTGTTGCTTGTCTGTGTCTTCTTTCCCATGCAGCAGACTGTGAGCCAGATTCAGGTAGGACTTACGCCGACGTATCTCGAGATAAGCCGCGTAAGTCTAAACATGCGCCGTCGTATCTATGCGCCGTACCCACAGAACAAAACTAGATATGCCTGAAAATAGGCTTCTTCCGTCAAACGTAACTTTCCTCCGCCGGCGTATCGTGGGCGCATATTTACGCTGAACGCATCTGGCGCACCCATTGATTTCCTACGCAAATACGCAAATTAGGGAGATACGCCGATTCCCGAACGTACGCGCGTCCGGCGCGGTGCGCGTAAGTAGTACGCCCGGCCTAATGTTACCCCTCATAAAGCAGGGGTAACTTTGCACCAGACTTGCTCAAGTCAGCTGGAGAGTAGCTGCAGCAGTACCGTTACGGACGAGCTGAGCAACCACACTTGCAGGACAACACATCTGTATGCCAACATGCCAGGGGCAGCAGTGGTACTAGCACTACTACTGCGTCCACAAGCACGTAGGAGGGCACGGGAGAGAAAAAACCGCACGCGCATGAACGTGTTTGGCATGGGTGATTCGGAGGTGTATCGCATCTTCCGATTCAGCTCTGATGCCATCCTGGAAATAGCCACAGCCCTGATTGATGACATTCCCAGCCAGACACATCGCTCACAAGCAGTGCAGCCACTATTCAAGGTACTGGCAACACTGCATTTCCTTGCAAGTGGCTCTTTTCAGGGTACAAGTGGAGTTGTGGCTGGGTTGTCACAATCCACCATGAGCAGATGTGTGCACCAGGTTGTCCCCGCAATCCTTAGACGCATGTCCCACCACATCATCAAACCCACCCATGAGCATCTGCGGCAGAAGGCAATGCATGATTTCTTCAGAATTGCAGGATTCCCACGCACCGTGGGGGCCATTGATTGCACACATGTGGCACTACGGCCCCCCGTGCCACAGAGCACATGTACCGCAATCGTAAACACTGGCATTCCATCAACGTACAGGTGATAGCCGATGCCCAATGCCTCATATGGCACTTCCGTGCCAAACCCCCCCGGGTCCAGCCACGACAGCTACATATACCGTCAAAGCAACATCCCAACAGAATTCGAACAGAACGTGTACAGGAACAGCTGGCTGGTTGGTGGGTAACATGGGAGTCAGGCATGACTGTCAGACCGCATGATGCAGACATCACGGGGGGCACTTGCATGGCTAACATCCTCCTGTCTTTTCCTTTCCAGGTGACTCGGCATATGCACTTGGGCCCCATCTCATGACTTCATTCCGGGATCCCCAAACCAGAGGCGAGAGAAGATACAATGCTGCACAAATACGTACCCGTTCAGTGGTGGCGCAAACATTTGGCCTCCTGAAGTCCCGTTTTCGATGCCTGGATAATTCCGGGGGGGCCCTGTTGTATTCCCCAAACGTTGTGTGTCAGATCATCGGTGCATGTTGCATGCTGCACAACTACGCCACGAGAAAGGGCCTGGAGATTGACATACATGAAGACCTGACCCCCATGTTCGAGGATATCACGTCTGCTGAGGGAACAGCAGTCAGGAGTTGCCTCGTGGAACGCATCTTTGCACGTTAAACACACACATTCAGCATTGCACAAGGAGAATGCACGCATGCACACCACTGTGGTCCCTAGCTCACACACACCACATCCACCTCACATTGGTTTAGCCCAAGTCCACCGCACGGGACTTGGGAGCAGCAACGCCACGCCAAGGCACCAATCATGTTGCTGTCCATTCATACCACATTTACACGGTCGTGGGGATCACGTCTCCCCGACAACCCAGGGTGACACACCTTACTTTCAGGTATGTCACCCCCACATTCACACACCAGTCACACTGTAGTCTGCACTACTGTCTGTCAGACACTGTCTGTTTCCCCCCTTTTTTGCTGTAGTCGGCGACTCTCGGCTGCTGACAACAGCTTCGCCCTGTCGGTGGCGTCCCGTGTTCACCTCCAGACTACCCATGGCGAGGTGCGCATGCGCTATATGCTAGGTGCGCACGTCGCCATGCTGTCACGCTCCGCACGGGACTTGGGAGCAGCAACGCCACGCCAAGGCACCAATCATGTTGCTATCCATTCATACCACATTCACACGGTCATAGGGATCACATCTCCCCGACAACCCAGGGTGACACACCTTACTGGCAGGTATGTCACCCCCACATTCACACACCAGTCACACTGTAGTCTGCACTACTGTCCGTCAGACACTGTCTGTGTCCCCCCCTTTTTTGCTGTAGTCGGCGACTCTCGGCTGCTGACAACAGCTTCGCCCTGCCGGTGGTGTCCCGTGTTCACCTCCGGACTACCCATGGCGAGGTGCCCATGCGCTATATGCTAGGTGTGCACGTCGCCATGCTGTCACGCTCCTTGCGGCTTGACAGTACGCCAAGGGAGCCACACTTGGGCTGTTTTTTTTTTTTTCAGCAGCCTGCACATCGTTGCTGTGGGGGAGGGGGAGTTCACTGGCACCTGTGTGTGATCATCCCCATCATTAGACCTACTAGCCCATATAAGACTGGACGCTTGAGACTCTCAGATGATTCCAAGCAGGCCAGCATGGACGTTACTGCTTTTATTCCCTTGTGGAATCTGAATCTTTCCCTGCACAACTGCAAGGAGGTTTCCAAACACAAAGAAACTCTACAAGATCAAACTAACCTATATTACTACCACACCATTGCACAGGTAAATTCTATAATTTTCCACTACACTTTTACTTTTGCTTTAGTCTTTGACAACACTATTTTTGGTCATTCACCAGTGTGCAGCTGGTGTACACCCTGATGTTAGAATAAATGTTTCACTTACCCCCAGGTATATCGTTTTCAATCCTCAATATCACCTAGCACATATTGCTTTATCTGACTGTATATTGTCAGTCTCCCTGACACACCATTGCACATTTTGTCTACCACCATATTCATTCACATGATCACTCACCCATATCACTTTCTGTACCATCATACTATTATTATACTCTAACCAATTACTTGTAATACTGATCAGCCATACCTGGAGGATTTAGCATATCGGCAATATACATTTACCGGTAGTCCTTACATACACTTATATGGGCATACAAACATTTAGAAACGTTTATAAACTTATACTCTGGCACAATATGCCATGAGTCTACCCTTTTAATTTTCTTACTAACACATGGCTAATATCTGGATGGTCTTTACAGGTGCCGACTCCTCCGCTTTTCAGTGGACGTTTTTATGTGTGGCTCCTTGCAGGCCCCTTGGGGCGGTTTCCCTTTTCCCTTTTGGTGGTGTTTCGAGGGAGATGTGGGTGGCAGCCCAGCGCCCTGGACCCATCGACATTATTTCTGGTCATATGAATTGCTATTTCACCGTTGAGTGGTAAATATACGATTTATTGAACAACATGTATGACGTTTTTCCCAATTTTAAACAATGTAGTTTAATGTATGCATATACCTGTATATATTTTTTAGAGCTAATTGTCCCCCTGAGGAAACCGAACAGAGGTCGAAACTCGCCGGGGCTCGCACACCCCATAGCTCACGCTATGTAACGATGTGCACAATTGTGTTCTTCTATTGCATCAAATTGTATTTGTACTGTACATATATTGTATCATTGGACCAGATAATTTTTACTGTATTTTATACATGCTACTGGATTATCCTTCCAATAAATAACTTTCTTATTTGAATTTCTGATCTTGTAATATTGCTGTCTAAAGCCCCAAGGGGAAACTTTCCATTTTGTATTATTTTCGGGGTGTGCAGCTTTTTCGTCTTTGCTCTGTGTCGTTTCCATGTTTAAACAAAAAAAAGGCTCTTCACCAGAGCATAAAGAAACAAAAAAGCTCTTCACCAGAGCATAAAGAAACAAAAAACGGAATCAATTGCCCTGGCGTGGGCTACGCCTGGTGCCCCGGCTCCTCAGTTGCCTGGGGGGAGCCTCAGGTGGGGGGGTGGGGCATCAGGAGCAGGCTCATCCTCAGGTCTGCCAGGTGCTGGCTGCCTGCCCTCCAACGCCAGGGCAATGCGGGTGAGCACCGCGTTGGTCTCAGCCTGCATCTGCAGCTGGCGGGTGGTGGTTTGCTGCTGGTGGTGCCTCCTCTGCCTCCCCTCCGCCGCAATGGCAGCACTATTGGCCTTTACAGCCACTGTCAACCTCTTCACCTCTGTCACGAGGCGTGATGTCGTGGCCTGCAGCTCACCAACGCATGTCACTATCGCAGCATTGTTCCCACTGATGTCCTGCAGACTGTCGGAAATCTGTGCTGCGGATGCCAGGCTGTCTGCGACACGCCGCACATGACGGACAACATCACCCATATGTCGGGTCTGGGGAGCCTGATCCCTGGCCAAATTTTCATGGATCGCATCAGGAACACCCCTGGTTTTGTGGGTGGCCTTCCTGGGGGCAGGAGAGGCTTGGGGCCGTGAATATGGGGAGGCCCTGGAGGAGCTTCCTCTGATGGTGGAGAAGGGTGAGGGGCTTCCTCTGATGGAGGAGGATGGTGAGGGGGTTCCCCTGATTATTATCAGCACAGTGAGAAAGAGGCAGAGATTAGCAAAAAGTGCAGAAAACAGGTTAACCCTTTCTCTTCCAGCTAGGGCAGCAGCTATATCACTAACCAACATTTGAACCTGCTTTGAAGCAGCCGTCCTCCTGTGTTCACAATCCATCAGGTTGGCTGCTTAGCATGGGACCCAGAAGCAAGCGGAGATCACTGGAGTAGCGTTGTCTACTTTAGTGCTTTCCAGCTTCCAGGGGCATCAGCCAGGTATGGTATTTACATAGTTACAATGATCCAACCTGGACCAATGTAACTATGTAGAACTACAGCATGCCTGGAATTTCTCTTTAAAATCTTTGCTTTATGGGCTAATAAGTACTTGTACTGTGCCCCCAGTGTGATCCTCAATACCGGAGGTCAGTAGGCACATTGGTCTAGCAGACGGACGTGTGCCTAGAGCTCCTCTCACCTGACCTCCAGTGACTCCATCCTCCATCCAGCAGCTTGCTATCACGCGAATTGGCTCTCCCCCCAGGACTAGTTTCAGCTAGGCAGTGTCCTTCCACCGGCGCCCCAGCTTCCCCTGGCTCCCCTCTTCACTCTAGCGAAGCTTATCAGGTAAGAGCCATCCACTGGGATCACGGGCGGCCGTCCTTTTTAGGACAAGCCGCAGCAACTACCTATCCCCGTCGGCTCTTCCCTGCTCCTCTTTCTGCCTTCCCTGTGGCCCCACACCACCATCGCCACTCGAGGCATCCCTTCGCCACCTCCCCGCTGCAATTTTCCGCCATCCCCGCCATCTCTAGTGCGGTTTTTGACACTCCCCGTCTTCTCCGCGCCAGCCACAGCTGATTTGCGGCCGCCGCATCTTAGGAAAGGCCGCGGCTTCATCCGCGGCCTAGCGGCGCGCCGCGCTCTCGGCCTAAAACATCACCTGAAACTTTCCCAGAAGTTCTCCCCCAGCCCCTACAGGACTCATCCTCCCCTGATTCAACAACCATTCCCCCCCCCCCTGCTCATCAATCCACCCAGCTGGCTACACACCAGCCTGGGTCCCATGTCCTGCTCCTGGTCGGCGGCCATCTTGGTACACCCCAGCAGCAGTGACAGCTCTCACCCCCCCCTTTCACAACTTAACAGTACTTGATCCAGGGGTTTTGCCCGATCGCCGTTCAGGGATCAGGAAGGAATTTTTTCCCCCACCAAAGCAAATTGGCATAGCACGGCTAGGGGTTTTTTGCCTTCCTCTGGACCAAAACCGGGAGGATTCACCGAATCCTCTCTCCATCGCTACCAAAAAAACTACTTCGCCCCCGGTGAATGGCGACCATGGCTTATCTGCGGTACTCCGCAGAAACCATTTGGGATCTGAGGAGTTTTGCCGCAATACTGCCAGCCATCACCAAAAAGACCCTAAGAATTGAGCAACTTTTGAAGATCGATCGACGATCGACTGTCAAAAATTTTTGCCGTTTACCCCAGCCTAAGCACATTTCATGTGCTTTGATCAACACAAGATCGGCAGTAAAACACAGACTTGAAATCCATGATTTCATTCTACAACACGATCTAGACTGCCTCTTCATTACAGAGAGCTGGCTCACAGCCGACTGTAACACCATTCTAGGAGAACTGGTGCCAGAAAACTACCGTATTATAACGGAAAACAGAATAGGGCAAAGAGGAGGAGGACTGGCAGTGATCCATAAGACTCATCTTGCGATCACTAAACCAGTCCTTCAAAACCCTCTTCCATTCATGGAAACCCTTACTCTGCAACTACAGACAAATTCAAAGGAGACCGTCCACATTCTGCTCTGCTATAGGCCACCTGGCCCAAAATCGCAGCTGCTAACTTCATGGACGGATTTCTTCTCCACTTACACCCTCAACAGCAAACATCTTTTGCTGCTCGGGGATTTTAATCTCTGGGCCAATTCCTCACAAGACCCTGTTGCCGACGCCTGTATTGACCACCTGGAAGATTCAGGGTTACAGCAACTAGTATGTGGGCCCACACATGCTTCAGGTCACACACTTGATCTTATTTTCAGACAAGATCTGGAAATAAAAATTTTGGAAAATGAAAGGTTGCCATGGACAGACCACCATGCAATTAAATTCATTATTTCCACCATCCCCCCTGCAACAAAAACATCAAATTCAGTGACAACTCACTGGACTAGATGTCAGAAGAAGCTCCACTCGGAACTCTTCAAAACCACTTTAAGGAAAAAAATAGAAACAACTCAGCCGCATCAAACGGCCGTTGAAACACTGGATGCCCTAAATTCGGCCATGCTACAGTCAGCTGACTTGGTAGCGCCGAAACGAAGAACCCGCATCCGAAAAAACAACCACAGCTGGTTTAACAACCAGCTGTCGTTACTGAAGCAAGAACGCAGAAGGGCAGAATCTGCCTGGAAAAGATGTTCTTCAGAACTAAACCTATCCATCTACAAGGCGACAACAAGAAAATATCACAAAGAAATTTTCCAAGCTAAGAAAAATTATTTTTCGGAGGCTATCAACAGCGCCATAAACCGCCCCCGCGAACTCTTCAAGATGGTCACTCAGACCATGAAACCAGGATGTATTGAAGCCCCCAATACAGACACACAAGAATTTTGCAATGAACTATCGGATTGCTTCATTAATAAAATCGAGGCAATCCGTGAAAGCATTCAGCAAAACAATCCCCCCCCCAGCCCCCCCTACAGCCGCTCACACAACACCAACAGTAATTCTCCTATATCAGGTAAGTTCACCCTGGAACCCATCTCCATTCAGACCACTAAGAATGTCATTGGTACTCTGCGTAATGGCACAGCGCCAAATGACATTATCCCCACAAAACTGCTGAAGGAATGCGCCTACATCCTGGCTCCTCCCATCACGCAGCTTATCAACCAGTCTTTCTTGGAGGGCATAGTGCCCTCACAGTTGAAAGAGGGTATAATGCAACCCATCCTGAAGAAACCCAATCTGGATCCAAAGGACCCACTTCACCGCCGTCCCATAACAAGTCTCAATGTACTCTCAAAGGTAATGGAGAAAGTAGTGGTACAACAGCTGCAACAGCATCTAGATACCCACAAGCTACTTGACCCATTGCAATCAGGGTTCCGTCCCGGACACGGGACTGAAACCGCATTGCTCAAAATATGGGACGATGTTCTCGAGGCCGCAGACGAAGGAGAATCTTGCCTTCTGGTTCTGTTGGACCTAAGCGCAGCTTTCGACACTGTAGACCACAAACTGTTACTGACTCGGCTTGCTGAAGTAGCCAGAGTCGCAGAAGGCGATTTATCTTGGTTCTCCTCTTTTCTGGAAAATCGATCGCAAACAGTGAAGTTAGGACCCTTCACATCTGAGAAACGCACAGTAACATGCGGAGTCCCTCAAGGATCGCCTCTGTCACCGGTGCTGTTTAACGTCTATCTTCGTCCTCTTTTTGAGATTATCAGCAGCCAAAAACTGCTTTATCACTCATATGCAGACGACACGCAACTGTATTTCCGCATCTGCAACAGTAAAGATCACCACCTCAATCTAGAGACTTGCCTCTCTTTGATAGAGAACTGGATGACAAAGAGTTATCTTAAACTCAACGGAGCGAAAACAGAACTTCTTCTGTTTCACGCCAAGCAAAGGAATCAACCTTCAACAGCATGGACACCCCCACCTATTTTGGGCAAAATCATCGCCCCCTTGCGCCAAAGTCAAAAGTCTCGGGGTCATTTTTGACTCCTTTATGACAATGGACGCACAAATAGGGTCAGTAGTCAGCGGATCTCACCATCTGCTGCGCCTACTACGTAGACTTACCCCTTTCATCCCCAAAGAAGATTTAGCGGTCGTGGTGGGAGCAATTGTTAACTCCAGACTGGATTATGCAAATGCCCTTTACCTCGGACTTCCCAAGTACCAAATCGCTCGTCTGCAAGTCGTTCAGAATACGGCCGCCAGACTTGTGACTGGGAAAAAACCCTGGGAATCCATCTCACCTTCACTGAGAGCCCTTCACTGGCTGCCAGTTAAAGACAGGATTGCTTTTAAAGCTCTCTGTCTTACGCATCGATGTGTCCATGGGAATGCCCCCCATTATTTATGCGAAAAAATAAAAGCTCATAATTCCAATCGCATTTTGCGATCCACCAATCAAAACCTGCTCCAGGTTCCGAAAGCCAACTACAAGTCCAAAGGAGATAGAAGATTTGCGATCCAAGGTCCCAGACTATGGAACGCTTTACCAATCAGCATTCGGTTGGAGGAGAACCACCTAGCATTCAGGAAAAAGGTCAAGACTCATCTCTTTTAATATCAAAGGAGACAGGAACAACAAGCGCCCAGAGGCGATTCAGTTCGCATGTGCTGCGCTATATAAGTTTTCATTCATTCATTCATTCATCCTGTCTTTAGGAATTGTCCTGTTTCAAATGCCATTGAAGACATTGGGCCAGATTCAGGTACAGCGGCGTATTTTTTGGCCGGCGTAGCGCATCTCATATGCGCTACGCCAACGTAAAACAAGGAGCCCAGAACAGTATTCTCAAAGCAGTCGCACCGTATGTTGCGCTGGCATAGTGTAAATAGGCCGGTGTAAGCCAGCCTAATTCAAAGTAGGCAGGGAGTAGGCGTGCTTCATTTAAATTAACCGTGACCCCATGTAAATGAGCGGCCGAGAGAACGGTGCATGTGCGCGCATGCTCAGAATCACATCGAATAGAATGCCTAAGATACATGTCGAACACTGCCTACGACGTGAACGTCACAGCCCCATTCACGTATGACTTACGTAAACGACGTAAAAACGACGGCTGTTCCGACGTCCATACCTTGCATGGGATGTGCTAACTTTTTGGTGGTTTATCTTTACGCCGGAAAAACGCCTTACGTAAATGTCGTAGATTACTGCGTCGGGCGTATGTACGTTCGTGAATCGGCGTATCTTGCTCATTTGCATATTTATAATGGGAGCGCCAAATGCGTCCAGCGTAAATATGCACCCAAGATACGACGGCGTAGGAGACTTACGTAGGTCGTATCTTGGCAAAATTCAGGCATATCTGATTTAAAGAATCAGCGCATAGATACAACGGCGCACATTTGGACTTACGACGGCGTATCAGTAGATACGTTGGCGTAAGTCTTTGTGAATCTGGGCCATTGACTTTTCTGATTTCTGTCTGTGAAAAATTAACATTGACTAAGTGAACATGGAAGAAATGGGGAGTATCTAGCTAGGACTAAACTAACTAGCACTAAACAGGAAGTGTGGGCATAGGGAAAAAACTAAATCACATTAGTAAACATGTTTTAGTGGCCAGAAACCTCCTCTAGATATCGGACAGTTTTTAATAAACCAGCCAATTTCTCCCAACACTAAGCTTTATTTTTTTCCTATAAAAATAACAAACATGTTATACCAGGGGTCCTCAAACTTTTTAAACAGGGGGCCAGTTCACGGTCCCTTAGACTGTTGGGGGGCAGGACTATAGTTCAAAAAAAATATGAACCTATGCACACATCTTATTTGAAGTACAAAAAAACAGGAAAAAAACAATACAATATTTAAAATAAAGAACAATTTTATTCAACAAACTTATTAGTATTTCACAGACCCCCCTCATCACATAACCCCCCCATCACCGATTACTCTCCATTACAGATCCCCCCATCAAAGATTCCCCCGTATTAGGTCCCCCATCACAAAGCCCCCCCAACACAAACTTCTCTCCATTACAAAGCCACCAATAACAGACCCCCAATAACACAGACCCCCAACACAAAGGGAGGGGAGAGAATAGGACAGAGAAGGAGCAGTCTGGTGGAGGGGAGGACAGAGTTGGAGCAGCCAGGTGAATGGAGGACAGGGTGGATGCAGTCAGGTGGAGGGGAGGACAGGGTGGATGCAGTCAGGTGGAGGGGAGGACAGGGTGGATGCAGTCAGGTGGAGGGGAGGACAGGGTGGATGCAGTCAGGTGGAGGGGAGGACAGGTGGATGCAGTCAGGTGGAGGGGAGGACAGGGTGGATGCAGTCAGGTGAAGTGGAGGACAGGGTGGGAACAGCCAGGTGGAGTGGAGGACAGGGTGGGAACAGCCAGGTGGAGTGGAGGACAGAGTGGGAACAGCCAGGTGGAGTGGAGGACAGGGTGGGAACAGCCAGGTGGAGTGGAGGACAGGGTGGGAACAGCCAGGTGGAGTGGAGGACAGGGTGGGAACAGCCAGGTGGAGTGGAGGACAGGGTGGATGCAGCCAGGTGGAGTGGAGGACAGGGTGGGAACAGCCAGGTGGAGTGGAGGACAGGGTGCAAACAGCCAGGTGGAGTGGAGGACAGGGTGGATGCAGTCAGGTGGAGTGGAGGACAGGGTGGGAACAGCCAGGTGGAGTGGAGGACAGGGTGGATACAGCCAGGTGGAGTGGAGGACAGGGTGGATGCAGTCAGGTGGAGTGGAGGACAGGGTGGGAACAGCCAGGTGGAGTGGAGGACAGGGTGGGAGCAGCCAGGTGGAGGGGAGGACAGGGTGGGAACAGCCAGGTGGAGTGGAGGACAGGGTGGGAACAGCCAGGTGGAGTGGAGGACAGGGTGGGAACAGCCAGGTGGAGTGGAGGACAGGGTGGGAACAGCCAGGTGGAGTGGAGGATAGAGTGGGAACAGCCAGGTGGAGTGGAGGACAGGGTCGATGCAGCCAGGTGGAGTGGAGGATAGAGTGGGAACAGCCAGGTGGAGTGGAGGACAGGGTGGATGCAGTCAGGTGGAGTGGAGGACAGGGTGGGAACAGCCAGGTGGAGTGGAGGACAGGGTGGATGCAGTCACGTGGAGTGGAGGACAGGGTGGGAACAGCTAGGTGGAGTGGAGGACAGGGTGGGAGCAGCCAGGGGGAGGGGAGGACAGAGTGGGAACAGCCAGGTGGAGTGGAGGACAGAGTAGATGCAGTCAGGTGGAGGGGAGGACAGAGTGGATGCAGTCAGGTGGAGGGGAGGACAGAGTGGATGCAGTCAGGTGGAGTGGAGGACAGAGTGGGAACAGCCAGGTGGAGTGGAGGACAGAGTGGGAACAGCCAGGTGGAGTGAGTGGAGGACAGGGTGGGAACAGCCAGGTGGAGTGGAGGACAGAGTGGGAACAGCCAGGTGGAGTAGAGGACAGGGTGGGAACAGCCAGGTGGAGTGGAGGACAGTGTGGGAACAGCCAGGTGGAGTCGAGGACAGGGTGGGAGCAGCCAGGTGGAGTGGAGGACAGAGTGCAAACAGCCAGGTGGAGTGGAGGACAGGGTGGGAACAGCCAGGTGGAGTGGAGGACAGGGTGGGAGCAGCCAGGTGGAGTGGAGGACAGGGTGGGAGCAGCCAGGTGGAGTGGAGGACAGGGTGGGAGCAGCCAGGTGGAGTGGAGGACAGGGTGGGAACAGCCAGGTGGAGTGGAGGACAGGGTGGGAACAGCCAGGTGGAGTGGAGGACAGGGTGGGAACAGCCAGGTGGAGTGGAGGACAGGGTGGGAGCAGCCAGGTGGAGTGGAGAACAGGGTGGGAGCAGCCAGGTGGAGTGGAGGACAGGGTGGGAGCAGCCAGGTGGAGTGGAGGACAGGGTGGGAGCAGCCAGGTGGAGTGGAGGACAGGGTGGGAGCAGCCAGGTGGAGTGGAGGACAGGGTGGGAGCAGCCAGGTGGAGTGGAGGACAGGGTGGGAGCAGCCAGGTGGAGTGGAGGACAGGGTGGGAGCAGCCAGGTGGAGTGGAGGACAGGGTGGGAGCAGCCAGGTGGAGTGGAGGACAGGGTGGGAACAGCCAGGTGGAGTGGAGGACAGGGTGGGAGCAGCCAGGTGGAGGGTAGAATAGCAGCCAGGTAGAACTGTGTGGGAGCAGCCAGCTAGATGGGAGGTAAGTTCTTACCTTGGAGGACAATACAAGAATCACTGGCTCCCTCCCACTCAACAGCCTCATGACATTTCTTCTCCTCACTTCCCCCTCACGCTCGGCATGTTGGGGCTGAACTTCTCTCAGGGAATCATAATGCGGTCTGCTGGTATCCAGGACTGCAATTCCCATAATGCTCTAGTTTCCCAGCTATTGGCTCTGAATGTAGCCAATAGGAGCAGGCATTGCCAGGAGAATGGAGGGGTGGGGTGGAATTCCCCCGCAGCTGCGGCTCTGCCTGTGTCCCTTCTCAGAGCCTGTCAGTTTCGTCGCCACTGCCCTGTCACTAGTTTCAGTCCACGGTCCGGGTAAATCACACTGGCGGGCCGGATACTTACCTCCCCTGTTGCAGTGTATTTGCACAGAGCAGCCTGGATCCTCGTCTTCTCGAGTCCCTCTTCTGTGATCCTGGCCCTTCTCTCCTGTTCATTTCCCCCACAGCAAGCAGCTTGCTATGGGGGCACTGGAACAGCTCCGTGTATCCATTCAGACACGGAGCCTTGACCTGGCACCACCCCCTCTTTCCCCTGATTGGCTAGCTGACTTTGATAGACAGCAGCGGGAGCCTATGGCACCGCTGCTGTGTCTCAGCCAATGAGGAAGGAGAATACGGGACAGCTGAGACAATGGACATTGCTGGACAGAGAGGGACCTCAGGTAAGTGCTGGTGCACACAGAAGGCTTTTAACCTTAATGCATAGAATGTATTAAAGCGGAGTTCGACTCAAAAATTAAACTTCCGCTTAACCCACTGCTCACCCCCTTACATGCCACATTTGGCATGTAATTTTTTTGGGGGGGCGGGGGGGAGTACTGGCTTCAGGAGGAGTGGCACTTCCTGTCCCACTTCCTCTTTCCGCCAAGGGGCTGGTAAGGTGATTAGCTTAATCGCCTATCTTCAGCCCCTCCCTGTAGCATGCGCAGTGGGTCCCCGGCCGTGAAGCCGAAAGCTGTCACGGTCGGGTGCCCACACTTACAATTAAGACGCCGGCTGGGGAGAGGAGCGGAGCCCTGGCTGGCGGGTCGCTGAAACCCTGGAGCAGGTAAGTGTATGTTTATTAAAAGCCAGCAGCTACACTTTTTGTAGCTGCTGACTTTTAATAAACATAAAAATGGGCTGGAACACCCCTTTAAGATAAAAAAACCTTCTGACTTTACAATCACTTTAACAACTTCAGCTCTGGAAGGTTTTTTACTTTCTGCTATTTGTATGTACTAACATATCCCCCCCAAAAAATGTAAAAATACAAATTTCTTTATTAACCACTTAAGGACCGCCGCATGTACATTTACGTCGGCAGAATGGCACGTACAGGCACATTGGCGTACCTGTACGTCCCTGCTAGACGTGGGTCAGGGGTCCGATCGGGACCCCCCCCCCACCCCCGGTACATGCGGCGGATCTCGGGACAAGGGACAAGGGGGCGGCTGTTCGTTTTTGTCCGCCCCTCCGGATCGCTCCCAGCCAATGCGCGTCCGCCACCCGCCCTCTTCCTGTGTAAACACAGGAAGGGGGAAGTGATGTAATCTCTCCTCTCAACGTTATTTTCAACCGTCGCTGAGGAGAGAAGACATCACAGTAAGTCTGCACAACACTACACTGACTGACGGGGCAATTGAAATGGACTATACTAGAGATTTGGAAGGTCTGTTGGCACGGGAAGTGGGAAGAGAAGAACAGTTCTCCCGAACTTGGTCAGTTTGGTCCAAGTTTAGACAGTCTGCAGAGTTTCTACCATGGGTTAAAGGGAGTCCTACCACTGTTTAGCTATGATGGAGCGATTATAAGTCATGTAATATTTTCACTTTCCCTTTTCTTCTTTTTTTATTTTTTTATTCTTTCCTTTTTTTTCCTCCCTTTTCTTTATTTTTTTTTTTATTTCCCTTATGATGGTATGAGGAAGATTTGCATAGAAGATATGTAAGAACTCATAATGTACTCTATTAATATTTGTAGATTGTCTACAATGATATATATCTGATGTGCATAAGGTAAAACCCCAGTAATACTTTCTATAAAATAATAAAATAATATTGAACAACACTGACACCAGTACACATAGGCACATTAATCCCCCCCGATCACTCCACTGTCACAGTGTCACTGAATGCAGTGATCATATATGTACTGATCACTACATTTAGTGTCAGTGTGCGGGGGGGGCAGCACATGTGCACCCCCTAAACCACGTGCATGAAATTACGTACAGGTGCATGATTTTGTGCACCCGGGCCAACCTGCCGCAGTAAAAGTACACGGTGCGGTGCGGTCCGGAAGCGGTTAAAGTAACTCATGCAGTTTTTATCTAAGTTTTATTCAATTCAGTAAAAACATGCTTTTATTTACCAAATGAGTTCACAATGTATGTGTTGGGATATTTAGCAGCTACATTTTGTTGTTGTTTTATCGGAATTGTTTTCACAGTATAACACTGCACCAAAGAGAGATTTTCCTGCGCATAAAGGAACACAAATATTGTGAAACTATGAAAGCAATCTTCCTCTGGTACAATGATACAAATTATTTACATTTCTGAGCTTAACGCATACCATTTCCATACCAATATATTGCATTGTTTTAGGACCAGTTCACACCAGAATTGTAGCGCTGATGTATATATATAGTACATAAATGTGTATATTGCATTCCCTAAATGGCATTCATGGACATTGAGATTGTTGAGTGTTTGGAGCCATCTAGTGGCCAATTGTTGTTAATGCAAGAAGGATTCCACTATCTGATAAATATTGAAGAAAGACTATTGGTTCTCAGATTTGACCTTTGTAAATAGGAAGTTGATCAAAGACCCAGGAACAATTTCTTGCGCAGTGCATGCTGGGATTTGCTATATAAGGAGTGGGAGCAGCCATCTTAGGTCCCTTTGGAACCGCATGGGCAGCCGGAGAGGATCTGTGAGGAGACGGGACCGAACAGCAAGGCCCACGGACATTTCCATTGAGCATCGGAGGACGGGAGTCCCCCAGCAGAGTTGGCCTGGTGTTTGATCCAGCAGACGGAGCCACCGGAGGAGGTCGCGAGACTGTATGGAGCCTGTGTCCAGTTAGGTGAGTGGGTTACGGCCCACAGTTTGTTATGCCTCACACGCCATTAGACTAACACACAGGCCTCACTACATACTTCCAAGAAGAAGCGGAGGGGTTGCCTTTAGGAAGGTTGAAGGCCTAGTTGTTCGGGACGCTCTCCAGAAGGCCAAGGCAGTTAACCCACTCATTGCGGAGACATTTCTTTTTCAGGAAGTTTACTCGTTTTGTTTGGATTACAAATTACTTGGGAAACATTATTAGCTAGCGAAGAAAGAAGATCAAGAACTGACTGTTTTGTTTTTTTTGTGAGATCTCACGGTTACCTTACAAAGTAGGGGGAGCTCCTAGGCTTAGGCCCCGTACACACGGCCGAGGTTCTCGCTGAAAATCAGCGAGAACCTCGCTGGAATGCACATTCCAGCGAGGACCTCGGCCGTGTGTACGGTCTCGGCGAGCTTCCCGTCGGGAAGCTCGTCGAGCCGAAAAAGAGAGCACGCTCTCTTTTTTCTCGACGGCCCGCCTGGAAGAATGGCTGGTTGCCATTCCCGACGGGCGGGTCGCCGAATTCGACGGCCGGGAGAGAACCTCGACGGGCGGAACGATGTGTTCTGCCCGTCGAGGTTCTGGGTCGTGTGTACGCGGCCTCAGTTTTATTTTCTTATTCATATACCTGCAGGTATACTGTTTGCCATTTGATTGCTGTATAGATTTAATTTTAATTGTGCTCTCATCCCATGTTAGGAGGATAGCACAGTTTATGTACTGGTGTTTCTTTACTTGCCAATTATCAACAGTAAAAGAATACTACTGTTTAAGCATACCAGGGTTGTGGCGTATTGCTTTATTCACTCTAGGTGCCGCTCGTGGATCCTGAAGTTACAAACAGGTATCTGGTATCACATTGTACAGTATTGTATTGTATTGCACCACAGCTGTGTAAAGGGGACTGAGCCTTATCATTGGGGTTGTAGTTAGAGTGCAGGCCCAAAATTTAATCAGCAGCTCCTGCGGGGGTCAGTGCTACACGTGGGGGCTCGTCCGGGATCCTGTCACTCTACAAGAAACCCACCCCCCCCCTTGAGGTCACCATGGACCCCATCACAGTAGTCCGTTGGTGCAAAGCAGAAGGGACACGCTCAGAAGCAAGCGTGGCCATTGAACTCCCAGGGAGCTACTGGGAGAAGAAGCAAATCAAAGAGGTGGTACAGACATTGTCTCCAGACAGAAAGGCCTACGTGGTTGCAGTGAAACCAGACTTTGGGACTGATTGCACCTATGCCCTGATAGAGTGGGGACGGGGTGTTCCTGAAAATTTCCACGGTGCCACCATAAAATTGTCCGAGAAGACAGTGTTTCACCTGACACACCCCTGCAAAAAGCAGTTAGAACCCCTAGACAGGAACGCAGGAGCCGCCGCCCAGCGGCAGGCGGAACAACAACTGGCTGAGTTACAGCGACAATACCGTGAAATACAGGAAAAGTTTCAGGAGACATCCAGCATCATAGCAGATCGCATGGATGGACTGCGCGTCGGCTCAGAAGACAAGAGAGCTGGCCAGATGACACCAAACCCAAGGAGGGAGCCAAGAAGACGCAGCAGGGGCTATCTGCAAGAAGTAACTATTAGGAAGGATTTCCGCATTGATGGCCAGATAGGAGAAAAGGGACAGAAGGGCAAACTGTCTTACACCGGCCTCCTACACCAAATAGAGCTGGGGCTACAAAAAGGATATCTGGAATCGGAAATCAGAGAGGCTGTGATCCACGCCATCAGCCCAGGCTCAAGTGTTAGGGGCATGTTAGAGAGAAAGAGTGATTTGACTTTGAACCAGCTTAAGAGGATTCTAAAAAGTTACTATGAGGAGGAAGATGCCACAGAGCTATTCCACCAACTGATAAATATTGCACAGGACAGTAAAGAGACTCCTCAGAACTTTCTGTTTCGGGCCATTGAACTCAAGGACCGCCTGCTGTTTACCTCAGGAGAGAGAGGGAGCGGGGAACAATTTGGAGCTGAGCTGGTACAGAAGAAATTCCGGAGATCCGTGACCACGGGGCTGAGGAGCGACTATGTCAAGCTCCACTTGAAGCAGTACTTGGAAGATCCCTTAACTCCAGACGAGGTCCTTCTTGAAAAAGTGAACGAAGTGGATAAGATGGAGATTGAGAGAGACCAGAAACAGAGAAAGCTTCAAGCTTCAAACACCACAAGTGCTAAAATACAGCAGGTAGGTGTCCCCTCAGACACCCAGGAGTTGAATGTGCTGGCGGCAACCGTTGACCAGGGATCACGGTTTTCATCTGTACACCACCCACCCGCGAGTCAGACGGAGCTGGAGAGGCTTATGCAGACCCAGAAGGAGATACTGGAGATGATGGCCATGATGATGACTGAGCTGGTGAAACTAAAGGCAGAAGGAGTTATGCCAAGGAAGGTCCCAAAAGCTACCACCATTACCAGCCCTCCGAAACAAACACAAAGAGTCTGTTTCAAATGCGGAGGGATGGGACATTTCAGGCGAGTGTGCCCCAGCCCACTACCCGAGGAAAACCCACATCAGTCGGAGGGAAACTTCAGAGGGCCCCAGTGAAGGAGTCAACTGGGCGCCCCGGGTGCAGTAGCGAACTCCACACCGACTCACGTGCCACGGCCCACTGGAGCCACCAACAAGGCGGGGCAGAAGAAAAAGAGGCCCTCAAAGGCCAAAGTCCGAGCCACAAAGCAGGCTAAGGGTACAGCTACCAGTGGATTTCCTCCCAAGCTGGTGGGACCTTCCCCAATTGTCCCCATCCAAGTGGAAGGGATCTACACAAAAGCCCTGCTGGATACTGGAGCCCAAGTAACCTTATTATACAGGGACTTCTATGACAAGCATCTCAAGCACCTGCCACTACGGAAATTGGAGGAGTTGGAGATATGGGGTTTGGGCACTCAGAACTTTCCATATGATGGTTACCTGCCAGTCAGACTCACCTTCGACCCAAGTACAGTGGGAGAGACGGAGACCTTTGACACATTGGCCATAGTGTGTCCTCGTCCTCCAGGAGCTGACAAGAGCTCTCTTATCATTGGGACAAACACTGACTTAGTGAGGAGACTACTTGCACCGCTGGTAATTAAGAAGGATACCCGCCCCACTGAAATACATCCCATGTTGGCTCAGACATACCGAGACCTTATACAGGAGGAGAAGGCTCCTGAAGAGGGAGTGGGAAAAATCTGGCTGCTGAACAAAGGAGAGAAAATAGTCCAGCCGGGTGAAGTAATCTGCCTAAAAGCCTCGGTCAAATTGAGCTGGAAGAAACCAGGCCCTTTCATTGTCCTGGAAAACCGCAAAGAGGGGAGAAACGGACTAGAACTCATCACTGAAGTGTTGCCCACCAGAGTATTGGAGAGAACTCACGGCAAAGTTCCAGTCAGTGTCCGCAACACAGCGACAGTGCCAGTGAGAGTGCCAGCCAGGCTACTGTTGGGACAGGTCAGTCCGGCTGTTCCAGTCGAACCAGGAGGTTTGAAAGGAGGGTCAGCCCCAGAAATCCCTGAAGAAGAGTTCAGCCCAAAAAATACGCCTCTTACTCCTGCATGGCGGGAAAGGGCCAAAGCCCAACTGCTGAGATGGAGAGCAGCCTTCTCGAAAAGTGAATTTGACGTAGGATTGGCAAAGAGTGCCACCCATCGAATTCGTCTGGAGGAAGACAAGCCATTTCGGGAAAGGGTCCGGCGGATCCCCCTAGGAGATCTGGAAGACTTGAGGGAACAATTGGCTGAACTTAAGAGGACGGGCATTATCCGAGAGTCCAGGAGTCCCTACGCCTCCCCTATAGTAGTGGTCAGGAAGAAGAATGGGTCCCTACGCCTGTGCATTGACTACAGGACCCTGAATCGGAGGACCATCCCAGACCAGTACACCACACCCCGAATTGAGGATGCCTTACAGAGTCTGTCAGGAGCAAAGTGGTTCAGCGTACTGGACCTGAAGAGTGGGTATTACCAGATTCCTATGTGCCCTGAAGACAAGGAAAAAACCGCTTTCATCACCCCAGTTGGGTTCTTTGAGTTCAACCGGATGCCGCAAGGCCTGACTGGGGCCCCAGCAACTTTCCAGAGGTTGATGGAGAAGACAGTGGGTGACATGAATCTCCTTGAAGTTCTGGTATACCTGGATGATGTCATAGTCTTTGGGAGGACGTTGGAGGAACATGAAGAACGCCTTGAGAAGGTCTTGAAGAGACTTCATGATGAAGGCCTGAAACTCTCTATGGAGAAGTGCCAGTTCTACCAACCCTCGGTGAGTTACCTGGGACACATTGTGTCTGAAGAAGGAGTGGCAACTGATCCCAAGAAACTAGAAGCTGTCACTTCCTGGCCCAGGCCCACCAACGTAACTGAGCTCAGGTCATTCTTGGGTTTCTGCTCATACTACCGAAGATTCGTAGAGGGATTCGCAAAAATAGCCCACCCACTCACTGAACTCTTAAAGAAGCAGGAAGAAGCTGGTGAAAGTGCGGGTCAGCCGAAAAAGCCTAAAGAGGGGTCTAGAAGGAAGAAAGAGTCCATCCAGGATCAGTGGACTCCAGAATGTGAAGAGGCCTGCAAGAGGCTGAAGTGGAGTCTTACTACTGCCCCAGTGTTGGCCTATGCAGACCCTGCCAAACCATATGAGTTACATGTGGATGCCAGCCGCGACGGGCTGGGGGGAGTGCTTTACCAGGAGCATGAAGAGCACTTACGGCCAGTTGCCTATGTGAGTAGAAGTCTGACCCCTGCTGAAAGAAACTATCCAACTCACAAGCTTGAATTTCTGGCTTTAAAATGGGCAGTGGTGGACAAGTTGAAGGACTACCTTTACGGGGCTGAATTTGTGGTCAAGACGGACAACAACCCCCTCACATATCTACTCACCACTGCAAAGCTGGATGCCACCGGTCACAGGTGGTTAGCTGCTCTCTCAGCCTTTACCTTCAGCCTGAAGTACAGACCAGGAGTTGGTAACCGAGATGCGGATGCCCTGTCAAGAAGACCCCATGACCCCTTGGAAGAATGGACCCAGCTTACTCCAGAAGGAGTGAGGGCCCTATGGGAGGGCACAAGTCAGTACCAGAGAGGTGGAGCCAGAGCTGAAGAAGTAGGAGTATCCTCAGCGGCAGTACCCAGGTGCTACTGTAACGTCTCCCAGGTCACACAGGAGGGCCTACCCAAGTTATCCAGGAAGGATCTCAGGAGAGATCAGCAGGGAGATCCACTGTGTGGGCTGGTGCTTGAAGCATTGGAATGTCGACAGCCTGATGTACTGCGGAAGAGTCCTGAGAGGGAAGCCCAGGTGTTATTGAGAGAATGGGATCATTTGCAGCTGCAGCAAGGGGTGGTCTACCGAAGGGGCCCCTCTGATGATCCAGAAGCAAGGTGGCAGTTACTCTTGCCTGAAAAACACAGAGAGACGGTACTGATTGCTTTACATGATCACCATGGACACTTGGGAGCCGAGAGAACTCTCCAACTAGTAAGAGATAGGTTCTACTGGCCTCACATGAGAAAAGAAGTGGAGAGCTACTGTCACTCCTGCCTCAGATGCATCCAACGGAAGACATTGCCCCAGAGGGCTGCCCCAATGGGCCATTTAGAGAGTCAGGGCCCAATGGACCTGGTTTGCATAGACTTTCTTTGTCTGGAATCCGATCTGAGTGGGCAAGGTGACATCTTAGTGGTGACAGATCACTTCACCCGTTATGCTCAAGCTTTCCCTACTAGGGATCAGCAAGCAACCACAGTAGCAAAGACTCTCGTGGAAAAGTTCTTCGTACACTATGGCCTGCCTCAACGCATACATTCAGACCAAGGAAGGGACTTTGAGAGCAGACTAATCAAAAGGCTGTTGGATCTGTTAGGCATACAAAAGTCCAGGACTACTCCTTACCACCCACAAGGGGACCCCCAACCGGAAAGGTTCAACAGGACTCTCTTGAACATGTTGGGGACCTTGACTGCCGAGCAAAAACCTCACTGGAGTAAACACATTGCTGCATTAGTCCATGCCTATAATAGTACCAAAAGTGATGCCACTGGATATTCCCCGTACCGACTGATGTTTGGCCGTGAAGCAAGATTGCCAGTGGACCTGGCGTTTGGTTCCTCCTTGGACCACACCTCCGAGGCCTCCCATAAAGGGTATGTGGACAGACTACGGCGGAGCCTGAAGACAGCTTACGAGCAGGCTCACGCCACCTCGGATTCCAGGGGGGAGAGGAACAAGAGGAACTTTGACCTGAAAGTGAGAGTCCAGGATCTTCAGCCAGGTGACCGGGTCTTGTTGAGGAACTTAGGCATTCCAGGCAAACACAAGTTGGCTGATCGCTGGAAATCACAGCCATTTGTTGTGTGCAGGAAACTTCCAGGGCTCCCAGTGTATGAGATCAAGCCAGAAGGAAAAACTGGGCCGGTAAAAACATGGCACCGGAATCACCTCTTACCTCTCACTGAGGCAGTCAGGACAAGCACAGAGAAGGAATCTACACCCACTGATGTGTGTAGACCAATAACCAGGTCCCAACCTGCACCTTCTATAGATGAGGATGAGGGAGTGGAGATGAGCTGGCTGTGGCTTCCTGAAGATTCAGAAACAGATGCTGATGTCCTTTCGGAGGTAGAGGAGGATGATAATGGAACTCTTAGGGCAGAGGCCCCGGAATTTGTGCCGACCACTCACTCTGTAGGAGAGCCCAGTGCTTCCATTCATTCCCCACCCTTAAGCATTGAACGGAATGATGACCTTGGCCCAGAAGGAATGGACACTCCAAAAGTGCCCAGAGCAAAGAGAGACATTCGCCCACCACGCAGACTGACTTATGACACATTGGGCGAATGCTCTGAAGCCTCACAGTTTGTGAGCAGAAGAAACTTTGAACTGCCTAGTCCCTCTACTCTTGATTTAGTAAGGGACAGCCCCAGCTCACCCCTTGACACATCTGTACCAGACATGGTAGTATCAGCTGTGGGTGCACAGGATAGCTTCCCACTGTATGACAATTGGTGGGAAGCTCCTCTGTCCGTTTTGTGTGAACGTATAGAAACTAGAATGCAAGATAGGATTAGCAATTTGGACCTCTTTGGGGGACCAAAAGAGACAAAGTAGGGGGAGTGTGTAGTGCTGATGTATATATATAGTACATAAATGTGTATATTGCATTCCCTAAATGGCATTCATGGACATTGAGATTGTTGAGTGTTTGGAGCCATCTAGTGGCCAATTGTTGTTAATGCAAGAAGGATTCCACTATCTGATAAATATTGAAGAAAGACTATTGGTTCTCAGATTTGACCTTTGTAAATAGGAAGTTGATCAAAGACCCAGGAACAATTTCTTGCGCAGTGCATGCTGGGATTTGCTATATAAGGAGTGGGAGCAGCCATCTTAGGTCCCTTTGGAACCGCATGGGCAGCCGGAGAGGATCTGTGAGGAGACGGGACCGAACAGCAAGGCCCACGGACATTTCCATTGAGCATCGGAGGACGGGAGTCCCCCAGCAGAGTTGGCCTGGTGTTTGATCCAGCAGACGGAGCCACGGGAGGAGGTCGCGAGACTGTATGGAGCCTGTGTCCAGTTAGGTGAGTGGGTTACGGCCCACAGTTTGTTATGCCTCACACGCCATTAGACTAACACACAGGCCTCACTACATACTTCCAAGAAGAAGCGGAGGGGTTGCCTTTAGGAAGGTTGAAGGCCTAGTTGTTCGGGACGCTCTCCAGAAGGCCATGGCAGTTAACCCACTCATTGCGGAGACATTTCTTTTTCAGGAAGTTTACTCGTTTTGTTTGGATTACAAATTACTTGGGAAACATTATTAGCTAGCGAAGAAAGAAGATCAAGAACTGACTGTTTTGTTTTTTTTGTGAGATCTCACGGTTACCTTACAAAGTAGGGGGAGCTCCTAGGCTTAGTTTTATTTTCTTATTCATATACCTGCAGGTATACTGTTTGCCATTTGATTGCTGTATAGATTTAATTTTAATTGTGCTCTCATCCCATGTTAGGAGGATAGCACAGTTTATGTACTGGTGTTTCTTTACTTGCCAATTATCAACAGTAAAAGAATACTACTGTTTAAGCATACCAGGGTTGTGGCGTATTGCTTTATTCACTCTAGGTGCCGCTCGTGGATCCTGAAGTTACAAACAGGTATCTGGTATCACATTGTACAGTATTGTATTGTATTGCACCACAGCTGTGTAAAGGGGACTGAGCCTTATCATTGGGGTTGTAGTTAGAGTGCAGGCCAAAAATTTAATCAGCAGCTCCTGCGGGGGTCAGTGCTACACATAGGAACGCGGTCTGCGTTCCTGTGCGATTCCAGTGTGTTTCTCTGAGGTGCAATTTTGAAGCCCATCATTTGAATCGCACAGGAACACACAAAAAGTACTCCATGCTTTACTTTTGATAAACGTGCCACACCAAATTGCATGGTGCTGCCATATTCATGCAATCTGATGCCCGAAAGTGCACTGCATTTGCAATCTGTATTGGCATCTAAGGGAAAATTTCAAAGGCAGTAAATTTTGAACATGGTGCAGGAAACTCCTTACTCCTTTCCCTTATGTTCTGGTGTGACCTGGCCGTTAACTACTGCCCAGTGGAGAGTGTCCCTGTAGTAATGTGACCAGATTTTTAAAATGAAATCCCGGGACATATTTTTTTCTTTACTAGTAATGGCAACAATCAGCGACTCTCTGCCCGTCGCCACCCGCCTCACAGCCTCTCAAGTCTCACTCTTCGGGCCCCGGCTACTACTGGATGGGGAGCGGAGGAAGATCACTCCGCCAGGGAAGGCAAGGAGATAAACAGGCAGGTAGCTGGCCAGGATTTGAGCCCAGGCAGAATGACATGCGAGCGAAAATGAATGGGCATGCACCCGAAACTGAAGAAATATTCCCTCCAATGCAATTTAAAACAAGTTTATAAAGGCATTCCCTGAAATTGTGTCAAAATCGCGGGCCTCGAAATTGTGGTAAAATCACGCTACTTTGAAGTTGCAGTAGTGGCAAAGGGGCCTCATTGTTATTTTGTACATTTCTAAAATATTGACGGGTTAGGTAACCTGGGGCACTCCAGCCCATCATGCCTCTGGGAGTAATTGTAAGTGCCAGCCTTGCATTCCCTCATGGGAAATGTAGTTCCACAACAGCTGGAGGGCTGAAGGTTCCCTGCCCCTGGTCTATACCATAAAATAAATCACAGTATTTAGAGTAACCATAATATTTGACTTTGATAAATTGACTTTTATTATTGCATGCGATATTTAAAAAAATAAATAAAACATCACATGCAATAACTGTTAGTGAACTGACCGCACAAACTAGGATTCAAGCCAAGTCATAACCAGAGGCAAAAGGAGATCAGGTCAAATACCACAAGTCTAGCCAAGTCATGGAAAAAAAAGTCGCAGATCAGGAGCAGATATCAAAGGACTAACAGGATTAGATAAAAAAAAACAGGTTAAGGCAACTGGAAGGATTGCCTTCTTTCTTGCGGGGGATGTATTACCATGAGGTATTATTACTTTGTCAAAAAATTCAGGGCCACAAAAAAGGTTCTTGCTGAAACACATACAAAGGCAGCTAGGAATATTTCTCTGAAACTCCAACTTCTGTTCCTTGGAATTCCTGCTGTCACTGATTCTATACTACAGTAGTTGACTGTAACATTTCCCCTGCCTGTTTCTTGTCAGCCTGTGTCCAGACAACTCTAGAGAAGTACTACAGACAGAAGGAAAAAAATACCAGCTGCCTGACAATAACAAAAAAAGGGGAATCAAGATGAAAGTAACCTCCATGTCAATGTGCAATGTTGTGCTTGTGTGTGCTGTGCAGCACCTTCTCTGAGTACAATATTACAGAAGGTACATAAACATGCTGGGCTCTGCAGTACACAACGGGTTCTCCTTTCGCATATCACCCATGATTATTGGCTTTTGTAAGCAACTTACCTGTACAATGTCACCATAGTGACCTCCAGTGTGACCCTGGTAGCATATACACACATGCGCTAACATGGGAATGTGGCCCACTATTTGTCAATTCTTCTTAGCCCTGTTTGTTTGCTCTTATGCCCTGTACACACGACCGGTTTTCCTGTCGGAATTCCGTTTAAGCTGTCTTGCATACACACAGTCACACCAAATTCCGACCCTCAAAAACGCGGTGACGTACAATACTACGACGAGCCGAGAAAAAATAAGTTCAATGCTTCCGAGCATGCGTTGACTTCATTCTGAGCATGCTTGTTTTTTTTGTTTTGTTTTATTAACAGAAGGAAGCATGCATGGTTTTTAGTCTGTCGGAATTGCATCCAGACGAACGGAAATTCCGATATATGTTTTTCATTGGAAAAATTGAGAACATGTTCTCTATCTAATTCCGTCTGAATTTCTGATGGAAAAAGTTGGACGGAATATCCGATGAAAAGCTTCCGTCTGGCTTTTTCCGTCGGAAATTCCGCTCGTGTGTACAAGGCATGAAGATGTGCTCTGTGTATAAAGCTTTTTCACTTTTTTTTGCTGCGCTAACGTTCTTGTTTGACCTTGTTTTTGTCTAATTGATGCCAGCCCTAATCCCTGTATCATTCCCAGCCAAGGCTCTCTCTCTGTCCTGATACCTTGTTCTAGCTGTTTGACTTCCTGACCTACGACCTTTCCTCATTAATAATCTTATTTTACAGTTTGTACTCTGCTTTGTTGCATCTAATGCCTTGTACATACGATCGGAATTTCCAATTCGATTAATCTTTTCATTGAATATTCCGACCATGTGTTGGCCCCACCATACTTTTTTCCGTCTGAGTTTAGAAATAGAACATGTTTTATTTTTTTCCGATGGAAAAAAATCCTATCGGAAATTCCGATCGTCTGTGTGGAACTCCGACGGAGAAAAAAAACATGCATGCTCAGAATCAAGTCGACGCATGCTCGGAAACATTGAACTTAATTTTTAGTGTTTTACGTCACAGTGTTTTGGGCGGTCTGAATTTGGTCTGACAGTGTATATGCAAGACAGCTTGAATGGAATTCCAACAGAAAATTCCATCGGATTTTATCCCATGGGAAATTCCAATCCTGTGTACAGGGCATAACTTGTGGATTTTGACTGGAAAGGCCATCCCAGAGTTTGCACTCCAGGAGTCCTTTCTGCAAAAGCTAAAACCACTCCATTGGTGGGTGGCCTTAGTGGTTCCCCCAAAATTGGGGGGCTTGGTGGAAATCTTGCACTATCCTGCTTCTGGTCAGTAGCATATGCCACCATCCTTATTCTGTCTATATAGAACATGGGTCCAACTAACTAACCCTTACAACAGATGCACAGTGAATAGTCCCAATGGAGACTGATTGCAATTAGAATGCATCAGTTGTGGTTGGGGGTTGTAAGGGTAAAAAAAATGTTTTCCTAAATAGCTTCCTTTAACTTAGTGCAGTCCTCCTTCACTTAACTCATCATAGAAGAAATAAGGACAGGGCGCGCGTGCACAGTAGCCACCTCAGACCGAGGCTTGGCTCGCGCATGCGCAGTTCGAGCGTTTTCGCGGCGGCCACGCAGGCGCTGCTGAGACTCTCTATACCGCGCAGGCGCGCGAGCTGTTGACGCGTGACGTCACCGGCGGGGTTTTTAAACAGCTGCTCGCCCTGTACCTATTGGGATTTGTCTTCCTGAGTAGGCGAGCAGATGAGACCCTTACCAGACGACTTCAGGGTAATAGGTGTGATAGATAGGCTCTCTTCTTGTATATATGTACTTCCAGCAATATATATATTATGTGTCTGAATGGGAGCAGCGCTTTACATGACTTTGTTCTTAGTTCCTAGGATTCTACCTGGTATTGCCCTGTCACATTGATCCAGGCTTCATGGATCAGTCACCGCCCGCACATGGCCAGCCCTCACGCACAAGGTATGTGCAGGTGAGGGGAGGGCGTACGGTTATAGTATCTCTTTTTGAATCTTCCTGACGCACCTCCATAATTCTTTTTCTTAGCCCTTCCCGTTCGGTTCCTCGTGTACCATCAAATCAGTCCACCTCAGACCTTGCCAGGCCGCGTCAGCGTTCATCCTCTAAATCAAAGAAGCGCAGTTCTTCATCTACCTCTCATCATCAGGGGAGAAGGTCACATTCCTCCTCAAGACACTGCTCCCACCGCCATGACGGTCACTCTAGTCGTAGGACCTGCTGGGGTTGCAATTCCCAAGTCCCGGAGGGCAAATCCTTATGCAGTCGGTGCTATGCCCAGGCGGTTGGAGACGGAAGATCGGAGGATCGAATCCCTGGTCGAACGTGTGGTGCAAAGGTCCCTAAGAGAGAGGGACACGTCTCACAAGCACGAGCAAGCCAGTATCGCTGGATCTGGCCCTACGGTCGATGAGGTCCATGAGGATCCAGGCCCCTCTCAGCCTCGCGCATCCTCTCTAGCAGCCCCGGAGGGCGACTTGGAAAGCGATGAGGAGGATCTAGAATTTGACTTTTCCCAAGTAACCCCACTCATCAAGGCCGTTAAAGAGGCACTTCGGTGGGAAGATTCATCCTCTGTCCCAGCTAAACAGATGAAATACTTCAAACGTCTGGGAAAAGAACGCCCAAGCTTACCATTACTTTCGGAGCTGAATGGCATCTTTGAAGAGGAATGGAGCAAGGTGGACAAAAAGTCCTCTATGTCTAATAAGGCTTCCCGCCTGTACCCGTTTAAAGCGGAGGATGTCAAACATCCCGTCAGTAGACGCTGCAGTGATGCGTTTAGCCAAGCATGTGACGCTACCCTTGTCCGATTCAGTGTCATTCAAAGACGGTCTTGATAGAAGAATGGATCAAGATCTAAAGAGGATATATGGTTTGGCCGGTACGGCCTGTAAACCCGCTCTAGCTTTAGCGGCTCTCTCTAAAGCAATGGAAGTCTGGACAGAAAACGTGGACTCCTTTCTGATGGGCATCTCTGAGGAACTGGCCGGGAGTTCGGCAACGTCAGAGCTAAAGCTAGCGGTAGCATTCATGGGAGAAGCCTCCGTTGATTTAGTAAGACTGTTAGCAAGAATTATGCTATCCTCTGTTACAGCCAAGAGGGCCTTGTGGCAACGCCCCTTGGGTCGCTGACCTTTCATCGAAACAAAGCTGGTGTAAGATCCCCTTTGAAGGTTCATCTTTGTTTGGCAACAAGTTGGATGACGCAATTTCTAAAGCCACAGGGGGTAAATCTGGGTTCCTTCCCCAGGACAGACGTCAACCGGGAAAAAGGAGACCACAGTTTAGGAGGCGTAGCCCGGATCGCACAAGGGAAGCTTGTGCCTATAGACCCGGTGGAAATTTCAGAAGAAATTTTGGAATAGAGGCCAAATGTCCTTCCGTAAACCAGCATCTACAAATCAGGCGTCCGGTGGACGTGAGCAGGGGAAGTCTTTTTGACATAAAGCACGTCCAGGCGGTTCAAGTGGGGGCAAGACTACGAATCTTTTCGTACAGAAGGTACATCTCTATCATTACCTGGACGATCTCCTCGTCTTATCTCAAGACAGAGCTCTTCTTCTGACACAGAGGGATCAAGTGATCTCGACCCTGACCGAATTCGGTTGGCTTCTAAATTTGGAAAAGAGCCACCTTAGAGCCGTCACACCGCTTAATATATCTGGGAGCCCAGTTCGACACGGCAGAGAAAACTATCTCCCTCCCATTGGAGAAGATTCCCGTAGTTCAAGAGAGGATTGCCAAGGCTCTAGATGTCCGTTATCTGAAGGCTTCCCAATGTCTGAAGATTATAGGCACAATGGTTTCGACATCTCCCATGGTGAAGTGGGCATTGTGGAGGCTACGTCCGTTTCAATTCGGTTTTCTCAGGCAATGGAAATCCGGGAACAAGAACCAATGGATCCTCATCTCATCGTCCATGAGAAACAGCCTCTTCTGGTGGCTTCATCGGAAGAATTTACTGAATTGCCATTCCATTGCTCCAATATCATGGGTTTCGGTGACGACAGATGCCAGTGGCTCCGGCTGGGGGGCCCTGTGCGGCACGGAAATCGCACAAGGCAAGTGGGATGCCCGCCTTCGCAACCCAGGCTCGAACATCTTGGAGATCAGAGCGGCCTGGTGTGCCCTGCAATCCTTTCCCCAGCTCTTGAAGGGGGAGTCGGTATTGCTGAAGATGGACAATACCACGGCAGTGTCCTATGTCAAGAGGCAAGGAGGGACGAGGAGCTCAGCTCTTTTACGGGAGGTCGAACCTATCCTGGGTTGGGCCCAGAAGAATCTGGCCAACCTGTCCGCAGTCTATATCCCTGGAAAGCAGAATTCCCAGGCGGATTTCCTGTCACGCACTCAGATGGATGTCAACGAGTGGTCTCTCCACAAGGAATTGTTTCAGTAGATTATGTCCCTGGGGACCAATCCCCAGGTGGATCTCTTCGCCTCTCTGTACAACCACAAGCTGAGGAAGTTTTATACAAGGGGTCACTGCAGTCAATCAACGGGGACGGATGCCTTGACAGACAGGTGGAGATTCAAGAGAGCATATGCCTTTCCCCCGTTCTCAGTGATCCTCAAACTCCTACGGAGACTCCAGTCAGAGGCAGTTCAGATAACATTAGTGGCGCCCTACTGGCCGAACAGGCCGTGGTTCCCTCTTTTGGTCCAACTGAGTTACCGGGACCCAGTACCTCTACCAGTCAGACCGGATCTTCTCTCCCAGGGGTCATTCCTTCACCCCGCTCCGGCTATACTGAAACTAGCGGTCTGGTTCTTGAGAGGAAGAAGCCCTTGTTTGCGCTCCTAAAGTGATCTCAACACTGATGAGCTCAAGAAGATCAAGCACGAATAAAATCTATGGAAGAATTTGGGCGAAGTTTGTAGAATTTTCTTTAACATCAGGCTCATCATTTACGAGTCCAGGAGTACAGGACATCTTAAAGTTCCTCCAAACAGGGTTAGATCTTCCCTTATCCTTAAGTTCCTTTAGAGTGCAAGTATCAGCATTATCTGCCTTCTCTGGAAACTCATGGGCAACGCATCCGCTAGTCAAACAGTTCTTCCGTGGAGCGTCAAGGCTAAGCCTCAAAGAAAGCCAAGATTCCCCAAGTGGGATCTCCCCTTGGTTCTGGACTTTCTGAGTGAACTTAATACAACAGGACCCTCTCCGTTCTCACTGAAGGATTTCTCGGCTAAAGTTGCCTTCCTGGTCGCCATTACTTCGGCTAAAAGAGTCTCGGAGATTGGGTCCCTGGGTTACAAAGCGTTCTTTCCAGACAGAGTAGTTCTGATTCCCATGCTGGGTTCTAACCCGAAGGTGACGTCTGTTTTCCATGTCAACCAGGAAATTGTTCTCCCTACTTTCAGAGATTCGGAGTCAGAGAGAATTTACCCTCTGGACTTAGGGAAAACCCTTACGGAGTACATCCAAGTAACTTCTACTTTCAGACGCTCAGATCATTTGTTCGTCCTGCACTCAGGTATCAACAAAGGGAAGAAGGCCTCTTCAAGAACCATTGCGGCTTGGATCATCTACACGATTCAACAGGCATATAAAGTGAAGGGCTTGGCTCCTCCGCAGGCAGTGACTGCGCACTCTACCAGAGGGATGGCAACTTCCTGGGCGGCTGCCCATCACGTGGCCCCGGATGTCATCTGTAAAGCGGCCTCTTGGTCCTCTATTAATACCTTTATGTCCCACTATTGTGTTGAACCTGCATCCCTTTCCTCTGTAAATTTTGGTCTTTCAATCCTGTCGGCCGACAGGACAAATTAAACTTTTTTTGTTCAGCATACCCACCCGTGTGGTTGGCTAGTTATTTCCCACACGTAGGCTGCCATGGAGTCTGTCAGGAAAAGGGAAAATGTATTGTCAATACTTACCGTAATTTTCCTTTCCTGATGGACTCCATGGCAGACAGAGTACCCACCCAGTAAGCATGGAGTCGGCTAGTTACGGAACACCAGTACTGAAGGTGAGCAAAGCTTTATGGGTATGGGGTCCTATAGCATTGGAGAGGAGGCGGGATTAACCCACACGTAGGCTGCCATGGAGTCCATCAGGAAAGGAAAATTACGGTAAGTATTGACAATAAATTTTCCCTTTTCTCCCTGGTGTAAAGTGTCGTGCTCACCCCCTCCCTTGGACTACAGAGAGTCAGGATGTTCTCTATGTTGCAGATAGAGAAAGGAGCTGTGTGTTAGTGGGCATTCTGACTCTCCTGTAGTCCAAGGGAGGGGGCGAGCACGACACTCCACACCAGGGAGAAAACCTTGCATTACTGTGTGGAGTTACAGACAGAACAGGAAGTGAGGATTTCTCAGAAGAAATAAGGACATTTAAATGCAAAATCGAAGGATGAGGTACTATTTAGGGAAAAAAAATTGTACCTTTACAACCCCTTTAAATATATTAAGGATCTTAAAATCTTCAAAACGTCTACATATTTGTGGCAAATCTGTTGCAGATCTTGCTTTGGGTAAATTGACTTATCACTGACAGAGCCACCTTGAGATTGCTGCATTCTACCTGAATGGGCAGTGAGAAAAAGTATCTGAAAAATCTACTCCAATTGCAGTTCCTCTTCCTTTTTTTATCTGAACTATTCAGGAGCTTTTTAAGCACTAAACTTGAGCTGGATAGGGGGAGTACTCCAGGTAAATGGAAAGCTTATAGAAAAGGAATTATGATCTCATAATTATGAATGTCATCAATAATAGTTTACTAACAGAACCAACTATGATATAATGTATAAAGACTTTAAAGGGGAGTTCCACCCACAATTTCACTTTTTAAATATAAATACCCCTGTAATACACAAGCTTAATGTTTTCTAGTAAAGTTAGTCTGTAAACTAAGGTCCGTTTTGTTAGGTTGTTACAGCATTTAGTTTATAATCTAGAAATAGACCGTGGCCATCTTAAGTGTGGGCATCATGAAGCCAGACTGTATGACTTAGGCCTTGTACACACGATCGGACATATCCGATGAAAACGGTCCGCGGACCGTTTCCATCGGATATGTCCGATCTGGAGTTTGGTCCGATGGCGTGTACACACCATCGGATCAAATTCCCCGCCGGCGGACGGCGCGGAGACGTGGCGGTGACGTTGACGCCGCCACGTCACCGCACCAGGAAGTAAAACACTTCCGCGCATGCGCCGAATCCATTCGGCGGCGGCGGTGCGGGACGACATGTCTGCTGGTAAGTGTACTAACCAGCAGACATGTCGGGCGGACACATTCCCACCCGATAGATTTCAAAGCATGCTTTGAAATCTGTCGGGTGGACAAATCTGTCCGCTAGCCCATACACACGATCGGAGATGTCTGCTGAAACGGTCCATCGGACCGTTTTCAGCGGACATATCCGCTCGTGTGTACGAGGCCTTACTGGATTTCAGCTTTGCACATCTCGCACATGCTCAGTGCTGCACAAGCAATGTAATATGTTACAGATCAGGTTTGCAAGGACTACTGGGAAACATGATGCCTATCCCAGAAACCCTTGCAAATAGCCTTGTGACTTAATAGCCTAGGCTAATAAGGAGGAGGAAGTAATGAAGGACTACAAAATAAAGGTATTTACAAGCAACAAAATAAAAAAAATTGTCCATTCTGAACACTATGGCCCCTTACACACGGCCGAGGTTCTCGGCAGAAACCAGCGAGAAGCTCGCTGGGATCCTCATTCTGCCGAGAACCTCGGCCGTGTGTACACTCTCGGCGAGCATCCCGGCGGGAAAGCCGCCGAGAGAAAATAGAGAGCCGATTCTGCCGGCCGGCCGAGAACCGTACGTGTGTACGCCACCTATGAGATTAGGGCATGCAGCACAGACAAACATAAAAAATTTGAATTTGCTTGAATTTTGGCTGTTTTTTGTTGATTTTGTGGGAATTTTGTGGGAATTTGAGCCATGGGTGACCCTGCTGGTACCACCTGGTTCGATTATAGTCAATTTCTAAATCAATGGAGCCAAGTGGAAAAATGTGGAACAAAAAGTGACTGCATCCAATCACATGCCATTACTGTTCAGGTATTCAGGCAGACACAGGTGTGGCAGCTGCTTGAATATAATAGCTAGCAATTGAGATTTTTTCATCCATGAAATTTACTGTGGATGGGAGAATCGATTTATGTCTCTTGTTCAGCCAAAGATACTGAATGAGAGTTATCTTGTGTGTATAGTTAGCCTTAGGATGAGGATAAAGCTTGTAGTACATTTTAGCCAATTCAAGTGTTTTTTTTTTTGGCTTGGGGGGCCACCTACAGCTTTTCATTAGGGTAGGTACACTTACCTACATTGCTGCCATACAATTCAAAAGAGACATATGTATCTTCAACTTTAATGAAATGTGCCTACTGCCATCCAAAAAAGTAGGCTCATCTTTGTTGTTTTCAATAATTACAAGTTTTATCTAGCTGATAGTTGCTGAGAGTTCTGACATCCTCATAAAACTGCAATCTACTGTGAAATTTATTGACTTTTAGAAGAAAACAACCGAAAAGCACCTTAATAAAAGTGTGGGGCTTGTTCATAGTACCAGCAAAAAAATGCTGTTCCACTGAAAAGTAATCCATGCTCAGATCGCTTTTCAGAGGCATTTGACAACCGGTAAAGAGGCAATATGTTGCCTCCTGACCGCCTGTTTTAACCCCTTAAATGTTTCATCACTATGCTGCAACTGCATGCAATGAACACAGTTGCAGGGTGGTTGCAGTGCAGCCCCATTCACCTAGGGCAGTGATGGCGAACATTGGCACCCCAGATGTTTTGGAACTATATTTCCCATGATGCTCATGCACTCTGCAGTGTAGTTGAGCATTATGGGAAATGTAGTTCCAAAACATCTGGGTTGTTCACCTTCACTGACCTAGGAGTATATTTCAAGGGTGCCCTGGCTGGAAAAATATTGAGAAACACTGGCATAGAGAAACCAATCTCTCCATTTTCCTCCTGCAGCTGCTGAATGCCTGCGGGAGGGAGAGGAGGAGAAGCAGGGGGAATGGAGAAATCAGTTCCTTTATATGCAGCCACCCACTAGTGACCAGGTCCTGTTGTTCCGCCACCGAGCTCGGAAAAAAGAGCCCTGTCCGGGGGGCCCTTCATAATTTCTTGCATCGGGGGCCCTGAATGTTCTAGTTACGCCACTGCACGTGGCAGAACATTTTCAGCCAACTTTCACCAAATCACATGGTTTTTCAGCTCTTTACCGCCACCCTTTGGGCAACTTCTGCTATTGTTGTCTGATCTTTAGCATTGGTTCTGAGCATGTGTGTTTGTACTTTTGTACACACAATCGGATTATCCTCTATCGGACATTTGTTGCCGGTAAGTTTGAGAGCATGCACAACGAACAATTGTCCGATGGAGCACACACACGGTCGGATTGTCCGATCAAACATATCCGTCGGACCGTTGTTGTCAAAAAGTCTGGGCCTTTAGAATTACAACTTGTCACCAAAATACCTTGACAGAAATCAACCCTTATTCAGCACGCATCGGCACAGAAGGGGTTATCTGAAGCGACTTCCCCACTGACCTCTTACATATTTAAATTGGCACTGGCTCATTCTTTAGATGTTGTAGGCCCAACAAAGCTTTTTGTGTAAACATCAATAGATGAACCTAGTTCTAGGCCCCACAAGGCCTCAGGTATGTGAAGCAGTCTCACATTCCAGGATACCCTGTATCTTTGATAGTTCTACCTCTTTTTCTTGTCCCACTTGAATAGGCAGTGATCTCATTGTAGTACTGATTGGCAGGTGATATGGAGAAAAACATTATAATATCCCTATAGAGACATTAGATTTCCACTACTGAGTGTAAAGCTGCATTACTGTAATGATCAGTGGTTTTTAATCAAGTGCTTATCTCTATGTATTACTATGTACTGCATACCAGAGCGAACATGCTTTAGGAAGAAAACCACAACCATATATCATTTGTTTAATCTCCATTAACTCCTTCGATTTTGTCATCAGAATGTTCATGTTTATATTTGAAAAAAATATTTACTGAACTGCAAATAACCAACGTTCATGCCTGTATTATTTGGACCTAATTTATATATCCATATTAGATTGCATATGCAGAAGTGCAATATTATTGATTTCAATAAGTTATTCACTGTTGTAGCTTAGAAAGTGATAGATGGTAACACTACTATTTTGGTCACTATGGGGACATTGTACTGCTGTGGAAATGTACAATGGCTGGCTGCTCTGATATTACTGTATGTCTGTAGACTGGTTAAAATGTATTTGTATTAGCAAGTTAACAGTAATAAAAATATAAATATATTGCGCTAACTAGAGTTATTGGCGCTACACTTTATATCCATTTATATTGGCGCTACACTTTATATCCATTTACTCCCTATTGGCGCTACACTTTATATCCATTTACTTTCCCTATTGGCACTACACTTTATATCCATTTACTTTTCCTATTGGCGCTACACTTTATATCCAATTAGCAAGTTAACGGCTAGCCCAAGCTGGGGTAAGGGTTAAGCATTAAAAAGCTCAATTCCCAGGCTTTTTGGTTCTAGCCAGCTTCCCTGTGCTATAAAAAGGGGGAAGGCCAAGGTCCAGGAGTTCTTCATTTTAGTTGCACTAGTCGGTTCTGTTCATGGTATTGGTCCTGCTGTGCCTTGAAGCCCCTTGAAGACTCTGGGACTTTTGGAGACATCCAAGTCATGGACAATGCCATAATGGACTCTTACCTCACAAAGGTTTGCCTGGGCAGCCACACTTCTATAGTTATATGGAAAAGACATTGTTCATACTGACAATCTCACCTCACAAATGAATGCCTGTTATGTCACACTTGTTTCAATATTACAAAGCTTACAGTACTACTAATTTATACCATTCAATATACTGTGATTTAAATAAACATAATGCATAATTTATAGTGACAAATGTTTCAAAGTACGATTGATAGGTGCAGCGGAGTCAGTTGAGATCAGACTTTGTGTAGTAACAGGAACTGGCTTCTTTATTGGATCATCATCACACAGACAAAGATGTCTCTGCGCATGGTAAGGAGAACACACACAGACAGACAACAAGGCAGGAAAAAGGAACCAACAAGTGCATCACTGTGGGCAGGAAAATACAACATATCATAGAGCATACATAGCATAGCATATCATTAAGCATTAGCGACATCTTGTATCCTTTTTGTAAACTGCATTCCATATAATAGGCTAAGCTGAAGTTTTGTTGTATCTCCAACAACAAAAACATGATTTGAAAATAAAAAGAAATGCAAATATTGTGAAAAAATATATAACTAAGTCCCAAAATTATTATAGTGATCCAAAAAATATATTTGCTATAAAGTGCTTGGTACTCTAAATTCATAAAAAGTGCTCAAGTGCTTCAAATAGATATGTTGTGCAGTGTGCCACACACCCCTCCTCTTCCACTTCCACTCACCAGAAATATTGGACCCTCAGCTTTTCAGTCTGGGGTCAGACAGGCTTGTATATGGTGGTGGGGATGCCACAGTATAGATCCATAACCTTTTTCACAAAATCTCTGAAGTAATGTTTCTACCTGTAGATCATAATCCTCTCTTTCATTGCAATTCCTCATGATCCTCATCCTTTGGCTTTTAGGGATTGCACCTAACCAATTTGGATGATGACCACTCCCTAATGAGATGTAGCAATTTCAGTCAACATCCTTAAAATAGGTCTAAATTGGTTAGGTGCAATCCCTAAAAGCCAAATGATGAGGATCAGGAGGAATTGCAATGAAAGAGAATTGTGATCTACAGGTAGAAACATTAATTGAGAGATTTTGTCATGATTTAAGAAAAGATAAAGCACTAACAAGACATGGAAAGAGATCATGTATTTAAAAAGAAGGAAAGCAAGAAAAAGGATTATGGAGTATCTTTCGGGATGGGTTTCACCTGTGAATACAGGCAATTTGAAAAAAAATTATAAAAGAAAAACTGGGTCATATTATTAAGGGATGAGGAGCTAACGAAAATGAAACCCACAAAATCTCCAAATAATTTATACAAAACCTCCCACATTGCGTACAAGATTAGCGCAGAATGTTGTTAACCCCCCAAAGAAGACTTGCACCTTTCTGGATCAGGTAGGGTATTTTAGTTGTGGAAAATGTGTGATATGCAAGACATGTAGGCATAGAAAAAGAAAAAGAACACATTTTGAATCCAATTCCCATTGAGGATCCTTTGAAATAAAGAAATATATTACTTGCAGGAGTACCCATGTCACGTACCTCCTGGCCTGTCCCTGTGGGCTCCAATATGTGGGAAGAACCACGAGGAGGCTAGGAGTTAGGTTAAGAGAACATGTGAGGAATATCAAAAAGGGTTACAAACATGACAGTCTGACAAACCATTTTAGGCTGTTTCACGACAGGGACCCTACAGGTCTAACCTTTTGTGGAATAGATAAGGTGAAGGCGCACTGGAGAGGTACCAATTTAAAACAGGCCATCTCTCAGAATGAAACCCAATGGTTGGGGACGATGAGTTCGTTGGGGTTAAACATCTTTTCATTTTTATATTTTTATTTATTGTTTATTTTTTTATTTTACTTTTTATATTATTTTTTATTTGTTGTAATATTTTTCAAAGATTTTTTGCATATCTAAAAATTTGTAAATGAGGTAATTTGTTTATAGGGATTATATTTTATATATTTATGGGGGTTTCGATACAATCAGCATTTCTATGGTTAATTTAGCAAGCATCAATGATTGGTTGGGGAGAAGAATGCATTCAGCGATATGTTAAGGGAAGTCTGGGTGTTGCTCGTCTGAGAACGAAACCAGTACACCTTACAGAAAATTATGTATTTTTAACATGTGATACGAGAGGGTGGTATTTTTCATGTTGTATAAATTGGATCACTAGAAGACCGGAAATTATGTCCTTGATGATGCCCTGTGGGAGGGGTGAAACGCATTGATGCAATTTGCCATTTCCTATACAAACGACGTCACTACTGCTGCTTGTGTATTGCACACCGTGTGGCGCACCTGGAAGAGCCCTATACTACCATTGTAACGCCTGTTTGTTCCTGGCATTTTGTAAGTAAATTTTAACTTGCGCTACTAACCTTTTAAAAACAGTACTTCACTATGTACACCCTCTCTTTTTATTGAGTCTGGTGGAGTTGGAGCTGCTGTACTAGAAGTAAAACGGAGACCTTTATTAAGGATACCTAAAGTCCTGTGGCACCCCTACACAAGATACAACCTTGTCTAACCCCAGACTGAAAAGCTGGGTGTCCAATATTTCTGATGAGTAGGAAGGGAGAAGGGTGTGTGGCACACTGCACGGCATATCTATTTGAAGCACTTCAGCACTTTTTATGAATTTGGAGCACTAAGCACTTGGTGTACAGCAGCTACAGCAGCAGCTGCAGAGGATTATTATTATTAAAGTTTAGTCCATAGTGCAAGTATTTTATGTTTTTTTTTTATGCCACACTTGTTCAGTAGAGTTACAATAACTGCTCTGTGCATGGTCTGAAGTTATTCAAAGGGGTGCATTTTGGTTCTCGCCGATCTAAAGAACCAGGGTCTGTAAAGCACTATGGGTTTTGAAGTAATATCGTTACAAAAGGTTTAACTCGGCAAGACAAGTAGAAGAGGAGTGTAGTTGCTATGGGTAACCCAGTGAAAGAACAAGCTACAAGCAACCAGTCGTTAGGTGTGGTACTTAGTAAGATGGCAGGTCCTCCGGTAGCAAGAGGGTCATTGTCTTGCTTCCTCCCTAGCGGTTGGTGTGTAAAAGCAACCGGATCAGAACCTTCATTCAGAGATCTATGACCTGGTCATGAGGTACAGGAAGTAAAAGAGTTAATAAGTGCACACATGAGGTCCGTGGTAGGTGCACGGTGAGACCCTATTCTGTTACCATGAGTGAGACAACAGAGGTCCACTAGACTGGTAGAGTGGGTGAAGGCTCGGCATGTCCTTCCTAATGCAGTGAAATTAACAAGTTGCTTTTCAGAGGAACTTGGATTTTTTTTCTGCACACAGTGAAGGCTCATCTCTAAGCTGAGCCTTAATGTTAGATTCTTCATATGACCGCAGTCTCCATCTGGTCCCAGGAATGTATGAGCACGCTCTGCACGAAGGGTACCCCCATGTGCAGGTCAAGTAGACCTGGCCCAGATGTCAATGCTGCCAGCCATTGCCCCTGTTCATAGCCACAACAGTACAATGTCACCAGACCAGAGCAGCCAATCACAGTCTTCCCAGTCACCACCACACCATTCCGTGTCACCATAAGGCCTCATTCTCATGTGAAGTGCTCTCTAAAGAGTGATCCATGTTCCTTCAGAGAGGATATCGCCTCCTCACCACCTGCTTTAACTCCTTGAAGGGTTCAAAGACTCATGTTGCATAAGTCCGTCTGTCCTGAGTAGTGGATGTGGTATTGGGATAAAAGCCTTCTGTGTGTAGCAGCCTCCCCAGCACCCGCTAATACATATCTGAGCCCCATCTCTCTTCAGCGATGTCCACGAGTGTCTTAGCTGTCTGGGACTCTCCTCCTGATTGGCTAAGACACAGCAGTGGCGTCATTGGCTCCCATGTCTGTCAATCAAAGTCAGTCAGGGGAGAGAAGGGGTGGGGCCGGGTCAGTGGTCTGTGTCTGAATGGACACATGGAGCTGTGACTCGGCTCGGGTGCCCCATAGCAATCTGCTGGCTGTGGGGGCACTCGACTGGAGGGAGGGGCCAGGACCAGCAAAAAGAGATCCAAGAAGAGGAGGATCCAGGCTGCTCTGAGGAGGGAAGTATAATATGTATATATGATGCGAAACATGTCAGCCCTTTTCTCCTTGTCCACTCACCGTTCTTGACTGCATGCATTTTGGCTGTTTTTTTCTATTGAAATTTTATTGTTTGCTTATGCTTAAATAAAGACATCGTTTTCCGAGGAGTGCGGCGATCCAGGATTTTTTCCTTCATCCCATGCTAATTGTGCACAGCCAGCACCCTCTTGGTTTGATTGGGACGGAAGCAACGGGGATTATTTGTTTTGTGGAGCTGTACACTTCTCTTTGGTACTGGCATGTCTGGTATTATCCAGATACAGTACAAACTGCTGTCTGCACTACCTGCGGAGATCAACCTTGTCACCTACACAGGAGCTCATAGATTAATTAAACAGACAAACTGACTGCTTTACACTGTTGATTTTCCACCTTCTCAATGGCACACAAAGCAGTGGTTATTTTAATTAGCTCAGCATGAAAAGAGCTTTCCTGGAGAATGTCAGTACCTAGTAGTGCAACTGAAGCAACAATTAACTATGGGTGGCAAGGCAATGTCAAGGGATCTCTGGGGGTATAACGTTGTGGACAGGCTCAAGTCAGGAGATGGATTAAAACATTTTCTTGAAGGCTTTATCAATGCCTAGAAGCAGAGTGAAGTATATTGTTAATAAATGGAAGGTATTTGGTACAGACCCTCCCTGGATCAGGATGGAGCTACAAACTGGATGAAAGAGCCAGGAGGAAACTGGTCAGAGAGGCTACCAGTTGCAGAAATTTATGACAAAGAGTGGTCATTGTGTGCATGTGACAACAATATCACAAATTCTCCACATATGTGGCTTGTATGGGTTGCAAGAAAAAAGCCACTCCTCAAGAAAGGCCAGATGCAGTCACGACTGAGCTTTGCCAAAATGAACCTTGAAGATTCTGAGGCCACATGTAAAAAGGTGTTATGGTCAGATGAGGCTAACATTGAATTATATTTCAGACAGGAGGCTCATATCTTGCATTAATCTTTCTTTATTAATGCCCATAGCAGAAACTTAAACAACTTTTATTTTTGAAAAGAATAAACATAAGAACATCTGTGTGGGACTACATTTCCCAGCAGCCCTCAGTGTAACGGCCCCTCCTCCCTACGGACCCTATAAGAAGGCTGAGTACTTCCTTGCACTTCCTCTTTCTTTCTGCTCATAGTCAGATAAGTAACTAATTTAAGTCTCGTTTTTGTACTAGGTTTTTCACTGTTATTATTATTATTATATTATATTATAGTATTATATATATATATAGTATTATATTTTTCATTCCCTAACGTTTCTTCCGGTGTGCGTCCCTGTTTGGTGCCACACCGCATGTTATTTCTTGTACTGCGCCGTCTTCTGTGAGCGTCATCTCCTCACAAGTTCAGCGCGCTGTTCTTAGGAGGGGCGCGCCTATGCACGGCGCGTCCCCGCCTTCGCTCTCCCCCTCGCTCTCACTCTCACTCTCCCTCTCTACCAATCGGATCGCCGTGACGTCACACGGCAGCGCCGCTTCTCCCTGCAAGCCCGCGCTGTGAATCACTCGGCGGCTGCAGCGGAGCGGAGCGGTAGGGCGGAACCTCACTTCAGGGTGCTGTACTGTCCCCTATCTACCCAGTTACAGTTACCCCAACATCTCGACCGTACTGGGGCATCCCCTAATTATAATACTACAGAATTACATAGGGTTGACTAACAATCTATCTTGTCATCATGTCACATAATAAGGTGCAGGATGACATGGAACCTGAAACCAATGTGGAAACCCCACAAATGCTCACCGCAGCACAAATTCAAGTGTTAATAACACAATCCATACAGGCTGCTTTAGCTCCTGCTACCCCTCGAACCTCTACCCAGCCCATGTTACCTGTAAAGGAAAAATCGGGCAAGGCCTCTTGTAAGCGCAAACATACTGCGACTTATATCGACTCCCCGGCAGGGGAAGTAGAATTGATGCGTGAGGCAGGACCTTCCTCGGCCTGCCGACCCAGCCATCCTACAGTTATGCGACCCTTGATAACCAAGGAGTACCCATCTAAGAAGCTAATGTCATCCCTCCGGGAAAAACCCGACTCATTTAATGAGGATTCGGATGACGACTCGGGCGAGTCACTAGATGCTTCAGCTAGAGATTCTGATTCAGACACAGAGGAGGCTGGGCAAATGGCTACTGACATGGAAGCCAATCCGGATGCCCCAACAGAGGCGATATTAGACTCTCTAGGAGAGCCCTTCTTTAATCCGGAGTTGATTATTCACCCCCGATCTGGGGATTGGGCCCCTCTTCCCCAGGTATCCCAATACGTGGAGCACTGGGTAAGGCGGATTCTGGATAAATCCAATAGAAACAAATTGCGTGCAGAATGTCCCAGGCCGTCCATCCCCAACAAGGTGACGGCCACACCCGAGATCGATCCGGTCTTATTAAAGTACCTGACCAAGGCAGGAAAATTTTCAAAAAAGGGGATTGAACGTTCGTTCAAAACGATCCAGGACCACGTCTTAGACCTCTTAGGTCCACTAACAAAAATTCTCAACCTGTCTGAACAGGCAGCCACCTCAGAGGAACCAATTGACTTGGTCCAATTACGTGGCTGGGCACAACGGGCCATATGCTTGCTAGGATCAGCTAACACAACCTGCGCCATTGAACGGCGCAGGTCTATATTGATGAGGCTTGACCCCCAGTTATCGCACTTAGCGGAATCAGAACCGGGCCCCTCAGCCGAGGGTCTGCTATTCGGAGACGATTTGGTCAAAAATATAAACCGGTTCGTTGGACTTTTCAACAGCCTAGACAAGGCTCAATTTTCCCTCAAAAAGTCAAATTCTGGGGCTAGAGTTTTTAACAGGGCTGGCAGAGGTAGAGGCCGATCTGCCGGCCGAGGAAATTATTACAGGGCCTCCCCCAGAGCACCAGCTCAATTTTACGCTCCCGCGCAGCAACTGTACTCCGCCTCTATGGTTCAACCAGCTCCATTCTTCCCTCCCAGAGGACGTCCATGGAGAGGACGCGGTGGCAGAGGATTCCCACGATCTCGTCCATCCGGTGAGTTTAATGAAAAAATGCCATTCTGTCATACCGGTGGGGGGCAGGTTGAGGCATTTTACCCATGCCTGGTCCATGATTACGGCAGACCCATGGGTTCTGGCCGTAGTCAACGGCTATTGCATAGAACTAACATCACAACCAAACAGGTTGGTGCCCCTAAATCCCATACATTTTTCAGAAGACAATGTGTATCTCATAGACAGAGAACTCCAGGACCTCATCGCAAAACGTGCGGTGATAGAGGTGGACCCCTGGTCCCCCGGGTTCGTGAGCAATCTCTTTCTGGTACGAAAAAAGGATGGGGGATACAGACCTGTGATAAATCTCAGGGATTTGAACCAATTTGTGTCGTATCGTCACTTCAAAATGGAAGGGATTCACATGTTGAGGGACCTTCTAATTCAAGGGGACTGGCTAGTGAAAATAGACCTCAAAGACGCGTATCTGACGATACCTATGCACCGGTCATCTCAACAACTCCTGAGATTTCAATGGAAAAACCACATGTGGCAGTTTACTTGCCTGCCCTTCGGACTGTCTTCAGCCCCTTGGTGCTTCACCAAAGTGATGAAACCGGTGATAGCCACCCTCCGCCGCAGGGGCGTACGGCTTATCATCTATCTCGACGACATACTTATCATGGCTCGTTCAAAGGCACAAGCCGAATTACACAAACACTGGACAGTGTCACTTTTGGAGAAATTGGGTTTCCTCATCAACCTCGACAAATCGGTTCTCCAACCGTCCCAGGTGGTGGAATTTTTAGGGTTCTCGGTGGACACCACACACGCAGTACTGCGTTTGCCCAGTGCCAAACTGGCCCTGATCCGGAAAGAAATCAATACGATTCTCCGGAAACGACTCATTTCTCTGAGGACTCTTGCTCGCATGGTCGGCCTTTTGTCCGCTTCCATTCAAGCAATATTCCCGGCTCCTCTACACTATCGGGCACTCCAACGGCTAAAAGCTCTTCACCTGAGACAAGGCCTCCGCTACTCGGACAAAATCTCCCTTTGTCCGGATTCGGAGGCGGAATTACGTTGGTGGCTCCGATACGCGGTAGAATGGAACGGCAAGGCTATTTTCACGCCCCGACCAGACATCATTCTGGAATCAGACGCGAGCCGTCTAGGCTGGGGAGCTCGCTGTGGCCCTGTCTCCACTGGAGGGACATGGTCAGCGGAGGAAGCTACCCTTCATATCAACGCGTTAGAACTCCTGGCGGCATTTTTCGCCGTCAAGAGTTTTCTGTCACAGAGATCCAGATGTTGCGTTCTTATACGCATGGACAATGTGGCGGCTGTCCAGTATGTCAATCGCCTGGGGGGATCGAGATCCAAAGTTCTGGCCAATTTGGCATCAGAATTATGGAATTTCTGCCTTTCACGCGACATCACCCCTCTAGCGGAATATATTCCGGGAACTTCCAACGACGTGGCAGACTGGAACTCCCGTTACCTGACCGATACGAGCGACTGGATGCTGGACAGATCGGTGTTTCTAGCAATCCACACCTTGTGGGGCCCCTTTCACACGGACCTGTTCGCATCGAGGCTCAATCGCCAACTGCCCCGCTTTTACAGCTGGAGGCCGGATCCAGAAGCGATTGCGGCGGACGCACTTCTTCAGACATGGCCCTCAGGGTTACACTATGCGTTCCCTCCTTTCACCATGATAACCAGAATGCTCCTTCATGTAGCCAATCAGGCGGCCACGGTAGCCCTTATCACTCCGTGGTGGCCAGCTCAACCATGGTTTCCCATGGTTCTGGGTATGTCGATCGATTATCCCAGACTCCTCCCTCACTCGATCCACCTGTTGACCAACCCTGTCGGGGAGGCTCACCCGCTAATTCTGGAAGGCAGATTGCCTCTGCTGGCATGGTTGGTCTCGGGACGTCAGACTCCAGTGATGGACTTTCATCTTCAGCTAGAGACCTTCTCGCCCTGGCCTGGGCCCCTGGGACTAGATCGGCATACCGATCTGCCTGGGGATTATGGGTTCGTTGGTGTGATCAACAAGTTGATCCCACTCGAGCTCCTGTGAACACGATTGTCAACTACCTGGCTGAAGCTTTTCACTCGGGAAAGGCATACAATTCACTTAATGTGTACAGGTCCGCTATTTCGGCATATCACCTTCCCGTAGAGTCCCTCCCTGTCGGGAGACACCCCTTGGTGTGTCGTCTCCTCCGCGGGGCTAGGCTTACCCGTCCTCCTAAACCTCGCTACCATTCCACTTGGGATGTGACCAAAGTACTCCAGCTACTTTCATCCTGGGAAGACAATCACCTGCTTTCCCTGCGAGATCTTTCCCTTAAGCTCACCATGTTGCTTTGCCTAGTGTCTATAAAAAGAGTTTCGGACGTCAGAGCCCTAGACGTTTCGCGGCGTCAATTTTCGCCGCAAGGGGTTAGGTTCTCGGTAGTGCGTAGAACCAAGACTCAACTTCATTCGGTCTTTTACCCGTTCTTTCCTTCTCACCCGCAGCTTTGCGTTGTACGTTGCCTTCAAACCTACGAATCACGTACGGCGACTCTTCGCTCTCCTAACCTATCACAATTGTTGGTCTCTTATGTGCGACCTCACCTCCCGGTGACTTCAGCCACTCTGGCCAGGTGGGTTCGTCTAGTAATGGAATTAGCGGGCATAGATTTAGCCTTGTTTGGCGCTCACTCGACCAGAGGGGCGATGGCCACTAAGGTGGTTTCCACGGGGGGTTCCTTATCGGACCTCCTATTGGCGGCCGACTGGTCGTCGGAATCTACCTTTCGGGAATTTTACTTCAGACCTGAATCCCATGTATCCTTGTCAGTTCTTACGCCCTAGTGTGGGTACCTAGTTATCGTACAAGCTGTTGTAATTTATTTACAGTCGATATATGTATACATACTCTGATGTTTTGCCCTTGTGTATAGAATACGTATGCTTAGCTTTAAACATGCAAGATATGAGCCTCCTGTCTGAAATATAATTCGAGATTTTCCTAGCTTGTGACGGAAAATATTGGTTATATGAAGACAGGAGGCGAGTATCTTCCCACCCTACCCTCCCTGTTATGGTCGCCTTGCTCTCGTTTTAGGTTACTGAAACGATCCGAGGGTACACCATTCGGACTTCCCAGATTCGTGTTGACTCCCCGTTGGGATGCTGTTTTTGGTTGGATCCTAGTTGAAGTTTCCCCTACAAGAGATGGCGACCCGTGCCTACGGATCCACTGAGAGAACTCATCGACCTACTGCGGGGATACCGACTTCTGATGTTGGACTGTTGTCTGGTTTTGTTCACACTGGCATCGCAGTCAGAAAGAGGAAGTGCAAGGAAGTACTCAGCCTTCTTATAGGGTCCGTAGGGAGGAGGGGCCGTTACACTGAGGGCTGCTGGGAAATGTAGTCCCACACAGATGTTCTTATGTTTATTCTTTTCAAAAATAAAAGTTGTTTAAGTTTCTGCTATGGGCATTAATAAAGAAAGATTAATGCAAGATACTCGCCTCCTGTCTTCATATAACCAATATTTTCCGTCACAAGCTAGGAAAATCTCGAATTATTTGGCCTCAACAACAAATGATATATCTGGCCGAAATCCAATATTGCTTACCATCCAAATAACACCATTCCTACAGTAAAGCACGGAGGTGGTGATATCCTGTTATGGGTGTGTTTCTCTGCAGCAGGGACTGGAGCACTTAGAAAATGGATGGGGCAAAATACTGTCAAATTCTTAAGGAAAATCTTCTGCCCTCTGCCAGAAAGTTGTCAATGGGAAAGTTTTACCTTCCAACATGACAATGACCTTAAAGCACACAGCAAAAATTACCACACAGTGGTTGAAGTAGAAAAGGGTGAATGTCCTTGCATGGCCTAGTCAGAGCCCAGTCTTAAACCCATTGAAAATCTGTGGAATGACTTGAAGACTGCAGGTCACAAATGGCCACCAGGGTCCCTGATAAGGCAGTACTAGCAGCCCTCCTGTATTGGGCTCGGGCCCCATCAGTTCAAAAGAGGTTTTCAAGCACCTGCTGTGCAGAAGGGCCGGCTGTACTGTCTTATTGCAGACAACGATCCTCTTCTGTCACCCATTGCAGTGCTGCCAGATTCCCCTCTTCTCCCTCCCTTTGGCTGCACTGTAAGGGGATTGGTTGTAGCATATGCATTCCTTCCATCTGCTGTCCAGGCTCCCCTGTGTGCCCCTTCCCCCACAGCGCTGCTGGCACACATAGGGATATCATTTACTGGACCCTTCCTTTTCTGAATTAACACAATGAGCAATCAGTAACAATAACTACTGTGTCCATTCATCACAGAAGCATAGAGTTTGTGAGTAAGCAGGAAACCTCAGAGTGATTCCTATTCATTCATCTGTGCAGTTGAGGCTGTTCAGAAAGGGACTAATAAATAATAATAATAATAATAATAATAATGTCCTCAGTTTCTTTCGGCCGTGAGGGGGTCCTGTCAGGTAGGCTGTATGGGGCCCTGTGATTTCTAACAGTTGTCTTGATGGCCACCATCAAATTTAACTGAATTTAAGAAGTTCTACAAAGAAGAAGGCAAATATTGCAAAGTCTAGATGTGCAAAGTTAGTAGAGACGTATCCCAACAGACTAAAGATTGCAATTAAAGCAAAAGGTGGTTCAACAAAATACTGAGAAAAGTAGCTCCTACCCTGAGGGGTTCATACCTTTGGCTTACTCTAATCTCTCATGGGAGGATTTGTTTAGCAGAAGATTTGTTCCTGACATTTGCAAGATATAGATGTGTGTCCTCTGGTTACTATTGATGTTTCTAGAGTATCCCATACTATCCTGCACCACCTCCAAATTTTTTAACAATAAAATCACAAAAAAAAACATCCCCTAGACTGCCTTTTGAGTCAGTGTACCTGAACTGTGCTCTGTGTGCGCTGACAACCTCTGTACCAGTGAGGCACATCTCTGGTCATCATCATTATCTGTGCTGTGCACTGTCACTGCAGTCGCAGTGTAGTGACTGTGTTTTTGATCATCATCAACCAGCGGCCCTTCTGAAGGTACCACTACACATAGATGTAGCGCCCCCTTGTTTTTGCATGGGCGCTGCATTTAAAACTAGTTGGACTGGGAGAGCTAAGTTGCTCCCAGTTGTGATTTGTTTAGGTTGTTGACTTATGTCATTCCGGAAAGGTCCACTGGCTCGGACTGCATTCTGGGGATGTCGTTTCATCCTTGGCCGGCAGTGGGAGCCAGCGGGATTTCTGGAGGATGGAGTCTTCCTCAGCAGCCAATTGAACAGTTTTTCTCCTCGTTGGGCATGCTGGGGAGGGGTATATCTGGGACCTAGGTCAGGTCTTCGGGGCTTCTTCTTCACGTGTGCGGGGTCCCGGACTCGAGGTGCGGCATCCACCTTCAGGGTGTGCGCGCCCATGGACCCCGCCAGTGCGGCCCGTCTGGCTAGGTTCCTGGGCCTTCCTGAGTCTCAGTCGGAGACAAGAATCAAGGGGCCCCAGTGATTTACTGGGTCCCCGAAGCTGATGTTGGCTAATGATGGCCTGGAATTAAAGCATTGAGAAAATCTTTATTGACAGTGTGGACCTCCGTTTACTGCTAAATCCTTCTGATGCATCCCTTGACCAAGCTGGGGTAACTTAATTTGCCGATCCCAAATCAAACCAGCGGCTCCTTCGGGGGTAAGCGATACATAGAATTTACTAATATGGTTTTGCTTGTTGTTTTGTCATAATAAGAGCATGGTACTTTCATGCTAAACTATACAGCAACGAATGTTAGGCCACCATTAGTCTTTTATATTGGCTAAAACAGTAGCAACCCGATCAGTTTTTATCTAATGACACCAATTCACTTAGAATTTGAGAATGTAATATTAAACCAAAATTGTTCTATTGGTAGTACCGATATGTTTCACATAAAAATATTAATGTCCTTCTGCTGTAATTTAAGTCATGAGTTTCTGTGTGCCTTTCATTACTGGTCACATGCTCCTCTTGCAAAACAAGTTTAAACTAACTGAATTGAGGCAATAGTACGTATTTAACTTTAGAGTATGAGGCTGAAAACACTTATTGTAGCAATATAGATTACTAGTGAATAGGAAATACAGATATTATGCATTATTGCCAGTTAGTAAATTTCACCAATTTTTCTTTAATTTGAAAAAAAAAATTCCCCACTACGGTTATCTGCATAGACCATTGCTATGTTTTTTTTTGTATATTTTCTAAAACCTGTGCCACTGAACTGTGCTACATCTCCCCCTGCTGGTAATAGGTAGAAGCTAAACTGCATAAGCTGGAACCTGTGGTGAGAGAACTATAGAATCATACTGGATCTAACAGCTCAATTTTTATCTGTAGTTTTATATCTTTATTATGACCTGGTACAAGTATACATATCTGTAGTGCTGACTTTACTGTTCCCAGCCCTAGAAAGCAATGCAAGAAAATATTTAGTATGATAGCCTGGCAAGGAACATTTTCACAAGAACGCCATCCTTATGCCTCGTACACATGGCCGGACTTTCCGAGAAAAATAGTCAGACAGTCTTTTTTTCTCGGAAAGTCCGGCCGTGTGCAGCCTCCTTCTGACTTTTTTGGTCGGACCTTAGATAGAGATGTTCTCTTTCTTTCCGTCGGACTCACGGCAGACTCACAACGGACTTTTGCACCGTCAAAAGTCTGACTGTGTATACAAGGCATGATCCCTTGTTTACTACTTGCTAAGTCACTAACCAAGAGCAGGCTAGCTCTATACACTAGAACAGTGGTCTCCAAGTGCGCCTTAGGAGGCAGATGCTGCCCTTTGCTTGCTTTTATCCTGCCCTTGGAGTGCAATTGTATTCACTGACACCTATGAATGGCACAGTTCCTCCCAATGACACCAACAATGGGGTCCAATGACACCAATGCAGGGGGATGGTTTACTCCCCTTAATGCTGGGACTCCTGGTGATGGCCACAGTCCGACCCCCTACGGTCTGAAGCACAGTAAACTGACCCTTTGTTTAGAAAGTTTGGAGACTCTGTACTACGATAATGAATGAAGTGCCTTATGACATCAGACCAGGATGCCAAACCTCCAGCTCATGAGCCCAATTTGTGCTAAGCTTCAAGTTTCCCACTAAGCTCCACTCTCTAGCACAGGGGTCTCCAAACCCCGGCCCGCGGGCCACATCCGGCCCGCTTGTGTGTTTTATCCGGCCCGCCCGCCCGCAGCTGGCAGGTCCTGCAATCAAAGCCGCACACCCGCCTGTGCTGCCACGCCGTGCTTTTTGATTGGCTGCTGGGATCGCCGATGTCCCGGCAACCTGTGACGTCACAGGTGCGGCACCTCCCCTCTTCCCGCCCGCTGTTTGAAATTACGATCCTTCCACATGTGTAGCAGCGGGCGGGAGTCGGGACTCAGGAGTTGCAGAGAGCTGCGGAAGAAGAAAAGAAGAAGAGCAGAAGCTGGCAAGTGTTGCACAACGCTGATGGGGATATTGCTGTGCTGCGCTGCTCTGCTGGGGACACATACTGATGGGGATATTGCTGTGCTGCTCTGCTCTGCTGGGGACACATACTGATGGGGATATTGCTGTGCTGCTCTGCTCTGCTGGGGACACATACTGATGGGGATATTGCTGTGCTGCTCTGCTCTGCTGGGGACACATACTGATGGGGATATTGCTGTGCTGCTCTGCTCTGCTGGGGACACATACTGATGGGGATATTGCTGTGCTGCTCTGCTCTGCTGGGGACACATACTGATGGGGACATTGCTGTGCTGCTCTGCTCTGCTGGGGACACATACTGATGGGGACATTGCTGTGCTGCTCTGCTCTGCTGGGGACACATACTGATGGGGACATTGCTGTGCTGCTCTGCTCTGCTGGGGACACATACTGATGGGGATATTGCTGTGCTGCTCTGCTCTGCTGGGGACACATACTGATGGGGACATTGCTGTGCTGCTCTGCTCTGCTGGGGACACATACTGATGGGGACATTGCTGTGCTGCTGGGGACACTGCTAATGGGGACATTGCTGTTCTGATGGGGACACCGCTGATCAGCACAGCAATGTCCTCATCCGAGGTGTCCTCATCAACCATGATGGAGACACTGCTAATAGGGACACTGCTGATGGGGACATTTATGTTCTGATAGGGACACCGCTGATTGGCACACTGCTGATGGGAACATGGGTGTCCACATCAATGGTGTCCCCATCAGGACAGCAATGTCCCCATCAGCAGCATCCCCATCATCGGTGTCCCCATCAGCACAGCAATGTCTCCATCAGCAATGATGGGGACTCTGCTGATGGGTACACCGCCGACGGGGATATTGCTGTGCTGATGGGGACATTGCTGTGCTGATGGGAAGTTGCGGTGGGCACTGCTGTGCTGGGGACATTGCTGTGCTGATGGGGACATTTCTGTTCTGATGGGGACACTGCTGATGGGGACACGGGTGTGATCCCATCAGCGGTGTTCCCATCAGCGGTGATCCTATCAGCGGTGTCCCCATCAGAGGCGCCCCCATCAGCGCTGATGGGGACATTGCTGATCTGATGGGACATTGCTGGGGACACCCTGATGGGGACATGGGTGTCCACATCAATGGTGTCCCCATCAGGACAGCAATGTCCCCATCAGCAGCATCCCCATCATCGGTGACCCCATCATCTGTGTCTCCATCAGCGGTGACCCCATCATCGGTGTCCCCATCAGCACAGCGATGTCCCCATCAGCAATGATGGGGACACTGCTGATGGGTACACCGCTGACAGGGACATTGCTGTGCTGATGGGAAGTTGCGATGGACACTGCTGTGCTGGGGACATTGCTGTGCTGATGGGGACATTTCTGTTCTGATGGGGACATTGCTGGGGACACTGCTGATGGGGACACAGGTGTCCCCATCAATGGTGTCCCCATCAGCGGTGATCCCATCAGCGGTGTCCCCATCAGAGGCGTCCCCATCAGCGCTGATGGGGACAGTGCTGTGCTGATGGGGACATTGCTGTTCCGATGGGCAGACTGCTGGGGACACCGCTGATGGGGACACGGGTATACCCATCAGCGGTGACCCCATCATCGGTTTCCCCATCAGCACAGCAATGTCCTCATCAGCGATGATGGGGACGCTGCTAATGGGGACACTACTGATGTGAACATTGCTGTGCTGATGGGGACATTGCTGGGGACACCGCTGATTGGCACACTGCTGCTTGGGACAAGGGTGTCCCCATCAGCACAGCAATGTCCCCATCAGCGCTGATGGGAACACCGCTGAGCACAGCAGTGTCCCCATCAGCACAGCAATGTCCCCATCAACGGCGTCCCCAACAGCAGTGTCCCCATCAGTGGTGTTCCCATTAGCGATGATGGGGACACTGCTGATGGAGACTCCGCTGATGGGGACATTGCTGTTCTGATGGGGACATTGCTGTTCTGATGGGGACATTGCTGTTCTGATGGGGACATTGCTGTGCTGATGGGGACATGGCTGTTTGGATGGGGACATGGCTGTTTTGATGGGGACATCAATGGTGTCCCCATTAGCACAGTGGCGTTCCCATCAGATTTTTTTTTCCCGGCCCCCGAATACTTGTAAAATCTACAATGTGGCCCTCCTGTTGAAAAGTTTGGAGACCCCTGCTCTAGCAGCTAGTCTAGTATGGTATCTGGTGCAGAAAGTTGCAACACCCGTGCTAGGACACCTGTGAAGGCACTCAAGGTGGAGATGCCAACATGCACCCAGAAGCAGAGATGATGTAATCTACAGGGTTAGCTTGATATGCAAGTCTTGCAAAGTTCAGGAGACAGACAGAGCAATGTAAGTACAAAAAGGAAAGGAAGGTGCGTGGCCTGATGCATAAATCATAATAAAGAGTTATTTATAATAAAAAAAAAGGAGTTAATGCAGGGGTAGATACTACGTATTCAAAATTAAAATCTTCCCCCCCTCAAGTGCACAACACCTCGATAGGTGAATTGACAAAATAGCCCAGCAAAGACTTGGGCTTCCAGGCACGGATCCCTGGCTGAGAGACCTGAACTAATCACTAGGTCTTCCTGACCAATAAAAAATAAACTACAGACAACTGCATTTGAGTTTATCCCTCCATGGTGCTGAGAACACTGCAATGTGGAAAGATAAATCCCTACAGTGAAAGATATTCCATTCCCCTACAGTGAAGGATATTCCACTCATATGGTTACACCACTCAACTAGAGTTATACCACCCATCCAGTTCTCTCTCTATTACAACACGCAAACCAAGGCTCTGATAAAGAGGAAAACCCTCGAAACACGTTAGTGAAGTATTCATTTTATTGTATCCCTTGTATGGGTATCATTTTATGTCAGGCCATCTAGTGACAACATTGGGCTAGATTCAGCAAGACTTGCGCTGGAGTATATCGATATGCGCCGCGTAACTGTAAAGATGCGCCGTTGTATCTATGTGGCCGTACCCACCAACCTAGATGCGCCAGAAAACGGGCCTTTCCCTAACCAGAGTATCGTTAGCGCATATTTTCGCTTGTCGCATCCGTCAACAACCAGAACAAATAAAATAAAAATCTCATGTCCTGAGCATTAAGAACAAATAAAATAAAAATCTCATGTCCTGAGCATTAAGAACAAATAAAATAAAAAACGCATATCCTGAGCATTAAGAAGAAAAAAAAAAAATACATCATCTGGGATGCCGGGGGCTCCTTCTGGTGGCCCCTCTCTGGCTCCTCAGCTGCCTGGATGGAGTGGGTGGGGGTGGGGGGGCATCTGGAGGTGGCTGATCCCCGGGTGGGCCACTCCTGGCAGGTGTGGCCTGCATGCCCTCCAAGGCCATGGCAATCCGGCCGAGGTAACAGTTTGTCTGGGCCTGCATCCTGAGCTGCTGGGCCTGCATCCTGAGTTGCCGGGTGACCTGGTATTGTTGGGCCCGCCGACTCTGCCTCCCCTGGTCCCGGATGGCAGCAGTGTTTGCCTGGACGGCTGCAGTGAGGTGCCTTATATCACCCTGCACCTCCCCCAGACTGGTCACCACTGCAGCGCAGTTGCAGCTGACATCATGCACTGCATTGGATATCTGCCACGGAGCACAGGTTGTCAGCCACTCTGTCCAGGTGCCCAACTATGTCCCCCATTTGCTGGGTCTGCCTGGCGTGATCCCTCGCCACCTGGTCCTGGACCAGATCAGACACCCCCCTGGTCTTCTGGGTGGCCTTCCTGGGGCCAGTAGATGGTTGTCCCCGGGGGGATGGAGTCGCCCTTGAGGGGCTTCCTAGGATGGGGGAGGATATTACAGAGAGCCCTGCAGAAGAGGAGGACTCTTCCAAAAATAAAATTATGTCCTGCTCTGCCACAACAGGCTGCTCCTCAACCACCTCTGCAGGTGAGGTGTGGGCACTCTCCTCCTCCACCTCGGTCTCTTCACCACCCATGGGCTCGGGCACAGGATGCCGTTGGGGGGATGGGGTGGACTGGCCGCCAACAGATGATGGCCCAGTACCGTCATCTGTGGATGACACAAAGCAGACCCATGTTGGGTGGTCCCACACACTTGCCACATGTACCCTCCCCCCCCACATGCAACACACCAAAAAGGGGGTAAAAATCACTTACCTGTCCTGGAGCCTTCCTCCACGGAGTCATATCCAGGGACCCCCTCCAACTGCTCCCTGTCCAGGCAGCGGGCGACCACCTCCTCCTCCGTGGTCAGGCTGACCGCACATGGGGGTCCACCACCCGTGCCCCTCTCATGCCTCCTGATGGTGGCCACCTTGCCACGGACCTTGTGCCGCAGGTCATTTTTTTTTTGTATATCGCCAGCAGTCCGGGTGGAGTACCCCAAAACATTCACCCTGCCAGCAATGGTCTCCAGGATGGCTTGCTTCCTATCCCGGCTGGTCTTCCGACTTTTTTTGCTGTGGAGGAAGTCATTAAAAGTCTCCATAGCGGAGATTATAACAGAGACCTCCTGTGAATTGAAATTAAGGTTTCTCCTCTCTTTGGGGGGATCGGGAGCAGCCATCTCTTTGCAAAAGTAACTTCCCTGGGGTGGGGGGAAACGGAAATACTTTTGCGCTGGAATGGCGCTTCCGCTAGCGCTTTTAAACGCACAACGGAACACATTGCGCTGACGTTTACCGTGAAATGGTGCCGAGGGAAGTTGTGAGCATGCGCACAGGGGGCCGAGTGAAGCCTCACTCACTGCGCATGCTCCGTGGATGATGCGATGAACGTAAGCCTCTGCACTGGGCTCCGCCCATCATTTACATATGGTCACACCCACTTCCACTTGCGTCGGGTTACGCCAGCGCATTTCCGTTACTCCGGCGCAAAGTAACGGACAGGCGCTTGGTGAATACTGTACTTCACTCGCTAGTTTGCGTCAGCGCAGCGTATATGCGCGTCGATACGCTGGCGAAAATATGCGCGCATCTACCTGAATCTGGCCCATTGTCGTTAGTTATTATTATTGTTTTAATTTTGAATACATAGTATCTACCCCTGTATTAACTAATTTGTTTATTATAATAAACTGTTTATTATGATTCATGCATCAGGCCACACGCCTTCCTTTCTTTTTTTCTACATAGTATTTCGGACTTCCCCTAGTCGGTCTAGGCAGTGGGGTATGCATGATCACTCCTCTACCATGAAATACTACCATCTGTACTAAGGCCCTCCGTACTAGCGCAGGAGAATATTTTTTCTATTTATACATTTATTAGAGCAATGTAAGGGCTAGACATGTCCAATAATACTTGATTTCTGTCGAATGGTCAAAGAATATTCGACGGAACTTCAAAACTTTACGTCGAATCGTACATTTCCGGTCGAATATTCCGCCTACAAGAATTCTAATGTTATATGACTAGTAATAATAATAATAAATAATTATGTTATTATTACTAGTCATAGTCAACCAACATTAGAATGTTTCTATAGCCTATGTGCGGAGCATTAAAATGTACAAGTGCAGTATATCTTCTCCGTCGAATCTGTTTAGCACTTTCGATATACACCATAAGCCTTCTATTCTCTATAATGTCGAATCTATTTTCTCATAAATTAAAATCTATTCTCTGTAATGTCGAATCTATTATTTCTATAGTGTCAAATCTTTTCTGTCAAAAGTACCGTATGTGTGTGTATATCAGGTTCGATAGACAGATTGCTATTCATTCACTGTATTCAGTCAGCGTCGAATCTCTCTATATCGAATTTTTACCGCAACGAAAACGAAAATAAAGCATTTTTTATGTCGGATCTTTTGGTTTTCGTTTCTTGCGCTTTCGTTATCGTTTGAAAAAAACGGATTTTCGGACGAAAATGCATTCTAACGAAAACGAATGCACATGTCTACTAAGGGCAGTAGAGGCTCCATTCTCAGGCAGACCCTCCTTCCGCCAGGAGCTTATCCTGGCTTCTGCATTGCCACTACTTAAAGCAATGCAAGAAAATGACTAAAATAGACAATAGATGCTACTTCTAACTGTTTTATAAGCTGGGGTAAATCTTGCATCTAAAGGTCTGACCTATTCTAGTAATCCATGGGGCTGAGGGGAGGAAGGTTTGGGGCAGGCAGGGCAGATAGGAACCTATGTTAGTCAAACCTGCCTTTTTAGAACCAAATGCAAAGCATACACATCTCAGCATCTGCTGCTGATATTTGCTACTTCAGCCATGCTGTGTGAGGATCAGGTAGGGAAGTGTGAGTACCCTCAGGCGCTGTGAGACTTACTTGAATTGCAGCTGTTTTCCTTTTGGACAGCACAACTTTAAAAAAAAATTCAAGGAATCTTTTTTCTACTTTCTAGTTATTACTGTGTATACGAGATCCTACACCCAAAGGACCTGGGCCCCAGAGAAGTAGGTTTGTGGTTGGTTTTGATGCTTAAAACGGAGATCCACTCATACAAATGTCAGCAGCTACGGTCCAGCGATGCGGCCGAATGGAGCCCCGCTCCTCTCCCCTTACTCACCTCGGTGCCAGCATTGTGACTGTGGGCGCCCAGCTGTGGCTTCATAACGTGTGCATGCACGAGCCGTGCTGTGCGCTGTGATTGGCCAGGCAATCTTCTGGGACATGTGATGTGTCCCAGAAGATTGCATGAAGGGAGAGGTGAACTTCCTCTCGGCGCCGCGGAGCCCCAGGAGAAAGCAGGAGCTGGATGCCCCTAAAAAGAGGGTAACCTCTCTCACCCCAAAAAAAACTACATGCCAAATGTGGCATGTCAGGGGGTCAACTTCACTTGAAACAGATGTTGCATTTTTGTGTGCAAAATGAAAGGGAACAATGCGTTTCATACAAAACTTCTTCAGTTATTAGAGTAGATAATCTACAAACAGATCACATCTAAAGTTACTGTGGCCAAACAACGCTGTCTTTAATTTGTCAGTGCACAGTTACAGAAGGCAGGTCTGTTTAATAGCAATCTGTAGTGTTGCTGTAATGTTTTTTGGATAGCAAAGGCCTCTTATTGGCATACTTCCCATGCAGGTTAAATTGATGCAATCTCTTTCTGAGTTGACACCAACTGTTACAGATCCCGTAATTACATTTTGGCATTGGCTCTTGGGATGAATTTGCTTGCCAGCCAGTCCTGAACAAGTTAGCAGTCTTTAACCACTTAAGACCCGGACTATTATGCAGGTAAAGGACCAGGCCCCTTTTTACGATTCGGCACTGCGTCGCTTTAACTGACAATTGCGCGGTCGTACGATGTGGCTCCCAAACAAAATTGTCGTCATTTTTTTCCCACAAATAGAACTTTCTTTTTGGTGGTATTTGATCATTAGATTATTTTTTGTGCTATAAGCAAAAATAGAACGACAATTTTGAAAAAAATGCAATATTTTTTACTTTTTGCTGTAATAAATATCCCTAAAAAAGATATAAAAAAACATTATTTTTTCTCAGTTTAGGCCGATACTTATTCTTCTACCTATTTTTGGTAAAACAAATCGCAATAAGCGTTTATCGATTGGTTTGCGCAAAATTTATAGCGTTTACAAAATAGGGGATAGTTTTATGGCATTTTTATTAATATATTTTTTTTTACTACTAATGGCGGCGATCAGCATTTTTATTTTTCGTGACTGCGACATTATGGCGGACACATCGGACAATTTTAACATTTTTGTGACCATTGTCATTTTCACAGTGAAAAGTGCTATAAAAATGAACTAATTACTGTGAAAATCATGATTGCAGTTTAGGAGTTAACCACTAGGGGGTGCTGAAGGGGTTAAGTGTGACCTTGTGTGTGTTTCTAACTGTAGGGGGCTGGGCTGGACATGTAATGTCAGTGATCGTCGTTCCCTATATCAGGGAAGAGATGCTCACTGACATTGCCACAATGAAGAACGGGGACGTGTGTTTACACACACCTCTCTCCGTTCTTCAGCTCCTGTGACCGATCGCGGGACCAGCCGCCAGCATTATACTGTGGCAGGTTGGCATGGCCACCTCTGCGGCGGTCCTTAACCACTTAAGACCCGGACCAATACGCTGGTAAATGACCCAAGGTGTTTTTGCGATTCGGCACTGCGTCGCTTTAACAGACAATTGCGCGGTCGTGCGACGTGGCTCCCAAACAAAATTTGCGTCCTTTTCTTCCCACAAATAGAGCTTTCTTTTGGTGGTATTTGATCACCTCTGCGATTTTTATTTTTTGCGCTATATACAAAAATAGAGCGACATTTTTGAAAAAAAAACACTATTTTTTACTTTTTGTTAAAAAAAAATCAAATAAACTAAATTTTAGTCAAACATTTAGGCCAAAATGTATTTAGCCACATGTCTTTAGTAAAAAAAAAAAAATCGCAATAAAAAAAAATAGCTACCTAGCGGGAACAGCGACACTAATACAGCGATCAGAAAAATGATCGCTTAGTGACGCTGGCAATAGGGAGTGAAAGGGTTAACTAGGGCGGTGATCAGGGGGTTAAAACTTTATTAGGGGGGGTGGGGGGGCTATCCTGAACCTAACACTAACTGTTTTTTACAGTGCCTGTCACACTGACACTAAATGCAGTGATTAAATCACTGCATTCAGTAACACTGTGACAGGGGGGTGGGGGGGGGGGCGATCACAAGGGGTTAATATGCCTATGTGAGTGTGTGTCAGTGTTGTGTTGGTGCACACTTACTTGTCATGTCTTCTCTCATCAGCAGCGCTGGGAAACAGCGCTGCGATGAGAGAATACATCATTTCCTCCTTCCTGTGTAAACACAGGAGGAGGAAGTGACAGGCTGGGAGCGCGCTCCCATTGGCTGGGAGCGATCGCGGGGGGGGGCGGAAAACACGGACATCCGCCCGCAGATCCCGGATCGCTCCCAGAGGTAGGGAGACCCCCGCACGCCGCGGAGGGGGTCCCGATGGGACCCCCGAACCGCACTCAGGCGGGGACGTAAATTTACGCCCTTGTGCCTGTACGAGCCATGTTGTGGCCGTATATGTGCGTGCGGGGGTCCTTAAGTGGTTAAGCGGTTAACATCATTGTATTTTTGTCTTCAAATCTTTTCAACAATGCTATACCTGGGTCAAGCTGAGCTCCTCCTCATCTTCATCCTGTGTAGGATCAGGGTCAGTATCGATGGCCTCAGCTGATGTGGAGGGTAGTGTGGCAAGAGATCTTCGTGATACAGTTTGATCAGACAAAAATTGCAGGCTGTTGAAGTACCACAGCTTGGGTACATAAATGTCTTCTGCTGCTACTGTGGATTTTTTGGATCTCTCAATTTTTTTTCGCTCCCTGTTATACATGCTCCTGAGGCTCCCAATTTTGGTCTTCACCAAACTGTAGGTTGTCCTGGGGTACACAGTCTTCGCCAATTCCATCAGTTAATCTATTGCTTCCCTCCTCTTGATTTTATTCAAATAATCTTTATGTTTTACTTGCCACAGACAGGTGAGTTCCCTGTATTTTTGCATTAATTACAGCAAGAATTTGTGAGAATTCAACTTTTCCCTCATTTTGTTCTCGAGTATCAGATAGCTGCAAGACAGAACACAAGACAAACCATAATGGGTGGCTTATAACTCATAATCTGGTCACAATATAGGCCTCTATCTAAGCAGTACATGTCACTAACCACTGGTGCCCCAATTTTCAAACGTACCTTTTTTCATGGCTCCTTTTGGCTATCGTTCGTCTCTCAACTATCAGAATGTTCCTACGGCCGTTACATCGACTGCTCGCTATTGATTGATATATCCTGCGCATGTGTGAAACTCCGCTCTCAGACCGTCCTGACTCAGGGGCGTGAGCAGATTCTCTATTCTGCATGCGACATACACGGCGGAACATTCAGGAGGGACGATATGATAGAGGAATCACCAAAATCATGCAGGCCCTGCGGTGGTTGAGCTTATAGAAAACATAAGGCCACCCCCATTAGCAAGGGGGAGATGGTGGAGATGGTGCACATATTGGAGAAATATGACTACTGTAAGCTGCAGAACTATGAAAGGCCCAACAGGCCAAAAGACTGTATTCTGGAGAAGGTCATCATGGTATTGGAGGGAGAATATTCGGTGCACCGAAACGGAACAAATCCGCAAGCGCTGGTCTAATCTAAAGCACCACAAGAAAAAACCCTCTGTAGATGAGGATCATGTGCAGTCTGAGGACTCAGAGGATGAGAGGTTTCCTGCGACTTCTCAGTCGCTAAAGATGCAGGTGCAATATTATGCAGAGATAACAAATTACAAAGAGATCCTTTTGAAGCTTCTAGGCCCTCTGTTTCCTCTTTAGGATCCTGGAAATCCCCACAGGCTGCATGCGCCTTTCCAGTTCATCCCTTGCTGGATAAACTGATGTATGATGACTGGGTTCACCCAGATAAACAGTTTTCTCCTCCTAGACGATTTTCCCTCCTTTATCCTATGGAGGGAGGTTTCACCAAGAAATGGGGGGTGCCTGCTATTGATGCAGCTATTTCTTGTGCAAACAAAAACCTGACCTGGAGTCCCTATTAAAAGCCTCCTCTGCCATGGCTAGGGCTGTAGTACAACCTGCAGTTACAGCCATTGGTGTATGTCAGTTCCTCAAGGAACAAATTAAGCATATGATTAACCTCCTCCCTACAGAGGAGATTGAGGTTTTTGAGGACCTTCCTAATGCCTTGTGCTTTGCGATTGATGTGATTATGGACTCTGTTCAACAAGCATCTTGCTTGAATCCCCTACAGGTACACATGCGCAGGTCCCTTTGGTTAAAACATTGGGAGGCCAAGGCTTCCTGCAAGAAATACTTGGCAACGTTCCCCTTTGGGGGAGAATGCCTGTTTGGAGATGACCTGGATAAATACATCCAAAAGATTATCGGAGGCAAGTCTACTCTATTGCCGTGTTAAGAACAAGAACAAGAGTAAGCGTCTCTCATTTAAACATACTCTTTCTCCAGCCCCTGGGCACTCAGTCTCCAGGCTGGGGCAACGGCTGCCCCAGTCTAACACGAGGGAAAATGCCTCAGGCGGCGGCGTACACACGACCGAGGTTCTCGCTAGAAACCAGCGAGAACCTCGCTGGAAGCTGCATTCCACCGAGAACCTCGGCCGTGTGTACGCTCTCGGCGAGCATCCCGTCGGGAATGCCGTCGAGCAGAAATAGAGAGCATGTTCTCTATTTGCTCGACGGCCGCCTGGATGAATGGCTAGTTGCCATTCCCGACGGGCGGGTCGCCGAATCTGATGGCCGGCAGAGAACCTCGACGGGCGGAACGATGTGTTCTGCCCGTCGAGGTTCTCTGCCGTGTGTACGCGGCTTCAGAGCCAAGCCCAAGGGCAGAAAAGAACTTGGGGTTCAAGGTCTAAACAGACCCTCAAAACTTCCCAATGAAGGGATGCCCCCGCTCGGCCGAGTGGGGGGAAGGCTGCTGCATTTTGCAAACACCTGGCAGAACAAGGTTCAGGCTACAAGCTATAATTGTCAAATATCCAGAAAAAAGAAGGCCTTTACTATTGGCCTTGGAACACCTGTTGTCCCAAGGGGTAATCTTGGAGTTTGCCCCAGAGGATCAGGATTCTATTCAAATTTGTTTACGGTTCCAAAACCAAATGGGGATGTCAAACCGATCCTAGATCTAAAAAGTCTAAATCAGTTTCTGAACATTCGCTCCTTCCGCATGGAGTCTGTCCATTCAGTTGTTTCCACCCTTCAGGGAGGAGAATTCCTGGCATCAATAGACATCAGAGATGCATATCTACATGTGCCAATATTTCCCGCTCACCAAAGGTTTCTAAGGTTTGCGGTGGATCAGCGCCACTTTCAGTTTGTGGCTCTTCCTTTCGGGTTGGCTACAGCACCTCGAGTGTTCACAAAAATACTGGCCCTGGCCCTAGCAAGGCTAAGGGCATGAGGCATAGCGATAACAGCCTACCTGGACGATCTGTTGATCATAGATCAGTACGCCACATGCTTGGGCCACAATGTGCACAGCACAGTTGAAATATTTAGAGTACCTAGGCTGGGTCCTCAATCTAAAGAAATCTTCCTTGCAGGCTCAAAAAAGAATAGAGTACATGGGCATGATTATAGACATGTCCCTAAGCAAGGTATTCCTTCCCAAGCCGAAGGCAAAAGCCATAGGAGACTTGGTCCGAGTGGTATAGGCAAAAAAAAGGCCTTCCATCCCTCTATGCATGAGATTGTTTGCAAAGATGGTAGCCTCCTTCGAGGCTGTCCCTTACGCCCAGTTTTATTCAAGACCGTTACAGGGTGGAATTCTGTCAGCTTGGAACAAAGATGTTTAGGCCCTGGATCTTCCTATGATCTTATCTCCAGGGGTTCGCCAGAGCCTCAATTGGTGGTTGCTCCCCCAAAATCTGTCAGAAGGAAAATCCTTCACTTCAGTTACCTGGAAAGTTGTGACCACAGACGCCAGCCTTCTGGGCTGGAGGGCAGTGCTAGGAAATGCATTTGCCCAGGGGAAGTGGTCCGGGGCCGAAAAGCTCCTACACATCAACATTCTGGAGATTCAGGCAATTAATTTGGCCCTCAAAGTTTGGTCTTTCAGACTGCAAAGCTGGCCTGTTCGGGTTCAGTCTGACAATGCTACGGCTGTAGCCTATATCAATCACCAAGGAGGCACCAGAAGTCTGAATGCCCAAAAAGAGGTGAATCACATCTTTGCCTGGGCAGAAGGGCATATTCCTCGCCTATCTGCGGTCTTCTTTCCTAGTGGTAGAAAATTGCCAGGCAGATTTTTTAAGACACCAGCAACTGGGCAGAATGGTCTCTACATCCAACATGTTTCAAATCATATGTCAGAATGGGGAACCCCACATGTGGACCTGTTGGTTTCAAGGTTCAACGCAAAATTGGACAGCTTTGTGTCAAGAACAAGATATCCCTATGCTCAAGGCTCAGATGCCCTGACAATCTCATGGGATTTGTATTCCCTGATTTATGCATTCCCTCCAGTACCGCTCTTTCAACGATTCCTTCAGAGAGTCAAGAAGGAAGGAAAGTCTGTGATTTTGGTCACTCTGGCTTGGCCCAGGAGACCCTGATACACAGAAGTCTGAAGGATGGCAGCAGGAAGACCTTGGGTTCTTCCATTACGCCCAGACCTACAATGGCAGGGGCCAATATTCCATCCTGCCTTACAAAGTCTAAATTTGACGGTTTGGCTGTTGAGACCCACATTCTGAGGAAACGTGGGCTCTCAGGGCCAGTCCTATCCACCCTTGTTAATGCTAGGCCGGCCTCCAGGCTCATCTACTACAGAATCTGGAAGGCATATGTTTCCTGGTGTGAACCCAGAAAGTGGCATTATAGGAAGTTTGCCATTAGTAGGATTCTTGCCTTTCTTCAGTTGGGCTAAAATATAAAGTTGGCCTTGAGCACCCTCGCCTAGGAGGGTATCGGAATTGGCGGCTCATTCGTGTAAGAACCGTATATGATTATTCATGAAGACAGGGTGGTGCTGCGGCCTCACCCGAATTTCTTACCTAGGGTGGTTTCAGGTTTTCATCTGAACCAAGATATAGTCCTACCGTCTTTCTTTCCAGATCTGCAGTCTGCGGAGGAAAAGCGTCTACACTCTCTAGATGTTGTAAGAGCGGTAAAGGTTTATCTGCAAGCTACGGCTCAGATAAGGAAGACTGATTGTCTATTCATTCTGCCACAGGGCCCAAAGAAGGACCAGGCAGCATCAAAATCCACTATTGCAAGGTGGATTCGACAAGTCATTATTCAGGCCTATGGTTTAAAAAAGAAGATCCTTCCTTTTCAGGTGAAAGCACACTCGACTAGAGCAGTTGGTGCTTCATGGGCAGTGCATCACCAGGCCTCCATGGCTCAGATCTGTAAGGCTGCTACGTGGTCTTCGGTCCATAAATTTACTAATGTGCTTCTGGCAGCAGTATAGATCCTCTGGCCCGATGGTGGTCTTATTCTGATCTGTGTCTCCCTCCCCTCAAATTTTTGCATTGCTATGGGACATCCCATTAAGTAATTAAGGCTCTGTGTCCCGTGATGTATGATCAAGAAAATAGGATTTTTTAATACAGCTTACCTGTAAAATCCATTTCTTGGGAATATCTCACAGGACACAGAGCTCCCACCCCTCTTCGGAGTTAACGTGGAACACTTATTGCTTTACTACAAAACTGAGGTACTCTCCATTTGGAAGGGGTTAATTAGGGGAGGAACTCAATTTTAATTGGGTTTGCCAGTGTCCAATCACCTGTGGTGACTACATAAACCATTAAGTAATTAATGCTCTGTGTCCCGTGATGTATTCCCAAGAAAAGGATTTTACAGGTAAGCTGTATTAAAAAACCCTATTATTTGCTTTCTACAAGTAGGTCTTCAAAAATAGACATAATGGGCCAGATTCACAGAGCGATTACGCCGGCGTAACAGGAGATGCGCGGCGTAAGTCTAAATTTGCGCATGCGTTTCGATGCTCCGCATCCCCATAACGAGATACGCAAGAAATCTACTTTTTTTTGTCCAGCGTAATTTCAATAGACAGGCGCTAGACACACCATTGATTTGCTATTCAAATATGCTAATGAGGGAGTTACGGGGATCCACAAAAGAACGTTGTTGCAGCGCAGGCTACGTGCTGTGCGCAACAGCTGCACGGCCTGTCTAAAATTAGACCATATAAAAGGTGGTATAAAATTAGACAATTCGTCTACATGTCAGAGAAAGCAACACTGTTAGTGAGGAGCTGAGCAGTCACACTTGCTGCCCAACAAACTGTATGCCAACATGCCAGTGGCATCCATGCTCATAGCTATACTACTGACTTTAGATGAGCAAAGAAGGAGGAGGGCACAGAGGAGGGCACGGGAGAGGTTTTTTTTTTTTTGCCCAAAAAACTTTCTTTGCTTTTATAAACATTTTTACAAAAAAAATACATACATATATACATCAATACATAACATACGTACAAATTACAAACACGGTCTCACCATCTTTCAATAGCCCTTTAAAACCTTGATGGATATAATAATCTAATCTGATACAAGCCCCTCACTCTTCACTTGATATATCACACACGCATAGACATCTTTGGCATGAGTGATTCTGAGGTGTCTCGCATCTTCAGATTCACCCCTCATGCCATCCTGGAATTAACCACAACCCTGCAGGAGCCCAACACCAGCCCAACACTTGACACCACCCATGACACCCATGACAGCTACATATACAATCCTAGCCCCATCCCCACAGATTTCAAACAGAACATGTACATGTATGAACATGTATGGGGACAGCTGGCTGGTTGGTGAGTGACATGGGTGGCAGGCATGACTGCCCCCCCCCCATGATGCTGAAATCACAAGGGGCACATGCACTACTAACATCCTCCTGTCTTATCCCTTCAGGGTGACTCTGCATATGCACTGGGACCCCATCTCATGACTCCTATATGGAACCCCCCATGGTACCCTGTTATATTCCCCAAACTTTGTATGCCAGATCATTGGTGCATGTTGCATGCTGCACAACTTCGCAGTAAGAAAGGGCCTGCAGGAGCCAGCTCACATTAGGCATCTTTGCACGTTAAACACACACATTAATCATGGCACAATGAGAATGCATGCATGCACACCACTGTGGTCCCTAGCACAGACACATCACATCCTCATCACATTGGATTGGCACAAGCCCACCATGCAGGACTTGTGAGAAGCAACACCATGCCACGGCTCCAATTATGTCACTGTACATTCATACACCATTCACACGGACCTGGGGATCACTTCTCCACCACAAATGAGGGTGACACCCCTTTTCCGGCAGGAATGTCACCCCCACATTCCAAAATCATTCACAAACAGAACCCCCCCCCAAAAAAAATTGACCAGCAAAAATAAAAAATGCCCAGCAAAAATCTAATTTAAAAAAAATAACAACAAAGAAAACACATAAAAGACCAAAATCACTCTGCAAAACAGTCCCCAAATATCTCAAAGACATGTCACAAACAAACAAACGCTAATAAACAACAGAACAAAAGCACCTTGCTGTATAGGAAGGGATACAAAGGGATGTACTTTTGCTAAGGAAGTGTGTTTGTGTCTGTCTATTTATGCTGTCTGCGTAATTCACTAAGTTGCCCGGGTCCACTTCCAATTTCACTGATTGCGCCGTTCCCGAGTTGTGAGCATGCGCACAGAGGTGCTGACCTTCATTTGCATGGGGTCACGGCTCATTTCAATGTAACACGCAGACATCCTTCCCAATTTGAATTACTCCGCCTTACGCCTCTGAAATTACGTTGCACAGGCTCTATTTTCTGCGCAAAACAATCGAGAATACGGTGATTGCGCCGCTACATTGCGGCAGTCTAACGTAAAGGAGGTGCGCTACGCCAGTCAAAAAATGCGCCGATGTACGTGAATCTGGCCCAATGTTTTCTCTAATCTAGGTGTAAAGATGAAGTTAAATTTAAAGCAGATATGAACTATAAGTGAAATAAGAAAAGCAGGTAATGCGCCTCCACAAGTGTAGAAAAAAATAAATAAATAAAATATTTAATAAAGTGCTAGTGCTCAAAGTAGCGTTGATCCTATGGTCAATTAAATAAAGCTTGAATACATCCACAAACTAATGTATATAGTAAAGTGCTGGTGCTCAAGTAGTGTTAATCCTATAATCAATTTTGATAGAACATAAGTATATCCACAAATATATCAAAGTAAAACATGAAAGCAAAAAATAATAAAGTCCAATTTTTCAAAGGGTATGATCTGGCTTCATGCAAAGTAAGTGCTGCGTGCTCCGTGCAGAAAAATATATATTGTATGCCTTTAGTGAATCACTCAGTGCTCACTCCCAATGGTCCCGCACTCACCGGATCCAATTCCCCCTACAGGGGTGACAGGCATTCACAATGTATAATCCGTGCTGTGTTCTACCAGACTTCCAGTATATAATCCTCTTAGCTGCTCAGGAGAAGATATGAACTATACTTGTTTTTTTCGGAGTACCCTTTTTTGGTGTACTAATTTTTATTGTATTTTTTTCTTGTAACAGGAAAAATGAAATCAAAAAGTCACCAGACAAGCCACCAGAGGGGACAAAGGGAGGCTTCCCTTGGCCGGGCACCAACAGGGCCATCTTCCCCCCCAAATCATAAGTGACAACTTCAAACACACTCATTTAGCCACCGACAGGGGTATTTCTAGGTGGGCCAAAGGCCATGGGCTTAGGGTGGAAGTTAAGGGGTAAAGAACACTTTATGGTTGCTCATCAGTGCCCATTAATGCAGCCTTGTCAGGGTAGACATGTGTAGAGTACAAGGAGAGAAATGCGCAAAAAATAAGTACAGTAGTTCCCCGATACCATTAGCTAAGCGAACATGAGTGTGTTGACGGTTATGATTGGTTGAGTAGATACATACATATATTTTAAATATTAAAACTAAATACAAATATATATATATGTGTGTGTGTGTGATAAGTATCAATTAGATTGATACATAAACTACAAATTTGTGAGAAATATTAAATCATATGGCAAATCCAATGTCCAAAGAGGAAGAGGGGGGGGGGCGAGGTGAATAAGGGATGGGTGGATAAAAGTTATTGTCGGGGTCACACCTATATCCTCAGGGCTGCCATCGTTGTAGAACAGAAACCGTGTTCCGAGACTGTGGTAAAAGACAAGGAGAGAGGCGCCTCTAAGTGTAGATGTTATTAAACAATTTAATGATTAAAAAGAGTACAGGCCACTCACATTTTAGAAGTTAAAAATTGGCATTGTACATATTCTTTAACGGTGATCATCACTTGTAATCCTTCAACTGCTGGGCACTGCGCTGTAGAGCTGTCCTTCACTGCTGTAAGGTGGTAAAGCCGGCGGCGAAGGTGGAGATAGCTGGTGAGCCAGGCAGATGAAGTGAAGATATTCCAGCAGCAGGATGGTACTGGTGACGTTGTTGTATTGTGCGAGGCGTTTCCTGAGCGTTCGAGCTGCAGTGGTGTGGCAGTCGCGCTCCTTTTTCAAGCTAGTATAGTTGGAAGTGGAAGCTAGATATATAAAGGGAGGGGGCGGTGACAATGGGTGTGTACAGACGCAAGGGGGGGCGGGGCTTGACGCAATGTGGCGTGCACATAAAGTGAAGTGTTAGGGGTGATGAAGGGAGGAGAGGGGGATTATTAGAGAGATTGGCGATAAGGAGCCATTGTAGAGGAGAGAGAATGGGGCATAGCACGATGTAATATAGATGGAAGGTGCTCGCTCGAGTCCAGGAAAGACAATGGAGCTGTATTGGCCAATAACGGCGCAGCATACAGGGGGCGGGGCTGTGGTGAAACCAGTATTGACAAGGGGACGGCGTTGGCAAATAGTAGCGCGCTGCTCAGGGGGCGGGGCTTATGGGACAAGAGACGGGTAGTAAATTTTGGACTATATCATGACGCGTGAGGGGCGTGTGACGTGACGTGCGGAGGCATGAGGAGGGGCTATAACATTACTGTAAGAGCACAATATTGTGTGATCGAGAGAAACGTTAGAACGGCAGTAATGGCCAATAGCCGCGCCATACAGGGGGCAGGGCTATGGCGGGACCAGTGATGACAAGAGGACAGCGTTGGCCAATAGCGCGCTGCTCAGGAAGCGGAACCTATGGGACAAGAAACAAGTGATAGATTTTTTACTACGGCGTGACGAGTGTGGCGTGAGGAGGGGCTATGAGTTACTGACGGGGCGCGACGTTATATGAGAAAGCGTGAGAGCGGCGGTAGTAGCCAATAGTGGCGCGCCGTGCGGGGGGCGGGGCCTATAGGAAGACGAACAGAAGTAAACATACAACTATGAACGTGACGTGCACAGACAAGGGGAACGAAAGTAAACATACAACTAAAGGGAAGGGGAATGACGGCGAGACACACGGGAGACGTGTGGCGTGACGTGTGAGGGCAAGGGGAGGAACCAGGGCGTTACTAAGCCTATAGGGACAGAGCACTATAAAATGTAGGAAGGGAGATCAATAATACAGAGGGGGGGGGGGAATTAACGGCGTGCATTACAACAAGCAGCATGGACACTATATTAAAACTGCGTATGTAAAATAAGTATGTACATACAGGAGTAAACAAGCGCATGATAAAACATATTGGCACACAGTATTGTAAGTAAAATGAAATAAAGTAATTTAAAAGTTTACATGGATTGAAAAGGGGCAAGGTAAAGAGGTAAAAATATATAAAATAATAATAATAATAATAATAATGATGTGCATGTACATGCACACCCATAACTGCATATGGGTGTGGATAGACACGTAGCAGGATCACTACCATCACTACCATGTCTCGACATACACGGATGGCTTAAAGAAATAGAGAGGGTATAAACTATATACAGACTATATAAAAACTATGTATGAGGGAAGGGACAAGGCAAAGGCAGAGGACAGGACTGAGGGTGGGGGTGTTTGTTTAAAAGGGGTTGAAGGAGACCTAGAACTGGGGGTTGCTATATCCTGTCAGCAAGTATGTATTATAATAAAAATGGGAAGGTCAAACCAAGAAAGATTATAAGATGGTGTGGATCTCAATACTCTCGTTGATACCTCCAGGTGTAAGTGTGTCTAGGGTATATATCCAGAAGGTCTCTCTGGCACAAAGCTTTTTAAACCTTTCGGCTGCTGGGAGGGATCTGTCGATTTGTTCGATCACCCAAACACGAAGTCCTGTGGTTGATTTTTGGTGTACTGTGCAGAAATGTCTAGGTACACTATGGGGATCAGTTCCACCTTCTATGTACCGTCTGTGTTCCCCAAATCTTATTCTTAGGGCTCTTATAGTGCGGCCCACGTACAATAAGCCACATGGACAGGTCAGGCCATACACTACAAAATCTGAGGAACAGTTGTAGAATTCTTTGAGGTCATATGTTTTGCCCTTTGTAGTGAAAGTTTTTGGCCATGTTGGACAAATTTGCAAGTTTTGCATCTAGCTTTATGGCATTGATACATCCCTATAATAGGTATAAGGATCGGTATGGACGATGGTGTTGTTGTGGGTTTTAATTTGCTAGGTGCAATTTTGTTTTTTAGATTGGGTGCTCTCCTGTAGGTCACTCTTGGGTGAGGTGGGAGTTCACTTTTTAGGTGTGGGTCCTGTTGAAGGATGTTCCAATGATTGGAAAGAATTCTCTCCATCTGCTTGTGTTTGCAGTGGAATGTGGTAATAAATCGGGCAGAAAGGTCTTGTGTTGGTTTAGCGCGTTTTGGTGGTATTCCATGTAGGTAGAATTCATTAGCTGCATTAACTAATTTTTCAGGGTATTGTTTTTCTGTGAATTTGGTCTTGAGGTTGGCACTAAGTTCAATGTAATCTGAATCCCGGGTACAATTTTGTCTTAAACGGCAGAATTGGCCTTTGGGAATGTTGTTAATCCATTTTTTGTGATGACAACTTTGGTAATGTAAGTATGAATTCCCAGCAGTGGGTTTCGTATAGTTTTTTGCTGTAATAGTTTGGTTGTCAAATCCAAGCTCGAGGTCTAAGAAGGCCATATTGGTGGGGTGGGAGACTGATGTAAAGGATAAACCATAGGTGTTGTTATTGCAATGTTGTACGAAAAGGGGGATCAGATTTAGAGCGCCATCCCAGATGATTATGATGTCATCTATATAACGACCAAAAAAGACGATATTTTCTGCAAAAGGGTTGTTGGAGTGAATATGGTGGGTCTCCCAATAACCCATGGCGAGATTTGCGTACGACGGGGCAAAATTTTCCCCCATGGCTGTACCTTGAGTTTGTTGATAGAAGTCCCCATTGAAAGTAAAATAGTTATGGGTCAGGCAGAATCTAGTGACACTTGTAATAAACTCTGCCTGGCGGGGATTAATGAGTGGGTCTTGAAGCAAAGATTGTTCAAGTGCCATGAGTCCAAAATGATGTGGGATGGATGTATATAATGAACAAACATCCAAAGATAACCAGGTATAAGTGGGTTCCCATTTGTAAGGAGATAGAAGTTCGAGGAGATGAGTCCCGTCACGGATGTATGACTGAAGTTCAGTCACGATTGGTTGCAGGAACTGGTCAATATACAGGCTGAAGCCTGTGGTGACGCTATTCATAGCTGCAACAATTGGTCTATGGGGGGGGGGTGTTGTTGATCTTTGTGAATTTTTGGGAGAAAATAAAAATACGGTATCTGATAAAATGATTTTTTCAAAAAGGAACATTATGTTTTGGAAATAATGCCATCTTGGATGGAGCGCTTGTTTAATTAGAGTTTCGGCTTCTTTGGCGAAATCTATTGTGGGGTCTTTGTGCAGTTTGCAATAGGTAGAAGTATCGGAGAGTAATCTGTAGGCTTCTTTAAGATAGTCCGCTTTATCGAGGAGTACGATGCCTCCTCCCTTGTCTGCGGATTTTATGATTATGTTATCTGCATGAAGAAGTAGGTCTAGTGCCTTGGTTTCTGATGCAGATAAGTTATATTGTGGTTTAGAACCAGCAGTGGAATTGCATAATTTTACCAAATCTGCATATACTACTTGATAAAAGCTTTCTAGATATGGACCTTTGGAATGGGTGGGAAAGAATATAGATTTAGGTTTTAGAGTGGAGTGAGAGATGGGCGGAGATGTTTCTGGATGCTGGGTGTAAAGTCTCATCGTCTCGTCATCAATGTAAAAGTCCTCAATGGAGGAATGGGTGTAAGGTTCAGGTGATTCAAGGTAAGTTTCAGATGGTTCTGGCCGAAGTGACGGTGATGGACTAGTCACGATGTTGTTATCTTTATCTTGTTTTATTGGATTACTCCTGTATGTACATACTTATTTTACATACACAGTTTTAATATAGTGTCCATGCTGCTTGTTGTAATGCACGCCGTTAATTCCCCCCCCCCCTCTGTATTATTGATCTCCCTTCCTACATTTTACAGTGCTCTGTCCCTATAGGCTTAGTAACGCCCTGGTTCCTCCCCTTGCCCTCACACGTCACGCCACACGTCTCCCGTGTGTCTCGCCGTCATTCCCCTTCCCTTTAGTTGTATGTTTACTTTCGTTCCCCTTGCCTGTGCACGTCACGTCACACGCCCCCTGTGCGTCACACCGTCGTTCATAGTTGTATGTTTACTTCTGTTCGTCTTCCTATAGGCCCCGCCCCCCGCACGGCGCGCCGCTATTGGCTACTACCACCGCTCTCACGCTTTCTCATATAACGTCGCGCCCCGTCAGTAACTCATAGCCCCTCCTCACGCCACACTCGTCACGCCGTAGTAAAAAATCTATCACTTGTTTCTTGTCCCATAGGTTCCGCTTCCTGAGCAGCGCGCTATTGGCCAACGCCGTCCTCTTGTCATCACTGGTCCCGCCATAGCCCTGCCCCCTGTATGTCGCGCCGCTATTGGCCATTTCTGCCGCTCTAACGTTTCTCTCGATCACACAATGTTGTGCTCTTACAGTAATGTTATAGCCCCTCCTCATGCCTCAGCACGTCACGTCACACGCCCCTCACGCGTCATGCTATAGTCCAAAATGTACTATCCGTCTCTTGTCCCATAAGCCCCGCCCCCTGAGCAGCGCGCTACTATTGGCCAACGCCGTCCCCTTGTCAATACTGGTTTCACCACAGCCCCGCCCCCTGTATGCTGCGCCATTATTGGCCAATACAGCTCCATTGTCTTTCCTGGACTCGAGCGAGCACCTTCCATCTATATTACATCGTGCTATGCCCCATTCTCTCTCCTCTACAATGGCTCCTTATCGCCAATCTCTCTAATAATCCCCCTCTCCTCCCTTCATCACCCCTAACACTTCACTTTATGTGCACGCCACATTGCGTCAAGCCCCGCCCCCCTCTTGCATCTGTACACACCCATTGTCACCGCCCCCTCCCTTTATATATCTAGCTTCCACTTCCAACTATACTAGCTTGAAAAAGGAGCGCGACTGCCACACCACCGCAGCTCGAACGCTCAGGAAACGCGTCGCACAATACAGCAACGTCACCAGTACCATCCTGCTGCTGGAATATCTTCACTTCATCTGCCTGGCTCACCAGCTATCTCCACCTTCGCCGCCGGCTTTACCACCTTACAGCAGTGAAGGACAGCTCTACAGCGCAGTGCCCAGCAGTTGAAGGATTACAAGTGATGATCACCGTTAAAGAATATGTACAATGCCAATTTTTAACTTCTAAAATGTGAGTGGCCTGTACTCTTTTTAATAATTAAATTGTTTAATAACATCTACACTTAGAGGCGCCTCTCTCCTTGTCTTTAGACATGTGTAGAGGAGAGGCCCTGGGGATCACAGTCACACAACTGCTAGAATGATGATCAAATGTATCCTATAGGAGACAAGAGGGGTGGGTGGCAACTGCATGAGTTTTTCAATGTGATCATTTAACCATTTTTTTTCCTTTTTAAAATTACATCACCTTCCCTTTTCAATGCATTTTTCAATGTTTAATAAAGCAAAGTGCAGCATGTCCACTAGTCGGGAGCAAACATTGTCACAAGTGCAAGGTTGGTCAACTAATTCAGATGTGACTTGGGGTGGCTTAATGAATGGTGTATTGTTTATTTTTAGAGGAACGTTAGTGTGGTCAGCTCACACATTTGGAGGAGTGGAATCTGAGAGCTGGACCCAGCCCAAGACAGACAGAGAGTGGAAGAGTGCAACAAGTTGAAGAAACTACTTTTGAGCCTCTTGTTTGCCCCAGTAAGTATTTTTGTAATCTGGCTTCAAATGTGTATACATGTCAAGTGTTTAGATGTCCAAACCGAACACCCACTCCACACATTACCAAAGTATGTAGTGCTTTTAACATTAGCATGGAGAAGGAAGAGGTGGAAGGAGCTGGCAGTTTTTTTAGTTACCCGAGTTTTGTAGACACAGGCACCAGGGCCAAGATTACAGATTGCCTTGTTTAAACCTGGTGGAAAAGTGGCATTCAAATTAGACATCCACTTAAATTCTTGCTGTAAGGCGGCGTACACACGATCGGATATATCCGATGAAAACGGTCCGCGGACCATTTCCATCGGATATGTCCGATCGGGAGTTTGATCCGATGGCGTGTACACACCATCGGATCAAATTCCCCGCCGCCGGAAGGCGCGGTGACGTGGCGGTGACGTTGACGCCGCCGCGTCACCGCAACGTCACCGCACCAGGAAGTAAAACACTTCCGCGCATGCGCCGAATCCATTCGGCAGCGGCGCGGCGGCGGTGGGAGCCGACATGTCTGCTGGTAAGTGTACTAACCAGCAGACATGTCGGGCGGACAGATCCCCACCGGATAGATTTCAAAGCATGCTTTGAAATCTGTCGGGTGGAGAAATCTGTCCGCTAGCCCATACACACGAGCGGAGATGTCTGCTGAAACGGTCCATCGGACCGTTTTCAGCGGACATATCCCCTCGTGTGTACGCGGCCTTAGAGATATTTGTTGAAATCTCCCCCACGTTCATTGTGGTGCAATTGATCTAAAACTAGAACTGTTAATGTTGGGCAGATCCCATTATGGGTAGGAACTACATGTCTGCCAAGTGTGACTTTGGGATTGGCAGTTTGCATTGCCCGAATATATGGGTATAGTCTCTGCCATAAATTTTGGACCGTTTTACCCACATAAAAGACATTGACGAGAAAATAAATACAAAAGGTAGCGACACTTAAAATACTCTGTTCAGGGTGTCCACCACCCCCCTCCAATATAGGTGCAGTTTGGAACACCTCCATAGTAGACAAATCAAGTCACCGTGTGCACATTGGCGTAGGCAACAGTGTGTAGTCTGTGAGAGGTATAGTACACCCTCAATCTCTTTGTCTTTAAAGAATATCTTGAAGAAAAAAAAAATGATTGTAGCTTATGTAAACAGTTCATACGCTAACTTATTTGGTCCCTAAAACAAGACTGGACCATGACCTAATCTACACCCCCCCCCCCCCCCATCCTTTACTTCCCATCTTTAGGTTGTACATTACACATATCCATTACCACTTTAAAGTAAATGTAAAGTCACATTTTTTCCCTATAAAAATAACAAACATGCTATACGTACCTGTTCTGTTTCAGTAATTTGGCCCAGAGCAGCCTAGATCCTCCTTTTCTTAGGTCCCTCTTCTATGCTCCTGGCCCCTCCCCCTCTGTTGAGTGCCCCCACAGCAAGAAGCTTGCTATGGGGGCACCTGAGCCAAGTCACAGCTCCCTGTGTCTATGCAGACACAGAGCCCTCATCCGGCCCCGCCCCCTCTCTCCCCTGATTGTCTAGCTGACTTTGATTGACAGCAGAAGGAAGAATCTCAGATGGCTGAGACACTCGTGGACATCGCTGGACAGAGAGGGACCTCGGGTAAGTTTTAGGCCGCGTACACACGATCAAATCTATCTGCTGGAAACGGTCGGCTCGACCGTCCCAGCAGACAGATTCGACCGTGTGTACGGGCAAGCCGACGGATTTGGCCACCCGACAGATTTCAAAGCATGCTTTGAAATCTGTCGGCTGGGAACCCGTCCGCCCGACATGTCTGCTGGTTAGTACGCTAACCAGCAGACATGTCTTCTCGCACACGCGCCGAATGGTTTCGACGCATGCGCGGAAGTGTTTTACTTCCTGGTGCGGTGACGTGGCGGCGTCAACGTCACCGCCACGTCACCGCACCGTCTGGCGGCGGGGATTTTGGTTTGATCGCGTGTACACGTTCAAACCAATATGTCCCCAGCAGACAGATTTGTTCAAATCGGTCGGCCCGACCGATTTGAACAAATCTGTCTGCTCGTGTGTACGCGGCCTTAGGCCACGTACACACGATCAGACTGGTCTGATGAAACTGGTCCGACGGACCATTTTCATCAGACCAGGCTGAAGTGGTCTGATGGTCTGATGTGTGTACACACCATCGGACCAAAAATCCGATCAGACCAGAACGCGGTGATGTAGAACACACCGACGTGATAAAAAAAGGAAGTTCAATGCTTCCTAGCATGCGTCGACTTGATTCTGAGCATGCGCAGGTTTTTGCTCTGATGCTTTGGCGTACTAACCATCGAATCTGTCCGACGGACAAGTGTCCGTTGGACAGATTTTAAAGCAAGTTTTAAAACTTTGGTCCGACGGACAAGGTTCCGATGGGCCGTACACACAATCGAATTGGTCCGATGAAACTGGTCTTAAGACCAGTTTCACTTGACCGGTCTGATCGTGTGTACGCGGCCTTAGGCCCCATGTACACTGCAGCTGGACGTTCAGAGGCAGTTAAACACTTTTTTCAACTGCCCCTATCTTAGGTGTACATGTACACAGGTTTGTTTACTGAAGTTTTTAGGCAGTTGTGTTTATAGGCCTTTTTTTGAAGGCAAAAAAATGTGTTTAGCCGTGTTTCGTTTATAGGTGTTTTTCATTTTTGGCCATCTAAAAAAAAATATATATACAGTGTGTATATATATATAAACGCAACTAAACACAACATGTAAACATGGCAAAACTGACATTTTAAACGTTGGTTACTATCTGTCAAGTTAAATCGTTCCTCAGGAGAGGTTGTAAAAAACGTCCCGTGTACATGAAGCCTAAGGGGGGCTGAGGGGGACTGTTACACACAGAATGCTTTTTATCTTAATGCATAGAATGCATTAAGATAAAAAACCTTCTGCCTTTACAACCCCTTTAAGCTTCTTCCCGATCAGTATTGTCCCTTCTCCAATTCTTTTTTTTCCCTATCACCTTCCCCTCCTCTTTTTCCTGCTTTAAGGCTGGAGCCGTGTTGGCGGTATAGCGCTGCTAAAAATAGCGGCGCTATACCGTCAGATTTGCCGCGTGTTGCGCCCGCTAGCGGTGCGGTATTAACCCCCGCTAGTGGCCGTGAAAGGGTTAATACCGCATTGCGGGCGGTATTGCTTTGGTTTCCCATTGTTTTCAATGGGAAGGAGCGGTGAAGGAGCGGTATACACGCCGCTCCTCTCACTGCTCCAAAGATGCTGCTGACAGGAGATTTTTTTCTCTCTCGCCAGAGCATCGCCTCAGTGTGAAAGCCCTCGGGCTTTCACATTGAGGTTACTTGGCAGGAGTAAATCGCTGCAAAATCACGGTAAAAACGCAGTACTTGCGTTTTTGATGCAGGTCCATTGGATTCTATTACATGAAAAACGCTGCTATTTGCAGGAAAAAAGTCCCCGATCTTTTCCAAAAACGCAGAGGCACAAAAAAGCATTGATGTGAACATAGGCGTGCCCACGGGGTGTGCCGGGTGTGCCCAGGCACACCCTAATCATCCCTGCTGTGCTCTTTAACATACACAATGTCAGTGTATGTAACAGTCACTCAGTCGCAAATACAGCTGTGTACTGCGAGTAGGAGCCAGTGGGAGGAATGAGCAGGGAGGGAGTGAACTAGCCCCCACCTCCTCCACCTACTCCTGATCACTGGTTGCTATAGCCGCTTGGCGTCTGGCAACCAGTGACGTCACTGCCCACGTTGCAAGCAGAGGAGGATTTCACCTCTTCCTCCGCGCTAGTGCTGCTGGGGAGTCACGCTGGTTCTCTCACCTCCGCTCCAGTGACTGGCTGCTGCTTGGCTGTGAGGTGTTTCTGTTCCCACAGCTGCGAGGCATCTCTCCCTCTCACTTCCTCCCCCCTCCTGCCCATCTCACACTAACTCACGGACTGAAGTCCCCCCCCCCTCCTCGGCTCGGATGTCAGGAGGGGGAGGAGAATGGACACACTGCAATCAACAGGAGGACGGGACATGCTGATCTGAGGTTGGTACACAATATTAATGCTTGGCACTTGCAGGAGAAGGAGACACAGAGACAGGGGGCAAGTTGTCAAAGTAGAATACTAGCAATGATTTTGGGGGGTAAGAGCATGCTGTATGTGCTAGTGGGGCACTTTAGGAGGGAAGAGAAATAATTTTTTATTCAACCCCCTCTTCCAGCACAATTTCTCTCCCCTCCCAAAGTGTGCCCCTAGCACATACAGCATGCTCTTATCCCCCAAAATCACTGGCAGTATTCTTTTTTGACAACTTGCCCCCAGGCAATAGAAGATCATGGGGCCCCCTGTGTCCCCCACCCACACCTACTCAAAGCCCTACCTACCTAAATCATGGGGCACACAGAAAGGCACATAGCAGGAACACAGGGTATGGGGCACACAGTAGGGTACAACACAAGGCACACGGGAAAGCACATCGTGGGGCAAAGGGCACATCAGGGGGTACACAGCAGGGCACTGAGAACATCGAAGGGCATGGGGCACATCACAGGACACATCAGGTGGTACACAGCAGGGCACAGGACACATCACAGGGCATGGGCACACAGTAGGTCACATCACAGGGCACACAGTAGGGAACATCAAGGGTCACAGGGCACATTAGGCGGTACACAGCAGGGCACAGGGCATGTGGTACACAGTAGGGCACATCAGGGAGTACACAGCACATCACAGGGCACACAGTAGGTCACATCAGGTGGTACACAGCAGGGCATTGAGCACATAGCAAAGCAAAGGACACATCACTGGGCATGTGGCACACAGTATGGCACATCTGGGGGGTACACAGTAGGGCACATCACAGGACAAGGTTGGAGGAGAAGGGAGGAACGAGACACTATCACCAAGGGAACTCCTGCGGTCCTGTTGGGGCTGAGCTCCCTACACCTGTACTGTTTCCCACGCCCCCCGCCCCCACAATGGCCAGCCATCATGGTACCTCCAGACAGGGACGTACCTAGAGCATTTGGCACCCAGGGCAGATTCTATATCTGGCACCCCCACCCCCACTTTAAAATGTAAACACACCCCATTGTGCCCCCTGCACTCCCCAATATCTCATTGTCACTATTTTGTACCCCCTCTTCACAACTGAACCCCTTTACATTACACAGCACCCTACACCTCTGGAACCCTTTACATTACACAGCACTCTGGACCCCTTTACAATACACAGCACCCTGCACCTCGGGACCCCTTTACATTACACAGCACCCTGCATCTCTGGACCCCTTTACATTACACAGCACCTCTGGACCCCTTTACATTACACAGCACCCTGCACCTCTGGACCCCTTTACATTACACAGCACCCTGCATCTCTGGACCCCTTTACATTACACAGCACCCTGCACCTCTGGACCCCTTTACATTACACAGCACCCTACACCTCTGGACCCCTTTACATTACACAGCCCCCTGGACCTCTGGACCCCTTTACATTACACAGCACCCTGCACCTCTGGATCTGGACCCCTTTACATTACAGAGCCCCCTGCACCTCTGGACCCCTTTACATTACACAGCACCCTGCACCTCTGGACCCCTTGACATTACACAGCACCCTGCACCTCTGGGCCCCTTTACATTACACAGCACCGTGCACCTCTGGGCCCCTTGACATTACACAGCACCCTGCACCTCTGAGCCCCTTTACATTACACAGCACCCAGCACCTCTGGGCCCCTTTACATTACACAGCACCCTGCACTTCTGGACCCCTACACATTACATAAACCCCCCAGCTTTGGACCCCCTGCATGTTGCACAGTCACCTCTCCCCCCTGCATGTTACACAGTCACCACCCCCCCAGGTTTGGACCCCCCACATGCTACACAGTCACCTTTCCCCCCTACACAGTCACCTCTCCCCCCCTGCACAGTCACCTCTCCCCCCTGCACAGTCACCCCTCCCCCTGCACAGTCACCTCTCCCCCCTGCATGTTACACAGTCATCATCCCCCCAGGTTTGGACCCCCCACATGCTACACAGTCACCTTTCCCCCCTGCACAGTCACCTCTCCCCCCCTGCACAGTCACCTCTCCCCCCCCTGCACAGTCACCTCTCCCCCCTGCACAGTCACCTCCCCCCCCGCACAGTCACCTCTCCCCCCCTGCACAGTGACCCCCCCTGCTGCACAGTCACCTCTCCCCCTCGCTGCACATTCACCTCTCCCCCACCCGCATGCTACAGAGTAACCCACCGCCCCTAGCATTTTGCACAGTCACCAACCCTTTCCCTCCCCTTCCTACCTTACTCACATACAGGGAGCGACACAGCAGTGCTGAACAGAGGGCGGGAAATACTGAAGTTAACTTTTCATAATAACAATGATTGGTTGCTAGGACTACCTTTCAGCCCTTTCATTTGAATGGGTTGAAACCATGCCAGTCTGCACCAAGAGCTGTGCATGCGCTACTTTACAAAACGCACAGGAACTGGATCACATGGTACTGCTGATCATACATTCTGGTGCAGGCAAAAAACACTGCATTTTCTACCTGCATTTGGGTAGTCATTGACCCCTTGGCACCGGCCACACACAAATATGCAGCTTCTCTGTGCCTGGGCCTTGGCACAGAGAGGTCACATATTTGAATGAATTGCGATCAGTAGTCAGCAAAAAAATGTCAATATCATCTTTTTGTGGGGGTGGGGGGGGGGGTGAATGTGTTTTTGAGCTTTGGTTTGAGGTGCACACCCTAATGCAATAGGCTGCGCACGCCTATGGATGTGAACATGTTCCATAGGCGACCATGTTAAAAAAATGCATCAAAAAAAGCATTAGTGTGAATGGAGGCTTAGCAAGGCAAAAAAAATTGTGCAACCAATAGAAATTTGCTGATTGCTTACATAGGCCTGCATTCACATACATCGGCGCATATATATGCCGCCGTAGCGTATCTCTTTTACGCTACGCCGACGCAGCGCAGAGAGACAAGCATGGAATTCACAAAGCAAATGCTCCCAACGTTGCGCCTGTGAAGGCGTAAGTGGAAGTAGGTGGAAGTGGGCGTGATCCATGTTAATGAAGCATGACCCCATGCAAATGATGTTCCGGGCGCCAGACAAGTACTTAAAATGAACTGCGCATGCGTCGGGACATGGATGTATCCCCGTGCGCATGCGGACAACCACGTCAGAACAACTGCCTAAGATACGTCGGATCACTGTGTACGCCGTGAACATAAATAAAAAACAACAAGGTTGCGCTCAGAAGCACAATGTGATATTGTGAAAGAAATAAATAGTGTCTATATAAATAGACAAAAAACAAACATATTCAATATAGTCATAACCATGAACAAAATAAATTATATCAAAATGGATGATAACAAAGTGAATATATAGAGTCCATAAAGGCTAAATAAATATATATAAAATATATATATAAATGTGTAAATTCTCTAATAGTCCTATTAGGGAAATGAGAAAAAATAGCAGCTTTCCAAGTTGAATGACACAGGTGATAGCTGTAGATTGTGAAAGTCCTGTATAAGTTCACCATCAGTAACACAATATTACTTCCAATATGGTAAGGTAAATAGGGTGTACTCTTACCAGATATAAAGGGGATTCAGGCATGTCACTCCCAATACGTCTGGAGTAGGACGCTTCCGGATCTTCCACACTGGGTTGATGCGATCTCCACTTGACCAGCAGATATTCAGCAACTCCAACAAGCTCAGCATCCCATTCGGATCAAAGATAAAGAAGAAAAGAACCGGGGACTCGCCATAGTGAAAAATACTTCCAGAAATTTATTCCAAATTGTGCAGCATATACACGAAATTTAAATTTAAAAATTGCCGGCTAAAAACATACAGGATAAAAAAGAAGAAGAACGTGCGCCCGTGCTTCCGGGGTCACGTAACAAACGCGGTGACGTAGTGCGTGGCTCCGCCCTGACCGGTTTCGTCAGAGAATGACGTTGTCAAAGGGCACTTTGACAACGTCATTCTCTGACGAAACCGGTCAGGGCGGAGCCACGCACTACGTCACCGCGTTTGTTACGTGACCCCGGAAGCACGGGCGCACGTTCTTCTTCTTTTTTATCCTGTATGTTTTTAGCCGGCAATTTTTAAATTTAAATTTCGTGTATATGCTGCACAATTTGGAATAAATTTCTGGAAGTATTTTTCACTATGGCGAGTCCCCGGTTCTTTTCTTCTTTATCTTTGATCCGAATGGGATGCTGAGCTTGTTGGAGTTGCTGAATATCTGCTGGTCAAGTGGAGATCGCATCAACCCAGTGTGGAAGATCCGGAAGCGTCCTACTCCAGACGTATTGGGAGTGACATGCCTGAATCCCCTTTATATCTGGTAAGAGTACACCCTATTTACCTTACCATATTGGAAGTAATATTGTGTTACTGATGGTGAACTTATACAGGACTTTCACAATCTACAGCTATCACCTGTGTCATTCAACTTGGAAAGCTGCTATTTTTTCTCATTTCCCTAATAGGACTATTAGAGAATTTACACATTTATATATATATTTTATATATATTTATTTAGCCTTTATGGACTCTATATATTCACTTTGTTATCATCCATTTTGATATAATTTATTTTGTTCATGGTTATGACTATATTGAATATGTTTGTTTTTTGTCTATTTATATAGACACTATTTATTTCTTTCACAATATCACATTGTGCTTCTGAGCGCAACCTTGTTGTTTTTTATTTCTGTTTTTTATGTGTATCACATATTTTTGTGTTGCTGCTGGATATCACCAAACTTAATTTGATTCACTTCATCATATTTATTTTAATTAATATTTAATTTAATTTGTTGTTGTTAGCGCGAGGAATTTTTCCCCTTTTTTGAATATCCGCCGTGAACATAACCTACACCCAGCCAGACCCACGTCGGCCCATATTCACAGACGTCCAACTTAAAATACGTAGGCTTGTGTTCCCTGGTCCATACCTTTGCATGGGTTGCGCCTCATCTATGGTGAATAACTTTACGCCGAACATAAAACTTATGCAAACCGCTTAAATCATGCGTCAGGCGCAAGTACGTTCGTGAATCGGAGTATCTCCCTCATTTGCATATTTGAATAGAAAATCAATGGGAAAGCCACATGCGTCCAGCGTAAATATGCACCCACTCTACGCTGGCGTAGGCAAGTTACGTTGGTGGGATGAAGTCTGTTTTTAGGCGTATCTTGGTTTGTGGGTCCGGCGCACAGATATGACGACGCATATTTGTACTTATGCCGCAAGTGCTTTGTGAATCCGGGCCATAGTCTTTTCGCCGTAAATATGTTGACGTTCATATTGCTGTATATCAGGGATATGCAATTAGTGGACCTCCAGCTGTTGCAAAACTACAAGTCCCATCATGCCTCTGCCTTTGGGTGTCATGCTTGTGGCTGTTAGATTCTTGCTATGCCTCATGGGACTTTTAGTTCTGAAACAGCTGGAGATCCGCTAATTGCATATCCCTGCTGTATATGATTCCCATTCATAGTTTCTTACCGTTTCATTACACAGCTTTTGAAGTCTTGGAGATTTCACTTGGCCTGCAGGGTGCAGCAAATGCTTTAAGATTTAAGTCTTCCCGTTCACACAGGAAGCTATAAAGGGATAGAACTCACGTGCCTATACTTGTACAAAAGCATTCCAATACAGCATTCTACAAAAATCAGTGGAGTAAACAACTACCCCTACATTTGTCTTTAAGTTCTAACATTTACTTAGGTGCTAATGAAGTACATCCAAACGTTTTTAATGTTCCCCAGCTGTGCACAGCAACTGATCAGCTTCTATTTTTAATTTTCAAAGTTTAACTGAAAAAGCTGAAGTCAGAAGCTGATTGTGACATGCAGAGATGCTCCAGTTCTAGTAAATTCACTCTCCACTCACGGCGAACCTGCCTGGGGACGCCAGGGGAATATCCACTGAGTAGGGAATTTCTTAGAGGCCTCAATTGGTTCATCCTAGCCATGGATAAAGTCATTTGAGCTGCAAACTAAACATAGTGATCAGCATATCACTTTTCTGATCATCGTAGGTTATACTGTCTGTGATGCCTTATACCTGTGGCCCTTTTTGAAGTGGACCTCCGTAGGGGTATTCTTTGCTTCTGGGGCAATCAATTCTCCATTTCACCTGTCCGGCTCACTCTGTGGCAATTGATCTTATGCAGATCTTTTATTATTAAGTGCATGACCATACAATATGCTACCATTATACAAATATACCATTATACAAATACAGATCTCCCTGCTTTTACCCCTGAAGAAAGGTGTTTAAAGCCAGAAACAAGTTGGGTACATGGGAGATTATCATGTATCTGTATATGTATATGTATCATAACAACTCATTTTGATATTTATGCAATAGTCTGCACAGACAATGATTTTGTTATTATGTTCTATTTTCTTCTTCTTCTTTCTATTTGTTATAAAGTCCCATTCCCAAGGGGAACAATTCTTTGTTCATGTGTTTTAAAAATGCACCTGGCCATTTATAGGCTGGCAACTTGCCCCAAGATATGAAAAAAATGACGTTTGTGATTCCATGTGTTTTACCAGAACAAACCCTAAAATGCATTTCTTAACTCAGATATGGAGATTAGTTCCCATGTGAGCACCCTTGAAGCTCACAAATGAGCTTCAAGGACTACTTATGAGCCTTTAGTAATGAAGCAGAAAGCCAAGTGACCAAGACTATAGAACAGAACAGCTGAGGACCCCATCTTCTAAACTAACATCACTGATAATATACATTTTTTTTCCTATGTTTGCCCATTTATGCTCTTTATACATTTGTTAATCCTAATAAATATTTATATGTTTAAGATTTTATCTGCCGTGGCCAAGTTCCTCTTAGCAGTGCCTGTTTAGTTCGTTTCTTGGATGGAGCTCTGAGTGTCCTTTAAACTGCAGGGAAAATGAATAGAAGGAAATAGCTCCTTTCACAAGTGCTCAGTGTATTGTTCAGAAGGAAATGTTTTGGAGCCCTCGGGAAGACCTATTGCCCTTATATTATTCCTTCTTAATCTATGCTTAAAATCAGTAGGTCAATATTCCAGGTGCTTAACTGACATAAGTACACATTTAAATAAAATGTAGCTCCTTGACATTCAAATGTGGAAATACAATTTTCAGTTTTCTGTACTAGAGGCATGCCTGATCTACAATCCAATTATTGTAACATTTGAAAAGAATATAGGTATGTAATGATGACTCGTCCATAAAGGACTCACGGGCACCCCCCCCCCCCAATTCATGCGTCCAGCCCCTGATCTACATATCAGGGCACCACACTATGGATTCCAATAGCGGGGGGTGTGTGTTTCAAACTAATGTTCCTCCCCGCCAATCAGTTGGCAGGTCGGGACCTGTTTTCCAATTGGCCAAAGCATCAGTTAGACCTATTGGACACCTATCAATTTGGCAGAAGAGGAGACACATGGCGGAGGAAACTTGAGGAGCAGACACCAGAGCCGCCGCTGCTCGTACTACAGGAGAGGACACCAAAGCCCTGCGACATGACCGAGTAAGTGCTGGGGGAGTGCTGTCAGTGGCATGCCACCAGGGGGTGTCGTTTGTTTGCCAACCCACCAGCCGCCACTGGTATGTATCATATTCTCTAGGTTACATCTCCTACTGACAGCTGACAATTCCAGCACTAAACCCTACAGAGACTTGCAGCCACTGGGACCCCGGACCAGCTATTATTTTAAAATGGTACTGGGACAACTAACTGATTAACCAACACCATTTTAATACTGCACATAGAACTCAAGTGGTTAAGCAATATAGCTTGGTCATCTATCTTCCCCCAGTTTGTAACTGTGACAATGTAACAATGAAGGAGCAGTATATTAATAATAAGGTAATGCCAATGTTCACTCTACTCTCCTCTCCTGCTAGCAAGTTCTTTGTCAATACATGTACAGTGTAAATAGAAAATAGTAAATAGAGCATGCTTGATTGGCTAAGAGTATGATTTTCACTGTACAGGGGTTACACAAGGCTGATATCAAATCAGTTAAAATACTTACAAAATAGGATTGATATAATTTGTGATGAGATCTCCATTGTACAGATAACTCCCCCACTTAACACTCCATGTCCTAAAGCCCACCTTCCTTCTTGACCCTGTTCCCTCTCAAATACTACGATCACCTTCTGACTTATGACTTTATCCTACACACGCTAACCCACATCTTAAATTTCTCCCTCTGGCATCTTCCCCAACTCTCTAAACATGCACTAGTTACCACCATACTTAAAAAACCCTTAGTAGACCACACCAATCTTAACAACCTATGCCCTATCTCCTTATGCCGCGTACACACGGTCGTTTTTTGCGATGAAAAAAAACGACGTTTTTTAAAACGTCATTTAAATTGATCGTGTGTGGGCAAAACGTCGTTTTTTGTCTTAAAAAAAACGACCAAAAAAAAATTCCAACATGTTTGAATTTTTTGTGTCGTTTTTCAAAATGTCGTTTTTGGTTCACAAAAAGTCACCGTGTGTAGTAAAAACGTCGTTCAAAACGACGTTTTTCAACCCGCGCATGCCCAGAAGCTAGTTATGAAGCGAGCTTCAATGGAAAAGAGTGGTGAACGTAACCTTGCTTTTTGTGAAAAAACGATGGTGTGTATGCAAAATTGTCTTTGAAAAGTGACGTTTCAAAAACGTCGTTTTTTACTTCACAGAAAACGTCGTTTTTTTTCATCGCAAAAAACGACCGTGTGTACGCGGCATTACTATCCTTTTCCTCCAAACTTGGTTTCTGCTCACCCATCAAATTAAATTAAAAATAATAGCAACAACATACAAAGCCATCCACAACCCTGCCCCCAGTTACATCACTATCCTAGTTTTAAATTACTAACCAAATCTTTTTCTTCATTCCTTCCAAGATCTCCTGCTCTCTAGCTCCCTTGTCACCTCCTCCAATGCTCGCCTTCATGAATTCTCCCAAGACTCTGCTATCCTTTGGAACTCCCTACCCTAATCTGTCCAATAATCTCGTCCTCTGTTCACTTTTAGGCGATCCCTGAAAATCCTTCTCTACAGGGAAGCCTATCCTGTCTTTACCTAACAACTGTACTTTTATTCTCTCCATCAGATCATCCTTCACAGTTATTATTAGGGTTTTTCCGATACCACTTTTTTAAGACCGAGTACAAGTACCGATACTTTTTTTCAAGTACTCGCCAATACCGATACTTTTTTTAATGTCATGTGACAGTGATGCATTGATTTATGGGTGTCACAGAGAGAAAACCATGGAAGACGGTGGGAGGGGGGGACATTTCCTCCCACTGCTTGCAAAAGCAGTTTAGAGGCTAATTAGCCGCTAGGATTGCTTTTACATGAAAGCCAACCGCTGGCTGAAAAGAATGATACCAAGATGATACCTAAACCCACAGGCATCATTCAGGTATAACCACTACGTTGCTGGTCCTTGTTAGGGATATATTGTAATCTTTTTTTTCATGCAGCCTGTGGGCTGAACTAAGTCTAGAGGTGGGAGAGGGGGACATTCCCTCCCACTGCTTGTAAAAGCAGTCTAGAGGCTAATTAGCCGCTAGGATTGCTTTTACATGAAAGCGGACCGCTGGCTGAAAAGAATGATACCAAGATGATACCTAAACCCGCAGGCATCATTCAGGTATAACCACTATGTTGCTGGTCCTTGTTGGGCATATATTGTAATCTTTTTTTTCATGCAGCCTGTGGGCTGAATTAAAAAAAAAAAGAGATTGATCGGTGGGTATGCCCACCATTAGAATACCTCCCTTCATCCACCTACTTCTAATGATGGGCATACATGCACCATTTATATATGCTGAAGCATGGGGCATCTGCCCGCAAAAGTTAGGAGCAAATCGCTCCTCCGCCCCTGCTGCCTCCATGCTTCGGCATATATGCTCTTTTTTTAACTGTGGTGGTGAAATCACCTCCTACAGCACTGGAGTCATGGCTTTATGTATCGTTGGAGCAAACACTGTTGCGGTCAAGATACATAAATCAGCGCTGCAGCTGAATGGCGTACCTGAAAACCAAAAAATGGTTAACACTAAAACACAGTGAAGAGTAAAGTACACTCAGGAAATAATAACGGGTGTCATGCCTATATCCGCGCTTTCTACAGACACAACATTTTCTTTGGGGGGCTCGTTGGGTAGGGGTACTAGGGAGGACATACGGAAAATGCCTCTCATGCAGCTGGCTTACTGCATTTGGTTGGGGATGATGAGGTGAAGCACCGCCTGGATACAGAAGGGCTCTGACGATATCTTCCTGGAATTTAACCACTTAACAATCGGCCCATAGCCAAAGTACAGCTACAGGGTGGTTTCTTAACTCTGGGAGGCTGTTAATTAACAGTATGTAAGAAAAGGGTGGTGGCGCTGTCCCAAACCCTGATTGGTCAGGGATATTTGTGTCGGTGTGTCTGCTTGTGAAGCCTATACTAGAAGGTTCCTAAGTACAAGTGTAATATAAATACAAATACAGTGACACCGTTAACATCAAATGATAAACATATAGTGATAAAGTGCAAAAGTGCATAAATCTGTGATAATTGATAAAGTCCATAAATTCTAAATTTTTTAAAACATAACGATGAAAAATGTGCAGTAGTCCTAGATACGAAATTTCATCAGATGTGTAGGTAGGTGGTAACGCTGTGGTCCGGTGCTCCCCCACCAGGTTCCTCACTCACCAAAGCCAATCACCCCTACAGGGGTATCGCGTGTGTAGTCACAGAGGGATCCAGATGTCCTCCAATGGTACTGTCGGCCCAAGGTGGATGTATCCGTTGGATAGTGTTATAAGGTCCTCACGTTCTCCTCCTCCGAGAACTTCTCTCTCAGCTCCTCACTCTGACGCAGCTTCTACAGTCTATGGCAGCAACGCCGGAAACCGCTCGACCCACCTCGACCCGTCTGCTCGTATCGTGCCCTGGCCATGGAGGCAGAGTAAACGGGCAAATGGTAAACTGGGTCAATGGACCAATATAACCGCAGCTCACTCAATTTGACTATGCCCATGTCGAAGCATAGGCCCAGAAAGGTCTTAAATTCGGAAACCGTAATTAACCGTTTCCATTCTTTGGCAAGGGAGGACTGGGGATGTATTGACCAGCATACAAATTACTTTGGTCCACAATAGATCTATAGAGGCATTCTGTGAAAAACAGCGAATGAAAATCAAGTGCCGTAAAATCAACTGTTTCCACCTGAATTCCGAGGCCAGGAATAGAGGAAGTACGATTGCTACAGAAGTGGTGGGCTCCCAATTAGGATTGGCAAATTCTGCAGGAAGGACACTATGGGCACAACGGGCCTGTCTTTGTCTTCTTCTTGGTGGCAGCGGGACACTACTTGTGCTTGCCACCTCACCAGCTTGAACTGCACTTATGGGACTCGCCACGTCACCAAGTGTTACTGCAGTGCTAGATGTACGACCAGGGTGTACTCGTCTGCTGGTGCTTGCCAGTTCACCAGAAGGATGAACGGCACTAGTACTTCTCTGCTCCATATGAGAGCCCTGCAGTTCTTGCACTTGAACAACAGAAGAAAAAATAATGGGGTTAGGTACGCCTGACCTTGGCAGGGACCTCAACTTCGTTATCGGTGCTATCTGTCATGGAGCCGCTGTCATCTATAGAATCATATTCAGAGCCTGAATCTGACAGATGAGTGACTTCCTCTTCACTATCTGTCATGCTGAGAAACGTGTAGGCCTCTTCACTAGTGTACCTTTGAATTGCCACTTTGAGCTCTAAATTTATTGGTACACCAGTAAGTTTCACAGGGAAAAAAGCACCTAGGAGTGAAACGCTACCAAAAAAACTGTAACGATCGCAGGGATCAGGCTTGACTCTGTGAACGCTGCAGTTATGTGTTTAGTGTTTTGTTAGTGACAGTGATCTATCGATACTGCACTTGGGTGGGCTGGGCTGAGCAGGGGGCAAAATGCAGGTTCTAGCAGGTATCTGGGCTGATCCCGCTAACACTGCATTTTTGGAAACCCTAAATTGCTGGGGATGCTAGTATAGCTCTGATCAGATGAGATATTGATCCGTGCAGATACTATATTACTAAGGGAGGTGTATGCTGCGTGCGTGGGTGTTAGCACTACTGGCACTAATCTGGCGCTGCCCGCAGACCCTATCTGACACTAAAACCTTACTGATATCACCCGCCAAAGGAACGAGGGGGTTAAACCTTTATTGGGTAATAAACGACAGGTGCCCTGAAGCTATAAAAAGAAAACTAACCAGCGTCACCTGTGAACACTGATACGGTGATCACTGGTGAAAGGGTTAACTAGGGGGCAATCAGGGGGTTAAAACCTTTATGAGGTAGTATATGGGGGTACCTGACGCTATAAAAACCTGACGGTGAACCTAAATAACTAACTGGCTAACTAGCGTCACCCACGACACTAATATGGCGATCAGAAAAAAGATTGCCAAGTGACACTGGCAACAGGGGGTGAAAGGGTTACCTGGGGGCGATCAAGGTGTTAAACCTTTATTAGGGGGGTACCCTACACCTAAAAGGGCCTACCACTAACTGCCATGACACTTTTTTACAGTCACAAATGACACCAAATGCAGTGATCAGTAAATAAATGAACACTGCAATCAGTGACACTGTAACTGGGGGTGCAGCAGGTGATATTGGGGGTGAAATGTGTGTCTATGTGTACTGTCAGTGTACTGTTGGTGCAACTCACTGTGAGATGTCTTCTCTCCTCAGCGCCAGATAAAAAGACAGACACAAGAAAAGATGACATCACTTCCTCTGCCTGTGTTTACAATTCACAGGCAGAGGAAGAAGCTCATTCGCCAGGAGCGATCGTGAGGGGGTGCCCATGAATCGGTGGCCCCCCCCTCATTTGGATGGAACGCTGGGAGGCAGAGACGTACAGATACGCCCATATGCCTGCCCGTGCCATTGTGTCAATGTATAGCGGCGGTCGGCAACTGGTTAAAAGGCAAAAATGTATAAACCTATTACAGGACAAATTTATGGTCCAGTTTATTGAGGCCCCAACTAGGAATGATACTCTGTTGGACCTGGTAATCTCAAACCATGTAGAGCTTATTACTAATGTTGAGATGAAGGAACATCTGGGTAGCAGTGATCATAACATGACTTCATTTGATGTTAGCTGTAATCAAGAAATACATAAAGGAAAGATAAAAACACTTAAAGAGGTTGTAAAGGTAAACATTTTTTTCCCTAAATAGCTTCCTTTACCTTTGTGCAGTCCACCTTCACTTACTTCATCCTTCCATTTTGCTTTTAAATGTCCTTATTTCTTCTAAGAAATCCTCACTTCCTTTTCTTCTGTCTGTAACTACACACCGTAATGCGACACAAATCAGGGACAGTCCCTGCAAATCAGGGACAGTTGGGAGCTATGCTAATATATTTGAATACAATTTAAAGGATCACTAAAGGAAAACATTTTGTTTTGCTGAAATTACTGTTTACAGGGTATAGAGACATAAAAGTAAACTGATTCCTTTTAAAAATTATTAAAAATAGATAAAAATCAATCATATAATATGCCTCTAGTTTCACTTTCGTTTTTAAACTGGTTTTGTGTTTATGTGAAGTAGAGAGAGAGACAGAACAAAAACAAACAAATCCAGGGCAGTGTTTTGTTTTTAAATTGAATCCCAGGGCAATGTTTTGTTTTTAAAATGAATCTGAGGAGTTTTAGACACACAGCTTGGACCACAGTGAAAAGCTGCCATGAGATTTTTCATAAGGAGCCAGACAAGCAGGAAGTGTGGAGATCAGAGCAGAATTACAGTAACTTAAAAACGAACAATGAGAACATGAAAACAGCACTGCATTAAGGTAAAGGAAGCTATTTAGCTAAAAAAATGTTTTCCTTTAGTGATCCTTAAGTATGTCTGTCATGCGAGAATAACCCCTTCCTTTAGATTCCTGGATATCATTATAATGCTTTGGTTTCCACAGTCTTATGCCGTGTACACACGGTCGTTTTTTGTGATGAAAAAAAAAACAACGTTTTAAAAAACGTCATTTAAAATGATCGTGTGTGGGCAAAACGTCGTTTTATGTCTTCAAAAAAACGACCAAAAAAAAAATTCAAACATACTTGAATTTTTTATGTCGTTTTTCTGAATGTCGTTAATTTGTGTCATAAAAAATGATCGTGTGAGGGCAAAACAATGTTTTTATACCCGCGCATGCTCAAAAGCAAGTTATGAGACGGGAGCTTCAATGGAACAGAGTGTCTCACCTAAAGTGTCTCACGTAACTGCGCTTTGCAAGAGCATTTTCAGAAACCGATGGTGTTGTAGGCAACGTCGTTTTTACAAGACAAAAAACGACCATGTGTACACGGCATCACAGTTACTGATTCGAAAGTATAGAGATTAGAAATTCAAACACATTTTCAGCATACTTGTTCCCGGTTAAATAAACAAAAAAATACTGAATATGTAGCAAAAAACAATGAATATAGTACCACTTAAATGCCCCCTCAAACCTATGTCAGTTGGATCAGCATGTGAACATACTGGTGCAAAATAGACAGAATTGCCTTTTCAGAGTCCAGTAAACTTCAACAAAATGCTGGCAGTTTGCACAGTTGCTTAAATGTGAATGAGATGAGTAAAGCCCCGTACACATCGTTCCGCCCGTCGAGGTTCTCTGCCGGCCGTCAGAATCTGCGACCCGCCCGTCAGGAATGGCAACCAGCCATTCATCCCGACGGGCCGTCGAGCAAATAGAGAACCTGTTCTCTAATTGCTCGACGGGTTTCCTGACGGGCGGGGCGAGCAGAGAGCGTACACACGGCCGAGGTTCTCGCTGGAATGCAGCTCCCAGCGAAGTTCTCGCTGGTTTCTGGCGAGAACCTCGGCCGTGTGTACGGGGCCTAAAAGTTGGCTTCAGTTCCTGTTCTCCACCTGTAAAGAACTTCCCAGATGTGTTTCACCCATAATGGTAGAGGCCTCATAGGTAATCAGTGTCTGTGTGTCGGCCACCATTTTGTTGAAAAATACTGAAGCCAACCAACTAACATTTTTAGAAAAAGACCACAAATGAAAGCTTCCTTATTGTTGTCATGAGATGTGAATAGTAAGAAAATATTAAAAATAGTGTTTAGTTCTTTGTGCACCACTTTCATTGTTCTTACTGTATATCTCATTGTTCAAAATTAATGTTTTAGGAGTAATAATGGTAAATAGCTGCTAGGCCCAAACCCTCTGTTTTGATGAGGTCAGCTTCACATACCATGTACACTGCATCATTAAATACATCTGGAGGATTCAAGCACATGTAGCTATTCTGGTCAGATGCAGATGTCCACTCTCATTCAAAATGTGGCAACATTTAAATCATAACTTTTTCTTACTATTATAATTGTCTATACGTGTATATATATATATAATATATATTTATTTATTTATGGTCGGAGCCCTCTGTCTGAAGAGATATGAATCACATAAACACGTCACTAGACTAACAACATAAATTAGACCTGAAGTGTGCCCTGGTCTGCTGGATGGTATGCCAAGAGAAGGGGGCAAAAACACCTGGTTTCCCAAAGGGAAACGTGAAAGGATAGAGGACATGTCTCGGAAAATGTCACTGGTCACTGGTAAGGGTTTGGTACTGATCTGGGGCTGTTGCCTGAGAATGCCACGTAGTATAGTTTTGACCGCATGAGCAGCGAACAAGGATGGCTTGGTAGGGTCTTGTAAGGATATGAAATGCTGGATGCCAGCTAAATAGAGTCTGATGGTATTCTGTGATAATGTTAAAGGATCACTAAAAGGAAATTATTTTTTTAGCTAAATAGCTTTCTTTACCTTACTGCAGTACTGGTTTCATGTCCTTATTGTTCGTTTTTGCTTTGAAGTTGCTGTAATCCTGCTCTGTTCTCCACACTTCCTGCTTGTCTGTTTCCTTATAACCACAGTGCTGGGAGCTTTCTCACGGTGTTCTAAGCTGTTATTACTGTGTGTCTAAAACTTCCCAGAACCAATCAGATTCATTTTAAAAACAAAACACTGCCCTGGATTTGTTTGTTTTTGTCCTGTGTTTCTATTTCTACCTCACAGAAACATGAAGCCAGTTCAAAAGTGAAACTTACCTGCAGGCACATTATATGATTGATTTTTATCAATTTTTAATCATTTTGAAAATGAATCAGTTAACTTTTATGTCTCTATACCCTGTAAACAGTCAATTCAGCAAAATTTTTTTTTCCTTTAGTGACCCTTTAACTGTGTGTGACAGTATGAAATAAAGCCAGGATATGGTTGAGATCTCCTGATACTGCCCCAAGATTTGAGGCTAGGACCCTGTTGTAGGTTTTCCAGGCGGTGCAGTAGGCCTTCAGGGTATTGGGGATAAGGATGAATTGATAAGGGAAGTTGCATCATGGAGGTGATGTTTCAATCCAGGGTTAGCTGTGAACAATGTGGGATACAGGACATGGTAGGGTCGTCTCCGGGCTCCTGTGAAAAGAATGTGGCAAAGTTAAAGTGGGATAGTGTGTCCTCTGAGGTATTGCATTTGCCTGGTATGTAGACACAAAGGACATTAAACTGATGTTGTAGCGATAATTACACCATCCTGCGCAGTAAGTACATAATGGACAGCGACTTGGACATGCCTTTGTTTATGATTGTGGCTGTGGCCTGGTTGTCTGTGGCGAACGTCACCGTCTGTCCTGCCCAGGTGTTGCCCCAGATTTGGGCCGCTGCGACTATGGGATAGATCTCGAATAGAGAGGAAGATTGACCAAACCCAGGAATCAAGAGTATCTCTGGCAGCCATAGCCCTGCGAACCAATGATGGCCAAAAAGCATGTGGAAGCTGCTGCGTCAGTGACTATCTGTGGTGAAGAGGGAGATACTGATGGAATGAACATGGATCTGCTGTTCCAGTTCTTGAGGAACTCATCCCACATGGCCAGATCCGCTATAGCCGCTGCACCTAACTTGAGGATTTGGTCAGGGTCTTGTGCCTGGGAGAGGAACACTAAGAAGCGCGAGATAAAGGATCGCCCTTGATGAATGATCCTCATGGCAAAGTTAAGCATGCCCAGCAAGGATTGTAGCTGCCTCCTAGTGCACCCTTGCGTAATGGTGAACGTATGGACGACTGTCCTGTTGCGGGTCAATTTGTCAAGAGGCAGGCTAGCCTGCATGGCACGTGTATCGAGTATGACCCCCGGGAAGGTGATGAGCTGTGCTGGGCCTTCCACTTCTCGGCTATAGGCACGTTGAGGTTGTTAAAGACCTCTCTCAAGCTATTTAGGTCTTCTGGGGGTTTACTAGGTAAGAAGTCGTCTAGATAATGGATCACTTTCTAAAAACGTGCATGGTGTGATAGGATCCAGGAAAGGGACTGGATGAATGTGTCAAACAACCATGGGCTGCTTCTGGAGTCAAAGGTCAGCTTGGTGGCAAAGTAGTATAAGCCTTTTCCACTTGATCCTGTGCCACAGCCAGAGGGATGGTTCAATCAGTAGAAACTTAAAGGCATCCTAGATGTTGGCTTTAGACAGCCAGGCACATACCTCTATATTAATAATGGCTTGGATGGCTAAATAGAAGCCCGTCGAGCCGAAATAGAGAGCACGCTCTCTATTTCCTCGACGGCCCGCCCGGAAGAATGGCTGGTTGCCATTCCCGATGGGCGGGTCGCCGATTTCGACGGCCGGCAGGGAACCTCGACGGGCGGAACGATGTGTTCTGCCCGTCGAGGTTCTCTGCCGTGTGTACGCGGCCTGAGGGTATGAGGGAGTTTAAACTGGATATGTGAGAACAATGAAGCGCAGAAAATCATAGACTAAACAATGTAAGAATAAAATGCAGCGCCCAAACCAAAAGGGCCTCACTAGAGGGAGAACCCTATATAATAATAGTAGTGACGTGAAAAAGTGTAATCTTATAAAACACTATACTAGATCATTGAATCACCAAAATCCAGTGATGATTCCAGTAATAAGTAAAACTACTTATCAAACTGAGCCAAGGAAAGGAACACTGTAGGGAAGGGAACTTACGAATCAGATTCCAATCCTGGCCTTAGTTGGCATAATGAATTAGCATGTGTCTACAGTGAGTTATGCGTGTAACATAATAAGCTATACCTCCCGTGCAAGGGTATAGTGCACAGCACAAATATGTATATATAGGTGCAATAAATCAATAAATAATACTGTTCAACATGCATATAGACAGTCCATGTACCAATAGGTATAGAAACACGAAAATTCCTCTTGAGTGAAGATACAAATATCAACAGTGGAATCCTCAATGATAATATGGTAAGAATGGACACCCTTACCGGACAAGATGGACTCGCACTACACCTTACGGTGGGGGAGTCTTTCAGGCCTGTATGGACCGATTGTCCTCTCTGGTCACCTCCAGTTGTTAGCTTTGCGGTATGTTGTGTCCAAGGGTTCGCTGAGGTTTTCCACTGAGGTTTTCCGGTGTAAAAAGTGAGTTCCGTGATAGTACTCAATTAGTGTTGTATTGAGGAATAAAAAAGAAAAAAACTCCTCATAGTGTAAAAAAATTTCTCCACTTCACAGTAATAACACATGAATGAAAAAATTGGTAAAATAAAGTAAAATTCACAGCAATGTCCCATGAGTGAAGAAATGAAATGAAAATAAAAGTCCAAAAAATCCAAACTGTAAGTCGCACTTTTTAAAAAACAGCAACAAAAACACACAATGACTCTACCACCTAAAATGGAGAGTATATTCCCAATGGTGTGCAGTAAGTGATGATAAGGTCAGCGTACCCGACCGGTTTCGTCTAAGAAAGACATCAACAGGGGTACAAAAAAGGGTTGGGGACTCCAAACTCACCCTGTAGGTCCAGGAAGGTCCTAAAGACCCCAACCGTGAACAACTGACGGGCATACTTGAGCCCATAAGCTGCCCAGCATGATCCGTCCGGAACCTTGGCAATCTCTTGCAGCTGGGGGTTGTGCCACAGAGGAGCATTAGGGGAGTTCGTCAGGTCGGTCCCACCCCCCCTGACATTGCAGATGTGAAATATTTTGTGGGATAGTTTTAATATACCTGCCTCACGGACTGGGTAAGGACCGTTCCGATATAGGACATTAAGTAATTCCTCATACGACCCAACCTGGGCTGCCTGGGTTGCCACCGATGCATTGTTCAGGTTAGGGGAAACCCCACCAATGCACATGCGTCAATTGGGCCGCCAAATAGTAACACTGCAGATTCGGTAGGGCCAAACCCCCTCTCCCAACCGGTAAATAGAGTGTGTCCAAAGACACTCTAGCAGGCCTAGGTCCCCAAATAAATGCCGAGAGCATCTTATTGATGCCTGCAAACCACTTCTTAGGGATATAAACTGGCGCGTGCCACAAAAGGTAGAGAAACCTGGGTAAATATATAATTTTAAATATATTAATTCTCCCGATTAATCCTCAGAGGGACCACCGGGGGCAACCCCCGGAACGTTCACCGGGTCAAAGGGGAAAATAATGGATTTATTCCAATTCACCTTAAATCCAGAGAATTGCCCAAACTCTGATATTTTGCCCAATGCCGAGGTCAACAACCCCTCTGCCTCATCCAAATACAAGAGCATGTCATCCGCATAGAGGGATGTTTTCTCCTCCCGCTCATTGATCATACACCCCCGGATCCCTCCAACAGCCCTCAGTAGAGCCGCTAGCGGCTCTATGGCCAGGGCAAACAAGAGGGGCGACAATTGGCACCCCTGTCTCGTGCCCCTAGCTATCCGGAATGGATCCGTGATGGTGTTATTGACCCTAATTGGAGCACAAGGCTCAGCATACAGTATCTGGACCCATTTAATAAATCTGGGACCGAACCCCAACCACTCAAGGACCGCCACTAAGTATGGCCATTCAATAGAATCGAACGCTTTATGCGTATCGAGGGAGAGGATCACCCGAGTGTCCGGCGTGGGTCCCTGGTAGGATAGTAAAGAGTCGGCGTAAATTTATAGCCGTTGGCGTAAATTTATAGCCGTTGACCTTTCAGGTATAAACCCAGTTTGGTCCGGATGGATAATTGAAGCAATCACTTTATTCAGGCGCCTGGCCAATAATTTAGCGAGGATTTTTGCATCCACATTTATTAGGGATATTGGTCTATACCAAGAGTGTCCAAACTATGGCCCTCCAGGTGTTCAGGAACTACAATTCCCATCATGCCTAGTCGTGTCGTGCCTAGACGAATTTCAGAGTTTTACAATGCCTCATGGGAAGTGTAGTTTCACAGCAGCTGGAGGGCCGTAGTTTGGAGATCCCTGGTCTATACGATTCGCAGAAATCATGGTCCTTGTGCGGCTTGGGGATCAGGACTATAAGTGCCTCCCTCAGAGATTCAGGAAGCACCCCTCCCCTATAAGCATCCATATACATTTTGAGCAATTGGGGGGCCAGGCATTCCTCGTACGCAGCATACCATTCTACCGGGAACCCATCTGTAACAGAATGGCCCGTGACACCCAGAGACGTTGGAAGGATGAGAGATACTCCTGTGCCAGCAGCAACAATAACTCTTGGGTCGAAATCCACCCTGTGCCCTTTTGGGTGTAAGGTGGCTAATAGTGAATCATAATTCATATGTTACATGTGATGGGACATTATTAATACTTCATATTTCTGGACTGAGATATCACAAGGAGTCATGATGACATGACCAGGTCAGCCAGTGAGTCATACCTTTTGTATAATAGGCTATTGAAATATCTGAAGGTGTGGATTGCACCCACTCTCACAAGCCTCTGCCATTGTGTGATAAAGCTGTATAGATAACTTATTCAACTAGATGTCTGTGTTATTATTCAAGGTTAATTGAACCCTATTGAAGATGCGGTGCCGACCGGTCTACATGGTTAGCTTACCTGAATGCCTTTTAGAGTGTGATTGAAGCCCCCCATGGTGTGAAGGGGGGTGGAGATTGCATTGTCCTGTGATAAACTGCATTATGCTTGAGACTGTATAAGAAGCTGAGAAAATACTAATAAATTGTCATATCTTTGGAAGCAAGAACGGAGCTCTGTCTCGTCTTATTCTGGGAAAGGATATGGATCGTGTATGCAATATTGTCGGAGTGTGTCAGATAAGCTTGTCGTGGTTGGATGGAAGGTCGTAAGCGGTGGTGACCATTACATTGGTGGCACAGCAGTGGGATGATTCCATCTTCAGAAGGACGGCTACAAGGACACAGGACAATGGAGGCGGTGTATGAACGGATGAAGCTCTCTTCCCTCATGGACTTACTGGAGAGCCGGGGCAGACCGGCCAGCAACCGTAAGAAAAGGGACATTATCGCAGAACTTGTCGAAATGAATAGAGCTAAGAGGCCCAGCATAACAGACAGGACACCCGAGGAAGAATTTTTTGATCGGGCTGTTAAACATGGACTGGCACAATATGGTCCTAATCCCCTGCCGGAGATCATAGACCGGGTTATAGCGGCTGTGGATGCCACCTTGCGACAGCGAAGAAGTGCTGCAGCAGCTAAAGGGAGAGGAGAGGTGCAGATACCAGTCTCCATGGAAGAGGAATTCCAAAGGAGGTTACAAGAGATGCGGATACAGCATAGAGGACCAGTATCAGAGGAGGTCCTGTTGGGATGGTCGGATGTGATTCGGTACCAACTCTGGAAGGAAGCGCTAGCTCTGGAGCAGCAACACCAAGGAAAGGTCCTGCCCTCCATCTATGCAAGGTACTGGCCGCAGTATGACGTACGAATGCTGTTGTTGGGGGAACAACCGAAGCAGGAGTGGATAGCAGAGTTAAGCAGGCTGATCCGGGCAGAGATGCAACTGGATGAGAGCTACAGAGCCCTCCGGTGGTATGTAGCCCAAGAGTGCCCGTGGTCAGTGGATGACAGCCCCACAGAAGGCTATGACTATGATGGCCTGGGATTGTTGTATTGGAGGATGTCCAGTGATCCCGACTTTGGGGATGATCGGGAGTGGCGCTTGGAGGACATAATGGAGCACAGAGAGGAAAAATGTAATATCTCGGGAGGCCACTGGTCACAGGAAGATTTGGAATTTCTGGCCATTCGGGAATGGGAGCTGGAGGTCGCCTACAGACAGCTGCTAGACTCGGCTCAGCAGCAGGGTGGGGCTCCCATTGCCTGGGACTATGAGGAAAGTTCAGATGACAACTGTGAACTCCTGGCTGATGAATCGGCAGTGGAAAATAAGGAGATTTTCATCCCTAAAGCCGAAGCGGATGGTGTGGAGTTCCAGGGAGCCGCGGCGGTTGGCCCCCCTCTCCAGCAACAAGCTGAGGTGGTAAAGCTTTTGCCCCCAGCTGAATCACTGGCAACAGAGCAGGGTACCCCAAGCCTCTGCTCCCAACTAGCAGAAGAGGGGGACCCTGTGGTAGTGGATGAGACTGTAGTCTCCACTCACAGCAACACAGCGGAAGAGCTGGCAACAGAACAGAGGGTCACGGACCTCTGCTCTCCACTAACGGAAGAGGGGGACACTGTGGTAGTGGATGGGACTGTGGTCTCCACTCACAGCAACCCAGCGGAAGAGCTGGCAACAGAGCAGAGTGTCATAGGCCTCTGCTCCTCACTAACAGAAGAGGGGGATCCTGTGGTAGTGGATGGGACTATGGTCTCCACTCACAGCAACCCAGCGGAAGAGCTGGCAACAGAGCAGAGTGTCATAGGCCTCTGCTCCTCACTAACAGAAGAGGGGGTTCCTGGGGTAGTGGATGGGACTTCAGTCTCCACTGGCACAACCCCAGAAAATGGTACAGGACTGGGACAGGAGGATGTCTGCTTTGCTTTGCAAGCACCGGGGGGTTTTCACCAAGCACCAGTGGATGGGACTTCAGTCTCCACTGGTATACCCCAGGAAGGGGGGGCAGTTGGCCCAGACCCCCAGCAGCATGATGGACTGAGCCCAGCTACCCTGCCTTCTCCCCAGCGGCAGGCGTGTTCTCTGAGAGAGGCAGAGGTTGGCGGGGTGAGTAATGCTCAGTTTGGAGCCATTTATTTGGGGTACAGTATGGATACCAGCATTGGAGGACGGGAACTACTGACGGACTTCGGAGTCAACCCGTTTGGGGTTACCACCTGTGTCCGTCTTCCACCGAAAGGGGAGAGATGTAACAGAATGGCCCGTGACACCCAGAGACGTTGGAAGGATGAGAGATACTCCTGTGCCAGCAGCAACAATAACTCTTGGGTCGAAATCCACCCTGTGCCCTTTTGGGTGTAGGGTGGCTAATAGTGAATCATAATTCATATATTACATGTGATGAGACATTATTAATACTTCATATTTCTGGACTGAGATATCACAAGGAGTCATGATGACATGACCAGGTCAGCCAGTGAGTCATACCTTTTGTATAATAGGCTATTGAAATATCTGAAGGTGTGGATTGCACCCACTCTCACAAGCCTCTGCCATTATGTGATAAAGCTGTATAGATAACTTATTCAACTAGATGTCTGTGTTATTATTCAAGGTTAATTGAACCCTATTGAAGATGCGGTGCCGACCGGTCTACATGGTTAGCTTACCTGAATGCCTTTTAGAGTGTGATTGAAGCCCCCCATGGTGTGAAGGGGGGTGGAGATTGCATTGTCCTGTGATAAACTGCATTATGCTTGAGACTGTATAAGAAGCTGAGAAAATACTAATAAATTGTCATATCTTTGGAAGCAAGAACGGAGCTCTGTCTCGTCTTATTCTGGGAAAGGATATGGATCGTGTATGCAATATTGTCGGAGTGTGTCAGATAAGCTTGTCGTGGTTGGATGGAAGGTCGTAAGCGGTGGTGACCGTTACACCATCCATTCCCGGGGTTTTGTTTGGATTCAAGGAACGTATTGCTGACACAACCTCCTCCACCGTAAGAGGAAAGTCCAGCTCCTCTGCCACCCCCCCTGAAAGTTCCAGCAGGGGTATTGGAGTCAAGTAATCATGGACCGCCTCCCTCCCGTAATCAACCTTTGAAGCTAACAGATCAGAGTAAAAATCTACAAAAGCCGCGGCTATATCCTCCTGTGACACGCAAAGTTGCATCCGAGCGTCGTATATGCGAGGGATAGAGGTAGGGGCTTGGTGCGAGTGAACTAAGTAAGCCAGCAGCTTACTATTTTTATCTCCAAACTCAAACACACATTGGGCCTGATATAGTAATTTTTTCTGCGTTTTTTCAACAAGCACCAGATCCAACTGCCGCATGCTCTCTCTCCATTTCCTGTGGGTTTCAGAGTTAGGGTCTTTAATATAATCGACCTCCGCATCTGTGGCTACTTGTTCCGATTCTTCCACCCTCTATCTGATTGGCACTGCTTAACCTCAGCCCTGACAGCCCCCCTGAGTGTGGCCTTAAATGCATCCCAGGCAATTCCCACCGGCACCTCTCCTCTATTTTCCAGCCAGTAATCATTAATGGACCTGGCAGTGGACCTCTCGAAGCACTCCTCCTTGAGCCATAATGGGCTCAATCTCCACAAGGTATAGCCTCTGGGTTTTTCCATGTCAATAGAAATAAGCAGGGGGGAGTGATCCGAAATAGCCGTAGGTAAATATTGAACATTCACCACTCGTGGAAGAAGAGCCCCAGACACAAAACACATAATCCAGCCTAGATAATGTATTAAATGATGAGGAAAAGCAGGAATATTCCCTGGTTTCCGGGTGTTTCCACGTCCATGCTTCCACCAGATCATATTGTTTCACACATACTTCCAAGGGTACATAAACTGCCACAAAGGTGTATGGTAGGTTATGAATGATCAACACCAGGATAACAAATCTACCCTGGGGGGTCCAGTTTCACTGTTTTGGTTGTGTATAAGAGAGACTTGGACACAAGAACCGACACCCCCCTGGCGTATGTCGAGTATGTAGAATTAAATGCCCTACTAACGAACGCCCTATAAAGCGCCATAGTTTTGGACCCCACTAAATGTGATTCATGGAGTAAAATTATATGCGGCTTATGCTTTAAGATATATTTAAAGACCAGGGCTCTTTTGATCCTAGAGTTAAGCCCTCTCACGTTCCAAGAAAGCAAATTAAGAGTCTGCATTAAAACAAGTAAAATACATTTGAGCTAAAGATTCGGGTGTATCGGGGTGAACCGACTGCCAAGGACCCCCTAGGAAGAGACATATTATACATAACCCCCTGTGTAGAGGCATCAGAACAGCAGAATATACATATATAGTACCTGGACATGTGCGAGGTGGCACATAGCATAAAACAAACATGCACAATTGAGGGCCATCACCCTTAGACTTTGGAGGTAAGGGGGAAAAAAAACAAACATTGTCAGCCGACAAACAAAGAAAAAAACAAAAGGGAACACAAAGAACTACAACTGACCCAGATCCAAACCTACAGATCCCACCAATCCCACCCCCCTCCCTGCCTGTAGCCCCGAACATCCCACAGGCTTTATCCCCAAAACACAGTCAACAAAATCTCCCTAAAGGGGGGACATAACATTTTTATTTGAGGAGATGGATGCAAAGACCTGTTTGGGGCAGTATCTGGCCCCCTGGTGAAGATGTGAGCCCTCAACAACGTGTATATATACATGAGGTTTTTTTTTTTTACCTGAGGAAAAACTGTCCAATCTGGTGCAGGGTGGACCAACTGGAACTCAAACTGACCTGTATGGGAAAAGTGACAGAGAAAAAAGATCACCAGCCATGTTGCTACTGGAGATGATGAGTGGCTGGTTTAAACCACTTAGAGAAATGCTTGCAGTGATTTGCAAGGGAGCAGTCTTATTGGAAAGGCGAAAATAAGTTAGTGAAATTGTGAGTATGTAGGATTGACCGTTCGCGATAAAGAAGGAAATAGATGGAGTAAGATGTGCATATTAATGCTTGCTACAACCTGAAGCTGGGGAACTGCAGCGTAAGTTGCACCGATTTCTGACACTGATGCGCCTGGGGTTGTCTGTGGGGGGATCTGATTCATTGATGTTGTACGTCACCACGTTCTTGACAGTCGGAATTTGGTGTGACAGTGTGAATGCAAGACAGCTTGAACGGAATTCCGTCTGAAAAATGCGTCTGAGTTTATCCTGACGGAAAATCCGATCGTGTGTACAAGGCATTAAGGCTCATACACACTAAAAGAAAATAATTTTTCGTCAGATTTTCATATAATGTGTACACAACTTTCGATGGGGACAAACTCCAAAACAATTCTCATACGGGAACAGAACAAATGATTTTCGTTTAATGTTTTCATACAATGTTCATACAAGAAAAATCTGAAAAGAAAGACTGTGCATAATCAGAAGCAATAAACCAGAAAAAATCTTTTGCTATCGTAAGGAATTTTCGTGCAAATTTTAGTTCATCAGTTCCCCGTTTCTGTTTAACATCGAGAAAAATCGGACAAACGTTCACCCAATTTTCTTATAGTATGTACCCCACTTTATGGTATGGAGTATGGCTGTGCAAGGAAGGCAAATATTTCTGCTTTCTTTCCCCTAGACTGAACAAGTAGATGGGCTAAAGCTACTGCTATTGCCATTGTATGGCTGACTAGAGATCAGCTTTAACTATAATCTCACAATATATAGACCCAAGGTGTCCACATACCACTGGAACTGGACTATGTAAAATATAATTTCAAGCTCAGTGTATAAAATACATATAACAGCGTTTAGACCCAAACATTGCAAAGTAATATACAGCACAGATTATGCCGTAGAGCACAATGAATAAACTGTATATTGTACAGCTCAATGAATACAGCTAATGATTATGAAGTATAAAATGTATAGAAAACTAAGAGTGTCGAGTATAAATTGTACTTTTAAAACCTCTCTGGGCAAATTAAACTCCCTTGTGCCTATTGCCCCCTCCTTCACTATTCTATGTTTATTTTAAGGGCTTCTAAAGTAGTATGCCTCTTGTTGGCACCTCTTTTGTTACTAAAGACCAGTAATCCAGAGCAGCATTCTGGGACTTCTGCTGATTGGTGTTGTTGTTGTCCAGTCTTCTGAAGCCTGAGAGGGCCTTGCCACTGGATAGCCAATCGGAAGTGTCCATGTCACCCAGACAGTGAGATGAGTAGCCAAAAGAAGGATCCTACCACTTTGCAGTCCTGAAAATAAAAGACTTGGGACCTGCTGTGTTACTTTTCATGTAAGTATTTGGGGCTTTTATTGTACTTGTTTTAATACAATGGGGTGATTATCTATATGGAGGTAGGGGGAGCAAACACTGTTGGGAGATAAGCTTTAAATATGTCATGTACAGCACAGCTAAATATGGCTGAACATGTGTGCAGTATATAATTAATAGCAAAATACAGAGAGAGTAGAATATAAAACAGCAGAGGGAAAACTTTTTGTCCCAGTCACTCAGGCAGACTCAGACAGAAACAGTGAATCTCCTCAGTAGAGACTTGACAGAGGTTCTAATCATTATCTCTTCTATCTGAATAATAATAAAAAAAGTTTTGAGTATAAATGCAGGAATTCTAACCTCTATTGTGGCAGCAGGGTCTGCCTGGTGTATAGAATAGTAAGCCTCCATGATTCAAGAGACTCTGGCCAAGCAATGTCTACAGCAAGGCTTAAAATGTTAAGTCCTGAGCTACTAGTCATGCCTTAAGAGTTACGCACCACCAGTTGCCCCACCCAACCCCTACCCTGCCCCGCCCCCAATCACGCCCTTATAAATTATCCCATTAAAAGACACTGTTAAAAGTTTTAGAATTAAGTTACAAAAATAAATATTAAACAACAACTTTATCAGTGCCCATCAGTGCAGCATCAATGCCCATCAAGGCAGCCCATCAGTGCAGCTTATCAGGGCCCATCAGTGCAGCCTCACCAGTGCCCTTCAATACAGCCTCATCAGTACCCATCAATGCAGCCTCACTTGTGCCCTTCAATGCAGTTTTTCACCTGCGCCCATCAGTGCAGCCTCACCTGTGCCCATCAGTGCAGCCTCACCTGTGCCCATCAATGCAGCGTGACCAGTGCCCATCAATGCAGCCTCACCATCAATACTGCCCATCAATGCAGCGTGACCAGTGCCCAGAACCAGAAAGAGGTGAGGAAGAGGAGAGTCGGCCACATTATCACACAGAGCAGGGATCACTGGCTGAAACAGCTTGAATTTGAATTTCCAGAAGGTTGCAGTCACAAGAGGTCCCGCCTCCTGGATCAGCTTCTATGACAGACGTCACACATCAAGGCATTGGACCAGTTTTCTTTCTATCAAAGGAGTCGGTGCAGGAGACGACACTGTATGTGACTGCAAGCGCCTGCTAATTCAAATCCAGCCGTCACAGCTGTGATATTGTGGCCTCTTCCTCTCCTCTCTCTGATCCCCTGGCCGATCACTGGAAGAACAGCTTCCATTCAATCCCACCTCCGAGGCAGCCCCACACTCACCCTCAAGCATGTTCCACTTGACAAATGCAAGCAGGCAAGTGGAATTTTTAAGGGCTGGTCTACAGTACTTTTGTATTAATATTTTGCAAGTTTGCAGCTTAGTAAAAGGATCTTTGGAAATAGCAAATCATGATTTCATATAACATTTCAACACACACTTTAAAATGTCTTTCTTCTAGCCCTTCAAAACCTCATCATTCCAATGTCAGTGGTTATAAATTAAAGTCAGTGAACAATGTCTGGCGGAGGCTACTTAGCTAGAGGGGCCAATGTGCAAATTGACGTGTAAATGTTTTTACTGTATTATTGGTGCTGCAACAAATACATGAATACAGCCCTTGTTCCTGAACACAGCAATTCTGTTTCAAGTGTTGGATAGTACAACCAGGGCAAAATGTACGTGTTAAAGCAGCCTTTATATACTGCATATATCTTGAAAAAGGAAAAGATATACAATAGTATTGTTCCCACAGTAGAATACCATAGCTCCATGTTGCCTACTACGATGGAAACGCACCTACCTTTCTTATCAATGTAACATTAACTGACAACTGACTAAAAGAGCAAGACATGATGAAGAACATTTATTTTTCCTTGAAGTAATACTAAACACACACTGTTTAATTTACATTGTTCCTTCTATTTCTGTATTTGGATGATGGCTTTGTAATTTTTTTATAAAAAAAAAAAACATTGTAGTACCTTTTTCCTAATCGATATACAGCTGTCACATGACCCAACTCTTTCCCAGCCTGTCTGCAGAAAAACATAAGCAGGAGGAGCTTCTAGAACTCTGCTGCTGGTCACACGTTCAAAAAAAAAAAAAAAAAAAAAAACAGCCTTTAGATAAAGAGTAAAAATAAATAAATATCAATAAACTTTTTAAATTTTTTATACAAATATATGTTTTGAATTAAATCTTTATTATTTTTTGGCAGGTGGGCAGATTTCTGCAAGTCAAACGCATTGTCATAGCAACATCCTGGGAGATCACAGTGCTTTCCATTTGCGGTTAATCCTTTAAGACTACTCCCCAACCTGATGTCATCTTCGGCACCCAAAGGCCGAGTCCTGCAGCCCCATAGAAGTAATCATTAAAATATATAACCGGGAAGAGTTAATTTAGACAATTTAAAAAATGTGTTAAATCAGTGGACTGTTAACTTAATGCAATTTGCACATGAATTCCTGGGGCACTCTGAACTTTAAGGTCATTTTCATACAAATGTGCTCAGCTTAAGTATCCTATAAAAAAGACAATGACAGCTGCAAATCTCCCATGTTATAACTTGTCTGGAATGCATGCCTCTGCCTGTTTCTACTATACTGGGAACATGTGCACAGGTGCAGTGCAGTTTATTCGTCAAGGAAACCACATTTTCAGAAAGATTGACTGTCATTTTTAATTTTGCAAACAACAATATTCAATGAGATAAAATGAAACTGATAAAGTTCAGTTTAATTGCGCTTCAGTTTGTTCCTGCATTGGGATACAAAGGCTCTGGGTTACCAATTAGTACCACAAGGTGGTGCAGTGAGATGGACCATTCAGATTCAGGTGGAAGCGTCTAAAAATGAATTTGCATTATGCACATTCGATCCAAAATGTTTTTTGTTTAGGATCATTTTACACTTATGCTTTGGCAATATAATGCCATGTTGACAAGCTTTACAGCATTCATTTATAAACATGTATGAACATTTCATTTTTTTTTTGTTTTGTTTTTTATCAAGCATTATTCAAAACGAAGAAGGACCTTTTCAGTATAGAGATTTTTAATGCAGTAGATGCACTAAAAATATAGACTTTTTTTATTTTAGATTATTTGTCAAGGAACCTCTCTCTGGATTTTTAGATACTACAAAGCATAGTAGCGAATATATACACTTACCCACTACTCGCTATTTATAGGGAGTTTTGTATTTACCTTTTACCCATGATCGCACACTATGATCATATATATGTATTTTTTATGCTAGATTGGTTTCCCATTTTATGGTGATCTCTGCGATTGGTGCGTTTTCCGGCCAAGGTGAAGCTGCAAGGCTCCTCAGCATGTACTATTTTTCACATAAAGGCCTCTTAGGAATCCCATCATCCCTGGAGAATATCAGATGCATTATTGCAGACTCACTCACGGTTCCCAGAGTCAAACATGCAACTGAGCGAATGCAGAGATGCAAGCCCCTCCTACTTGTGAGCATCATGTGTACTGTATTTCTAAGAACATGATCCTCTGCGAGTATGATGAATTTCCATGTGCCACGAATAGATGTTTTGCTGCTTACCTGCTGTACTTATATACATGCATACTGCATGTTGCCACAACACTCTTTAAATGTTAGATCTTTCACATGACTGCAGTTTCTGCCTATTCCCGATTATTGTTCCCCGCCTACACAATTGGCGTAGTTGGAGAGGGACCCCCCACCAACATACTTGTATGAAAAAGTATCCTGTTCTCTGTGTATTTCTTCCTTTTTGTGTGACATCCCTGGTGTTCCTGCCAGCTCATCTGTTTTCCTATTAAAACTGACCACACCAAGCAGGATGACACGCCGTGGGTCTGTTCTCTAGCTATGCAGGGAACTCAGCCTGCTCTCTTCCAATGATCAGACTTGTCCTGACAGGACCTCCTACCCCTGCACTGCCTTTCACTGGGAAGAGCAGTGTATTGTTGCTTTTCCTCCCCCCAGCTCGTATGCAGCTGAGAACAGAGGGAATATAATCACTTATAAAAAAGGAAGAAAAAAAGTATTTGTAGTTATTTTATATGGATATGTACAGGTTTTGCCTTTCTGTTTTAAACTGACCAAGCCAATCACTTTAAGGCTGCATGTTGATATCTGTTCTGTCCCTAGATGTAGGTCCAGTTGTTTGTGTGCTTATCAGTTGACATTGCATTTTTGCCTGTCTTATAATTCATGTACTTTACATTGTGTGGTAACAGCACCATCTACTGACTAGTTCATGTATTTCATTCAGCATGTTTTCTCTTTGGCATTATGGGAGTCCCAGTGCGTTCTGGGTAGTTCCTGGTCCTTTCTAGTCTTGTGCTGTACAGCAAGCAGTCACCATCTTGTGTCTCAGGAGCCAAACATTCTCACTGGTTTCCTGCCTCATCATCTGTTATTTAGCCTGTTTTCAAGCATAGTCGGTAAGAGCCACTATCTTGTGACATTTACCATAGTTTATATGTGTTACTTGTTTCATAGCTCATTACTATCATTTGTATTACCCCATGTACTGCATGTATAGCAGATAATTCTGTGTTTTATGCCATGTACCATGAATATTTTATGTTCTAAATGCTACTGTTTTATTCTGTAATTTCACCTTTCCTGTCAATCTACTATCAATAAAAGAGAAAGTTAAAGCAGTACAGTTTTCTCTTCTTGAAGACAGAAGGTTTAGCTACATGTCAGATTACACACCGTGCTAACGTGTATGAGGACAGTATAATATCTATTTACTCAACCTCATATTTTATATATTTTTTCAATATACAGTTGCTTCAATATCATGTTGAATAAATAATTGCATCTATCACAATTTTGCTCCCAGGTGGGGCCTTGGATCCTTCAAGATGTTTCCAGTATGCATATAAGAGTATCTCAAATAGTGGGTGTAGAGGAAAGGTCTTTGCAGCAGAGCACTAAAAGACCCCAGAGCTGGAACAGCAGGCTGGTTCTCCAGATGCAGGGTAATACGCACTACATTGTAAGGTCTGAAACAACCCTCGATAAATCAGAGTCAATAGCAGGAGATTGCAATCTCAGAAATCTGGTTGTCTCCAGATGTATATGCAGATCTAGTTATCCAAAAACGCTGATATATTTTGATGATTTCACTGTGCTGTTACATGCATAAACATTATCTGTAAGGCTGCGTACACACAATCGGTCCAAACCGATGAAAATGGACTGAAATCCAGTTTCATTGGTCCAAACCGAACGTGTGTATGGCCCATTGGTCCGTCGTCCTTCGGACCAAAGTTTTAAAGCTTGCTTTAAAATCGGACTGATAGACGCCTCACCATCGGTCCAAACCGATGGTTAGTACGCAAAAGCATCGGTTCAAAAACCTGCACATGCTCAGAATCAAGTCGACGCATGCTTGGAAGCATTGAACTTTGTTTTTTCAGCACATCGTTGTGTTTTACGTAACCGTGTTCTGATACGATCGGTTTTTGAACTGATGGTGTGTACGCACATCAGACCATCACATCAGGCCACTTCAGCGGTGACCCAATGAAAACAGTCCATCGGACCATTCTCATCGGGTTGGACCGATCGTGTCTATGCAGCCTAAGAAACGGCCATTAAAATAAATCTTTACCAGTAATCTCACTGAAGAAGTCAACATGTAAAGTATACAACGCAAGACTTTAAACCACTGTAATACAGAGATGTTTTCTAAAATCACCAAAAGTATACGTGGGGAAAAAGGGCATAAGACCATCTAAAGAAAAGAACATTATGCCATAAATTTGACACGGTGTTGAATTCATTATGCTCTGTGGTTGTGTAACAGCCATTGGCAAAAGAAGAATTGTGCAGCTGGAGGAAAATAGATTTAACTAATAAATTAAAAATAAATCCTGAGTCTGAGTCACAGTCAGTAAATGAAGATGAGAAGAATTTGGATATTCCAACAATTGTAAACACCTAAAATCAGGCACCAACGGTTTTGAAAAACAAAATTATTAAAATTTTGGAATTGCCACATCAGGAGGCTCAGATTGAATTATCCTGTATTTTCTGATTCGTCTGTGCTTTATATCTTCAAGATACTAACATAGTAATGTACGATTTTCCTATTTCTGCTTTATATCTCATTCTATTTGATATTCTGATACTTGAATATATTATGACAATGCTAATATGTTGTCCACCTCCATATTTCTGTTAATTTGTGTTCAAAATTTATTGTACAACCCCGTATATGTATACGCAAATTAATTGTATTTCTATTTAAACTTTAATAAAATGTTTGAAACGAAAATTTTGGAATTGCCTTCATATTACTCAAACTTGAATATTAGATTTGTTCCTATAGTGCATATACGACAACCTAAGGCTGGGTTCAAACTAATGTGAACTGGATGTGGGTTTTTTCCGCATCCAATTCATACAGCAGGAGATTGTGACTGGCTCTCTATGGAGCGGCTCCGGTGTGATTTGCACAGGACCGTGTGTCTTTTGGTCTGTTGCAGGTCCGAATGCAGCCAAACATTTGGGCTGAAATCGTGAACGAGAACACACTGGCAGTGGAGTCCATATTGTGAACCCGTGCTGGATGGGTTTATAGGAGGTTACTTTCCTCTTTTTGTGGTTGCATACTGTCCACCTTCATACATATTTTGTGGCCTCTCACTCTTCAATTAGTGAATGCGAGCCTCCTCTGTTGCCTTCTCCTTGGTGGTCATTAATCCTCTGTGGGGCTTGAGGTGTGGGTTGGGTTGAAAGCAGTGTGGTCTGCATAACTGAGCCATTTCCTGTCGCTCTGGACATTTGGTCACGTCCATATCTTTAATTGCTTCCACTTTCTTATGCCCTGATGAAGACTTTTTACAAAAGTTGAAACACGAAGTGTTGATTGGGTGGATATGCAATTTATTTTAAATCATTTTATTTATTCCTGCAATATATGTGCTTAGTAGGAATGTTTCAAGATCAGGCCGTAAATTGTCCAGACCAGTTCATTTTTTAACTTTATTTTATTTTTTACATACTCCTTTGAAATTGTGTGATTTCTATTGCTGCAACAAAGTCCAGTGGGAGATATCTTTCTAATAGTTATAATATAAAAATGTTTCTAAAGCTAAAATAAAAGCTCCCCAGAAATGTATTTTGCTGCTTGTGTGATTTGCTTACAAATTTTCCCAGAAGTTTACACAATTTTGAGTATCCCCTGCAACATAAATTTCATTTTGGTGAGATATTCTTAAAGGAAAATCCTGTCTTAAGGGTTGCAGACCCTCCAACTTTCCTCAGAACTCAAATTCACTTTGTAAATGGGCAAACATGAGCAAACAGCTATTTCTTTTGAATAACAAAAGGCAAGAATCTGCAACAAAGTTTGTTAAAATCTGTATACTGTACATATACATCGGCTCCCCTGTGCAGAATCACATAACTGTACGTGATCCTGCATCTCCGGATCTGAGGCGTGCACGTGTGCCACCGGCGACCCGCTCCCGCTGTGAATTTCAGTTAAAGAAACACAGTGGTGTATCACAAAAAATGGCCTGGTCATAAAAGAGGGTAAACCTTCCGGAGCTCAAGTGGTTAAAGTGGGTTTATTCATTTTAGGATAGGGGTGGGTCCATGAAAATCTTTCCTTTATGCCTCCAGAATTACTGATTTAGATTGTAGATACAGTCTTTATTATAGGGCAATTTATTCTAAACTGCATACAGCTCTATAGGATAGTTGGGCATCATCAGTGCAGTGTATGCAAACCACAGCTTCTATGGAGTAAGGCTTATGGAATGACACAGTGGAACATATAGACATGTTATAATGAGGTGGGCTCAAATTAGCTAAAAAGCAAAAACACAAAAGATTTATGGCAGGCTACAATTAACATGTGGTGGATTAAGCATCTGGCTAAAGACTAAATGCTGGTTGACATGGTACCCCAAACTCCTAACCGCTAGGGGGTGGAATATATATCTAATAACACAACTGCATAACAAAATAGAGGAGTGGATGAGTTGAAGACAAGGTAGTTGAAAAACTTTTCTCTTTTACACGTTTCTTGGTGCCTTCAGTGGCCTTGTAAGTAGAATAAAAGTAATCATGAGATTTACATTTCAGATTTCACAGTTATCTCGGGAAAAAACAACATCTCATTAAAGCAGGGGTGGGGAACCCTTTTTCTGCCAAGGGCCATTTGGATTTTTGTAACATCATTCGGGGGCCGTACAAAATGATCAACTTAAAAATTAGCCTGTTATATTTGGTCAAACATTTGGTCAAAAAATGCATGCCAGATGTAAAAGTTTTTGTGTCATGGTAGATACAAAACCACAATCCCCACAATGCGATTCCCCCAATCCCCAAAACACAATCTGCAGTCCCTCACCCCCCCAAAAAGCACAATGCAATCCCTGGGGACAGAGGCTGTGGACATGGCACAGGTGGTGGGGGACAGAGGCTGTGGACATGGTACAGGAGGGGGAGGACAGAGACTGCGGACATGGTACAGGAGGTGGGGGACAGAGACTGCGAACATGGTACAGGAGGTGGGGGACAGAGACTGCGGACATGGTACAGGAGGTGGGGGACAGAGGCTGCGGACATGGTACAGGAGGTGGGGGACAGAGGCTGCGGACATGGTACAGGAGGTGGGGGACAGAGGCTGCGGACATGCTACAGGAGGTGGGGGACAGAGGCTGCGGACATGCTACAGGAGGCGGGGGACAGAGGCTGCGGACATGGTACAGGAGGTGGGGGACAGAGGCTGCGGACATGGTACAGGAGGTGGGGGACAGAGACTGCGGACATGGTACAGGAGGTGGGGGACAGAGACTGCGGACATGGTACAGGAGGTGGGGGACAGAGGCTGCGGACATGGTACAGGAGGTGGGGGACAGAGGCTGCGGACATGGTACAGGAGGTGGGGGACAGAGGCTGCGGACATGGTACAGGAGGTGAGGGACAGGGGCTGCGGACATGGTACAGGAGGTGAGGGACAGGGGCTGCGGACATGCTACAGGAGGTGGGGGACAGGGGCTGCGGACATGGTACAGGAGGTGGGGGACAGAGGCTGCGGACATGGTACAGGAGGTGGGGAACAGAGGCTGCGGACATGGTACAGGAGGTGGGGGACAGAGACTGTGGACATGGTACAGGAGGTGGGGGACAGAGACTGCGGACATGGTACAGGAGGTGGGGGACAGAGACTGCGGACATGGTAAGGGGCCCACACCCATATAAAGCTCATCTCTCTCTCTCCACCATAGGATGCAATGACAGCAGCGGGGCCCACCTCACACGTCGGTGTTATAGAAGGAGTACACCAGGAACACGTCCTCTTCCTCCATATAGGAGGCCTGACCATGACAGTGCCGGTCCCCGGGGATGGGAGAGTGAGGGAGGGGGGTTCCCAGCTTGTGTGGCATTCAGTCGCACATTGCTGGGCTCCCCGGCTCCCTCCTTCCAGCACACGGGATGACGGGGACCCGCTCACGACCCCCTCTGGCCGCACACACTCCGGCTTTCCTATCATAAATGACACTTCCTCCTTCCTGCACACTCAGCTATGACCTTCTGGGAAACGCGCGACCTTCTGGGTAGTCTCCACTCTCCCGGAGCCACTGAAGCCCGGTCGGCCATCTTTGTTAGGGGTAACCCAGTGCCTGGGGCCATCATTTTTACGGACACTGCTGCCCATAAACGGACTTTAACAGACAGCCCGAAAACGGGCTCAAATTACGGACTGTCCGTAATTTAACGGACGGTTGGCAATACTGGGCACGGGGGGGGGGGGGGGGGGGCGCGGATGGAATGATTTTGCGGGTGATTGAAAGGGTACATTTAAAAAATAAAGATAAATAACAAACATGTCTATACTTGCCTGCTCTGTGCAATAGAATTGCATGGCTCGGCCGTGAACCTCCTCTTTTAGGGTCCCACGTCGGCGCTCCTGGCCCCTCCCCTGTCCAGTGCCCCACATGGGAAGCCACTTCCCATGGGGCACTTGTGCGTGGTCACGCCCGAGCCCCGTTGCTGCGTCCATTGACAAGGAATGCACCAAGGTAAAATAATTTTAAGCTTTACAACCACTTTAAAGGCTCTTCAAATATCTTTATTAGGTGGTGTTAATACAATACCTTAATAGAGATATACCCATCCCAAGCACAATGATGACACCATCATAAAAAAAAACAAAAAAACACAATCTTTCAGCACTGTATAACTTTTTGGCTATCTCAAGCACCTAAGTTTTTTCTTTTTCCAGCGTTTATTGTCCACATCCTCTGCAAAGTCTGGGGGATCTGGGATCACAAAACCGTCTGTCAGTTTGTAGTAAACAATAGTTGAATCAGATTCCACAATGCCTAAAAGTGTTGAATATGATACATTTTCATCTTCTGCTGTGTGGCCGAGTTTCAGATACTGCTGAATTCTGAAACAAAAACAAACACAAAATAATACTTATAAAAAAGAGAATAGGTAACCCAGTTTAAAACGATATAACAGTTTTACTTTGGAAATATCTGCTATTGCTTATCCCCTTTACATATCCACCCAAGAACTTAGTTAGGGTTTTACCATAGCCAAAACGATAACATTTAGTCAGTTTACAGTATCTCACAAAAGTGAGTACACCCCCCACATTATTGTAACTATTTTATTATATCTTTTCATGTGACAACACTGAAGAAATGACACCTTGCTACAATGTAAAGTAGTGAGTGTACAGCTTGTATAACATTGTAATGACATTACTATTATAAAGGTTTTGCAGTCTCATCCCATTGCAACCTATGCACAATGCCCAAAAAATAAAATCATTACATAGTTTGTTTTTACACATCTGCAGAGCACCTTTGTTGGAATTTTGTGGCTGTCCTCATCATAAAACTTTCAATGTTTTACCAAGGCTCCAGCCCCTAACTGTCACAGGCATGAATGAATGGCAAGAATGTACACAAACATGAGCTTTATGGGGCTTACAAGATAACGTCTATGAGAAAAGCCTGTAAAACGCCCAATGGTATCTTGTTATGACAAATGTATTATTTTTTTCAACACAACACACAAAATCTTTTCCAACAGTGTTCATACTTTTCTATCAGAACAATCTCAGTTTTAATCCGGGAAAACACGGAATCAGATATTTCATTTAAAACTGAAAAATGAAACTGGGAACCAGTCAGAAATACAATTTTTTTTCCACCATTTTCAGGGCAGCTTAGAAAACCAAAGAAACAGCTTTAAAGTGAAATCAGGTAAAATCGGTGAAAATGACCAAGGTTGGTAAAATATATAATCTTAACCGGTTAACGACCGGCTCCTGCACATATACGGTTGGCAGAATGTCACGGCTGGGTAGAGTAACGTATATTTACCTCACTTTAAAATGCCTGCTGTGCGTGCGCTGCCAGATGCGCACGCACACTCTTGCCGCAAGCTTGGTGACTGTGCCCGCGGGACCAGCGGACTCTATGTCTGCCGCGATTTTCACAGTAATCAGTGCAATTTTATAGCACTGTCGCTGTAAAAATGACAATGGTCCCAGAAATGTGTCGAAAGTTCTGACGCATGCTCGGAAACAATTTAATTTGAACTTAAATTTTCTCGGCTCGTCATAGTGTTGTACGTCACCGCGTTGTTGACGGAAAAAAGGACAGAGAACATTTGTGTGACTGTGTGTATTCAAGCCAAGCTTGAGCGGAATTTTTATCGGAAAAAAAAAACAAGGTTTTACAGATGTTGTGTGCTTTGGATCATGAGCTGTTCCAAGTCCTCTCCACACTTTTTTCTTCCCGTCATTGTGGTACAGATTATTCTTAGTTTCATCTGTCCAAAAAATGCTTTTCCAGAACTGGTCTGTCTTTTTTAGATATTTTTTTGACAAAGTCTAATCTGACTTTTCTATTCTTCCGGTTTATGAATGGTATGCACCTTGTGAAGTCTTCTCTTGATTGTAGACTTTGACAATAATATTCTCACCTCCTGAAAAGTGTCTTTCACTTGTCTGGATGTTGTGAATGTGTGTTTCTTTACCATATAGAGAGGATTCTGTGATCATCCACCACTGTTGTATTCTGTGGACGTGCAGGTTTTTTTTTATACTCCTGAGTTTACCAGTGCATTCTTCTTTCCTCAGAATGTACCAAACTATTGATTTAGCCCCTTCTAATGTTGCTGCTATCTCTCTGATGAATTTGCTTATTTTTTAAGCCTTACACTGGCCTATTTCACTTGCATGACATCGCCTTTGAATGCATGACGTAGGTTTACAGCAATAGATTTCAAATGCAAATACCACATTTAGAATCAACTACAGACATTTTACCTGCTTAATTGATGAAGAAATAATAGCCCACATCTGGCCATGAAACAGCTTTTGATTCAATGACTTTTTTCCAAATACTTTTGGTCTCTTGAAAGAAAGGGGGATGGCTATTCTTAAGAGCTGTAATTCCTAAACCCTTCTCTGATTTGGATGTTCATACCCTCAAATTAAACCTGAGATTGTGTACGTTTAGCCCATATCCATTATATAACTAACTATAGCTTGAATATGTTTTGGTAAATACCTGAACAAATCTAGAATTGTGCAAGTGTCCAAATATATATGGACATAACTGTATGCACTGGCAAAGAATGATGTAGTAGTAAGGCTTGATGGCTTTACACAGAAAGTCTTTCAAAAAACACATGGCACAGTGTAACAGCACCCCTAATGGGACAGGGGTTAAAGCCGTTTAGAATATTCCATTCCTGAACACATGGCAGCTACCGACACTCCACAATCCGGCAAACACGACCCATAAGAATTCCCCCATTAACAAGACACACAGCTCTGTTTGAGGTTCAACAGGAATGACCCTTTATTGAGAAATACAGGCTCTTTATATACAGTTTAGGATACTGCAGTAACCAAATGAACAATGACCCAACTCCACCCACAACATCACACAACGGTTCCTAACGAGCCCCCCCAATACACCTTTTAGCAGACACCCTGTCTCCGGGACCTAACCTAGTTTACATGAGCTAATTAACTACAGCTGATGACTCAGACGCCTGACCTTTAGGCTGTCTGTTAACTTACAATACACATTATCACAGTAGACCTTCACACAATACAGAGTCAATTAGCACAAGCCACAATGAAAGATCCTTAGAAGTTAGTCTGGATTTAATTTACATTACACAGGCAGCCAGGTAGTTGCAGGTGATGACATATTTTAATTAACATCTTTCAATTAACCTGTTGAGTTCAGAATCAACAGACAGTAATAGTTCTTTACAGATATCCTGGAATATTGTGAATTACAGACCCATGTTAAAGCAATCCAAGATATATTCTGAATGTCCATTATTTTCTGGCTCATACTTTCTAAGAGCTTCTGGGTTCCACGGGCCCTCCACTAAACTTCAGTTTTAAAACATGCAGCATAATAGACACTCGTGTGCCATGTTTTAATTAGTTGTTTTTTTCTCCACAAAATGAATAGAAATCTGACACTTCCAGGAATGTACGAACCTACAATATTTTCCAGCTCTCCCATGGCTGAGACAGTGTTTGAGTTGTTTGCTGACTGAAAGACTTAAAGTGTTTTTATCATGTGAATTTAACAGCTTTGAAGAGAGACTCTCCCCATACAGTGCCTTGAAAAAGTATTCATACCCCTTGAAATTTTCCACGTCATGTTACATGTTACATGTTACAACCAAAAACGTAAATGTATTTTATTGGGATTTTATGTGCTAGACCAACACATAATTGTGAAGTGGAAGGAAAATGAGAAATGGTTTTCAATTGTTTTTACAAATAAATGTGGCATGCATTTGTATTTAGCCCCATTTACTGTGATACCCCTAACTAAATCTAGTGGAACCAATTGTCTTCAGAAGTCGCCTAATTAGTAAAAAAAAAAGTCCACCTCTGTGTAATTTAATCACAGTATAAATACAGCTGTTCTGTGAAGCCCTCAGGAGGTTTATTAAAGAACCTTAGTGAACAAAAAGCATCACAAATGCCAAGGAAAACACCAGAAAAGTCAGGGATAAAGTTGTGGAGAAGTTTAAAGCAGGGTTAGGTTATTAAAAAAATACCCCACGCTTTGAACATTTTTTACAGAGCACTATTCAATCCATCATCTAAAAAATGGAAAGAGTATGGCACAACTGCAAACCTACTAAGACATGGCCATCCACCTAAACTGACAGGCAAGGCGAGTATTAATTAGAGAAGCAACCAAGAGTCCCATGGTAATTCTGGCCTTTATGGAAGAGTGGCAAGAGAAAGCCATTGTTGAAAGAAAGAAAGCCATAAAAAGGTCCCGTTTGCAGTTTGCAAGAAGCCATGTGGGGGACACAGCAAACATGTGGAAGAAGGTGCTCTGGTCAGATGAGACCAAAATGTTACTTTTTGGCTTAAAAGCAAAACGCTATGGGCCAGATTCAGCAAGACTTGCGCTGGAGTATATCGATATGCGCCGCGTAACTGTCAAAATGCGCCGTAGTATCTATGCGGCCGTACCCACCAAACTAGATGCGACAGAAAATGGGCTTTTTCCGATCGGCTTAACTTTCCCTCGCCAGAGTATCGTAAGCGCATATTTTCGCATCCGTCGCGCCTATTGATTTCCCATGCAAATATGCAAATGAGGGAGATTTCCCGATTCGCGAACGGATTAGCACCAGACGCTGGCTACATGCGCCGCGCGTATGTTGTCCGTCTGTCGCAAAGTTATTCCTACAAATAGCTGCTTTATCTTTACTCCAGACGGCCACAGGTCAGCAGCTACAGCAGCAGCGTTACCGACGAAACTAGCAAGCTGAACAACCACACTTGCAAGGACAACACCTCTGTGTGCCAACATGCCAGGGGCAGCCGTGGTCCTAGCACTACTAATGGGTCCCCCGGAACGGAGGAGGCAGGCACGTGAGAGGATATACCGCACGCGCATGAGCCTCTTTGGCATGGGGGGTGAGGAGGTGTATCGCCTCTTCAGATTCAGCCCTGATGCAATACTTGAACTAACCACAACCCTGCAGGATGACATCACCAGCAAGACACACCGCTCACAAGCAGTGCAGCCACTGGTAAAGGTGCTGGCAACACTTCATTTCCTTGCAAGTGGATCATTCCAGCGTACAAGTGGAGTGGTGGCTGGGATGTCACAATCCTCCATGAGCAGATGTGTGCACCAGGTTGTCCCCGCAATCCTGACGCATGTCCCACCACTTCATCAGACCAACCACTGAGGACCTGCGGCTAAGGGCAATGCAGGATTTCTGCAGCATTGCCAGATTCCCACGCACCATCGGGGCCATTGATTGCACACATGTGGCACTCCAGCCCCCCAGTGCCACAGAGCACATATACTGCAATCGGAAGCATTGGCATTCCATCAACGTACAGGTGATAGCCGATGCACAATGTCTCATATGGCACGTCCGTGCCAAATCCCCCGGATCCAGCCATGACAGCTTCATATACAATCAGAGCCCCATCCCAATGGAATTCGAACAGAACATGTATGGGGACAGCTGGCTGGTTGGTGAGTGACATGGGTGGCAGGCATGACTGTCCCCCCCCCCCATGATGCTGACATCACAAGGGGCACATGCATGACTAACATCCTCCTGTCTTTTCCCTTATAGGTGACTCTGCATATGCACTGGGACCCCATCTAATGACTCCCTTCCGGAACCCCCAAACCAGAGGAGAGAGAAGATACAATGAAGCACATATCAAAACTCGTGCAGTGGTGGAGCAAACACTTGGGCTCCTAAAGTCCCGTTTCCGCTGCCTGGATAAGTCTGGGGGGGGCCCTATTGTATTCCCCTACCTTCGTGTGTCAGATCATCAGTGCATGTTGCATTCTGCACAACTTTGCCATGAGAAAAGGCCTGCAGATTGACATACGTGATGACCTGACCCCCCAACCAGACAGCCCCCCCCTGCCAGAGGAGACCCATTCAGCTGATGGAAGAGCAGTCAGGAGTGTCCTCGCCGTAGGCATCTTTGGACACTAAACCAAAACATTGAAAACACGGACAATGCACGCATGCACACCACTGATGTCCCTAGATCACACACACCACATCCACATCGCATTGGATTAGCCCAAGTCCAACATGCAGGACATGGGAGCAGCAACGCCGGCGTCAAGGCCCCAATGATGTTGCTGTCTATTCATACACCATTCACACGTCATTCACACAGCCGTGGGGATAACTTCTCCCCAACGGCCGAGGGTGACACCCCTTACTGGCAGGAGTGCCACCCCCTCACATTCACACACCATTCACACTGCCCCCTGCACTCCTGACCGTGTGCAGTTAAACTCAAAATAAAAAGCTCATAACCTGAGCAAAGTTCAAATAAAATAAAAAGCTCATAACCTGAGCAAACTTCAAATAAAGAAAAAATACTCATAACCTGAGCCAAAAAAAAAAATGCCCTGACGGGGGCTCTTTCTAATGGGCCCTCTCTGGCTCCTCAGCTGCCTGGAGGGAGTGGGTGGGGGTGGGGGGGCATCTGGAGGTGGCTGACCCTCCTGGCAGGTGTTGGCTGCATGCCCTCCAAGGCCACGGCAATCCGGCTCAGATAGTGGTTGGTCTGGGCCTGCATCCTCAGCTGGCGGGTGACATTATGCCGCTGGTCACGCTGCCTCTGCCTCCCCTGTTCCCGGATGGCAGCAGTGTTGGCATGGACGGCTGCAGTGAGGTGCCGAACATCAGCCTGCACCTCCCCCAGACTGGTCACTACTGCAGCGCAGTTGCAGCCGACATCCTGCACAGCGTTGGTCAGCTGGGACACGGAGCCCAGCAATCTCCCCCATCTGCTGGGTCTGCCTGGCCTGGTCCCGGGCCATTTGGTCATGGACCAAATCAGACACCTCCCTGGTCTTCTAGGTCGCCTTCCTGGGGCCAGGAGATGGTTGTCCCCGGGGGATGGAGTCGCCCTTGAGGGGCTTCCTAGAATGGGGGAGGGGATTACAGAGGGCCCTGCAGAAGGGGAGGACTCCTCCAAAATTAAAACAAAGTCCTGATCTGTAAAGCCAGGCTCCTCCTCAACCACCTCAGCAGGTGAGGTGTGGGCACTCTCCTCCATCTCATGGTGTTCACCACCCAGGGGGTCGGGCTCAGGATGCCGTTGGGGGGTTGGGGTGGACTGGCCGCCGGCAGATGATGGCCCAGCTCCGTCATCTGTGGATGACACAAAGCAGACACATGTTGGTGGTCCCACACACTTGGCACATGTACCCTCCCCCCACATGCAACACACCAAATAGGGGATAAAAAACACTTACCTGTCCTGGAGCCTTCCTCCACGGAATCATATCCCGGTACCCCCTCCAACTGCTCCCTCTCCAGGCAGCGGGCGACCACCTCCTCCTCCGTGGTCAGGCTGACCGCACATGGGGGTCCACCACCCATGCCCCTCTCATGCCTCCTGATGGTGGCCACCTTGCCATGGACTTTGCGCCTCAAGTCATTTATTTTTTTGCCGATATCGGCAACAGTCCAGGTGGAGTAGCCCAAAGCATTGACCCTGCCAGCAATGCTCTCCAGGATGCCCTGCTTCCTATCCCGGCTGGTCTTCCAACTTTTCCTGCCGTGGAGATAGTCGTTGTAGGTCTCCATAGCGGAGATCACTACGGTCAGCTCCTGGGCATTAAAATTTAGGTTTCTCCTCTCTTTGGGGGGAACGGGAGCAGCCATCGTACAGCAAAAGTTACTTCCCTGGGGTGGGGGGAACCGGATATACTTTTGCGCCGGAAAGGCGCATCTGCGGCCGCTTTTATACGCGCAACGGAACACATTGCTCTGGCGTTTCCCATGAAGTGGTGCCGACGGAAGTTGTGAGCATGCGCACAGGGGAGTGAGTGGAGCCCTCCCTCACTGCGCATGCTCCGTGGATGATGCGATGAACGCAAGTCACTGCGCTGGGCTCCGCCCATCATTTACATATGATCACACCCACTTCCGTCGGGTTGCGCCAGTGCTTTTTCGTTACTCCGCCTCAAAGTAACGAACATGAGCTTGGTGAATACTGGACTTGACTCACTAGTTCGCGTCAGCGTAACGTATATGCGCTGCGCCGGATAAAATATGCGTGCATCTACCTGAATCTGGCCCCATGTGTGGTGAAAAACTAAAACTGCACATCAACCTGTGTATAGCACAGGCTATAGCATGGCGCTGTTTCAGTCTACTATGCGTTTGATGTTCTGTGGACTGTTTTGGCTGTCTTACCTTTGAGGGCTTTCAGTACATAAGTACTTGGACCCAAGCTCTATGTACCTGCCTGCATGATATTGGATACTTACATGTCTCTGTCATTCCCTCTCTGGCCTGCCCCGGAATTAGTGTTCATTTTTAAACTATTAGTTATAGAATTGGCTTTTTGAACTTATGGTATATTTCCACAACAGTCATTATAGATCTTTTTGGATAATGAAATGTATTTTTCGAATACTTTCTTCTGCTCATCCTGAGAAAGCCCAACGGCGAAACACGTAGACGATGCACAGAGGATATTTTCCATATTATGTATCATATATGGTTTTTATTTAATTGCTCTGTATATTTTTCTATTTTCTGTAATAAAATTTATATTTTTTGATATTCCTGTCTTGCTTCTACAGTCTGACCATCAATTACCGTTTTTCGAGTAACTGTTTCCTCTTTGTCTGCACATCAACCTGAACACACTATCTCCACCATGAAACATGGTGGTGGCAGTATCATGTTGTGGGGATGCTTTTATTCAGGAGGGGCAGGGAAGCTGATCAGAGTTGATGGGAAGATGGATGGAGTCAAATACAGGGCAATCTTAGAAGAAAACCTGTTACAGTCTGCAAAAGACTTGAAACTGGGAAAGAGGTTCACCTTCCAGCAGGGCAACAACCCTAAACATACAACCAGAGCTACAATAGTTTAGATCAAAGCATATTCATGTGTTAGAATGACCCAGTCAAAGTCCATACCTAACTCCAATTGAAAATCTGTGGCAAGACTTGAAAATTGCTGTTGTTCACAGACACTCTCCATCCAATCTGACAGAGCTCAAGCTATTTTGCAAAAAAAAGAATGGGCAAAAATATCACTCTCTAGATGTGCAAAGCTGGTGGAGACATACCCCAAAAGACTTGCAGCTGTAATTGCAGTGAAAGGTGGTTCTACAAAATATTGAACCATGGGGGCTGAATACAAATGCACACCACACTTTTCAGATATTTGTAAAAAAAATAAATGAAAACCAGTTATCATTTCCTTCCACTTCACAATTATGTGCCACTTTGTGTTGGTCGATAACATAAAATACATTTATATTTTTTGTTAAAACATGACAAAATGTGAAAAATGTCAAGGGGTATGAATAAATTTTTAAGGTACTGTATAATGTTTGAGGGTTTCAGATGCCTCATTTCCACTGAGCGGATCGGTTCGGGTCGCTTAGAATGGACCGGTCTATTCTGCTGAGCATTTCCACTGCAAATCGGACCATCCGGGACCATACAAGGTTTAGAAAAAAAGCCTAGCACGTCCACCAATCAGTGAGATGTATTTGTAGGTCCGCCCTAATGGAACCGTTCCATTTTCTATGGCCCCACATCTGAAGCAGGACCCAGAATGGTCTGGTACGGTTCGCTTTTATGGCACGCTTTCATAATGGAAAAACCCAAAATAGCGCACCGTACCGAACCGATCCGCTCAGTGGAAACGAGGCATAAGTAATTTTCTAGCAATAGTAAAAGCAAAAATACAGATTTAAACAAAAAGTGCCAGAAAGGGCTTTGTCGGCAAGTGGTTATGACAACTCAGTAGTTCCAGGTAAGGTTTATTAACCTTTCAAAAACATTTTTTAGAATTTGTCAACAAAGAAATCTAAAATGTGCTTATACAGTGTGACCTTTTATTTCATTAAGCCGTTGTATTTTCCACACTGAAACACTTCACACTCCATCAAGTCCAAAGCTGACTTCATAAAACTGTACTACTAAATCCCAGAACAGTTTATTACCTGTATAAAAATCAACTATGAATGCCATTTCTCCCACAGTGTTACAGTGTGCTTTGGCAATTGTATGCTTTTCACTGATGCAGGCACAATGCTTTAAATGTCAGAACATAATGTAAACAAGACCCATATTGTTGCTGTGCATTCTAATAGGGTGGGGGCATTCTCCTAAAGAAAAAATAGGATTATTTAAAGGAAATGGAGAACACTGTGTCAGAGCACAATACTTATCAGGTTTTAAAGGGGGACCCTATCTGTAAAATTTAAGAAGCCGCTATATAAGGTTATTGGTAGAGCTCACACTCGGAAGACTGTCAAAAAAAAGCTTTCTGTATTCCACTGGTCCCCAAAGTTCTGAGGGCGTTTACTGGTTACAGCAGATGGTATGCCATTATTCCGCATAATGGGGGCTTTGAAGTGGTTAGGCATTTTCTCCAACAGAATAGAGCGCCTCAATTTTGCCATGAAGCGTAACTACTTCTGGAAGGATGGCAATTTTTTTTTCTTCAGAAAACAGGTGTGGTGATGGGTGCCAAGTTCGTTTTGAGTTTGTTTGTTTATGTCCTGGTGAGTGGAGGATGTCACCTGGGGGTTTCCCAGGCAGAGTTTGCTCTCTGAAGGAGGAACATGGATGACACCCTCCTCCTATGGAGGGCAGATGAGGATTCCTTGCATAGCTTTATGGCAAAGCCTAATGCCAATGATCTGGACATTAAATTGTCCTATGAATGAGATTAACCTTCTTGACCTCACTATAATTATTAAAGATAAAACATTTTAAACCAAAACATTTTTCAAGAATACCAACAAGAATACATTCATGTAGGGAGCTAGGACCATCTTTTATGGCTGAAAAGCCAATGTCTTAATTTAAGATGCAAGTGCTCATCTGTGGAGGACTTTCATTCTCAAGCTGAGGTTTTAAAATTGAGGTTTCTTGAAAATGGCTATGGAGATCCACTACAAGCTGAAGAAGCTGGTCAATAAACACTGGCCTATTTTAAAGAATGGTTAAACCTTGTGGCCCATGTTAACTGATAAGTCAGCTATTATTTTTAAAGAAGGTCCATACATTAGGGACAAAATTGCTCCAAATATTGTTGTGCCAACAAAAAGAATCAGGTTATTTGCAAACTGAAAGCTGTTTCCCTTGCAGAAGGTACAAGGTTTATACATGTTCGGATGCCAATGCCCCAAATCCTTATCCTTTATCTCTAGTAGTACCAGTTATACATATGAAATTCAAGACTTTATCACATGTTCTACAAATAATGTTGTTTATTAGAATGTCCCTGTGGACTTCAGTACATTGGAAGGACCACCCACAGTTTAGAAACCAGGACAGGCGAGCACAATGCCAGCGTGGGTAAAAAGTTTGGCGAGAACAATTTATCTAGGCAGTTTGCGCTAGTCCATAAAAAGGACCTAAAAGAACTAAAAATCCTGGGAATAGACACATTTTTGTCACACTGCAGGGGAAGTAATTGTAGAAAAGAAGATTTACGGGATGGAGATCTAATGAATTTACAATATGAAACATACAGCCCATATGGGCTAAATATTGATTGGGACGTAATTGTTTCTTTAGCAACAGTTGAATGATTTTTATGGCTTTATAAAGCACGAGACCATTTCCTTATGTTATTGTTGACTTTAGTCAATAATAACATAAGGTCTATATATGATTTTTAGAAACAGTAACATGCAGTATAAAGTATCTTTCAATACGCTTGCTCTTACTATTATACGTATATATTTGTGAGTGTATTCTTTTTTTACCACTAAATAGTTCCCTTTTTAGTTTTTAATTGGATTTTATTGTATTGGATGATCTAAAAGGGGGTACTTTGTGTGCAGACAGGCTGATTCTAGCCATTCCAATACCCATGAAAGTGGGATGAGTACATCTGACCTCCATATATTAAGGGGTTTAACAATCTGGTAATGTTATGTGGTGGTGGGGAAAGTTTGCCTTAGCATTACAAGTCAAATGGTGTGAATAGATTTATATCCTGATGATAGGGTGTTTTCAATATATTTAGACTTATTGCTGTTTATAAACACTTACAGTGGATTTTAGGACTTTTGGTTTTATCAGAACTTTTTAATGTTAAAAAATCTATGTTGTTGTACAATTTAAAATGCTATTAACACCATTGTTGCACTCTATGTGATACTATATTACACATATATTTTATATATTTTATTTGACTGAAATGTTGAAGGTTTCAGAACTGTAAAGCACTTGGCCACGATCGGACATTAAACGGATAAAAAATTATTTAGAAAATCTAATTTGGACAACTGATGGTTAATGTAAAGCATAACTTTAGGTACCATTAAAAGGATGGTACGTAAATGTATTTATTTACTTGCATGTATACTCAGCAGCCACTTTATTAGATACACCTGTTCAATTGCTTGGTAACACAAATTGCTAATCAGCCAATCACATGGCACAAGGCAACAACTCAGTGCATTTAGGTATCTAGTTGTGGTGAAGATGACTTGCTGAAGTTCAAACTGAGCACCAGAATGGGGAAAAGAAGGGATTTAGGTGACTTTGAATGTGGCATGATTGTTGGTGACAGGATGGTCTGAGTTTTTTAAAAACAGCTGATCTACTGGGATCTTGACACACAACCATCTCTAGATTTCAAAGAGAACAGGTTGAAAAATATAAAATATCCAGTGAGCGGCATTTAAGTGGTCAAAAATGCCTTGTTGATATCAGAGGTCAGAGGAGAATGGGCAGACAGGTTTGAGATGACAGAAAGGAAACTGTAACTTAAATAACCACTTGTTATAACAAAGGTATGCAGAATACCATCTCTGAACGCACAACACAGCAAACCGTGAAGCAGATGGGCTACAGCAGCGAAGATCATACAGGGTGCACTCCTGTCAGCCAAGAACAGGAAACTGAGGCTACAAATCACACAGGCTCACCAAAATTGGGCAATAGAAGATTGGAAAAACATTGCCTAGTCTGATGAGTCTCGGTTTCGGGTGCAACATTCAGATGATAAGGTCAGACTTTGGCATAAACAACATGAAAGCATGGATCCATCCTGCCTTGTATCAACGGTTCAGGCAGATGGTGGTGTATTAGTGTGGGGGATATTTCTTTGACACACTTTGAGCCCCTTAGTACCTATTGAGCATCGTTTAAATGCCACAGCCTACCTGAGTATTGTTGCTGACCATGTCCATCCCTTTAATTCTACAGTGAACCCATCTTCTGATGGCTACTTCCAGCAGGATAATGCACCATCTCATGAAGCTCAAACCATCTCAAACTGATTTCTTGAACATGACAATGAGTTCACTGCACTCCATTGACCTCCAAAGTCAACAGATCTTAATCTAATAGAGTACCTTTAGAATGTGGAGATTCACATCATGGATATGCAGCCGACAAATCTGCAGCAACTGCGTGATGTTGTTACAGTGCGGAAAATAAGTATTTGAACACCCTGCTATTATGCAAGTTCTCCCACTTGGAAATCATGGAGGGGTCTGAAATTGTCCACTGTGAGAGACATAATCAAAAAAAAAAAATCCAGAAATCACAATGTATGATTTTTTTAACTATTTATTTGTATGATACAGCTGCAAATAAGTATTTGAACACCTGAGAAAATCAATGTTAATATTTGGTACAGTAGCCTTTGTTTGCAATTACAGAGGTCAAACGTTTCTTGTAGTTTTTCACCAGGTTTGCACACACTGGAGGAGGGATTTTGGCCCACTCCTCCACACAGATCTTCTCTAGATCAGTCAGGTTTCTGGGCTGTCGCTGAGAAAAAATGATTTTTAATAAACAGCTTACCTGTAAAATCCTTTTCTTGAAGTACATCACGGGACACAGAGCGCATAGCCATTACACTTGGGTTATATGGGTACCTTCAGGTGATGGACACTGGTGTAATCAATTTCACAGGAAGTTTCCTCCCTATATAACCCCCTCCCACTGGGAGTGCTTCAGTTTTGTAGCAAGCAATTCCTCCAAGGTTACACAATGTTCCCCAAAAGAGGGGTGGGAGCTCTGTGTCCCGTGATGTACTTCAAGAAAAGGATTTTACAGGTAAGCTGTTTATTAAAAATCCTTTTTTCTTTATCGTACATCACGGGACACAGAGCGCATAGCCATTACACTTGGGATGTCCTAAAGCAATGCTCTATGAAGGGAGGGAGACCGTAAGGCCAAAAATAGCCAAACAAAAAATTATCAGGAAGTAAAGTAGCTCCACCAACAGAGAAAAGGGGGCGCGACCCGGACCAGAGGATTCTATACTGCTGCCCGTAGGACCGCCTGCCCAAATGCTGCGTCCGTACCCTTTGCAACGTCCAACTTATAAAATTTAGTAAACGTATGTACGGAAGACCAGGTTGCCGCCTTGCAAACCTGTGCCATAGAGATCTGATGGTGTGCCGCCCAGGAGGCACTCATGGCCCTCGTAGAATGGGCTTTAACTGATAAGGGAGGTGGAACGCGCTTCAGACCATAGGCCTGAAAAATCAGCTGCTTAATCCACCTAGCCAAGGAAGACTTGGCAGCCGGCTGACCCTTCTTGGGGCCATCCGGAAGAACAAAAAGCACATCTGTTTTCCGAATCTTCTCTGTAGCCTTGAGATAGACCCTCATGGCTCGAACCACGTCCAAAGTATGAAGCAGTCTTTCCTCTCTGGACTGGGGAGTAGGAAAGAAGGATGGTAGGACTAGGTCCTGATTCAAGTGAAAACTGGATATGACCTTAGGAAGGAAAGAAGGTTGAGGCCGCAGAACCACTCTGTCCTTATGCAGAATAAGGTATGGCTCCCTGCATGACAAGGCTGCCAGCTCGGAAACCCTTCTGGCCGAAGCCATAGCCACCAAGAAAACCAACTTTCGGGTTAGTAGCACAAGAGGGATTTCTGTCAGAGGTTCAAACGGCTGCCTTTGTAAAGCTGACAAGACCAGATTTAAATTCCAGGGGCAGAGGGGAGCTCTGATAGGGGGATTCACATGCAAGACCCCCTGCAAGAAGGTTTTCATAAGCGAATGGGTGGCCAAGGGTCTTTGAAACCATATCGATAAAGCCGACACCTGCCCCTTTAGAGTACTAAGAGCCAACCCTTTGTCAACGCCAACCTGGAGGAATCGCAAGATCCTGTCAATAAAAAACTTTTGAGGGTGCCATTTTTGAGACTCGCACCACTCCACATAGGTTCTCCAGACTCTGTAATAAATATTTCTAGAGACTGGTTTCCTAGCCTGAATCAACGTAGATATGACCTGAGCTGAGAGGCCTCTGCCCTTAAGAATTAGGGATTCAGCCGCCAAATTTAGCTGCTGTGAAGCAGGGTGGCAGATTGGCCCCCGAGACAGCAGATCTGGGCGCAGGGGGAGCGGCCACGGCGCCCCGACTGACATCCTCACGATGAGTGCGTACCAAGCCCCCCTGGGCCAGGCTGGGGCCACCAGGATCACAGGCCTGCGCTCCACCCTGATCCTCCGTAGAAGGCGGGGAATCATCTGCAGTGGAGGGAACGCATACAGGAGAGAAAACTGGTGCCAGGGGCAAACCAACGCATCGGTCCCGTAGGCCGAGGGATCCCTGGCTCGGGATATGAATTTGTCCAACTTTTTGTTGGATCTTGTTGCCATAATGTCCACATCTGGAACTCCGAATCTTTGGCAAATCTCTTGGAATACCTGGGGGTGAAGAGACCACTCCCCCGGGAGCAACTGTTGACGACTCAAAAAATCTGCTTGAGAATTGTCTATCCCTGGGATGAACACCGCCGAGATGCAGGGTACATGGGCTTCGGCCCATGAGAAAATCAGGTTTACTTCCCTTTGGGCCGCTAGGCTCCTCGTGCCCCCCTGGTGGTTTATGTATGCCACCGCAGTGGCATTGTCGGACTGTATCCTTACTGGCAGACCCTGAAGGGGGAGAGTCCAGGCGACCAGGGCCAGCCGAGCAGCTCTGATCTCTAGGATATTGATGGGAAGCAGTTTTTCTGCCTCTGATCACTGCCCTTGCTGGGTCTGTCCTTCTAGAACTGCCCCCCAACCTGACAGGCTGGCATCCGTGGCTACTATCTTCCACGTGATGGGGCAAAAGGATTTCCCCTTTGACAAATTTTGAGGGACCAGCCACCAGAACAGGCTGCGCCGGACTCCTGGGGAGAGAACTAACGGACGATCTAACGCCTGAATGGACTTGTTCCAAGCAGAGAGAATGGTTGCCTGGAGATATCTGGTATGGATCTGGGCGTAGGGCACTGCCTCGAAGGCGGCCACCATCTTCCCCAGCAGTCGCATACATAGGCGAATAGTCGGCCTCTTTTTGCCTAAGATCACTTGAACTGCTTGAGTTATTGATCTGACCTTTGCTTGAGGTAAAAATATCCTCTGGCAGTCTGTATCTAGCCGAAGGCCTAGATATTCCAACTGCTTTGTGGGTTTCAATATCGATTTTTCTTGGTTCACAATCCACCCGAATTCCTCTAGATGCCGAACTGTGCGAACTACTGCATGATTGAGGCTGGAAGCTGATCTGTCGATAACCAGAAGATCGTCCAGGTATGCCAGGACCAAAATGCCTTCTGTCCTTAGAACGGCTAGCACCGGGGCTAACACCTTTGTGAATACCCGCGGAGCTGTTGCCAACCCGAAAGGGAGGGCTACGAACTGGTAATGACGGTGATCTATCATAAAACGAAGAAACTTGTGATGTGCCGGGTAGATCGGCACATGCAGATACGCATCCTTTATGTCTATAGATGCTAGAAAGTCGACTTGATGTAGGCTGGCTGCCACCGAACGTATGGACTCCATACGAAAGGTCTGAATCTTTAGAAAGTGATTTAGGCGTTTGAGGTCTAAGATAGGCCTGACGTCGCCATTGGGCTTTGGTATTATGAAAAGGTTGGAGTAGAATCCCAGACCCCATTCCTGGGTTGGTACTTCTACAATTACTCCTTGGAGCAAGAGACGATCCAATGCTTTTACAAGAGAGGCCCTCTTTAATGGGTCGCTTGGAAGACTTGACCCCTGAAAATGAGGAGGGGGGACTTCCCGAAACTCTAGCTTGCAGTCCGTGGCTACCACGGACAGTACCCAAGAGTCGGGAATTCTGGCCTCCCACACTTCGGAGAAAAACCGAAGCCTTCCCCCCACCCAAGAGAGTGGGGGCGCCCCTTCATGAATCTGACTTGATGACTGGTTTAACCGGCTTGGCCATGGCCTCTTGCCTGCCGTGGCTTATCCTTGTGGGCGGCTATTAAATGCTGAACGCCCGGGAGGCCGTCGATACTGACGGGAAGTTGAAGGGGCCGAGCCTGCGAAGGCCTGTCGCTTAAACGCGGGCCCACGCGATCTTTTCTTGACAGGCAAGAAAGAACTTTTACCACTTGATATGGTCTGGATATATTTATCTAGGTCTTCACCGAATAGTCTCCCACCATGAAAGGGAAATCCTGCTAAAAGCCTTTTGCAGGGTGCCTCTGCTGACCAGTTCTTCAGCCACAAAAAGCGCCGCATATGAACCAATAGCAGAGATAAACAGGACGCCTGTTGAATGGAGTCCTTAATAGCATCTACTGCAAAGCAGAGAGCCCTTGGGAGGTCAGCCAATTCACGAGCTTGCTGAGCTGGTATGTCCCTTAATATTTGTTTAGTTTGATCCTTTAAAGCCTGACAAACGCCAATGGCTGCCACCGCTGGCTGAACCACGGCACCTACTGTGGTAAAAGAAGCCTTCAGTAGGGTCTCCAACTTTTTGTCGACTGGATCTTTAAACATCTGGACATTTTCAACCGGACAGGTCAGGGATTTATTTACGCAGGAAATGGCTGCGTCCACGGTAGGGAGTGCCCATTTCTTTGCAAATTCCTCTTCCATAGGATAGAGAATAGTGAACCTTTTAGGAGGGATAAAAATCCTATCAGGTCGAGCCCAATCCTGAAAAATCACGCTCTCCAGAAGGGGGTGAACCGGAAAAGACGCACCACTCAACGGTGCTTTCAAGGAACCTAAAGAGGATACTGCGGGGGCTAATTGTTCTGACACTGGAAGTTTAAAAGCAGTGCGAACCATATCTGTCAGAGACTGGATCCACAGGCTCTCCGCTTGAGAAGCCGAAAACATTTCATCCACAGTGGAACCCTCAATGTCTGAACCGTCGGGACTCGGGTCCGCTTGATCCCCCTGTGGGTCCAATTCCTCCGAAGAGAGGACCTCTGCATCTGAAAACACCAATCTAGGTGACGGGGATCTAGCCCGCTTGCCACCAGGCAAAGAGCGGGCAATTAAAGCAGTTAACCTTTCCTCTAGCCCACCCAGGGTGGTCGCTAGCATTTCTTCCGTAACGTAAACTGGAATGGGTTGATTGGGGGCCGCCTCTGCCCCTAGCACCCTCAATGGCTCCTGCAACATGCTGTTCGGTGGTCTATCTGGTGAGGGTGGGACCGCTAGAGCCTGGCCCAAATCCTCTGACCCCGATGGAGACCCCTTTAGTTTTTTGGTACTTTTTGCAGCCTTAGCTGGTCCTGATCCCTTGGGAGCCATTGCACAACCTTGAGACACCCCTAAAGCCAACACCCAACTGTTGTAGCTAGAAGTGAACCATTAATAAGAACAGGCTATGTTAAAATTTTTCCAAATTTTCATACGCCAGAGAAGGCGGCAATACCGAGGAAGTCCTGTGAGTATTGCCACACCAATGCCCGTTAGCTGGAGCCCAAGGTTGCACCGACTCAGATACTGCCAGATCTAAGGCTGAGTCCCTTTAAGAAAAAAAACCCTTTTTTTTTTCTGGTCAGTATGGAGCTAAGTCCAGACCTGAAGATCCACAAACCCCCACTGGGTGTCACTGTATAGCCAGAAATGTCTCAGCTGCGCGCTCTGTGTCCTCAGCCTCCTCTGCTTTCAGGAGGGAATGACCAGCCAGGAAATGCTTTGCTGCTTTAACTGAGACCTGACGCTGCTGGCCCGCCCCCCCCACGCACGCTGACGCTGTAAAAGGCGGCGCGCACGCGCCCCCCCCCACGCTGAAACCAACATGGAGGAAGCAGAAAGCAGAGGAGAAGCCTGGACCAGCGCTAGCAACCCAACAGACACCAGGCAAGACACTAATCTTATTGTAGTGCACACATAGAGGAAGCTGTCCCCATAGGCTTCCTAAGAAACAGGAGTTTTTCCAGCATTTCCTCCTTATAGCACGTGGGGCTGCAGTATCATGCTAGCAGGCAGATCTGGGGGGAGTAGCAAATACATATCTTTAAAAGCATACATATACCTACATCTGGGTAAACATTAGTACATCCCATCCTGCCTCAAAAGACATAGTGGAGATAGTGGCTGATGCACAAGCATTCCATTAGCCGACCCAGAACCCCCAGGGGGATACCTACTGTCGAACCAAGTCCCGCAGGTTCCCTCTTACCTGCTCCACGCCGCAGGGTATTGCAAAATGCAAGAGGCCCAATCTTCCCCCATCTCCGTGGGTATTGTCTTGGACCTTCAGGGACCGGGGTCCTGTGTTAAGGAACCCACACACCTGGACCTATATAGCATCCTGGCATCAGTAGCGTTTAGTTCTTGGAAGAGACTAAGGCACTGGAGCCCAGAATCCAGCCCTCCAAGGAGAGCATTATAGGCAAAACCCCACTCCAGCAGGGCCCGGGTACCATACACCTTGGCTTTGAAGCACTTCGGACGGATCCGGCTAGCTATCCTGGGTCCCGAGACCTCTGAGGGACAGCTAGACGTGACCAACACCTAAGACACTGGCGAAAAAACTGAAGCACTCCCAGTGGGAGGGGGTTATATAGGAAGGAAACTTCCTGTGAAATTGATTACACCAGTGTCCATCACCTGAAGGTACCCATATAACCCAAGTGTAATGGCTATGCGCTCTGTGTCCCGTGATGTACGATAAAGAAACACTGTTTGAAGATTCTCTATTGGGTTTAGGTCTGGAGACTGGCTAGGCCACGCCAGAACCTTGATATGCTTCTTACAGAGCCACTCCTTGGTTATCCTGGCTGTGTGCTTCGGGTCATTGTCATGTTGGAAGACCCAGCCTCGACCCATCTTCAAAGCTCTAACTGAGGTTGTTGCCCAAAATCTCGCAATACATGGCCCCGGTCATCCTCTCCTTAATACAGTGCAGTCGCCCTGTCCCATGTGCAGAAAAACACCCCCAAAGCATGATGCTACCACCCCCATGCTTCACAGTAGGGATGGTATTCTTGGGATGGTACTCATCATTCTTCTTCCTCCAAACACGGTTAGTGGAATTATGACCAAAAAGTTCTATTTTGGTCTCATCTGACCACATGACTTTCTCCCATGACTCCTCTGGATCATCCAAATGGTCATTGGCAAACTTAAGACGGGCCTTGACATGTGCTGGTTTAAGCAGGGGAACCTTCCGTGCCATGCATGTTTTCAAACTATGACGTCTTAGTGTATTACCAACAGTAACCTTGGAAACGGTGGTCCCAGCTCTTTTCAGGTCATTGACCAGCTCCTCCCGTGTAGTCCTGGGCTGATTTCTCACCTTTCTTAGGATCATTGAGACCCCACGAGGTGAGATTTTGCATGGAGCCCCAGTCCGAGGGAGATTGACAGTCATGTTTAGCTTCTTCCATTTTCTAATGATTGCTCCAACAGTGGACCTTTTTTCACCAAGCTGCTTGGCAATTTCCCCATAGCCCTTTCCAGCCTTGTGGAGGTGTACAATTTTGTCTCTAGTGTCTTTGGACATCTCTTTGGTCTTGGCCATGTTAGTAGTTGGATTCTTACTGATTGTATGGGGTGGACAGGTGTCTTTATGCAGCTAATGACCTCAAGACCCCCTGCTTATTATTATTTTTTGGCCCCTTGTTTTTTCTCATGCATGCATCCACAACGCATTGATTTGTATCCATATGTTTAACTATGTTACTTTTTCATATATTTTTTATTTTTTGTTTTTTGTCCAGCTTACGAAATTTGTTTCTCGTTTTGCTTATTTGCATTTATATTTACTTATGTGTTTTGTTGTTATAGAGAAAATAACTGTACAACTTTCCCTGATGAAGATAATTTTGAAACGCGTTGGAATAACTGTCCCTGCCCTTAGCCTTGTCCTGGGGCGTGGGATGATGTACAGTATTTCTCTACAAGCATGGTTTTAATTATAATAATCTTTTGATATTGTTCAAAGTATATTATTTAGTTTATGTAATTATTTTTGTAATAAATTTGTATTTTTCTATGACCTAGTTGTCAACCCTTATTATTGTTGCCCTGAAAATCCCACTCTTATAGAGGTATTCACATTCTTATGAATCAAGGGATGATGGCAACATCATGCCACCACATATGAGCCAACTGTTTTCATACAAATCGGGTGGACAATACACCCACATACCTCGTTTTAGGCTCATGTGTCGCGGCATGGATTCTATGTTTTCTCAGATATAATATTTATTGGATCTTGGATTATAATTGTCCTTACCTCTGCTAGGTTTCCTAGGAGGATGGACCCAGGACTAATGTAACTATCTCTACCTAGAAATTGTGTTTCTTTTTTCTTCCCCCTTTGGGGGACTAGGAGTTTTAGTTTGTTATTGTTTTTCTCGGTTAAGATCTTTTACCCCTTTTTTTGTCCGGTGTTCTGGGTGTGCCCCTCTGTCTTACTTGAACGTCATGGGGGATCTTAAGGGTGGCCAATGGGAGGAACTCATGTCCCAAATTGAAAAAAATTATCAAAGCAAGGAGCAACTTACATCTGACCTGGCATCCCTGTTCTTTAACCTCACTAAGGTATTAGAGAAAAAAGCAGCTCTACATTGGCACATACAGTCCATGGAGAGATACATTAGTGAGCACATAAATCCTATAGGATTACGTATCCAGATCTTCCCGATTTTGGATACAATAAGTAAGGAACTTAAAAGCAATTGGGAAGCAAGGCTAGATGAATGCTCCAAGAGTCTGATGCAGCTGTTGCAAAATGAATATAGACAACAACTCATAGTTCTGGATGAGGAAATTGAAACCATGTATAACAAACTCACTCCATTAAAAACCCAGGAGGAATACATACCGTTAGAGCAAAAGTTAAAAAATCATCTGGAAGGTTTCAGTAAATCAATCCTAATAAAAAAAGAAAAAAAGTACTGGAGGGATAAGAATGCTTTTCGTGAAGGGAGGGCATATAAGTGGAACAATAATAAAAAATTCAAAAATAACTTTAAGAAAAATCCGAAGGCCGACAGGGATGGTAAGAATAGGGATTACTCTTCCGATACACCTTCTAACTCTTCCTCCTCTATGTCTTCCAATACAGGGCGTGTTCCATCAAAGAGAAAAGGGACGTCTGCCATACAAAACACCGAAGGGGAGGTGAAACAAGTTAAGAAAAAGGCTTTGACTGCCTCACAGACGACCTTGCCACAAAATAGAAATACCATACCCCTTGGTGAAGGTACCATGGGGGATTCAGGGGATATTCCACCTAGTAGGAATAGGCTTTTCCCAAAAAAGGATATTGGGACTATTCCCAAGGTTCCACGGACAATACTCGATAATTTTTTGGACAAGAGGGGGAACCCGCTGGTACCCCCAACATTGATGGAAATTCCCCCAACCTCCCTGAAGGGACAGGAGGGGGCCTTAATATTATAAATCTCTCGTCACATAATCTGACTTCCATTGAACATGAAGTATTGTCTTTTGGGCTTTCCTTTTGTCCGAACAGTGGCATGGACGCCTTTGATGCAGTCAAAGATATCTACCTTTTTGCCCGTAGGCTCTTCTATAAGAGCCTATATGCCAAACATGTGGACCATACCAAAGATTTAGCACCCAATCTTAAAGCAGCAGATTTTAGAGCCCTTAGGGATCTCAATCTCCTGCTACAGGAAAACTCCACCCTTGATGGAGCCTGGGACGATGAGATTTGGGAAGAGATAGAAGAAGAACATCAGGACCAGAAAGATCGCAAAGTAAAATTCAAACGGAAATCAAATAAGTTCCCATTGTTGAATCAAAATCCAGCTATTTCCCTCTTCGTCAGGCAGACCTCCAAGGAGCTAGAAACAATGAAAAAGGAAAATGTCCACTCTAATTTAAGCCCAGTACAACAACATGCACTCAAAACTCTGAGAAATCTCCCAGGGGTGACAATAAAGGCCTCCGACAAAGGGGGTAATGTTGTCCTTATGGACAACACCAACTATGAGAGGATGTGCCTAAAAATCTTAAATAACAAACAATGTTATCGGAAGATTTCCCCGGCTCAGGCCGATGGCTTCAACAAAGATTTTTACTCCCTTGTTGATGATTTCTTTTATAGAGGAGTGATCATAAAAGATCTTTGGGAATTTATTCGTATTCAACACCCTAGGCAACCCACTATGTATGCCCTACCCAAAGTTCACAAAAGTCTCTCAGACCCTCCAGGTAGACCGATCATCTCAGGCAATGGCTCTATCTCAGAAGGGGTCAGTCAGGTCATAGATCAATATTTAAGACCACATGTTCTTGATCTACCCTCTTACACAAAAGATACAATACATCTATTACAGATGCTTGAGGATCTGACCATTCCCGGAGATGCTTGGTTGGTTACTATAGATGTTGAAACCCTATACAACAGCATTCCCCATGATCTGGGATTGAAGGCTGTTGGGCAGGTCTTAAAACAACGGCCAACTACTGACTGGAAGTTCAATACATTTATTCTAACTATGTTGGAATTTATTTTGCACCATAACACCTTTCTCTTCCAGGGCTCCCACTACCTCCAGGTACAGGGTGTGGCAATGGGAACGTGCTGCGCACCTTCCTATGCCAACCTGTACCTGGGGGAGTGGGAGCGGGATTTCCTCCTGGGAGAGAATGCATCTATGTGCGCCGCCAGCATTCTCATGTGGCAGCGCTACATTGATGATATCTTCATTATTTGGGACGGACCAGAGGAGGGTCTGGCTGAGTTATTGAAACTCATGAATCATAATGATTTCAATCTCTTCTTCACAATGTCCCATAGTCAGTTAGAAATCAGCTTTTTGGACATTACTATTAAAAAAGATTTAGAGGGTACAATTAGTTCCACTCTTTTTCGAAAAGAGACAGCGGGAAACACGATACTGCACGCTACTAGTTCCCACCCAGAACCCCTAAAAAAATCAATTCCATACAGTCAATTCCTTAGGATTAGGAGAAACTGTTCTTTGGACAATGACTTTCACAACCAATGTGATGCCTTGGCTCTTCGTTTGTTCGCTAGAGGCTATACAAAAACCTGCCTTAAAAAAGCGTTCAATAGAGTTAAAGATATAAATAGGAGGAGCTTGATTTTTAAAACCAAGCTCCGTCCTACTAATCCCGAAGAGCAGAATTCGAGAATTATTTTGTGTTTTTCAAATGAACATACACGGATAAGAAAAGTTATCTCTAAATTCTGGCCCATACTTACAGAAGATCCTATTCTTCGGAATCTCATTTCAGAGAAACCACAACTTACCTTTAAAAGAGCTAATTCACTCGGGACCATGTTGGTTCAAAGTGAATACAAGGGAAATAGCAAGAAGGATCCATGTAAGACTTTTGGAACATTCCCGTGTGGGCAATGTTCTCAGTGCAAGGTCATAGGAAGAAGAACTACATTGGCATTGCCCAATGGAGAGACCTTTGCTCTTAAACATTATGCCAATTGTAAAACACGGGGGGTTATATATCTGATGCAGTGTCAATGCAACGCATTTTATGTGGGAAAGACCAAACAGCCCCTTCAGAAGAGAGTGGAAAAACATATGTATTCAATGGGGATAGGCAATCTATATCTGCCCCTGGGGAGACATGTGGCCAAGGAACATGGCTATCATATGCCCAAAGTCAACTTTACAGTCCTGGATAGACTACATATCCCTCTCCGTGGGGGGGATTGGAATAAGGTTCTCCTCCAGCGCGAAATGCGCTGGATTCGACGCCTTAAAGCCACAACCCCACCGGGACTTAACGAAATGGAGAGTTTCAGGCCCTTTCTTGAAGGCTTCAGTTCTGGCAAAACTGACTAGTACTAGTGTGGTGTTTGAGGTCCCATATATTCCCTTTATTGTTATTTATACCTCCTTTGATGAGGTAACTACTCTTCCTCCGATCTCCCTCTCTTTCTTTCTTCCTCCCCCCTCCTTTTCTCTCTCCCTCCCCCCTCTTTCCCCTTCTCCACCACCTTCTTCACCCTGGGATGCTGTCCCTATCCTTCCCCAGATGGGATCTGTACGTCTGAGGGATGCCCCCTTTTTGATACTCGGACTTTAATTGGCTACATCATTCCCGGGACTTGAGAAAACTGGGATTTGTTATATATATGTGTGTATATAGATTTTTTCTTGAAATGTATTGTTTGGTTTACACTTCGAGTTTTTTTTTTTTTTTTTGGTGCAACATATACTTAAAAATGTGGCTATACATGGTGCTATGTGGATGCATCCCATCTGACATTGAGGCTTTTCCCTATTTTGTAACATCCTTTGGATATGCTATGTCCCTTCCCGTTTGTGGCAGAGTATTGGTAAGTTCCCTTCCCTTGTGTCTTGGATATGTCTCCCTCTCAAGGGGACCTCTTTCCATCCACTGCCGGGGGAGACTAGCACTTTTTGTGCTTTTACAGTCCTCTGGGCGATTTTCTTCCCGAGGGCTCTCTTCCCGGCAGTGGTGACGTTTTCTCTCCTTTCTTTCGAAAGATGGGGACTCCAATTTTTCCCATCTTTCTTTTTCCTTTTTTTAGGTGAACCTATCATCGTTCCCATGTCCTGGATACACAGGGATATCTATACCATCGTTGTTTCTCAAACTCTCCCCACTCAAATGTTGCATGGTATTAAGATTCCTTTTTTTTATTTTTTCTGTTTTCTGTCTCGTTGTCTTGCTGCAATTTGTAAGATAAATAAATGCCTGGTGTATCCTAACTTTCTGTGCAGACATTGATGTCTGCCGGATACACCAAGGATGACGCATTGACAGATAGTATTTTTGTCCTGCTTTAATCTGCAGGATAAATAAATGCTTTTCAGCTTGACCTTTTGTGCAGACACTAGTGCCTGCCGGATATACCAAGGATGACGCATTGACAGACAGGATCTTCCGGTCCTGTGGAATTCCGGAAATGTCCGTTTTAGAATCAGACACACATGGGCAGCGTCACACTGACGTGATTTCGGCTGGACGCGATGAGGTCGGCTGGACGCGATGATGCCTGCGTTCTGAATGTCGTATTTGATTGGTGCAGGGACGGGAAGGCGTTCCCTGCATCCATCATTACTAAGCTATTTCATTCACATGTGGGAATTCGATGTCTTCCTTTGTGGATAATGAGGTAAGGGTGGAGTTTGGGAGCTTATCACCTGTACCCAGGTAAGTATTTAAGGACGTCAGGGGGGTTCTGATTCAGCACACTTTTTTTCATCATTTGAAGAAACTTAGAGGACGGATGGAGTCCTTTCCATCCAGCTCTCATCAGCTTTTTCTTTGAAACTTCTTTGCTGAAACTGCTTTTTGGCCAAACTTGGAGTGACTGGAGCATCCTTCTCTCCCTGTAATTGGTGAGTTTCCTTTCCCGTTTTTTATAGCCCCCCTTTTTGTGGTCTCTCTCATATATGGGGTGCTTTCTATAATAGACTTTTTTGTCTTTATATATACATATTCTAATGTATTTAGTGTCCAATAATTGCTTATATGCTTTTATTTGACCATTATAGCTGGAAATATCTTTGGCTTTAATGCTGATCAGGAAGTTGAATTTATTCATATTATTTTTCCACCCCCCATGGAGTGGGGGTCCCTGGAGATGGGAGACATTTTTTTCCTGGACGCATAGGGCACCATCCGACTCTGCCGCTACGGTGGTTTTTGGGACATTCATATCTGCACTGGGATAAATGCAGGAGTGTTGTATAGAAAGGGTGAGTCTTTTTTCTTTCCTTTCTTTTCTTTTTAAGATCACATTCCTTTTTCCTTATCCCCTAGACCCCCTGCTTATTATTATTTTTTGGCCCCTTGTTTTTTCTCATGCATGCATCCACAACGCATTGATTTGTATCCATATGTTTAACTATGTTACTTTTTCATATATTTTTTATTTTTTGTTTTTTGTCCAGCTTACGAAATTTGTTTCTCGTTTTGCTTATTTGCATTTATATTTACTTATGTGTTTTGTTGTTATAGAGAAAATAACTGTACAACTTTCCCTGATGAAGATAATTTTGAAACGCGTTGGAATAACTGTCCCTGCCCTTAGCCTTGTCCTGGGGCGTGGGATGATGTACAGTATTTCTCTACAAGCATGGTTTTAATTATAATAATCTTTTGATATTGTTCAAAGTATATTATTTAGTTTATGTAATTATTTTTGTAATAAATTTGTATTTTTCTATGACCTAGTTGTCAACCCTTATTATTGTTGCCCTGAAAATCCCACTCTTATAGAGGTATTCACATTCTTATGACCTCAAACAGGTGCATCTAATTTAGGATAATAAATGGAGTGGAGGTGGACATTTTAAAGGCAGACTAACAGGTCGTTGAGGGTCAGAATTCTAGCTGATAGACAGGTGTTCAAATACTTCTTTGCAGCTGTATCATACAAATAAATAGTTAAAAATTCATAAATTGTGATTTCTGGAATTTTTTTTTGATTATGTCTCTCACAGTGGACATGCACCTACGATGACAATTTCAGACCCCTCCATGATTTCCAAGTGGGAGAACTTGCAAAATAGCAGGGTGTTCAAATACTTATTTTCCGCACTGTATGTCAATATGGACCAAAATCTCTGAGGAATGTTTCCAACACCTTGTTGAATCTATGGCACGAAGAGTTAAAGGGGTTGTAAAGGAAACATTTTTTTTCCCTAAATAGCTTCCTTTACCTTAGTGCAGTCCTCCTTCACTTACCTCATCTTTCGATTTTGCTTTTCAATGTCCTTATTTCTTCTGAGAAATGCTCACTTCCTGTTCTTCTGTCTGTAACTCAACACCGTAATGCAAGGCTTTCTCCCTGGTGTGGAGAAAGCCTCTTAAGGGGGGAGGGGGCGAGCAGGAGTGTCAGGATGCACACTAACACACAGCTTCTTTCTCTATCTGCAAAGTAGATAGCGTCCTCCCCCTCCCCCTCAAGAGGCTTTCTCCACACCAGGAAGAAAGCCTCGCATTACGGTGTTGAGTGAAGCCCCATACACACTATCAGTTTTCCTGACGGTTTTCTCTTCAGGTTTACCAAAACCATGTAGTACAAGGGCCTGCCTGATTGCATACAAATTGAAACTCTTGAGGTGTGACCTCATATTAGATGGTTTTGGTAAACCTGAAGAGAAAACTGTCAGGAAAACTGATAGTGTGTATGGGGCTTTACAGACAGGAAGTGAGGATTTCTCAGAAGAAAAAGGGACATTTAAAAGCAAAATTGAAGCATGAGGTAAGTGAAGGAGGACTGCACTAAGGTAAAGGAAGCCATTTAGGGAAAAAAAAAAAAATTCCTTTACAACCCCTTTGAGGCAGTTCTGAAGGCAAAAGGGGTTTCAACCCAGTACTAGCAAGGTATACCTAATAAAGTTGCCAGTGAGTGCATATACCTTGTGCTGGTACCAGCTGGCCTAATTAAAATATGTCCTCTGCCCCTCCCCCTGAAGTTTAAGGGGGACAGAGGCTTTTGGATTTCAACTAGAACAGCTAGCATCAGCACAAGGAGCCATCCCTTGTGCAGCTGTGCATTGCAACCAGTCACGCAGGAAATTACATTTATATGGGGTGTTCACAGAAAATGACATTTCTACGGGGTGTTCTGTACACTAGTGGTCCCGAACCTTTTTGGCACCGGGGACCGACGTTGTGGATGAAAATTGTGCCAAGGCCTGGGCGGGGGTGGGTCTGGGTGACAATGCGTTTTTTCGTGGCCAATTTGTCAGGAAATGGCTGGTGTTAGCACTTCAATCATCACAACACCATGGTTAAAATGGTGTCAGGATGATTGAAGCGCATTATTTTTATTATTATATTGTAATATAAAATTAAATAGTTAAACGCACTATAATGCAGAATTTGCCACCAGAATCTGTAGCTTGTCACTTGCCACCAAATGCAGCTTGTCACAGTGCCTGTCACCAGATGCAGATTGCCACAGCCACATGTCACCAGATGCTGATGGCCACAGTCACATGCCACCAGATGCAGATTGCCACACGCCACCAGATGCAGATTGCCACACTTACTTGCCACATGCCACCAGATGTAGATTGCCACAGTCACTTTCCACATGCCACCAGATGCAGATTGTCACATGCCACCAGATGCAGATTGCCACATGCCACCAGATGCAGATTGAAACATGCCACCAGATGCAGATTGAAACATGCCACCAGATGCAGATTGCCACATGCCACTGTCTCCTGCCACCTAGATGTATTGTCACTAAGCACAGTGAGTTCCGTGTGAGAGAACAGTGGTGATGCGGGGCGGGCAGTGGGAGATGATGTGTTGAAATAAATCTGCGCAAGTATATTTAAAAACACCAGTGACAGCAAAAGTATTTGGTATTGGACTAGGTATGGTTGAAGGTGATCAGTGGACAGCTGCCTCTACTAATTGCTTCCACCTAAGAAGAGTTGGCGCTGGTCCTACGGAGCCAAATGCTCCATTAAAGAGGCTCCTAGTGTAAGGTGCAATGTGCAAAATATACACAAAGTGCTAAACGATCCAAAGTGCCAACTGCCTATGTAAACTACTAGAATGATTCCACAGTATATCATAAATGCAGCTATGAAAATAAATAAAAAAAATCAACAACAAGTGGGACACAATCATGAAGTGGAACGAAAGTTATTGGATATTTAAACTTTTTTAACAAATAAAAAACTGAAAAATTGGGAGTGCAAAATTATTCAACCCCCTTAAGTTAATACTTTGTAGTGCCACCTTTTGCTGCGATTACAGCTGTAAGTCGCTTGGGGTATGTCTCTATCAGTTTTGCACATCGAGAGACTGAAAATTTTTGCCCATTCCTCCTTGCAAAACAGCTCGAGCTCAGTGAGGTTAGATGGAGAGCGTTTGTGAACAGAAGTTTTCAGTTCTTTCCACAGATTCTCGATTGGATTCAGGTCTGGACTTTGACTTGGCCATTCTAACACCTGGATATGTTTATTTGTAAACCATTCCATTGTATATTTTGCTTTATGTTTTAGATCATTGTCTTGTTGGAAGACACATCTCCGTCCCAGTCTCAGGTCTTTTGCAGACTCCATCAGGTTTTCTTCCAGAACGGTCCTGTATTTGGCTCCATCCATCTTCCCATCAATTTTAACCATCTTCCCTGTCCCTGCTGAAGAAAAGCAGGCCCAAACCATGATGCTGCCACCACCATGTTTCACAGTGGGGATGGTGTGTTCAGGGTGATGAGCTGTGTTGCTTTTACGCCAAACATAACGTTTTGCATTGTTGCCAAAAAGTTTGATTTTGGTTTCATCTGACCAGAGCACCTTCTTCCACATGTTTGGTGTGTCTCCCAGGTGGCTTGTGGCAAACTTTAAACTACACTTTTTATGGATATCTTTAAGAGATTTCTTTTTGCCACTCTTCCATAAAGGCCAGATTTGTGCAGTAGACGACTGATTGTTGTCCTATGGACAGAGTCTCCCACCTCAGCTGTAGATCTCTGCAGTTCATCCAGAGTGATCATGGGCCTCTGATCAGTCTTCTCCTTGTATGAGCTGAAAGTTTAGAGGGACGGCCAGGTCTTCATAGATTTGCAGTGGTCTGATACTCCTTCCATTTCAATATTATCACTTGCACAGTGCTCCTTGGGATGTTTAAAGCTTGGGAAATCTTTTTGTATCCAAATCCGGCTTTAAACTTCTCCACAACAGTATGTCGGACCTGCCTGGTGTGTTCCTTGTTCTTCATGATGCTCTCTGCACTTTAAACGGACCTCTGAGACTATCACAGTGCATGTGCATTTATACAAAGACTTGATTACACAGGTGGATTCTATTTATCATCATTAGTCATTTAGGTCAACATTGGATCATTCAGAGATCCTCACTGAACTTCTGGAGAGAGTTTGCTGCACTGAAATTAAAGGGGCTGAATAATTTTGCACGCCCAGTTTTTCAGTTTTTTATTTGGTAAAAAAGTTTGAAATATCCAATACATTTTGTTTCACTCCATGATTGTGTCCCACTTGTTGTTGATTCTTCACAAAAAATTACAGTTTTATATCTTTATGTTTGAAGCCTGAAATGTGGCAAAAGTTTGCAAAGTTCAAGGGGGCCGAATACTTTCGCAAAGCACTGTGTATATATATATATATATATATATATATATATATATTTATTTTTCACAAAAGTGGCGTTACCCTTTCAGTGGTAACAGAACCATTAAAAAAGATATTGCCATTTTGTGTAAGTTGGCTACAGACTTGTTGCACAAAGCCCTCATGCATTGAAACAAAGGGGACTTTACAATTTTCAGGTGAAATCTGAGCACATTTTTGTTTCTTTTCATAGAGGAAACAATGTTCATGAATCTGTCTCTCTAACCATGTACCAGGGAACACCAGAGTCTCCAGTACAGCCCTGTTCCTCCTAAAACTGTTGCATATTCAAAGACATACCACGGACACAGTAGCTTATACACCGCAACATTTGTATAAGTGACTTTAAGAAAATGAAAGCAAGCTGGTCTCTGGGGAAGACACAGAACAATCATTTACTTGTGCTGCTGGCTAAGCTAACTTTTGGCAATAGGTTTTGAAACTTTTTTTTTTCTGCTCACAAGTGAAATCTTGCAACATATGTCATAATTTCCCTTTATAAATGGATACTAAGTACTATGGGCCAGATTCAGGTACAAATGCCTATTTTTAGGCACCGTAACTTACAGCGCCAGGTTCCTTATTCAGAAACAACTTGCGCCGTAAGTTACGGCGGCGTAGTGTAAATGTGTCAGCGTAAGCCCGCGCAATTCAAATGTGGAAGATGGGGGCGTGATTTATGTAAAATCATCGTGACCCCACGTAAATGAAGTTTTTTTTTTAACGGCGCACACGCCGCCCGTGGAAGTATCCCAGTGCGCATGCGCGAAAATCACGTCAGAAATACTCATTGATAATGACGTGAACGTAACTTACTCCAAGCCCCATTCTAAATCGGCTTACGCAAACGACGTACAATACGACGCTGTCCCGACGTCCATACTTAACATTGGCTGCGCCTCATATAGCAGGGTCCGACACCTTACGTAAACGACGCAAATAAATACGCCGGCCACAACTATATTTGTGAATCGGCGTATCTACCTAATTTACATATTCAACGCGTAAATCGACGGAAGCGCCACCTAGCGGCCAGAGTAAATATGCAACTAAGGCCGCATACACACGACCACAGATTTGAACAGATCTGTCTGCTGGGCTGTTTTGGTTTGATCGCTGTACACACGATCAAACTAAAATCCCCTCCGGCAGACAGCGCGGTGATGTGGCGATGACGTTGACGCCGCCACGTCACCGCACCAGGAAGTAAAACACTTCCGCGCATGCGTCGAATCCATTCGACGCATTTGCGAGCAGATATGTTTGCTGGTTAGCGTACTAACCAGCAGACATGTCGGACGGACGGATTCCCAGCAGACAGATTTTAAAGCATGCTTTAAAATCTGTTGGCTGGCCAAATCTGTCTGTCCGCCCGTACACATGATCGAATCTGTCTGCTGAAACGGTCTGTCAGACCATTTTCAGCAGATAGATTTGATCGTGTGTACGTGGCCTGAGATACGAGGGCGTAAGAGACTTACGCCGCTCGTATCTTAGCTAAATTCCGGCGTATCTTGTTTTCTGAATACAGAAAAAAGATACGCCGCCGCATCTTAGAAATTACGCGGTGTATCTCGAGACACGCCAACGTATATTGTTTCTGAATCTGGCCCTACATGTTTATTCCTTGTATAGAGAATTTCAACTAACACACAGATCTTGCATACCTCAACTGTACAGGGTATTTAAAGCAGAGGTCCACCCTAAAGAAAAATAATTACATAAAAAGGCCCACATTTTTTTTTTATTTACTTACCAGAAATTGTGGTTGCTAGGAAGATCTTCCTAATCTGCCTCTGCCTAGTCCGTGGCAGGTCTTCTTCCTCAAACCTCCTTGTGTTGTCTGCTGGGGAATGGAGCGCGGTGTCTTCTGGGAACTGCATGTATCCCAGAGAACAGCCACCAATTCATTACATATTGTGTGACTTGCGTATGCGCAGTAGGAAACCGGCAGTGAAACCGCAAGGCTCCACTGCCTGTTTCCCTTAGTGAAGATAGCGGCGCCGAGACCTGCCACGATCGACGGATCGGCCTCGGGGGGCTAACATCGCATGCACCTGGGACAGGTAAGTGTCCTTATTAAAATTCAGCAGCTACAGTGTTTGACGCTGGAACACCGCTTTAAGAATGTCAGATTGTTTAACCAGACACTGTTTTAGGTTATGTTAGAATGATTAATTATAACCAAAATAGTAGTTACACATAATTATCTCGCAAATGGTCAGTATACAATTTAGTATCTTACCCTTGCACGATTGATCACCACAACTGATTACTCAGAGTTCAAAGAGCAAAGTACTAAGTGCAGTTACCTACAGCTAACAAACAGAATTCACCAGGGGCGGACTGACAACTCATGGGGCCCTCAGGCAATAGGAGATTATGGGGCCACACAGTATACACACACACAGTATACATACACACAGAATACACATACACACACTGAAAAGGTACTGGAGAGGTGGGGCAGCTATAATCTTGGGATTTCTAAAAAAAACACAGATCTTTACATACTTTCCCTGATTTTACTGAGGCTGGCAACCCTGATGGGGCCCCCCTAGTGGCTGGGGCCCTCGGGCGGTGCCCGAGTGCCTGAATGGTCAGTCCGCCCCTGGAATTCACTGTACTAAATACATAATAGATTTGAATTTGCTGATATGGGTATATATCCCTGAATCCTATAGTACATGCAAACTAAATCAATAAAACATTATATAAGCATTAGTAGGTGATTGTGATTTCAAATGCAAGATTTCATTTTAAAATTTGCAGGTTTCAATAAAATGCTGTAATATCTTGTAATCTTTCCATAAAGGTCCTTGTTCAGACATTTCCTGTCATAGAATGACATTACTCTGTTCCTGTTCTTCAGCTCCCGCGTTGTCACCCTGTCACAAATTCCAGATGAAGACGTCTGGGCTGTCTGCCTGTCAGCATCTGGAAACCCTTCCTGTGAAATACCACACATCCATTGCTGGAGTGCATTAATAAACATGAAGTTGCTGCAAATAGGCTGCAGGAGATCACCAGTGCTGAGATGAAAAAAGAACTAAGAAAATAAAAACTAGCATTTTTTATAAAGTGCTCCAGCAAACTAGAGTTTTTTCCTCATTTAGGGTTTACATCTACTCCACATTACTCGCCTTTTCTCCCGGGATGTAATGCCAACTTAGTCCCACTTTGGTGCCAACATCTTTGCTCAGTCTTCCTTCAAATTCAACATCTTTGGCCATCTTAATTGCACAGGCTAGAGTAATATAACTCCTATGCATGTGTAAGGAAGTTAATTCATGCCAACAATGTACTTTTGTACTTTTGCAAAGTAAAAAGGTAAAAAGCTCACAACAGGTCTAATTTTTAACATAGTCTGCGCATTGTCTGTGAAGATTCAATAAAACACAGGAAATTCCATACATTTAGAATAGTGTGCTGTAAGCACGTAAAACAACACCAGCAATTGTCAGTGTATTCCCAGCAATTCAAAGACACATTTTACTGTCCTGCAGGAAAGGTGAGTTGAAATGCATCAATCTGTATTTTTCCTAGCACACTATAGTGCTAACAATGATGTTTTAAATGACACCATAAACTTATGTCACATGACAAACACAATGATGTCAATGCATGGATATTCACTGGGGTTTCTCTTAACAAGCAGGTCACATATGTGAATATCATGCCCATAAAATTATACATACATTCACAGTGATTTCTACAAAAGAATGTTACAAGTTTGTTCCTTAACCACTTCAATACCGCACATAGACATATGACGTCCACAGAGGGGAGCTCCCATCCCGGGTGGACGTCATATGACGTCCTGTACTTTGTGCAGTGATATCTGAATGATGCCTGCACCTAGAGGCATAATTCAGATATCATTGTTTTCCGGCGGCGATCCTGCACACCATAGGAATGATCATAGCGGCGCCGCTTGATCGTTCTTATAGGCGGTGGGAGGGGACATCCCCCCTCCCACCGCTATCCGGTGCTTCTTCAGGCTCTCCCGTGCCGTCGGGGGCCCGGAGAAAGAATCGTCGAGTGCTGTATAGGAAGCATACAGATGACTGGTGACCAGATGGTCACCAGTCATCTCTATGAGGCCGTGTACACACGGCAGAGAACCTCGACGGGCAGAACACATCGTTCCGCCCGTCGAGGTTCCCTGCCGGCCGTCTAAATCGGCGACCCGCCCGTCGGGAATGGCAACCAGCCATTCTTCCAGGCGGGCCGTCGAGCAAATAGAGAGCGTGCTCTCTATTTCAGCTCGACGGGCTTCCTGACGGGAAGCTCGCCGAGAGCGTACACACGGCCGAGGTCCTCGCTGGAATGCAGCTTCCAGCGAGGTTCTCGCTGGTTTCCAGCGAGAACCTCGGTCGTGTGTACACGGCCTGACCGTCGGAGGCCCGGGCGTGATGAGATGACATCACGCCCTGGTACCGGAATGTAAAGCATGAGATCGTTTTTTTTTTTTGGGCTAACTTTACTGTTTTGTTATTTTTTAATTAATGAAACCATTTTTTTTTCCCCCAAAAAAAAGGCATATGAAAAATTATTGCGCAAATACCGTGCAAGATAAAAGGTTGCAATGGCCGCCATTTTATTCCTTAGGGTGGCTGCTAAAAAAAATATATATATAATGTTTGGGAGTTCTGAGTAATTTTCTAGCAAAATAATGATGATTTGTACATGTAGGAGAGAAGTGCCAGAATAGTCCCGATATGGAGGTGGGTATAAAAGCCCTGTATTAAAGGGGTTAAATTGTACCCCACTTCCAAGCAATGTTTCCTGTTCCTATTTCTGCCGTGAAAGATCTGTGTGCTAAGTATATCATTTGTTTCATTCTCATAGGGGAGAAAAGACTTGGGACATCTGAGGACACCAGGAACCCCACACCTCATGAAGGAGGGGAAGAGAGGACACCCCAACCTGAAGATGTGGAACAAGTGGTTGAAATTGTCACCACATAACATACTCACACGCAATGACTTATGTGCTAAAGACCCAGTTACCCACCAGTTTTCTAGGACACGAATCCATCATTTCCACGTGAAACATCCTAACGCAAGCTACTCACTACATACTGAGGTATGGTCATACCTCTTGACTAATCACAACGTGCCTAAAGGCCTATCGTGGTTCTATCACATACTACAAAACAACTCTAGTCGTACCAAGACCTCTAATATGGTAAACTGGGAGAGAGACTTGGGGTCGGTCCATTCTGTAGACGAATGGAAACGGGCTATCGGCACCTGCTACAAATTCACACACTGCACTGGCCACTGGGACATTATGTTGAGGACATTACATAGATCATACATGACTCCTGTTAGAATGTCTATGATCTTTCCCACAGAAACCAGTGACTGCTGGAGACTATGCGGATCGAGAGGAAATATTTTCCATATCTTATGGGAATGCATAGGCATCCGCAGCTTTTGGCGTGAAGTATTCAAATTGATCTCATCAATTACTGGTTTTTTTATTGCTCCGTCACCCCAATTAGCTCTTCTTTTTTTGAATATACAATCTATCCCTATGCAATTTAGAAGTATCACAACTTACGTCCTATTAGCTGCCAGGCTTACGATCACATCTAAATGGAAATCTACTTTGGTCCCCAATGTAAGTGAGGTCATACAACGGGTGAAAGTTCAACACTCATACGAAAAATTCTTCGCTATTCAATCCCAGACGGTGTCCAGGTTTCGAGACTTCTGGGAACCCTGGACATCGAGATTCCAGGAATGATTCTTAATTGCATCCCTTTAATCTAAGACTGAAATGGCTATCCCGGCAGATAGGCTAGTTAACTTTCCTACCAACTCTAGTGTAGATCCTCAGGTCCCCCCCCCCCCTCTTTTTCACCCCTTATGTCTCCTCCCTCTCTTTTCCTGTCCCCTTCCTCTCTCTCCCCAATTTCTCCTCTTATTTTCCATGTTTCTTCTTATCACTGTATTTTTTATTTTTTATTTTTGTTACTTCAATTTTGGTTTATTCGGTCCTATTAGTGGACGATATAACCCGGTTCATCTCTTGGGTGCTATGTTACTTTGCAACTACAATTTGGGTTGCATTACTATACGAAGCCACTTGTTTAATGAATAGGTTTGTTTATTGCTAAGAGCAGATTCGACTTACTTAAATCTGGGATGGTTCGTGTGGGCTCCCGCTCGGAGGCCCTGCGTTGGGGGGGTGGCGCCCACATTTAGCAGTAGGGCGTGCTCCCCCGTGCGTGGTGCAGCCGTGGCGGGAGTGCCCGCGAATCTGGAGTCAAGCTTAAATATTTGTTTATATCTTTTATGATACCCACCTACGTAGTGTGCAGAAAATTCTAGTTGGTTCTGTATTAACAAAGGTTGATCATTGTATTTGTTTACGCTGTTTTGTACAACGGTGAAGTGTCACTCTATTTTTGAACCAATAAAAATATTTGAAAAGAAATTGTCACCACAACAGGTCAGTGTCTAACACCACAGATTCAGGTAAGAGATGTAGGCCTGCATATTTTTAATACATGTTTTTTTTTTTTCCTTTGGGTGATGTGCAGGGCAGGACTTAGGGTGGTGGGGGCCCCTGGGCTTGAGTGTTGACGGGGCCCCCTGGAGCGAGGGGGGGTCATAGTTGTTGAGCGGGGGGGGGGGAGCGAATTGAAGTTGTTGAGCGGGGGTGCGCATTAATGTTGTTGAGCGGGGGGCGGGGCGAATTGAAGTTGTTGAGCGGGGGGGCATTAAAGTATCTGTGCACAGAATAAAAATAAAGAAGTAATATATATATATATATATATATATAAAAAGGGGGGTAGCCACCCGGGGCCCTGGGGATCTCTGGGCCCTATAATAAAAAAATAAAAAATAAACCTCTGGGCCCTTTAATAATAAAAAAAAAAAACATTTATAAAAAATATAAAGAAAATGTAAATATTTTTATAAAAAAAAGGGGGGGTTGCCATCCGGGGGCCTGACCTCTGGGCCCTTTAATAATAATAATAAATATATATATATATATATATATATATATATATATATATATATATATATATATATATATATATATATATATATATATATATATATATATATATATATATATATATATATATATATTAGAGCTGCACATTAATCGTCGTATTATTCCCGTTGCGATTCTTGATACAGGGTTTCACATTCTTTCACATGAAAAGAATTTTCTCTCTGCACTTTGGTATGCAAAGAATTTCCTGTCTGCTCTCAGCCAAAAGTCAGTCTGGGCAATCTGCCAAGTTTTGGAAACATTCTTTATCAGTGGAAAGTTAAGTCTAAACATTGTATCTCTTCAAAGAAATAAACTTCTTCTGTATGTAAATTAGGAATTTTTAACCACTTAAACACCAAACCTTTTTCTGACAGCTCTTTTCAAGTTAAAATCATTATTTTTTTTTGCTAGAAAATTACTTAGAACCCCCAAAGATTATATAACTTTTTAGTAAAGTCCCTGGCCTAGAGAATAAAATGGTGGTTGTTGCAATATTTTATGTTGCACTGTATTTGCGCAGCAGTCTTTTTAAATGCATTTTTTTGGAAATACTTTAATGAATTAAAAAAAAAAAAACTAGGCAGTAAAGTTAGCCCATTTTTTTTTTTTTTGTATAAATGTAAAAGATTTTACGCCGTGAGAATCGTGATCTTCATTCTAGGCAAAAAAATTGTGATTCTCATTTTGGCCAGAATCGTGCAGCTCTAATATATATATAAACATATTTTTTTATAAAAAAATAAATAAAAAAAGGAAGGGTTGCTGTCCGGGGCCCTGGGGGCCTCCAGACCCCTAAAAAAAATAAAAAAAAATAAACATTTATAAAAAATACATAAAAAAGGGAGGTTGCCATCAGGGGGCCCTGGGGACCTCTGGGCCCTTTAATAAAAAATAAAAAAATATAAACAAAAATAAAAAAATAAACATTTATAAAAAAAAAGGGGGGGGGGTTGCCACATGGGGCCCTGGGGACCTCTGAGCCCTTTAATAAAAAAAAAAAATATATATATATATAAAAAAAAATGTAAATTGTTTTATAAAAAAAAAGGGGGGGGGTTGCCATCCAGGGGCCCTCTGGGCCCTTTAATAATAATAATAATAATAATGATTATATATATATTATAAATATATAAAAAACATATTTTTATTAAAAAATAAATAAAAAAAGGAAGGGTTGCTGTCCGGGGCCCTGGGGACCTCCGGACCCCTAAAAAAATAAAATTTTTTTTTTTTAGAGGGGCCCCCTATTGGCTGGGGCCCATGGGCTTGAGCCCAGTCAAGCCCAATGGTAAGTCCGGCCCTGGTGATGTGCATTATGTGCAAGAAGAAACTCCTCATTTGCACAAATCCTAATCCAGGAGATCATGGTGTGTAATCGGAAAAACGCACCTCTAAGTGTAGCAATAAGTTGCTAAATGTTGTACCTTCATTAAATGTAACCATATTGCTACACTTGCTCTCTTTTTTATACTCAGTTGTGACATGACGCTACTCTTATATCAAGACATCGCTTGTATATCAAGGTAAAATGTATTAAAACATTTTGCTTGTCTTGCAAAACGCTCTCAAACCAAGGTTTTACTGTATCTCAGTGTGGGCTTTGTTTCTGACTTTTCCAATACAGCCCCACAGGAAGTATATACTTGGTACTCCCCCTGGGCGAACCAATAGGTCCTCTCAATAATTTTGTATGTTTTATCAAACAAGTATTGTATACATATGTATTTATGTGAACTATTAACCACTTGCCGACCGCGCTATAGCAAAAATACTGCTACAGCGCTGTCGAGTAGTTTTGACACAATGTCCCTGGGACGTCCTCGTGCACTTCCGCGTTTGCGCGTCCCCTGGGACGCGCTCGCGGAAGTGTCCGTGCTCGCCGGGTCTAGAAGACCCGGCACATCACGGATCACGGTAAATTGCCGCTGATAGCGGCCGATTACCACGTGATCGCTCCAGCCACAGCGCTGGCAGCTGCAGCGCTGTGGCTGGACCTGTGACAACTGCAGTCACAGATCCAGCCATCCATCCCAGCTCAGCCATTCCTGCCCCATACTGTGCAATACCCCAATACTCTGCAATACCCTGCGCAATACTCTGCAATACCCCAATACTCTGCAATACCCCAATACTCTGCAATACCCCAATACTCCGCAATACCCCAATACTCCGCAATACCCCAATACTCCGCAATACCCCAATACTCCGCAATACCCCAATACTCCGCAATACGTCCCCCCCTTCTGCCACCCTCCGATGCTTTTACAGACTCACCGCTACGATCGAAGCCAGGATATATTTTTTTTCAGTCTTCCCAGCCTAGAGGGGAGATGTGGGGTCTTATTGACCCCACGTCTCACTGTAAAGAGGACCTGTCATGCTATATTCCTATTACAAGGGATGTTTACATTCCTTATAATAGGAATAAAAGTGATAAAAAAAATAAAAAAAAATGGGGGAAAAAGTGTCAAAATCAAGTAAATAAAGTAAAATGAAATACATTTTTATTTATTTTTTTAAAGCACCCCTGTCCCCGTGTGCTCGCATGCAGAAGCGAACGCATACGTAGAATGTTGTATGACTGAGTAATTGTCATTCAACTTGTGAGAGCACCGAAAGCTGAAAATTGGTCTGGTTAGGAAAGGGGTTTAAGTGCCCAGTGGTCAAGTGGTTAAAAACATTGTAAAATGTTATATGTGCCATTTTTCCAAACTTCCAAAGTCTATCAGTTCCAAAACACTATTAGATAAGCACCTGAACGACCACAACATACAGGGATATAAGATGTAATACCGACATATAATCGCACACATAGGTTGAACTAGATGGACGTGTGTCTTTTTTCAACCTCACCTACTATGTAACTATGTACACAGGACAGTTGAAAAAAAATTCTGAACGCTGGTTTGGCAGCAGTTATGAGCGTTTGAGGTTAGAAGCGGTTTTTAAATATTTCCTCAGGAGACCCTTCCAAATGCATGGACAACAAGTACATTATTTAAGCCATTCTGTGAGAGAAGAGAGCAGCAGAGAGAGGAGAGTGCTTGTAGCATGTATGAGGAATTTCTCCTGATGTTGCTGAGGCTTTGAAGATGTAGAAAATTGCGTGAGAGGACCAGAGTTTGTCGCTACTGGACTCATCCATTGATGCAGGCAACAGCATATGGTGACAATTGTGGTTTTTTTTAAATGTTATATGTTCAAAAATTATCTGAATTTCCTCTGTAAAAACACTTAGGCCGCGTACACACGATCGAATATATCTGCTGAAACTGGTCCGCAGACCAGTTTCAGCGGACAGATTTGATCGTGTGTTCGGGCTAGCAGACAGTTTCCAGCAGACAAAAGTTTTAAAGCATGCTTTAAAACTTGTCTGCTGGAAACCCGTCTGTCCAACATGTCCACTGGTTAGTACGCCTAACCAGTGGACAAAAATCCCCCGCATGCGTCAAATGGATTCGACGCATGCGTGGAAGTATTTTATTTCCTGGTTCGGCGACGTGGCGGCGTCAACGTCACCGCGCTGTCTGTCCGCGGGGATTTTGGTTTGATCGTGTGTACACTGATCAAACAAAAATAGCCCAGCAGACATGTCCGGTGAAAACGGTCTATCGGGCCATTTTCATTGGATTTGTCTCCTCGTGTGTACGCGGCCTTATAAAAACGCAAATTCAATTTGCTGCAGTTACAAGCATTTGGCTGATCATTTTAATCACCCCTGCCAGTGTTAAATGGTTTGTCTAATCTGTGCAAACTGATTTTTCTGAAGAACTAAAGCTTTTGAAAAAAAAACAGACCTGCTGGCCAGATCACCAAATGAAAATAGAAGAAAAAAAGCCTAAATAAAAAAAAGTAATGCCGCCATCATATCTAGGAGTTGGTAAGCTGCAATAGAATTTATGTTTGCTTTTAATACTGCTTGAAATTGGTTGCAACTCTTCCATATATCCAGTGAAGTGACTGGCCTTAGGTGATACACAGAGATTAAAGTGGTTGTAAACCCTTAGGCCGTGTACACACGAGCAGACAGATTTGTTCAAATCGGTCGGGCCGACCGATTTGAACAAATCTGTCTGCTGGGGACATATTGGTTTGATCGCTGTACACACGATCAAACCAAAATCCCCGCCGCCAGACGGCGCGGTAACGTGGCGGTGACGTTGACGCCGCCACGTCACCGCACCAGGAAGTAAAACACTTCCGCGCTTGCGTCGAAACCATTCGGCACGTGTGCGAGAAGACATGTCTGCTGGTTAGCGTACTAACCAGCAGACATGTCGGGCGGACGGGTTCCCAGCCGACAGATTTCAAAGCATGCTTTGAAATCTGTCGGGTGGCCAAATCCGTCGGCTCGCCCGTACACACGATCGAATCTGTCTGCTGGGACGGTCGGGCCGACCGTTTCCAGCTGATAGATTTGATCGTGTGTACGCGGCCTTACAATTCCCTTTTTGCTACAGGTAAGCCTATAATAAGGCTTACCTGTAGCTACCCCAGATATTTTCTAAACCTGAACGGTTTAGGAGATATCCCCTGTATCTGCATGTGCCAATGTCATCGGCACATGCGCACTGAAGCAATGGAACGTGCATGGAGTTGCTTCAGTGAGTGTGCTGTTAACGGGGGCTCCTGCACGCATGCGCCGGAGTGACATCATCGCGGCTCCGGCCAATCACAGCCCCGGAGCCACGATACCTGGAAGTAACTCTGGGAGTGATCTTGTCGGCTGGTGCTATGTACGGGCATCGCAGCGGGGGCTTCGATCTCAGGTGAGTATTACATAATGAGCTAGTATGCTATATATACTAGCTCATTATGCCTTTGCCTTGCAGGTCTTTTTTACTAAGTGGGTTTACAACCACTTTAAACAAATCCTCCTTCTTAAAGCGGGGGTTCACCCTAAAATAATTATATACAATTACATCCAGCATACTTCGGAATTGTAAAGTATGCTGGAATTTTTTATTTTTTTTCCAGGGCACATACCGTTTAAAAGTTATTTTTCATCCGAGTTCCGAGTTCTTTCTGCTGCGGGGGAATAGGCGTTCCTAGGCAGCGGCGTAGATGATTGATGTGCAGTTATGGCGCGTCACGCATTCCGAAAATATCCGAGCTGGACTCGGCTCTATACAGGACCTGCGCAGTCAGCTCTACACGGCAGGCGCAGTCCAGCTCGGATATTTTCGGAAAGCGTGATGCGCCATAACAGCACATCAATCATCTACACCGCTGCCTAGAAACGCCTATTCCCCGTGGCAGAGAGAACCCAAAATGAATGAAACAGAACTTTTAAAACGGTATGTGCCACGAAAAAAAAAAAGTCCAGCATACTTTACATATACAAAGTATGCTGGATGTAATGGTGCATAGATGCTTTTTAGGGTGAACCTCCGCTTTAAGTTGTACCTGTTTATCTGCAGTCTTCTCTACATCCATTCAAAATGCAGAATTTATAAAGTTTGTCTGAGCTGTAAGAAATAAGGGGCAGCGAGCTGAAATTACATTCTGCAGAGTGCAAACAACCGATTGGAGGAAAGAGACACCCCCCCTTTCACACAGTTTACAGGAACAGAGCTGAGGTTGTCAATCAGCTTGAGGTCCCTCCCCATCACCATTTTTCTTTTGGAGTCAAGAAAACTTGTCAGAAGCAGATCATGCTGACAGCAGAGAAATTAAGCAGCAGACAGAAATGATAACACACCATAGAGGGATATGTTTTGTTCATATTTCATGTCTGAGTTTTACAACCATTTTAAACTTTTAGAGCCCTTAAATACTGTGTTACTATGCCCTGATCATCACTGAAATATTCCTCAGATGTTTCCCCATTTCCTTTATGTTTTCCAGATCTAACTTTCACTTTCTTCATTCAGTTGCACAAAGTTCTCCACTATTTGTGTGGGTTTAAATGTTTTTTTGTTGTTGTTTTTTTGAAAATCTTCAAACAATTCCATCACTTCGGACTGGAAATGTGCAGCTATTTCTTTACTTCTGTTTACCTCCCTTCCTGACTAGGCTACATGTTGTGAGTAAATGTTGTTGCTAGGATGGTTATGCTTGCACTCTTTTTTACTTGGTGCTAAATATATTATAGCAGTTTTCACCAAATTCCTAAATTTGGCACAATCGGCCAAAGGTTCTGTGGCAAATTTACCTGCGCTGTGACATTTCGCCTGCAAAGAAAAACCTGATTTAAGAATCTCTAATTCTCTTCTGGAATTCAGTACTGCAGAGGTCAGTAATAATGTTAATGTCCACAATCTGGGCACAGATGAACTTTAAGCTTACAATGCACTACTACTGTAACTGTCGGATGCAAAAATCACGGTGCCCATCTAGTAAGTTGCTTTGTTCTGAGCTGGCAGAAAAAAAGAACTATGCATGCATTTAATGGGCTGAAGCCCTGCAGACTTAGCAGAAGCTACAGCAATAATTATACACACGTGACAAAATACAGGAAAAAGTACAGTATGTGTCCTTCACAAGTATTAACCACTTGGCGCCCACGCTAGTGCCCATCACTTCCACCCATCAGTGCCCAGCACTGCCAGCCATCAGTGCCACCTATCAATGCCAACTTTTAGTGCCACTTCTCAGTGCCCATCAGTGCCACCTATCAATGACCTTCAGTGCTACTTCTCAGTGCCACCTTATCCGTGCCCATCAGGGCAGCCTCATCAGCGTACATCAATGAAGGGGAAAAATTGCCCGTTTGCAAAATGTTATAACAAAATCTATAGAAAAAAAATACGGATTTTTATAACAAAAAATAAAAAACGCAGAGGTAATCAAATACCACCAAAAGAAAGCTCTATTTGCGGGGAAAAAAATATAAAAATGTAATTTGGGTACAGTGTTGTATGACCACACAATTGTCATTCAAAGTGCATCAGCGCTAATAGCTGAAAATTGGTCTGGGCAGGAGGGGGGTTTAAAGGATCACTAAAGGAATTATTTTTTTTTGCTAAATAGCTTCCTTTACCTTACTGCAGTCCTGGTTTCATGTCCTCATGGTTCGTTTTTGCTTTGAAGTTGCTGTAATTCTGCTCTGATCTCCACACTTCCTGCTTGTCTGGCTCCTTATGAAAAATCGCATGGCACCTTTTTACTGTGGTCCAAGCTGTCATTACTGTGTGTCTAAAACTCCTCAGAACCAATCAGATTCATTTTAAAAACAAAACACTGCCCTGTATTTGTTTGTTTTTGTTCTGTGTGTCTCTTTACATCACAGAAACGTGAAACTAAACTGCAGGCACATTATATGATTGATTTTTATCTATGTTTATTCATTTTTAAAAGGAATCAGTTACCTTTTATGTCTCTATACCCTGTAAACAGTCATTTCAGCAAAAAAAATGTTTTCCTTTAGTGACCCTTTAAGTGCCCAGTAAGCAAGTGGTTAAAGTTATATTCCAAACATGCACACAAAGGTGTTCTTTCTCTCTCTTTTTTTTCTGACCTTTGTGGATTTTCCTTCTGGTTATTTGGTAACCTTTGATGTGATGGTGCTGCCTAATCTTAAACACTGTTTTAAAGAGCCTCATGGTAATAAATCATTAAAATGTAGAATAAATGTAGAATAAATGTAGAATGCTGTAAATAGCTCAAGCTGGGTACACATTGCCCCACAAATTCCTGCTAAACAGCATTTGGTTCCGACAGAAGCCAGTCCAAAGCCTGGTACATGCAGCCCCAATATTGGGTCGGTGTACAGCATCCTGTCTGGCTTCTGTCGAACGGGCATGGTGAAAAAACAGCATCAGATCAGCGCTTTCAGCCAGTGTTCTAGTGGGGGGGGGGAGTTGGTTTGTAAAGTTAGTACAGTGAGCTCCCCAGGCACATGCTGGAAAACCAGCATCCAATCAGCACTTGCAGCCAATGGTTGCGAGCGCTGATCAGTGTATTCTGACAGGGGCAAGGGCGAGTCCTGCTGTCAAAATGCAATAGCACAGCAGAGAAATATCGCTGCACCGTGTCGGTACCACAATCTGTCAATTGTTTTTTTTTTTCCCATTTACCCGCTGGGTTGAATGAGCAAAGAAAAAAAAATTGCAGTGGGCTTTATGTTTGAACGCACTACTTTTTCCATCAAATTTAGCACCACAAGACAACTTTGTTAGTCTGAATGTGTAGAAGTGAGACAATTGCATATCATAGAATCAATGATAAGCTTTAATGTGAAATGTGATCAGATTACATACCTCTCATGGCTGCATGACATGGTGACTGGCGTGGGGATTATGACCTGAGGCTTATGGTCCGCTTTCTCTTGTCCAAGCAGGTAAACAAGATGAAGTTCAGACGAGCCCAAAATCTGTACATCATGCCAGTTTCTCACTGAGAAAACAAAATATTCCTTTAACACGGCAACTTAGTCATTTCTGATACATTAAAGCCTCATGCACATTAAAAATGCCCCTTTTAGGGATGCCTAGTAATTGTTGTTTTTTTTGCCTCTAAATGCTCTTCAATCTTAGCTTGTGTCCATGCACACATAGGTGTTTAGAAGCGTTTAGAGACAATAGACCAACAAAAAAAAACCCCACTGCCAACGCATCCAGGAGCAGCAGCGTTTTAAAAGAAAAAAAAAAAAAAAACGCTTGACGGGTGTAAACACAAAAAAAAAATGCCTGAACGTGCGTTAACGTTAGGCAAGTCAAGCTCTTGAGCATGAATGCATTTCAATGGCCAGAATAAATAATTACGCCCAAGAGCTTGATGCACCGAAACACATCTGAATGTATCCAGACAGACGCATTTATATGCGTCAAGCATTTTTTCTGACAAAATGCTACTGCCAGGAGGAAAGGCGTTGAGGAGAGCTTGGCAAACACCCCGTGTCCATAAGGCCTAAAGCTAAATAGGCTAAAAAAAAAAAATTATACTTACCAGAAATCCGCAGTGAGGTTCTGTGTTCTCCTTGCCGTTGCCTCCTGGGAAATGGCCGCGCGACTCGCACATGCGCAGTAGGAAACGGGCAGTGAAGCCGTAAGGCTATACTGACTGTTTCCCTTAGTGAGGATGGCGGCGCCGGGACCCGGTCCGAGGGACTGATCTGCCTCGGGCAGCCGACATCACGGGCAACCTGGACAGGCAAGTGTGCTTATTAAAAGTCAGCAGCTACAGTGTTTGTAAATGCTGACTTTATATTTTTTTTGTACCGCCGGACCTCCACTTTAAGTACAATTTGATATTGTGCAACTGCATGTCTGATATGTCTGATTTTTGGCCTCAAGTCAAAGTATCTTTTGACTGAAACTCCGAAGAGCACAAGTGATTCACAGATCACAAATAATAAAGAACCTGGTCTCCTTCCACAACACTGCTCGGTATTAGTCCCTGGCTAAAATAGAACCAAAGATATATGAACCATTACCCTATTACCAACAATATGAATTCTCTTACATACAAACAGTCCCTTCCTCTATCCTTGAGAATCTCCATCACGTATATTTCCCTCGAGTGTTTCATGCTGCACATGTTCTATTCATTTTTCTTTCCATTCAGCTTTCTGTAGATGAATGAGGTAGCCCTGTCTCAACATTAATGAATATTTCTATATGTTTATTCTGCTGTGCCTTTCTCTCATACATCAACGTCTAGTAACAGCGGTTTAGTGCACTTAGTCCATATGATTCGGGAAAAGAAGGACAGAATCTGAAACTGCTGAAAGGGTGAGTTGTGTTCATGTTCTCAGAGAATGGATAGGCTCACTTTAAGGCCTCGTACACACGATCAAATCTGTCCGCTGGAAACGGTCTGCTGGACCGTTTCAGCAGACAGATTCGATCGTGTGTACGGCCGAGCCGACGGATTTGGCCACCCGACAGATTTCAAAGCATGCTTTGAAATCTATCGGGTGGGAATCCGTCCGCCCGACATGTCTGCTGGTTAGTACACTTACCAGCAGACATGTCGTCCCGCACCGCCGCCGCACCGCCGCCGAATGGATTCGGCGCATGCGCGGAAGTGTTTTACTTCCTGGTGCGGTGACGTGGCGGCGTCAACGTCACCGCCACGTCACCGACACGTCAGAGCGCCGTCTGCTGGCGGGGATTTTGGTTTGCTCGTGTGTACACGCGAGCAAACCAAAATCCCAGCAGACAGATTTGTTCAAATCTGTCGGACAGACAGATTTGAACAAATCTGTCTGCTCGTGTGTACGAGGCCTAACAGTGACAGGATTAGAACCTTTCCTTTGGGGGATTTACTGTTTTAAAAAACATTTGGTATATAACTAGCTTGTCTATAAACTATACAAACAGATTGTTGATTTTTATGTTTGCCAGATGATATGCAGTGTACAATCAAGGGATGGCAAAACTTCTGACAACAATGTGCCTCCCTGTTGTCTTCTAATCTTATGAGCACTGTTACATAAACCTGTAAAAAATATATTTTGTATTTCCATACTGTCACCAGTCAGTGTCCCTGATCACTGCCACACCTATTATATGATGATGCGGTACTGCACTGGTGACAGTATGTAACATTAAAAAAAAAAATGTATTTATTTTTTTCATTAAAATTTTCCCCAAAAAGTATAACTTCATAAAACTTGCCATGCCTCTCACTAAATACCTTGGACTATCTTTATCCCAAAAGGGATAATTTTGGGAACATATGTACTGTCCTGACATTTTTGGGTCCTCAAGAAATAAAATTAATACATTTTCAGATATATATATACCATAGTTTTTGGATGCTATAACTTTCCTACAGACTAAATAATATCCCAAGAAGCAAGTGTAGCAACCTCTACTGTAGGTAGGTGCTAGAATAGGATTTTTGCAAGGGAAACTTTCAGTGCAGGTAAATTTAGGCAGACCTATGCTCCAGGCTAGGCATCTAAACGGGAAACCTGATCATGGTCGATCGAAAAGGAAAAGCGTTCGCTCAGTTACTGGAGGTTATCAGAAAGGGTTATTTTTTTTGTAAATTCTTTATTTAGGAAGGAAAACCATACAGAAATACAGAGACACCTCAGAATTATTTTACAATGAGTGTAGCAATCCCCATACTACCATACATGTATGATACTTCAGTTAAAAGAAATAAGCTAGCCAAGGGAGCTCACAGCGTTTTTTCCAAGGAGCAGGGGCCCTCTGTACTCCGCACGGCCAATTTTGTGGCATCTGCCTTTTTTTTTTGAGAAAAAGTAGAGAAGTGGAATTTGAGCCCGGTGACCAACCGGCTCTAGACTATTGACAGAGTAACAAGAAGGAAGAACAGAGTGGAAAACGGAAGGTAGAGGGGGAAAAGAGAAAGGGGGAGAAAAAAAAAAAAGAGGGGGGGGAGGGAAGAGGGTAATACCGCCATCCAGTCGCAACCACCCCAGCCGGGGAGCAGTTAGAGTCTACCCCTTTCAGGGTGATCCGACCATCAACTGTCCATATCCTCTGAATATCTTCTGAATATACCACATGAATACGTGCCAGTGGAACCATTTTGCGGAAAACTTTTCATTCAGGCCTTTTTCCGTGGCCACCAAGTCCTCCATTGCATGGATATGCGCTACTCTTCTCAACCAACCGGCCACCAAAGGAGGCTGGGTCTGTTTCCAGTTCAGGGGAATTCAGCCTTTTGCTGCTGTGAGCAAGAGCGGCAGTATGGATCCTCTGTAAGCCTTAATCGCGATTTTGTGATGATGCAGAAGGAAGAATTCAGGGAATAGAGGTAGTACCCGATCTGTAAACTTCTGCGCGATCCGATAAATCTCCGCCCAGAAGGACTGTAAGAGGCAGCACAACCAGAAGACATGGAGGAGCGTTCCAACCTCCTCCCCGCATCTCCAACATAAGTCAGTGCTCAGGGGGAACATCCTGTGTATCCTTTCAGGCGTATAATACCATCGGGACAGGACCTTGTATCCCGTCTCTTGGAGCCTTGCACAAATAGAGGTCTTATGAGCGGAAAGGATAATCCGATCAACTTGTTTGTCTGTTAGCTGTTAGCTTTGTCTAACTCACATTCCCAACTGGAGATAAATGAAGGTCTATATTCTGGGGGAGGAGACACCAACAATTGGTAAGTTAGGGAGATCGCATGTCTCAGCGGGGATTGGTCTAAACATAGAAGTTCAAAGGAGGTTAATTGTCTTCCGAAGGCCTCTGGAGGGGACAGCGAGCCAATGTAGTGGGATATCTGTATCTTTTGCCAGAAAGATAGCCCCGCCAGGGCTGGATCCTCCAATATTTGCTGCCTACTTTGCCATAGGCCATTGGAAAGGAAATGTCATGCCTGGGATTTCCCAGTAAGTTTAAAGTCCAAGAATCAAGGGTCGTTGAGGCCGGGCTGAAGGCCGGGTTGCCAGCCACCAGAGTAAGTGGGGATGGAAGCGGAGTGACCAGCAGTTCCCGAAACGCCTTCAAAGCCGTCCGGACCATCACACCCACCGTGTGATGATTAGAGACCTGCTTTGGTAAGGGCATATGGCACCAGGGCAACGAATCAAGCTGCATTCCCATCAGGGATTGCTCTATTAGCACCCATTGTTTCAAGGAGCTATGGCGGCTCCAATCTAAAATATGGGTGAGGTGACATGCTGTGTGATAGAGACTGGCATCTGGGAGGCCATACCTCCCCTCAGCTTTGAGAGTCAAAGAACTGTTTGCGCCAACCTCTGGAGTTTATGGGCCCATACAAACTGGGTAAGCACTCTATTCACTGTTCTTAGAAAGGAGGTAGGAACCTGTATAAGGAGGGCTTGGAAGTGATACAGCAGTCTAGGTAGTATATTCATCTTGACTATGCCACAAGGGCCGAACCAAGAGAACACACCCCGCTGCCAATTCTGTAGGTCTTTTTTAATGACTGCCAGAAGAGGGGGAAAATTGATGGGTAAAATCTCCTCTGTCTTACCAGGCAAAAGGATGCCCAGGTACTTGATGTGGGACGTAGCCCATTTGAAAGGAAAGTCAATTCGGAGCAGGGCGGCCAATGAGGGTGGCAAGTCGAAATCAAGCGCTTCCGATTTCTGATAGTTGATACGGAACTTAGACAAATCCTCATACGTCATTAATTCCTTGAGCAGGTTTGGAATAGATACTAGGGGATTAGTCAGAAAGAAGAGCAGATCATCCGCAAATCCCTCTATCTTCGGGGATAAGGTGGTGTCTAGACGAGGGCCCGTAATATTGGGGTTGTCTCTGACGAAATGCAGAAAGAGCTCCAGGGTCAGGATAAATATCAAAGGTGATAGAGGACAGCCCTGTCTTGTAAAAAGGCTTATTTTTAAGCCAGATGAGGTGAGAGGCTGGGGGAAACAAGGGCACTCGCACAAGATTTAAAAGAGAAAAAAATAAAGCGCTAGCCAACAGTGAATAGACCCAATACGAAAAATAATTTAAACTAATTACATTCAGCTCAAATCTAGTATGTGCTAACAACAAGAATAAGATATAAAAGTGTAATGATGAGCGCAAACTTAAACTAAACTAAATAATCAATCCCAAACAAACAAGTGAGCATCACTATAAAAATGGTGATTACTATAAAAATGGTGATTAAATTAATAATCCAAATATGTGCAATACAGTGCAGCAGCAAATGTCCCAAATAAGTAAAATCCAGTGGGGAAACAAATGTAAATCAATCAGTGACAAGGCTTCTATCCATGTAACAACAAACTCATCCAGAGACGACTTCACAGATTAACGTGCTCACAGAGCGCTTACCTTCCACAAGGAAGAAAGGGGCATCAAACACATGCAATGATGATCCTGTAGACAGCCGTCTCCAATGCAATCCTTAAGCCAGTCTCAGCCACATTCGACGTCCGGTCGAAAATGTAACGGATGTTCCAAAGAAAAAATGAAGCTCACATAGTGAAGTACGTAAACTTAAAAATGGTTTAATAAGGTAAACACACTTACAGAAAGAGAAACGAATAAAAACACCAAAACAATGGCACTTCCGGTCGGACGGTCAGGGTGTCACGTCACTTCCGGTTGACCGGAAGTGACGCGACACCCTGACCATCCGACCGGAACATCCGTTACATTTTCGACCGGAAGTGCCATTGTTTTGGTGTTTTTATTAGTTTCTCTTTCTGTAAGTGTGTTTACCTTATTAAACCATTTTTAAGTTTACGTACTTCACTATGTGAGCTTCATTTTTTCTTTGGAACATCCGTTACATTTTCGACCGGACGTCGAATGTGGCTGAGACTGGCTTAAGGATTGCATTGGAGACGGCTGCCTACAGGATCATCATTGCATGTGTTTGATGCCCCTTTCTTCCTTGTGGAAGGTAAGCGCTCTGTGAGCACGTTCATCTGTGAAGTCTTATCTGGATGAGTTTGTTGTTACATGGATAGAAGCCTTGTCACTGATTGATTTACATTTGTCTCCCCACTGGATTTTACTTATTTGGGACATTTGCTGCTGCACTGTATTGCACATATTTGGATTATTAATTTAATCACCATTTTTATAGTAATCACCATTTTTATAGTGATGCTCACTTGTTTGTTTGGGATTGATTATTTAGTTTAGTTTAAGTTTGCGCTCATCGTTACACTTTTATAACTCGCACAAGATTGAAGCACTTACATTTTTTGCACCTGGAGTTTTATTTCACATAATTTGGAAGGTTTTTACATATTTATCAGCACAGACACTTCCTTTTCTTGGCAGGTTTTTTGAAAATTGCTTGGTTTGCACATAAGACGGTTTTACACTGAATGTTTTTTGCACATCTTGAGGTAGATTCACGTACCTCGGCGCATCTTTCTGCCGGTGTAGCCTATCTTCTTTACGCTATGCCGGCGCAACTTTGAGAGGCAAGCATGGAATTCACAAATCAAATGCTCTCAACGTTGCGCCGGCGTATAGTTGTCGGCGTAAGCCGACGTAAGTCAAAGTAGGTGGAAGTGGGCGTGTAACATTTAAATGAAGCGTGACCCCATGCAAATGATGGGCTGAGCTTCAAAAAACGAACTGCGCATGCGTCGTATCTAGGACGTATCCCAGTGCGCATGCTCACAGTCACGTTGAAATAACTGGCTAAGATACGTCAAAACGCTGCCTACGATGTGAACTTAACCTACGCACAGCCCTATTCACATACTACGTAAACGACGTAAGAATCAAGGGAGCTTGTTCCCTGGTCCATACCTTTGCATGGGTTGCGCCTCCTATATGAGGAATAACTTTACGCCGGACGTAACCCTTAAGCAAATCGCTTAAAACATGCGCCGGGCGCAAGTATGTTCGTGAATCGGCGGATCTGTCTCATTTGCATATTTAACATGGGTACGCCGAATGCCTCCAGCGTAACTATGCGTCCACGATACGCCAGCGTAGGCAAGTTACGTCGGGCGGCTGAAGCCAAATTTTTCGACTTATCTAGCTTGGGGAATCGGCGCAGAGATACGACGGCACACATTTGTACTTACGACGGCGTATCTATAGATACGTCGGCGTAAGTCTAACGTGAATCTTTTTTTTAATTTATTGTTTGCACATCGTTTTGCTTGAATTTTGCACTATTTGCATTTGTGTATTTGCACAGAAAGGATTGAAGTATTATTGCACTATTAGTATTTGTTTACAGCACCTTTTTATACACCTGAATATTGGTTATATATTTATATTAGATTTATTTAAGTGAGCGTCACTTTACCCCCTCTTTCAATAACTATATTTAGTTGTGGCTGCTGCTTTTATTAGCTTATGATTTTTACACCCCCTGTTTGCGCACCAGTAACCTATATTTTATAATGCAGAAATGACATACCATTTCTCTTCTACAGCAAAGGAATTTGACCTACCCTTTACAAATTGTTTACACTATACATTGAACTGCACATGCGGAGATTAGTGTACAATTCCAGGTCCAATAAAGATATGGGGCCAGATCCACAAAGGAATTACGCCGGTGTATCTATAGATACACCAGCTTAATTAGAATTTCCCGCCGGCGTGTCAAGATACACCGGACTTACGCTAAGATACGACTTGCGTAAGTTTCTTACACCGTCATATCTTTTTTTTAACAGAGATGTTTTATTGAGAGAAAAAAAAAACAGAGTTACAGCATCACATGTACACAAAAGCACAGCACAATACAAATATCAGGATGGACTATTAGGATGTAAATCAGAGCACCTACCCTACCCGCTACATATTGGCAGGGTGAAGAGAAAGGAAAAAACTGGACATTCAAACCCCCACACTAACAATAGGAAGCTTACCGGAGCTTACTTCAGAACCCCCTCCCCCCTGAGGATAGTACAGGAAAAAAAAGGGGGGTGATAAACCAGAGTGTCAAGATGGGGGGGGGGAGGGTTGGGGAGAGAGAAAGGGAAAGGGAAAAAAAAAAAAGGAAAAGAAAAAGGGGAGGGGGGGGGGGGGGGGAGAAGGCAATAGGGATCAGCTATTGTCATATAGAAATAGTATATCGACCAACCAGAGACCACAGCTAACCCCTGGCATCAATCCACGCAGACCACACTTTGTCAAATTTCGCCGGGCATTGTCTACTCTCATACGTGATCCTGTACAGTGGGAGCACTTTATTGATAGATAGGGTCCACGATTCCACCGTCGGTGGATCCGCCGCCTTCCACTTAAGGAGGATTTCCCTCCTGGCATAGAAGAGGGAGAAGGTAAGAAACAGCTTGGAGTATCTGTCCCCCTGGAACTCCTCCAAATGGCTCAGGAGAAAAACCAGGGGCTCCAACGGGATCCGCAGCTGAGACACCTCGCTCAAGACCTCGGCCACCCGGCCCCAGTAGGGTTGGATTTTGGGACAAGACCAGACCATGTGCCAGAACGAGCCCTCCTGCACCCCACAGCGCGGGCAGAGGGGGTCTCGTTGGGGGAAGATACGGGCCAGCCTTTGAGGGGTATAGTATGCTCTATGTAGGAATTTGATTTGGATAAACCTATCCCTAGCTGCTATAAGTGAGGGGATGAACAGGGAGACGCATTCCTCCCACTTTTCGTCATCCAGGTCAGGTATATCAGCCTTCCACTTATCAAATGTGCGGGTCAACCCAGAGTCATATGCCACCGTCAGATAAAGATAAAGGGTAGATAGTGGCCGCCCCATAGTACGTGATGTCAGGAGTCTCTCGACCGAGTCCGATTGGAGTGTGAGTCTGTCCGGGAATTGGGCCCCGTACGCGTGTCTGAGCTGCCAGTATCGAAACGACCACTGCAGAGGGATCGAGTACCGGTCCCTTAGGTCCTGAAAGGTTATGAGAGTGCCGTCAGAAACAATATGTTTAAGGGTAGTTATCCCCTTACCTGCCCACGCAGAGGGGTCAGGAAGGGAGTAGAAATGAGGTAGTAGGGGATTACCCTAAAGAGGGGTATGAGGAGAAACATGGGAGGGTTTTGCATATATTTCCCTAGCGTCCTTCCAGGCCTTGATGGTAGTTGTCATGGGGATCGTGACCGAAGGGGACGAACGGCAACCACGGAATGCGAGGTTACTCAGAGCGGCGTATGAGCCCAAAATAGCTGCCTCCAAGGTAACCGCCGGATTCTGTTTAGGTTGGGCGAACTACCACCGGACAGTAACCAATACAGCCGCCCAGTAGTATAGTTGAAAGTTTGGAAGCGACAGGCCTCCACTCGATAGGGGCAGGTATAACGTTTTTTTAGCTATCCTAGGGGTTTTCCCCGCCCAGACAAAGGCCCCCAGCTGACTCTCGAGCTTCTTAAAGAATTCCCTCGGGAGGTGGGTCGGGGTATTCCGAAAGTAATACAAAAATTTGGGGAGGAGTACCATCTTCATGAGGTTAATCCTACCCACCGGAGTCAGAGGGAGCGAACGCCACGTTGCGAATTTAACGGTGACCTGTCTCATCAAAGGGTGAATATTGCGCGCCATGAAGTCGTCCAGCGTCGCAGTGACTCTGACCCCCAGGTATTTGATTTCCCCAACCCAGTGGAGCTGCAACTGAGGAGTAGACTTAGTGGGGGAGGGATGGAGCGAGAAGAGTTCCGATTTGTCCCAGTTGATACGGACTCCAGAGAAGCCAGCGAAGCGGTTAAATTGAGCCAGGGCCTTGTCAAGGGATCCGGACGAGTCGGCTAAGTACAGCAGGGTATCGTCGGCATAAAGGGAGATTTTTTCATGCAAGGGGCCAACCCGTATCCCCTGGATCTCTCCATCCGCCCTGATAAGAGCCGCCAGGGGCTCTATGGCCAGCGCGAACAGACCCGGGGAGAGGGGACAGCCCTGTCTCGTGCCGCGCCCCAGCGGGAATGGGTCCGACAGGCACGCATTTGTACAGACCCTGGCCCGGGGGGCGTCATAGAGAAGCTTAACCCAGGATATAAAGTTGGGCCCAAAGCCAAACTTGGCAAGAACCGCCCAGAGGAACCTCCACTCAACAGAGTCAAAGACCCTCTCGGCGTCAAGAGAGGCCACCAGGGTCTGACCCACGTCGTCCGCCCTAGCTATATGAGTAAAGAGCCTCCTAAGGTTAATGTCAGTACCCCTACCTGGCATGAAACCCGTTTGATCGGGGTGCACCAAGGCTGTGATAACCGTATTCAACCGAATAGCCAGGACCTTGGCTAGCAGTTTGGCATCAACATTCAGTAATGAAATGGGTCTGTAGGAGGGGCAAAGGGTACACCGTCATATCTTAGATGCATATTTACGCTGGACGCTAGGGACGCGTCCGCGTAAAATATGCAAATGAGGCAGATACAGTGATCCACGAACGTATGTACGCCCAGCGCAGTGTGTTTACGTTGTTTGCGTAAGCGTCTGTACGGCTTAAAGATAAAGCTGCTATAGTGAGGCGCAGCCAATGTTAAGTATGGACGTCGGGACCGCGTCGTATTGGAAATCATTTACGTTGTTTGCGTAACCCGTTCGCGAATAGGGAATTGCGTATATTACGTACACGTCGTTTTCATTGACTATTTGCGACGTGATTTCACGCATGCGCACTAGGGTACGTCCAAGGCCGGCGCATGTGCCGTGTAAAAAAAGCGTCGTTTGCGTCGGGTCATTCATAATTATACTAAACCACGCCCCCCCACTAGTAAATTTGAATTACACCCGCGTACGCCGGCCCATTTACGCTACGCCGCCGTAAGCTACAGTGGCATTTCATTGAGGATTCGTAATACGCTGCTGTGGCTTACAGCGGCGTAGTGTAAATGGGATACGCCGCGCGGGCGTCCCATCTTTGTGGATCTGGCCCATAAAGCTGATCTTCACTACATCTGAGAACCACAAACAAAAAACACTATTTAATTAAATTGTTATATTCAATTGTTATATTCAAGGCAAACTCCTTCATCCATGTCTCCATGCTTTATTTTGTTAAAAAATCACTTTGAAAAATGACCACCTTAGTAAGGGCAGAGGATTCATCTAGCATTTTCTTCCTGGAATCCATCTGCCCTTAGCTCAAGCATATAGGCAGGAGGGTGTGCTTAGCTGAGAAAACCCCTCCTTCCCTCCTGAAGACAAGAAACCAGGAAGTAACTTAAAGAGGAGTTCCACCCTAAAAATTAAGTTTCCCTTAATCCACTCCTCACCCCCATACATGCCACATTTGGCATGTAATTTTTTTTGGGGGGGAGTGGGGGCTTCAGGAGGAGTGGGACTTCCTGTCCCACTTCCTGCTTCCGCCGAGGGGCTGGTTAGGCTATTAAGCCTTAATCGCCTACACCAGCCCCTCCCTGTAGGTGATCGCATGGGACACATGACAGGTCCCATGCGATTGCCTGTCCAATCAGCGACGAGCCGCGCCGCACGCACATGCCAAAAGCTGTCACGGCTGGGTGCCCATAGTCGGGATGGAGACGCCGGCCGGGGGGAGAGGAGCGGAGCCCCGGTCGGCGCGTCGCTGGAACGCAGGAGCAGGTAAGTGAGTGTTTATTAAAAGCCAGCAGCTTTTTGTGGCTGCTGACATTTAATAAACACCATTTTTGGCTGGAACACCCCTTTAAGAAATGTAAAAAAATATATATATAAAATATACTTTCTTATCTATTTACTAATCCTAGCAGCATGAGGGTTAAAAATAATCAATTTTGATTTTAAGAGAGTGAAGTTCCACTTTAACTCCCTTGCATGTGCGCTGAAGTCATATCATCCAAACCAAAGATCTTGAATCTATTCTAGAAGAAGACAATGAGACAATGGAGATTGCCAACATTGCATCACTGGAGTGGAGGTAGGTAAAGTAGGAAAGACAACAGATATGAATTTAGAGAAACTGACCGAAATCAGGAAATCCATGTACAGTTATTTTACTAAATGTTGAATAAAAGTATAAGTGCAGCGCAAACAATAAAATTACAGTCCAGAAAATTGATGAACAACAAGTCCCAGAGTATAATAAAGTACAACGATAAGAACGTAATCCAGAAGGTAGATGAACTACAGGTCCCAGAATATAACTTCACTGGGGAAGATACAGTAGAAATCAGTAATGGTGACAATTTATTACTATTTAGTTATTTTACTATTTCTTTACATCTGACATTTTTAAATGTATTTCTAGTTCAAAAAGGTAGGTATATGCTTTTACTTACCTTCTATAAGATCGATGTATACTAGAAATGCAGAATACACTTGAGAACTGTCAGCTACATCCAATGATATCATCTCCTTGAACTGTAAAAGAGAATTCAAAAGAAAACATAAAAGGAGATCCTGTTCAGTTGAAAAACTGCTGCAGATTTATTGATGATTCTTATCGGCTTCTGTTCTATATATACTGAAATGTCAAAGTAGTTTGGGAAATCAGTTTTAATCTGGTGCTAAGTAGAACTTGCTTATCTTATTAACATTGTAGAGAGAAAAAAGACACCAATTAAAATTTCCATTACAGTAAACTAAAGCCTAGTACACAAGGGCTGAATGTCGGGTGACATTTGGCCCGTGTGTACTTCAGCTGGTTCCGACAGGTCTGCCGACCGACTTCCGATCAGCGCTTTCAACCAATGGCTGACTGGAGTGTTCTGGCGGGGGGGCTGTCCCCATCAGAACACACTAGAGCAGCAGAGGAGATTGATGTACTAACATCGTACTGTTGGTACAGTGGCTACGACTTGAGCCGTCAGTTTATTTTCATTCAACAAAAAAACTATTAGTGTGTACCAGGCTTTAGGCTTCATGTACACTAGCCTACACTGGCAGCTTCTGAAGTTGAATTTTGGAACTTTTTCTTATCAACCTTATTATTACAAGGGATGAACAACGTGCCCTGTGATAGCATGCGCTGTGACAGGTCCTCTGTATAGAGAGATCTGGGATCTATTAGACCCCTGAGATCAGTTTGACTAAATGCTGTACAAGCCATTTGGGGGGGGTTAACTAATCTTCAGGTCTAAAATGTACATTTTAATCACCTCAATACCACTACTATATACAGTGCCTTGAAAAAGCACTAAAAATGTAAATGTATTTTAGTATTTTATTGGGATTTTATGTGATAGACCAACTCAAAATGGCACATAATTGTGAACTGGAAGGAAAATTATAAATTGGTTTTACATTTTCTTTTACAAATGTAGTGAGGTGATTATTTCTTTGCCTATTTACCAAGTGTATAATCTTGTTATGCAGTGTTTGTTTGCCCTTTTCCAATATGGTTGCTATGCTCTCTCTCTCACCAATGATGAGGTCATCAAGAAGAACAGAGCAAGGGGTCTTGTGTGTAAGTGGGTGGAGAGACAGACATGTGAAGAGAGAGAGCGCGCAATGAATTCCTGCTAAGAGAACACAGGCTGTGTAAGTGCTGCAGTTTCACCTCACTGAGACATACATAGAGACGGTTAATGATTTCATGTTCCTGTTTGGAAAACGGATGGTTCACTAAATGTTATTTCTTCAATACATGGGCTTTTAAATACAATGCTGTGTGGATTACTGTCTATGTGAAGAAATATTTCTCAATTGGGATTTCACATCCTTAACTAAAATCTAGTGGAGCCAATTGCCTTCAGAAGTCACCTTATTAGTAAATAGAGGCAACCTAGAGGCGTCTTGAAGCTGTCATTACCAACAAAGGATTTTGTACCAAGTATTAAATAAATTTCAGTTAGCGTCTTTAATACTTTTTCATTCTATTTTATTACAGATAATTTAATATCTTCCCTTATTTGTTTTGGTTTCATTGTATGTATGGATTGCTGGGTTGTTACTGACATGTGGTGGACATTTCATATCAATAGCACTTTAAGGCTCCTTCCACATGGGGCAGATCCGCTTGCAGCGGACCGCCAGCTCAGCGGGAGATCTCTCCATTGATCTTTGCTGAGCCGGCAAATGACAGGTCCCTTCCTGATCACTGAGCGGGGAGGGGCTTGTCGAGCGCCGCTGCTTGCTTTAGGGAGATCGGACAAAAACGGTCTGTTTTCATCAGATCTCACCCAATCCAATCCGCCAGGATTGATGGTGACTGTAACGGTCACCACCGTTTACGATATTCATTCCATCGCCCCAACCACGACAGCTTAACTGTCAGTCCGACAATCCATGTAGACACGATCCATTCCATTTCCCAGAAAAACGAGACTCAGCTCTGTTCTCTAGTTTCAAAATGTATGAATGTTTTAATGGTAAACTCAGCTGGTTCTTATACAGTTACAAACATGTCACAGTTACTCACAGGGACAATGAAACTCTCCACCCCCCTCATCACACAGTGGGGCATCAATCACATTCTTTTAGATAATGACATTATCCCCCCAGATGTCTTGACTCTGCCAATAAGTGATTCACCTGCAGAATACACATTCCTCTTTCAGACATTCAGGCACCGAATTACAGGAGTTAATTACTACAGCTGACAAGACACATTCCACACCTATTATCAATAGAATTCACACCAAACAGTATTAGCATCACATAATGAAAGGTCTTTCAGAAGCAGACTCAATTAGCATCTCAAAAGCATGTGTCCCCACCTTGAATAAATCATTGACCTTTACAGCTTGCAATATGTCCAGATCTTCTGCAAAACATGAATCATCATTTATCAGTCACCCTATGCCCAAAAGGGGCACAGGGTGACCTTAGACCCAAGAGTCATTAGTGACGCTGGCACAGGAGTACCCCCATCCCTCAAAAGTCTCTGGGCGTCACAGGTCATTCCGTTACAGTGACGTATCACCACCCGTTCGATTTTAGCGGATCGGATGTCAGCGGACATGTCACCGCTGACATCCGATGCTCCATAGACAAGCATGGACCGGCTGTTTAGGTCCGCAAAAAAACACTGACAGGTGAACCTGAACGGTCTGGCAGTGTGAAAGGAACCTTAGAAATATATTTACCTAAAAAAGTGGTGACATTTTCAATACTTATTTTACCCGGCGTGTGTGTATGTATGGCCTTGTCCGTTTTTGTCCGCTGTGACACTGGATCACTTTTACAGGCAGCAAAAGGGGGTGCTCCACTGGGGAGCCCTGTAATAATGCAATTGGTTCAGTCGGATTCACTGAGAAGAGCGGAAGGAACAGAATTTTCCAGCCCTCATCTGTGACGTCAGAAACTGGAGGTGACAAGGTTTTTGTCACTTCTGGTTTTGTTTTTGTTGACAAGCCATTACTGACTTGTACAGCATCTGATCAACTCTATCTTGGTTTGACCAGATGCTTTGGAGGCCAGTGAAGAGATCTGGGCTCTAATGCTGCGTACACATGGTCGTTTTTTGTGATGAAACAAAACGACGCTTTAAAAAACGTCATTTAAAATGATCGTGTGTGGGCAAAACGTTGTTTTATGTCTTCAAAAAAACGACCAAAAAAAAATTCGAACATGCTTGAATTTTTTATGTCGTTTTTCAGAATGTCGTCTTTTGTTTCACAAAAAATGATCGTGTGTAGGCAAAACGACGTTTAAAACAATGGCCCAGATTCACAGAGCGATTACGCGTGCGCAACTGCTGTTGCGCGTGCGTAAGTCTAAATGTGCGCGTGCGTATAGTTGCACGCGATTCACAAAACAATATACGCCAGAAATCTACGTTTTTTGGTCCGGCGTAATTGAGTTAGACATTCGCTTCCCTTCGCGCAAAACTGCGCTAGACACACCATTGATTTGCTAGTCAAATATGCTAATGAGGGAGTTACGGGGATTCACAAAAAAATGCAGTTGCTGCGCAGGCTACGCGATGTGCGCAACAGCAAAATGTTCTGTCTAAAGTTAGAGGACCTAAAAGCTGGTCTAAATTTTGAAAAAAAGTCTAATTGTCAGATAAAGCAACACTGTTAGTGAGGAGTTCAGCAGTCACACGTGTTGCCCAACAATCTGTATGCCAACATGCCAGGGGCATCGTCTCGCATAGCTATACTACTGACTTTAGATGAACAAAGAAGGAGGAGGGCACGGAGGATGGCACTAAGGAGGGCACGGGAGATGGTTTTTTTTTTTTTTTTGCTTATATAAAATTTACAATTTAATCTAATCTAATACAATATTCTTATCTGATACAAGCCCCTCACTCTTCACTTGATATATCACACACGCATAGACATCTTTGGCATGAGTGATTCTGAGGTGTCTCGCATCTTCAGATTCACCCCTCATGCCATCGTGGAATTACCACAACCTTGCAGGAGGACATCAGCAGCCCAACACATGGCACCACCCATGACACCCATGACAGCTACATATACAATCAGAGCCCCATCCCCACAGATTTCAAACAGAACATGTATGGGGACAGCTGGCTGGTTGGTGAGTGACATGGGAGTCAGGCATGACTATCCCCTCCCGTGATGCACACCTCACAAGTGGCACATGCATGACTAACATCCTCCTGTCTTTTCCCTTCAAGGTGACTCTGCATATGCACTGGTACCCCATCTCATGACCCCATCTCATGCCAGCTCACATTATGCATCTTTGCACGTTAAACACACACATTAATCATGGCACAATGAGAATGCATGCATGCACACCACTGTGGTCCCTAGCACACACACCCCACATCCACATCAAATTGGATTGGCACCAGTCCACCATGCAAGACTGGTGAGCAGTAACGCCACGTCAAGGCTCCAATTATGTCACTGTACATTCATACACCATTCACACGGACTTTGGAATCACTTCTCCCTGGTCCTGGGGAACCCTTCTCCACCCAAATTGAGGATGACACCCCTTTTCCAGCAGGAATGTCACCCCCACATTCAAACATCATTCACAACCCAAAATATGCCAAAAATGTCAGCAAAAAAAAAAAAAATGCATAGAAAAAAAAAAAATGCCGAGAACAAAAATAAAAATGCTTTCAAACCAAAAAAAGGGGGAAAAAAAATTAATGCCCTCTGCCTGAGCCACGCCTGGGGCGCCCCCGGCCACGGCCCCGGACCCTCAGGGGAGACGCATGGGGGAGGGGAAAAGCCGGGGAAGGAGGAGCAGCCCCTGAGATCTGCCCACCTGGCGGCCTGCCCTCCAAGGCCACGGCTATTCTGTCCAGGGCAGCACCAAGTGTTGCCGTGTTGCCCTGGATAGCCTGGGTAAGGGCCCTCACATCCTGCCCAACGCCTGCTGCTGTAGTTTGCAGGTCATTTAGGCAGGTTGTGGAGGCCCGGGAGTGGGAGTCCAGGTTACCCAGCCTATCGTTGATGGAGGACAGGCTCTGATCCACCCGCCCCATAGTCTGGCAGAGCTGTCTCAGAAGGCGGGTCTGGGTGGCCAGGTTCCTTCTCAGACTGGCGGGCAGGAGATTGGGCGCCCCCCTGGTGCTCTGGAATGACCTCCTGGCTCCAGCTGATGGTTGTGGCCGGGGAGAAGGGGAGGCCCTTGTGAGGGGAGCCATGTTGGGGGAGGAGGGGGGGGGGGCTCACCCTTAGGGAGGGCAGGCTTCTTGCAGCCAGAGGGGAAGAGTCCGCAGAAACCAAACGGCCAGTGCCTGCCATGGACTCCTCCTCCTCATGATTCTCCTCCTCCTCATGATCGTCCTCCGCATGATCCTCCTCCTCCTCTTGTTCCTCCTCCGCGGACTCTGGCCTTGTTGGGGGGGCCTCATTAGGCTGCTGTCCTGGCGTTGGAGCGGTCAGGCCAGATGGCCCTGCACCCTCCTGCACATCTGTGGATGACACAAACCATTCACAGGTTGGAGGATCCACACACTTGCCACATATTCCCTTTCACCCCCTCCCCCACACATGCTACACACCTGAGAGAAATAAAAACCTTACCTGGCACCGCGGGGACCGGACTTGTGTCAAAGCCTGGCAGGCCCTCCACTTCATGCCGGTGAAAGGTCAGGGCCACCACACGCTCCGTCGCTGTAAATCTAACCCGGCATGGTGGGCCCCCTCCTGTGCCCCTGGCATGGGCATTTATTGCGGCCAGTTTTTTTTTCACCTCACGCCGGAGGTCATTTATTTTCTTTTCAATCCCAGACCGGGTCCGTGTCTCCCCCTCCCCCGATGAATTGACCTGCTCCGTGATCATATCCAATATCTCCCTCCTCCTGGCCGGGGTGGTGGTGGCACTCTGCGGGCCGTGGAGGTAACGCCCATAGTCGGTAATGGCCTGGGCAAGAATTCTTTTTCCCCCCACTGTAAAATTAAGCTTTCTTTTTCTCTCAGTCATACTTCCAAACAAACTCACTAGCAGTCACCAAAAATCTGTCACAAATACAAGCACAACCAATCAGACAAGAACACACACAAAGAGAAAAAGAACACCCAAAAATCACACTAGCACTCAGCAAGAAACAGACACAAAAAAATCAGATGAAAAAATAAAGCAAGAAAACAAACGCTCAGAAATCTATCAATCAAACAAACAGTCTCAAACACTTATCAAAACTCACTTTCACAAAAATACCAACAAGCACTAGATCACACAGAACACTAATCTGACAACTACAAAACACACTCTAACGAACAACAGAGCAAAAGCACTTGATTCAATGGGAAGGGACACAAAGGGATGTACTTTTGCAATGGAAGTGCGTTTGTGTGTGTCTATTTATGCTGTCTGCGTAGTTCACAACGTTGCCCTAGTCCATTTCCAATTTCACTGATTGCGCCGCTCCCGAGTTGTGAGCATGCGCACAACGGAGCTGACATGGTTTCCTTCACGCACGCATGCGCGAGTCGGCCGGCCCTTCATTTGCATGGGGTCACGGCTCATTTCAATGTAACACGCCCACGTCCCTCCCAATTTGTATTACTCCTCCTTACGCCTCCGGAAAAAACCTTACGCTTGCGCAATCTCTTGCGCAAAAGCTTCGTGAATCGCGGGATTACGCGGCTAGATTGCGCAAGTCTAACGGAAAAGTGGTGCGCTACGCCGGTCCAATAATGCGCTGATGTACGTGAATCTGGGCCAATGTTTTTAAACCCGCGCATGCTCAGAAGGAAGTTATGAGACGGGAGCTTCAATGGAACAGAGTGCCGTCGAAAGTGTCTTACGTAACCGCGCTTTGCAAGAGCATTTTCAGAAAACGATGGTGTGTATGCAACATCGTTTTTTAAAATGACGTTTGAAAAACGTTGTTTTGTTTCATGAGATAAAACAACGGTTTTTACATCACAAAAAGTGATCGTGTGTACGCGGCATAAGGCTCCATTCACACTGAGCATATCGATTTACTGGCATTTTTTTGCACCTTTTTTGAACCGTTTTTTTTTTGTTTAGCCAATAGTTTTTCTGCTCAAGTCAGGTGTCTTAATTGAAGTCTATGGGGCCAAGAATAAGTCCATGTACTTTTTTGAGCTTCAGGCACTTTGATTCAGGCAACAGAATGCTTGAGCCCCATACACACTATCAGTTTTCCTGATGGTTTTCTCTTCAGGTTTACCAAAACCATCTAATATGAGGTCAACCTCAAGAGTTTCAATTTGTATGCAATCAGGCCGGCCCTTGTAATACATGGTTTTGGTAAACCTGAAGAGAAAACCGTCAGGAAAACTGATAGTGTGTATGGGGCTTCAGATGTGAAAAGGGGACTTCTTGAAATGAATGGAATTTTGCTTTTTGGGCTTTTGGAGCTTCAGAGCTCAGCGTTTTACGAGCTGAAATTTACTCAGGACCTAAAAGACCCCAGATCTCTCCATAAAAGAGGACCTGTCACAGCCCATGCTAACACAAGGCATGTTGTTCATCCCCTGTGATAATAAAGAAAAGGATACCGTGTAAAAAAAAAAAAGTAAATAAAATATTAAGCATCAAAACATTTTTTTTTTTAACCACTTAGACACCATTCACACCTGAGCGTTTTGTAGCTTGAAGCTTCAAGCTACAAAACGCTGGAGGGGAAAAAATCTATTATTCTCCATGGAGATGGTTCACATCTCCACTCCAAAACGCCTGAAGCCAGAAGCTCCAAAACGCCTGAAGCCAGAAGCTCCAAAACGCCTGAAGCTCAAACAAGTTCTGGGACTTTTTTTTTTCTGCTTTTTACATTGTACAAAAACGCTGCAAAAATCTCAGTAAAATTGAGCGACTTTGTGCCTAAAAACGCTATACTCAGGTGTGAATGGGGCCTTAAGAACCGGAAGTCATGCGACATTGTACCCAGACACAATTTATGTCCTTTTTTTTCCCCACAAATAGAGCTTTCTTTTGGTGGTATTTGATCACCTCTGCCATTTTTATTTATTTATTTTACACTATAAACAATTTTTCATTTTACTTTTTGCTATAATTAATTTACCATATATATATATATATATATATATATATATATATATATAAAAAATCTTCCTCAGTTTATGCCAATCTATATTCTTCTTCATATTTTTGGTAGAAAAATAAATAAATAAATCACAGAAAGCGTATATTAATTGGTTTGCGCAAAAGTTATAAGCCCGGATTCACATACCTCGGCGGATATATATGCTGCCGTAGCGTATCTTCTTTACGCTACGCCGGCGCAACGCAGAGAGGGAAGCATGGAATTCACAAAGCAAATGCTCCCAACGTTGTGCCGGCGTAGCGTATAGTCGTAAGTCAGTGTAAGTCAAAGTAGGTGGAAGTGGTCGTGATACATTTAAATGAAGCGTGACCATGCAAATGATGGGCTGAGCTTCAGACAAGTACTTAAAATGAACTGTGCATGTGTCGTACCTTGGACGCATCCCAGTGCGCATGCTCACAATCACGTTGAAACAACTGGCTAAGATATGTCGAATCACTGCCTAAGACGTGAACGTAACCTACGCCCAGCCCTATTCACGTACTACGTAAAATTAGACGGCGTGTGTTCCCTGGTCCATACCTTTGCATGAGTTGCGCCTCCAATATGGGGAATAACTTTACGCCGGATGTAAACCTTACGCAAAACGCTTTAAACTGATGGCGGCGATGAAACGTCACTTCCGGAGCAATCTGTGATGGGGAGCCGAATGTGACAAGACACTGGCAAACCCTGTTTACGCTGTTATTGGACACAGCTGATCACATGGTAAATAGCTGTTGTGATTGGCTCTTTTCCACAATCTGTGATGGGACACAGCGGTCACCAATGTCTGCGGATGCCAGGGGGTGTGCGAGAAGCATGATTGCGGGAGGATGTGTAATACATGCCCTGCCCTTCTGTGACCATGTGGCAGCTGTCAATCGGCTATAGCACTACCCTGAAAAGGTTAAGAAGGTGTGGCAGGGGGCGTGTCCTATGCCTACATACTTTTGCCAATAGGGGTCCCTCATTCTCATCTCTAGTTAAACTTAGGAGGTAGGTTAACATGTACGATGGAAGAAAAGGCTCTGGTAGTGATGTGGTTAAAATGGCAATAATAAACATGATAGATAGAGAGTCTGCAATGGTTAGAACTCCCCTTGCATCACGTGAGCGTGCAAACAAAGGACTCCCTTTCCTCATTGTATTACACCGAATAGGAATCGTGGTGGGCGGAGCACAAATGACTAGGAGAGGTCCGCCCTTATACACAGCTTGCTGGTCATCCATCTATATGTAATCACCGCCTTATAAAAGCACAAGAGAGCCCAGCATCAGCACTGTACCCGTCAGACACTCCCACACCACGTGCTCTACTCCTACCGACACGTCCTATCACCCTCTACACGGCACCCGCCACGCCCACTTCCTCACCCGCGGGTGTTCCAGTATCCAGGGCTCCGCCCCCTCCCGAACACCGAGGTTCCATTCAGCAGAGAGGCCGACTCGCTCCGTGTCCATGACAACCGGAATAAGAGGAGTGCACCCAGGAAAAACCTTCCGCGGGTAACAAATATTCCGTATCAGGTTCCGGCTGCTCTTTTATGTGAAATAAAGAATGATCTGACTGCACGTCTCTTTACTAGAACGTTTTGTGTCTGGAAGCTAATTTTGAACATTGATGTTATAAAGTTAGTTCTTCCAATTGGTGCAGAAAGTAACTGTGATCTAGGACACGTGGACGGGTGGTGAGTGAGTTGTGATTCCACAACATTCCACTCCTAGGGCTGCAGCCTTTTGTCTCACTTTCCTCCCCATTTGTGTCTCATATAAAACCTTCCCTAAACTACATTAATAATGGTGCACACATATATAAATTCTAGGCACGCTTTTATCATCAATCAAAATAAGTCCCTTTTATAAACGTTTTGCACTATATTAACCACTTCAGTACCAGGCACTTTTACCCCCTTTCCCCCGGCCAATTTTCAACTTTCAGTTCTGTCACACTTTGAATTACAATTACTCAGTCATGCAGTGCTGTACCCAAATTATTTTTTTATCATTTTATTTTTTCTACACAAATAGAGGCTTCTTTTGGTGATATTTAATCACCACTGGGTTTTTTTTTTTGTGCTACAAATGAAAAAAGACTGAATTTTAAAAAAAAAAATGTTTTTCCTAGTTTCTGTTATAAAATTTCGCAAATAGGTAATTTTTCTTCATAAATTATGACCAAAATGTATACTGCTACACAATGGCGTCAGGTGGGTTTTGTGTTTGGGGGCACCTCCCCAACGGGTTAGACATCTACCCTATCTAATGGCCTATACACACGATCCGAATATCGGACGAAAACAATCGTCCGATGATGGATCGTATGATTTTCGGATCGTGTGTACACTACTTTCGACAGCCGATCACGACCGTTCATCCGATATTATTCGATCGGACAAGCTCGAAAATTTTCCTCGTACGATGTCAGATCGTACGATTTTCGTTTAGTCAGTACAGCCGTCGTCATACAATACATTACAACACATGACATCACTTCCGATCATTTTTTTCTATCGTACGATAATTTTCGTGAGTTTAATAACCTATTTTATTTTACTCGCGATTATTAAGCGAAAAAAGTCGTACGATCCGTCGGCCGATATTCGGATCGTGTGTATGGGCCATAAGGCTGTGGTGTCCTCTCCCGAGGTGCAGACAGCGGCTCGCTTTTCCGCGGCTTCCTCGGCCCTGTCTCCTCTCTGTTCCTTCTAAGAGCTAGGCATCAGATGATGCTTTGGCCAATCAGGTGTAGCACTACCCCTGAAGGAGCTGCTGGTTTGTTTTGGGTGGCATGTTACCTCGTGGCTCCTCTGCCATCTAGGGGTGTATGGTGAAAGTAGTAGTAACGGAATGTCCAGACAGGTGTCTTTTTCTGTGCTCTTTATTACCAAGCTGGGTAAAAACAATAAAACTTGTGGTGATAGAAGACTTGAAGTAAAAGGAGAAATAGCAGACTCAGGCGTAGCAATAGGGAAACAGTCCTGCTTCCAACAACATTTTGTATTCTTCGCCACTCCAGGTGCAGTGGGTATAGCGTACCTGGACAGGCCTCTCTCACTGACCTGGCAGCCAGAGTATCACTCGGAACTTAGAGGAAAAGTCTGTGCCACAGACCCTCCTTAGGATTGAGGTAGTGGAGGTAATCCTCCTTAAAGGGGTGTTCCAGCCAAATGTTATGTTTATTAAAAGTCAGCAGCTACAAAAAGTGTAGCTGCTGGCTTTTAATGAACATACACTTACTTGTTCCAGCGACGCGCCGGCCGGGGTTCCGCTCCGCTCCCCTCCTCCCCGGCCGGCATCCTCATTGCTACAGCTTTCGGCTTCACGGCCGGGCACCACTGCGCATGCACGAGCGGCACTGCGTATGCGCGTGCGGCCCGGCGCAGCTCCGTCCCATTGGACAGGCGATCGCCTAGGACCTGTCAGTGTCCTAGGCCATCGCCTACAGGGAGGGGCTGCAATAAGGCGATTAAGCTTAATCGCCTTACCAGCCCCTCGGCGGAAGGAGGAAGTGGGACAGGAAGTCCCACTCCTCCTGAAACCCCCCCCCCCCCAAACAATGACATACCAAATGTGGCATGTAAGGTAGGGTGACCAGACATCCCCAGTTTCAGGGGACAGTCCCCTGATTGAGGACACTGTCCCTGGACCAAGTTTGTCCCTGGTTTTGTCCCCAGATTGGATTTAATAGGGGGCAGGGGCAATTTCAAAGACAGTCAGTGCAGAATAAAAAAAATAAATAGAATTACACCCCCCCGCACCGCCGTGCCTACTAGCATAGGGGGGTTGTATTTTTCCCATTATCTGTGCCCTTTTCTGATGATCATGTGCTGGTCGGAGTGGAGGGAATATTTCTTCAGTTTCGGGCACATGCCCATTTAGCTTTGCTCACATGTTCTTCTGCCTTGGCACAAATCTTGGCCAGCCACCTGCTTATCTCCTTGCCTTCCCTGGGGGAGTGATCTTCCTCCGCTTCCCACCCAGTAGTAGCCGGGGCACGAAGAGTAAGACTTGAGAGGCTGTGAGGCGGGCGGCAATGGACAGAGAGTCGCTGATTGTAAAAAAAAAAAATATGTCCCCGGATTTCATTTTCAAAATCTGGTCACCTTAAAGGGGTTGTAAAGACAAAAATATTTTCCTCTTAAATTAAAGTCTGATGCCCCGTACACACGATCACTTTTTGTGATGAAAAAAAAAGTCATTTTTTAAAATGTAATTTAAAATGATCGTGTGTGGGCAAAATGTCATTTTATGTCTTCTGAAAAATGATCAAAAAAAAATTCCAACATGCTCAAATTTTTTATGTCATTTTTCAAAATGTCATTTTTTGTGTCATAAAAAATGATCGTGTGTGGGCAAAACTACGTAAAAAATGACGTTTTAAACCCGCACATGCCCAGAAGCAAGTTAGGAGACGGGAGGTAAAACTACCATTCATAATGGAGTAAGCACATTCATCACACTGTAACAGACAAAAAAGCAGGAATCGTCTTTTACTAACAAGTAACCAGCTAAAAGCAGCCTCAAGGCAAATAGAACTTCCCCTTTAGAGTGCCATCACTTTGTTCATCATTTTCCAAAAATGATGGTGTGTACGCAACGTCATTTTTGAAAATGAAGTTTGAAAAATGTCATTTTTTTTCATGAAGAAAAATTACATTTTTTTTTATCACAAAAAGTGATCGTGTGTACAGGGAATGACAGTAGCTGATAAAGTAAAAAGTAATGTTTTGCATTGTAACTAGTTAGATACCTGTTGAAATCGAGCCGTTTTATTCACCTCCATCACTTCTGAATCGTTATTCTCACTGACTTCCTGGTTTGCGGTGCGCGTTCATTCTTGCTACATCACAGCCTAATGGGAACTACAGTTCCTATTAGGCTTAGCCTCCATGCCTATGAGGGTTAACAGAGCATCTTCACGCAGGGCTGTAGTCATAGGGAGGGGGTGAACACATTCTGCTTTCCACCATGCAGGTGCTGGTGGAAAGCAAGAAGAGGAGAGACAGGAAATGGCATTTTCAAACCTGGATTACTGTATTTTGGAAGTCAAAAGGAAAAACGAGGTAAGTGATATTTAAATGCTCTAGCTTACAGCAATCAATTGATCTAATAAAAAACTAACCTTTAGTGTTCCTTTAATGTAAGGGGGTGAGGAGTGGGATAAGCGGAAGTTCCATTTTTGGGTGGAACTCCGCTTTAATAGCCTTTGGCCTGGATCTCCTTCAGGTAGTTTGTAGGTTACAGACTGACAGGTGACCAACGTCAAGCCTTTCAGTAAGTAATTGGTTCCCTTGATCCCCGGTGAATTGTCGAGACCCTATTAGATTGCCAGCTTTTCTTGGCTCTCCTCAGATGGACTCCCCACCGAACAGCTTCCTCTCACTGGGATCTTCTCAGGATTGGGGACCCAGTCGATTACTGGGGCCCCGCCACAGCTTTAAATGTTCTGGGCCAACATGGTCCAAGAACACCGTGTGGCACGTGCACCCCAGCATGGAAGGCCATTTCGCCGGGGCACCGTGATGCAGTCACCCTAAAAGTGGGTGCCAATCGCCGCCGGTGTCCCGTGGACCCGATCGTCGCCGATGTCCTGCGATTGGTCACATGAGCTGAAGAACGGGAGAGGTGTGTGTGTAAACACACCTTCCCCATTCTTCACTGTGGCAGTGACACTGATCGTCTGTTCCCTGATATAGGGAATGACGATCAGTGACATCACGCCTACACCCACACCCACACCCACACCCCCTACAGCAAGAATCACTCCCTTAGGGCACTCTTAACCCCTTAGCGCCACCTAGTGGTTAACCACTTCACTGCCATTTCCACAGTAATCAGTAAATTTTTATAGCACTTTTCGCTGTGAAAATGACAATGGTCCTAAAAATGTGTCAAAAGTGTCCAATGTGTCCGCCATAATGTCGCAGTCATGAAAAAAAAATCGCTGATCACCGCCATTAGTAGTAAAAAAAAATATTATTAAAAATGCCATAAAACTATCCCCTATTTTGTAAACGCTATAAATTTCACGCAAACAAATCAGTAAACGCTTATTGCAATTATTTTTTTTACCAAAAATAGGTAGAAGAATACGTATCGGCCTAAACTGAGCGAAAAAAATGTTTTTTTATATATTTTTGGGGATATTTATTATAGCAAAAAGTAAAAAATATTGAATTTTTTTCAAAATTGTCACTCTATTTTTGTTTATAGAGCAAACAAAATAAAAACCACAGAGGTGATTAAATACCACCAAAAGAAAGCTCTATTTTTGGGAAAAAAAGGACGCCAATTTTGTTTGGGAGCCAGGTCGCACGACCGCGCAATTGTCAGTTAAAGCAATGCAGTGCCGAATCGCAAAAAGGGGCAAGGTCCTTAACCTGTACAATGGTCTGGGTCTTAAGTGGTTAAGGGGAACTCTGCACCCAAATAAAAAAAAAAAAAAAGGCGTGGGGCCCTATTTACTCTGAACAGCAGTATACAGGCGGTCCCCGGGTTACAAACAAGATAAGGACTGTAGGTTTGTTCTTAAAGCGGAAGTAAACCCATCGATTTAACAGTTTCAAAAAGCAGTTACATTTCCGGCATGCCGGGATTGCAAACTGTCACATTGGTTGTGCTCTCAACCAAACTGTCAAACCATCCAATGGCTGGTGTCATAACTGATCACATGTGCAGTACCATGGCAGTTGAAGATTAAACATAGGCCAAGATGGCAGCTTCCTTGGTTGAAAATGATAGGTGGGTTTACTTCCACTTTAAGCTAAATCTGTTTGTAATTTGCAACAGGTACATTTTTTACCTGTTCCTGTTACATTTTGGCTCCAGACAAAACATCTAGTTTAAAACTTTTTGGATAACATAAGGAAGGGTTATTACCCCCATAACATGTGTTTTGCTGTCTGTGCCCCAGTTCAGAAGATTTCACCTCACTTTCTGTCCCATTGACAGTTGGATTTAAAAGATTTTGGGGGTTTTAGGGAAACAAGGATTGGTGAGAAAGCATCAGTGGAGACACTTTTTTTTCCCCATATTAACTATTACAGGAGAGAATTTCCCTTCCTAGGGGTAGATTTCCTCTAACTTGCTGTTGTATTCCTCTGTTTAGAGTCGTTTGTAAGTCAGATGTTTGAAAGTAGGGGACCGACTGTATATACTATATGGCCTGCCCTATATGCTTTGCAGAAAATTGGGCCTTAGGTGCTGGTGGTACCAGAACACTGTAAGCGCTAATTGTAATTGCATGCCATTGTTAAACAGGATATAAACAAAAACTGAGTTTGAACCATCTACCTCTACAACAATATGTGTACTTATCCTGCGAAATCTACAGCCTGTCACTTCCTTTATTTTAGGGATCGCTGCCGTAGCCAATACAGTGCATATAAAGAAAAAAGTTAAACAGGGGCTGAAAAATTGGGCCTTATGCAGGGCCTTATGCAGTGGTGGTGTCACAACACTGTAAAATCTCACACTTAGGCCTCGTACACACGAGCAGACAGATTTGTCCGACAGATTTGAACAAATCTGTCTGCTGGGATTTTGGTTTGCTCACGTGTACACACGAGCAAACCAAAATCCCCGCCAGCAGACAGCGCACTGACGTGTCGGTGACGTGGCGGTGACGTTGACGCCGCCACGTCACCGCACCAGGAAGTAAAACACTTCCGCGCATGCGTCGAAACCATTCGGCACGTGTGCGAGAACACATGTCTGCTGGTTAGCATACTAACCAGCAGACATGTCGGGCGGACGGGTTCCCAGCCGACAGATTTCAAAGCATGCTTTGAAATCTGTCGGGTGGCCAAATCCGTCTGTTAGCCCGTACACACGATCAAATCTGTCTGCTGAAACGGTCTAGCAGACCGTTCCAGCAGACAGATTTGATCGTGTGTACGAGGCCTTACTCTTGGTGGGTGCAGGAACGGACCCTGCTCTAAAATATTAGAGCAAAAATTGTAATTACGTGCCCCTGTTAGACAGGGGCAGAAAAAAGTGAAAATATGATAATTTATTAAAGATAAGTGAAATTATATAAAAATAACAACCTCTAATACCACACTGTGCACAACAACCAATACCAACAGAACCCACAAATAGTAACAGTAAGAGACCAGTATGTTCATGTAATGGGGAAAACCAGAATCATAACAGGGCCAGGCCAGAATCGTCAATGGGAGGTCAGCAGCTGGGGAAAGGGAAAACAAACAGGACAAGGAGAGGACAGATGGATCACAAGGGGGACAGGTACAGGTACAAGGTACATATTCCAGGTTCAGGTAACAGACAGACAGACAGGATCAGGTACAGATGCAGAGCTATACAGGGTCATTGCGCATGGAGTGATACCAAGGCAGAGTATGATTGTCACTGGTGGGTATTTGTACACATCTCCTGCAACCAGTCTCAGGTGATTGGCTGGGGAACTGGTGCCCTCTTCTGGTGGCTGGGGCTGCGACAATCAGTCACTGACAGTGCTGAGGGCTTCCACTGCCTGCTGGAGACAGTTTTCTATTTATTTATTATTATTTTTTTCATTCAAATTTATTTGTATATTTCTCTTCAGTTTTTCACTCTCTCCTTGTTATGCCACAGCCACACAGCCACAGGCCCCTTTCACATGGGTTGTCCGATCAGGTCCACCTGATTGAACCCTTCAGTCTCCTCTATGGAGCGGCAGATGTCAGCGGACACATGTCTACTGACACCCGTTGCCATGCGATCCTGTCCACTAAATACCAGACGGATGGTGGTCCTCTTCCCAATTAGTGCAGCGAATTGAATAACATCAGATGAAAACGGATAGACGGCCCTTTTCCGTCTGATTGCCCCATAGAGAAGAGCAGGACTGTATAGTGGAGAAAACACGGACCTATCATCCGCCTGCTCAGCGGGGATCAGCGCAGAGTTCATCCGCTGAGTAAGCGGATCCTGTGTTAAAAGGGCATAAGTTGGCATGAGTCACTGGATCTCCTATTGCCCCCCCATGTTTGGTTCTAGTCGTTTTTATATGTAAATTTAAGATCAGTTATTTTTGTCATTGAAAATAAAGCTTTGTTGTTAGATAAAAAAAAATACCTGTCTCCTAACTTTTTTTAGCTGGCTCCTAGATTCCAAGCAAAACCCTGGTAGTATTGATGGCCTGTCTCGGTGAGAACGCTGCAGTATAAACAGATATAAATAGTTTGCAAGCTAAACAAAACAATACAAGTGTCAAGTTTTAATACCTACCAACTTTAATGGAAAAAAACATGGCTTAAGGGCATATTTCTAACACTATAATTTAAATGATTGACAATAATAGTTTCAGTTCTTCTTTAGTTCAAAGAATTAGAATCAAAAGGCACTTTTCCTCTGGCAGTCTAAATTCCATGTTGACGGAACTAATCTCTCCTATGATAGCTGTTGAAGGAAATGTTTTCAAAGTTGGCTGCAGTGCTGGTGGAAGGATTTTCGACACCCTAGGCGAAAACCAAATTTTTCGCTCCCCCCCCCCTGGCCCCCGCCCTGGCATTTTGCAGCGCCTCTCCACCCATTTTCACCATTAGTTGGGCGGATCCCAACTTTATTGTCGCAATCTTTCGCCGAGCCTGGACCGGATTAGTGATGTCAGCAGATTTTAGCCCACTGACAGCTGAAAACGGGTCACAGGAGTGCAAAATGGACTGAACTCTTGTGGTCCACAGGAGAAGTAGGGCCATACTTCTATGGCTATACTTCCCCTTTTAGGAGAGGTCATTAATGGCAGCCCCCATGCTTTTTGTATGACCAGGTCACTTTAGGTCACTGGTCTCCAAACTGCGGCCCAAGGGCAGGATGTGGCCCTTTGCTTGCCTTTATCTGGCCCTTGGAGCAGTATCCCTCCCAATGATATGAGACACTATTCTGCCATCTGACACCGACAATGGAGCACCATTTCTCCCACTGACACCACTAATGGGGTACTATTCTCCCTATGATACCAGCAATGGGGCACTATTTTTCCCCCTAATACTGGATCCTTCCTGATCCCCCGAGAGGCAATCGGATTTACCCCGGATCAACTTTACTTACAAAACTTAGTACTCAGTTATATTATGTGCATTTAGGAAAGAATCCAGGCCCTTCTTAAAGCAATCTACTGAGCTGGCCAGAACCACCTCTGGAGGGAGTCTGTTCCACATTTTCACAGCTCTTACTGTGAAGAAACCTTTCCGTATTTGGAGGTGAAATCTCTTTTCCTCCAGACGTAAAGAGTACCCCCTTGTCCTCAGCGTTGACCTTAAAGTGAATAACTCAAAACCAAGTTCACTATATGGACCTCTTATATATTTGTACATGTTGATCATATCCCCCCTTATTCTCTTCTTCTCAAGAGTGAATAAATTCAGTTTTTCTAATCTTTCCTCATAGCTGAGCTCCTCCATGCCTCTTATCAGTTTAGTTGCCCTTCTCTGCACTTTCTCCAGTTCTCTGATATCCTTTTTGAGAACTGGTGCCCAAAACTGGACTGCATATTCCAGATGAGGTCTTACTAATGATTTGTACAGGGGCAAAATTATATCTCTATCTCTGGAGTCCATACCTCTCTTAATACAAGAAAGGACTTTGCTCGCTTTGGAAACCACAGCTTGACATTGCGTGCCATTATTGAGCTTATGATCAACTAAAATCCCCAGATCCTTCTCCACTACAGATCCCCCCAGTTAAACTCCCAATAGCATGTATGATGCATGCATATTCTTAGCCCCCAAGTGCATAACTTTACATTTATCAACATTAAACCTCATCTGCCACATAGTCGCCCAATTAGACAGAGCATTGAGGTCGGCTTGTAAATTGGAGACATCCTGTAAGGACATTATTCCACTGCATAGCTTGGTGTCATCTGCAAAAACAGAAATGTTACTTTTGATCTCAGACCCAATATCATTTATAAATATATTGAAAAGTAAGGGACCCAACACCGAACCTTGGGGTACACCGCTGATAACCTTGGACCAATCAGAGTAAGAATCATTAACCACAACTCTCTGAATCCTGTCTTTCAGCCAGTTTTCTATCCATTTACAAACTGATATATCCAATCCTGTAGACCTTACCTTACACATGAGCCGTGTGTGGGGAACTGTATCGAACGCTTTTGCAAAATCCAATTATACCACGTCCACTGCCACGCCTCTGTCCAGGGTTTTACTTACCTCTTCATAAAAGGAAATCAGGTTTGTCTGACAACTTCTGTCTTTCATGAATCCATGCTGTCTGCTGCTTAAATAGTTTGTTTCCAGCAAGAACTCATCCATGTGGTCTTTTATTAAACGTTCCAGTATCTTCCCAACTATAGAAGTTAAACTAACAGGTCTATAGTTACTTGGTAAAGACTTTGGCCCAGATTCACAGTGCGATTACGCCTGCGCAACAGGAGATGCGCGTGCGTAAGTCGAAATGCGCGCGTGCGTTTCGATGCACGACATCCCCAGAACGAGATACGCAAAAAATCTACTTTTTTTTGTTCCGCGTAATTTCGTTAGACTGGCGCATCCGTCCGCGCAAAAGTGTGCTAGATAGACCATTGATTTGCTAGTCAAATATGCTAATGAGGGACTTACGGGGATCCACAAAACAACGTTGGGGCAGCGCAGGCAGCGGAGTGTGCGCAACAGCAAAATAACCTGTCTAAAATTAGACCATATAAAAGCTGGTCTAAAAAGAGAAAAAAAGTCTACTTGTTAGATAAAGCAACACTGTTAGTGAGGAGCTCAGCAGTCACACGTGTTGCACAACAATCTGTATGCCAACATGCCAGGGGCATCGTCGCACATAGCTATACTACTGACTTTAGATGAACAAAGAAGGATGAGGGCACGGAGGATGGCACGGGAGAGGATATACCGCACCCGCATAGACCTGTTTGGCATGAGTGATTCTGAGGTGTTTCGCATCTTCAGATTCACCCCTCATGTCATCCTGGAATTAACCACAACCCTGCAGGAGGACATCACCAGCCCAACACACCGCTCACATGCAGTGCAGCCACTGGTCAGGTACTGGCAACACTCCATGTCCTTGCCAGTGGCTCTTTTCAGCGTACAAGTGGAGTGGTGGCTGGGATGTCACAATCCTCCATGAGCAGATGTGTGCACCAGGTTGTCCCTGCAATCCTCAGACGCATGGCCAACCAAATCATCAAACCCACCACTGAGGACCTGCGGCTGAAGGCAATGACAGATTTCTACAGAATTGCCAGATTCCCACGCACTGTGGGGGCCATTGATTGCACACATGTGGCACTCCAGCCCCCCCAGGAGACAGAGCACATGTACCGCAATCGGAAGCATTGACGTACAGGTGATAGTCGATGCCCAAGGCCTCATATGGCACGTCCGTGCCAAACACCCAGGGTCCAGCCATGACAGCTACATATACAATCAATGCCACATCCGAATGGAATTCGATCAGAACGTGTATGGGGACACCTGGCTGGTTGGTGAGTGACATGGGAGTCAGGCATGACTATCCCCTCCCATGATGCACACATCACAAGGGGCACATGCATGACTAACATCCTCCTGTCTTTTCCCTTACAGATGACTCTGCATATCCACTGGGACCCCATCTCATGACTCCTATCCGGAACCCCCAAACCCCAGGAGAGGAAAGATACAATCAAGCACATGCCCAAACACGAGCAGTGGTGGAGCGCACCTTTGGCCTCCTGAAGTCACGTTTCCGATGTCTGGATAAGTCTGGTATTCCCCAAACTTTGTGTGCCAGATCATCGGTGCATGTTGCGTGCTGCACAACTTCGCAGTAAGAAAGGGCCTGCAGATTGACCTACGTGATGACCTGACCCCTGAACCAGACAATCCCCCCTAACCGAGGCTACCCCGTGTTCTGAGGGTAGAGCAGCCAGGAGACAGCTCACATTGGGCATCTTTGCACGTTAAACATACACATTAATCATGGCACAATGAGAATGCATGCATGCACACCACTGTGGTCCCTAGCACACACACCCCACATCCACACCAAATTGGATTGGCACCAGTCCACCATGCAGGACTTGTGAGCAGCAACGCCACGCCAAGGCTCCAATTATGTCACTGTACATTCATACACCATTCACACGGACCTGGGGATCACTTCTCCCTGGTCCTGGGGAACCCTTCTCCACCAAAATTGAGGGTGACACCCCTTTTCCGGCAGGAATGTCACCCCCACATTCACACAGCATTCACAACCCAAAAAAAAAAAAAAAAAAAGCCTGCAAAAGCAAAACATTTCCAGCAAAAAAAAAGGGGAAAAACAAATTAATGCCCTTTGCGTGAGCCACGCCTGGGGCGCCCCCGGCCACAGCCCCGGCTTCTCAGGGGAGACTCATGGGGGAGGGGTAAAACCGGGGAAGGAGGAGCAGCCCCTGATCTCTGCCCACCTGGCGGCCTGCCCTCCAAGGCCACGGCTATTCTGTCCAGGGCAGCACCAAGTGTTGCCGTGTTGGCCTGGATAGCCAGGGTAAGGGCCCTCACATCCTGCCCAACGCCTGCTGATGTCGTCTGCAGTTCGTTTAGGCAGGTTGTGAAAGCCCGGGAGTGGGAGTCCAGGTTCCCCAGCGTATCCTTGATGGAGGACAGGCTCTCCTCCATCCGCACCAATGTGTGGCTGACCTGTCCCAGATGGCGGGTCTGGAGGAACTGGTCCCTTCTCAGAGTGGCGGGCAGGAGATCGGCCAACCCCCTGGTGGTCTGGGATGAAATCCTGCCTCCAGCTGATGCTTGTGGCCGGGGAGAAGGGGAGGCCCTTGTGAGGGGAGCCATGTTGGGGGAGGAGGGGGGGGCTCCCCCTTAGGGAGGCCTGCCTGCTGCCAGCCAGAGAGGAAGAGTCCTCAAAAACCAAACGTCCAGTGCCTGACATGGACTCCTCCTCCTCATGATTCTCCTCCTCCTCATGATTCTCCTGCTCCTCTTGAACCTCCTCCGTGGACTCCGGCCTTGTTGGGGGGGCCTCATTAGGCTGCTGTCCTGGGGTTGGTGCGGTCAGGCCAGATGGCCCTGCACCCTCCTGCACATCTGTGGATGACACAAAACATTCACAGGTTGGAGGATCCACACACTTGCCACATATTCCCTTTCACCCCCTCCCCCACACATGCTACCTGGCACCACGGGCTCCGGACTTGAGTCAAAGCCGGGCAGGCCCTCAACTTCATGCCGATGAAAGGTCAGGGCCACCGCACGCTCCTCCGCTGTCAGCCTAATACGGCATGGTGGGCCCCCTCCTGTGCCCCTGGCATGGGCATGCATTCTGGCCAGCTTCTGTTTGACCAGACGCCGGAGGTCATTGATTTTTTTGTCAATCCCAGACCGGGTCCGTGTCTCCCCCTGCCCCGCTGAATTGACCTGCTCAGTGATCCTATCCTATCCTCCTGGCCGGGGTGGTGTTGGCACTCTCTGGGCCGTGGAGGTAACGCCCATACTCGCTAATGGCCCGGGCAAGAATTTGTTTTTCCACAACTGTAAAATTGAGCTTTCGTTTTCTCTCTGTCATCCTTCCAAAAAAACTCACTCCCAGTCAACAAAATTCACTCACAAAAACAAGCACAACCAATCAAGCAAAAACACACACAGAGAGAAAACTACTCAGCAATAAAACAGTCACAAAAAAACAAAACAAAAAAACAGCAAGAAAACAAACAAACACAAATATATCAATCAAACAGTCTCTCAAACACTTATCAAAAAACACTTTAAAAAATCTACTAACAAACACTTGATCACACAGAACACTAATCTGACAACTACAAAACACACCGCAACGAACAACAGGACAAAAGCACTTGGTTAAATGGGAAGGGACAAAGGGATGTACTTTTGCAATGCAAGTGCGTTTGTGTGTGTCTATTTATGCTGTTTGCGTAGTTCACAACGTTGCCCTAGTCCATTTCTAATTTCACTGATTGCGCCACTCCCGAGTTGTGAGCATGCGGAGCTGACATGGTCTGCTTCAAGCGCGCATGCGCGAGCCGGCCGGCCCTTCATTTGCATGGGGTCACGGCTCATTTCAATGTAACACGCCCACGTCCTTCCCAATTTGTATTACTCCTCCTTACGCCTCTGAAAAAACGTTACGCATGCGCAATTTCCTGCGCAAAAGCTATGAGAATAGGGTGATTACGCGGCAAAATTGCGCAAGTCTAACGTAAAGGCGGTGCGCTACGCCGGTCCAATAATGCGCAGATGTACCTGAATCTGGGCCTTTGTTTCCTTTTTAAATATAGGCACCACATTGGCTCTACGCCAATCCAGTGGTACTATTCCTGTCATTAATGAGTCCCTAAATATTAGATACAGTGGCTTTGAAATTTCAGAGCTCAATTCTTTTAGGATCCGTGGGTGGATGCCATCTGGTCCAGGTGCTTTATCCACCTTTATTCTGTCTAAATATTTCTGGACCATATCACTTTTGAGCCATTGTGGATTTGGGGCTGTGTCACTCCCACCCCCTTTATGGACATGAGCTCCCCCATTCTCCATTGTATAAACAGAGCTGAAGAAAGCATTTAATACATTTGCCTTCTCTATGTCCTCAGTCACCCACTCTAGATTATTTTGTAAAGGGCCTACATGCTCAGACTTGACCTTTTTACTATTAATATATTTAAAGAATTTTTGGGGGTTTGTCCTACTATCTTTTGCAATCTGTCGTTCATTTTGAATTTTTGCATCCTTGATTTCCTTTTTACATGTTCTATTATATTCTTTGTAACATTTAAACGACACTAGTGTTCCTTCAGTTTTATATGTTTTAAAAGCTATTTTCTTATTGTTTATAGCTTTTTTAACTTTGACCGTGAGCCACATAGGTTTTATCTTTAGCCTTTTATACTTATTGCCCATGGGAATATACTTTGCAGTGAGGTTCCAAAGAGTCTTTTTGAAGAATTCCCATTTCTGTTCTGTGTTTATCTGTGCCAATATTCCCTCCCAGTCCAAGCCCTGGAGAGCAGTCCTCATGCTTTGAAAATTTGCACTCTTGAAATTAAGTGTTTTTATCTTTCCTGTATGTATTTCTTGCTTATAGTTAATATTAAATGAAATCATGTTATGATCACTGCTACCCAGGTGTTCCTTTATCTGAACATTAGTAATAAGCTCTGCATGGTTTGAGATTACCAAGTCCAACAGAGCATCATTCCTAGTTGGGGCCTCAATAAACTGGACCATAAAATTGTCCTGCAATAGGTTTTAAATTTTTTGTCCTTTAACTGTCCCAGAAATTCCATTATTCCAGTCAATTTCTGGGTAGTTAAAATCCCCCATTATTATCACCGTCCCAGCCCTTGCATCTCTTTCCATCTGTGCAAGGAGCCGAGTCTCCACCTCCTCATTAACATTGGGTGGTCTATAACAAACTCCAATGATTAACTTTGAACTACGCACATCTGTATGCAGTTCCACCCATAATGCTTCAACTTCATCACACTCTCCATCAACCAGGTCCTCTTTCAGGCTTGCTTTGAGGTCACTTCTCACATAGAGACAGACGCCTCCACCTTTCCTTTTTACCCTGTCTTCCTGAAAGAGAGCATAGCCAGGAATATTAATAGCCCAGTCATGTGAGGATTGAAGCCAAGTTTCAGCAATACCGATTACATCATAGCTCTCCTCATGCACCAGAGCTTCCAACTCACCTGTTTTGTTTGGAAGGCTTCTGGCATTGGTGAACAAACACTTAAATGTATTGTTACATTTTTCGCTGGCGTTTTTCATATAATTTTTAGTAGTGCAAATGGCACTATAATTTCCAATGGCTGTTTGCAACATGGGAACTTTCTTGTCACCTGCCATAACCCCACCTCCATCTATCCACATTCCACTCTCCATTAATGTCTGACCCCTAACTGACCTGTGTGCCCGATGTAATTCTAGTTCACCCTCCCCCTCAATTCTAGTTTAAATACTCCTCCAGCATTCCCCTAAACCTCTCCCCCAGCACAGCCGACCCCCTTCCATTCAAGTGCAAACCATCTTTAGCATATAGGTTGCACCCCAATGAAAATTCATCCCAGTGCTCTAGAAACCCAAATCCCTCCTTCCTACACCAGGTCTTTAGCCATGCATTCAGCTCTCTAATCTCTCCCTGCCTTTCCTGTGTTGCGCATGGCGCAGGCAATATTTCAGAGAATATCACCTTGGAGGTCCTTCCCTTCATCTTGCAGCCTAGTTCTTTAAATTGATTCTTAAGGAGCCTCCACCTTTCATGTATACTGTTATTGGTTCCAACATGGTCCAAGACAGCTGGGTCATGCTCAGCCCCTCCCAGTAATTTATCCACCCGGTCCACCACATGCCGAACCCTGGCACCAGGGAGACAGCAAACCATTTGGTTGAGGCGATCCTGGTGACAAATTATTCTATCAGTCCTTCTGATTATAGAATCCCCTATTACCACCAACTGTCTAGGCCTACCTGCACTCCCCTCACCACTTCTACTAGATGGGTTGCTCTCCCGGCTGTTAGGGATAGCAGTAACATCTAGTGCTGCCACCTCTGATTTAGCCACCTCACCCAACTTGGCAAATTTGTTTTGATGCACAAATACAGGATTGGCCTTCCTTGTCTGCAAGCCCCTTCCACTCCCTCTAACTACATTAACCCATCTTCCTATGTGATAATTCTGACTTGCCCCTCCATCCTCGACATTAACCCTACTGACCACCTGCTCAGCAAGCAGAGGACCCCTTTCAAGGTTGTCCTTTCTGCCCAGTGTTGCAACTTGCTCCTCCAGATCTCTAATGCGAGCTTCCAGAAGGGCAACCTGCTCACATCTGTCACAGCGGTATCCATCCTGGAGCTGTTGCACCAATTTTGCATACATGTGACACACTGTGCACTGAGCAAAACCTTCAACCCTGCTAGCACACATTTCCCAGTTACAATATAATTACTTGTAGGAAGTTTAAGATGTTACTTACAGTTTAGAAGACTCCTGTCTTAACTCCTGTTTTCAACTCCTGTTTTTTAACTCTTCCCACTTGTGTTTAAAAATCACACTTCTGTTTAAAAAATCACATGTAAGCCAGCACCATCAACTGGGAGTGTTTACTTCCACTGATGCCAGGAAAATTGTCACACCCGCTGGCCAAAGTCCGGCCCTCCAAGAGCCTGAATGACAATAAACCGGCCCTTTGTTTAGAATGTTTTGAGACCCCTGCTTTAGGTAATGATGCATTCTTTTTTATATCATAATGCTTTATTATATTTGTTAGATAAAAAAAGCTCAGAAAGCTGTAATGCCAAAACATCAGCATGACAGTCTTATGACAGCCTTATGCCATGGTCACCTTAGACTAGGTTTGCGCTATAGCAGCTCTATGTGCCACATCTGCACGGACATGGTAGCCCATCCATTTGAATCCTGAAAATGGAAGAAAAAGGTCCCTTCTAAATTTTTGAAACTGTGGCCTGCACGGAAACCGCAAGTGTAGCACGGTTCCCAGTGCAGGAAGCAGATTCTGCAATATCAACTGCGTGCAGGTGCCATTAGGATTAATGGCATCTGCATGCATCTGCTGAATGGTAGCTCTTTTTTCTGTGTGGATGGTTGCAGCTGCGAGAGCAACCTAGGCTTACAGTGATTGTAAAGGTTTTTTTTTTTTAAATAACAAACATGTCATACTTACCTCCACTGTGAAGTTCGTTTTGCAGAGTGGCCCCCGATCCTCCTGTTTTGGGGTCCCTTGATTGGAAAAGTCTGAAATGTAAAAAACTCATTCTGAGAAAGGAAGGTAATACTGTAAAACCCTGTACACACAATCCGATATCTGATGGAATCTAATCCGATGGATTTTTTCGTTGGATATCCGATGAAGCTGACTTTCATCAGTGTTGCCTACACACCATCGGTCAAAAATACGACCGTGTCGAAACGCGGTGATGTAAAACACTACAACGTTCTGAGAAAAATGATGTCCAATGCTTCAGAGCATGCGTCGACTTGATTCTGAGAATGCGTGGATTTTTGACCGATGGACTTCCACACAGACGATTGTTTTTTTCTATTGTGTTTTTTTATCCATAGAAAAATTTTAAAACATGTTCTATTTTTTTTTCACCGATGGGGCCCACACACTTTCGGTTTGTCCGATGAAAACGGTCCATATAAGTATATGGCCAGGAGGATGTAAACAGACATTTACATTTGCATACCCCCAAGTACATCCATGTCTGGATTTTTTTTTTAAAAAGGACTGCATTCCTTTCCATTTTTTTTAAGAACTAAACTTGACAAGTCAAAGGTAACCTGCTCTAAATGAATGCACAGAGGGAGTCCATCTTGCGAGCAGAGTAGTGTAATTAAAAGCATTTTTTTTTTTTTTGGTTGCTTTGGATACAGTTGAGAGGGATTAGAACACCTGTCAGGTTTTATTGTTGTCTGTGTCCCTGTTAGGCAGATTCACCCTCTCTATTTCTACTGTTTACAGTTATAATCAAAAGTGAAAGAAAATCACAAATTTTGGGATGAAATCTCCCAACATGGATACTAATCCTAGTGGCTCTGGTGAAAACTAGGAATTCTCGCATTTCCCTCTCACTTGTTTTGGCTATGGGACAGGAAGTGAAGTGAAATCTTCCCAATGGGACACAGATGGCAAAAAACACCTGATAACTGTTATAACGCTCCCTTAGGGCCCTTTCACACGAGCGGACGAACGGTCTGCTAATTACAAGTCCGTTAACGGACTTGTAATGGGCCCCTATGGGAGCGGATCCGTTAGCGGATGATGCATCCGCTAACGTCCGCCTAAGATCCGCGTCCGTCTGGATCCGTTTTGCGGACGGAAGAAAACCCTATTTTTCTTCCGTCCGGTGGAACGGATCGGATGCAAACGGACAGACGGTCCGTTTCTATTCGATTCCCCATAGGGGATAGCAGAGGAGCGACAGGGCGGTCCCTGCACAGTGTGCGGGGACCGCCCTGTCCGCCCGACAGCTCAGCGGAGACCCCCCGCTGAGCCGACGGACACACGGAGCGGACCGAAAAACGGACCGCTCCGTGTGAAAGGGACCTTACTCTATCAAAAATGAAAAAAATAAACATTTAATTTTGCATTTAGGTCCCTTTCACACTTGTACGACTTCAAAGTCGCACAATTTTACCGCGATTTTGCCGCGATTCGGGGCCGCGATTTCAATGAATGCCTGTGTAAGTGGCATCAAAATCGGACCAAAGTAGTGCAAGGACTACTTTGAAGTTGGCACTACTTAAAGTCATGCCAGTATGAATGGTGTTCATTGAAAATAATCGAGAATGACTTGTCATACGATTTTGCAGTCCAAAATCGTGGGACAAGTCGTGTAAGTGTGAAAGGGCTCTTAGGTCCCTTTCACACTTATACGACTTCAAAGTCGCGCAATTTTACCGCGATTCGCGGCCGCGATTTCAATGAATGCCTGTGTAAGTGGCATCAAAATCAGACCAAAGTAGTGCAGGGACTACTTAGAAGTCAGCACTACTTAAAGTCGTGCCAGTATAAATGGTGTTCATTGAAAATCATGGAGAATGACTTGTCATACGATTTTGCAGTCCAAAATCGTGGGACAAGTCGTGTAAGTGTGAAAGGGGCCTTAGTTCTTTAACCACTTGCCGACCAGCCGGCACAGTTATACTGCAGCAAGCTGGCTCGGATGCACGAATGCCGTACTGTTACGTTGATTTGTGCACTAGCTTCTGCGCTGATTGGCCAATCAGTGGGTCTGGCGGCCACCTATGATCTTTCCCCGCAGAGACAGAACAGGGATCTGCCAAAGTAAACAAGGCAGATCTCCATTCGGACAGGGGATTACACTGAGATCTTGTCTTTCTGCTATGCAGGTAGATGAATCTCTGTGTTATCCCAGGCAGCCCATCCCCTTTACAGTTAGTAAACACACCCAGGGAACACAATTAACCCCTAGATTGCCCCTGATGGTAACCCCTTCCCTGCCAGTGTCATTAGTACAATGTCAGTGCATATTTTTAGCACTGATCACTGTAATGTTACTGGTTCCCAAAAAAGAGCCAAAAATGTCAGTTGACTCTGTCCGACCTGTCTGTAGTAATGTCGCAGACCCTATTTTGTAGACACTATAACTTTTGCACAAACCAATCAATATACTGTATTTGGTGGCGTATAAGACCTTTTACACTTACACAACTGTCCAAAAAGCAGGGGTGATTTTATATGCCGGGTCAACTGCTCGGATGCCTGCTGGATGAGCAGTAATGCTGTATGTAGCTTCGGCTACATACAGTATAAACCGCTTAGCCAATCCCAGCGAACGATGTATTCAAATGAATGCAGAGCCTGCTCGGATTAGAGTAACAACCTCTGCCAATCCGAGCAGGCTACATACAGTAGCCTCCTCGGATTGGCTTTGAAAAAGAAAGAGAGGCGTGGGCTGATGATGTTACAGCCTCTGCCAATCCAAGCAGACTTTTTATTCATTAATAGAATACATTGCTCGCCGTGATTGGCTCCAGCAAGAATGAAGAAGAATATGGCTCCAGAGGAAGAAATATGAAGCGTCGGAAACCTCGGAAGGGGGGCCATCATATACGGTGAGTACAGGCAAATATCTAAAAAAAAAATTGTCTTATACACCGGCAAATACGGTACACTTATTGTTTTGTTTAATATTTTTACCAAAAATATGTAGCAGAATACATATTGGCCTAAACTGATAAAGACATTTTTATTTTATATATTTTTTATTGGTTATGCTTTATAGCAGAAAATGAAAAATATTGTTTTTTTTTTTCAAAATTTACGCTCTTTTTTGTTTCTTTGAAAGCGTAACAAATAAAAAACACAAAGGGATTCAAATACCACCAAAAGAAAGCTCTATTTGTGGGGGAAAATAGGACATCAATTTGTATGGATACAACGTCACATGACCGTGCAATTGCCATCTAAAATAACGCATTGCCGTATCACAAAAAATGGAGTGGTCAGGAAGTGGGTAAATCCTTCCGTTCACTAAGTGGTTAAAGGGAGTTGTGGGCACAGGAACAGGGGACCCAACACATCAAGCGGCTCTTTCTGGGGGTAAGCGCTAAACACAGAAAACAAATAATCTGTTAAAATGTTACCAGGTTTAAATATCCACTCCTGACCCATAAATAAACAATATCCCAGTAGATATTAGAAATCGGTGCAGCTTTATAAAATAATCATTAATTTTGATGTTTTACCTGTAGCCATTTTGGTCCCCTCAGGCTCAGAAGCCTGGATAAAAAAACTACTACTGCAATGCTGGGAGGGAGTGTCCAACAGTTTTCTCTGCCTAGCAAAAAGTCAGGACATGGAGGTTGCTAACTGGGTCCCCGTCCCCCCCCCCTTCTGGGTTCTGAGGGAACCTAAATGGCCTACAGGTACAACAATACAATTGATAATCATTTTACAGAGCTGCACATATTTATAATATCTACTGGGTCTCCTTTATTGAATGGGCTATTTTCTGTAGAAGGTGAACTTAGCCTTTAACCACTTTAGCCTCTGAGGTTTTTCCTGTCCAATGACCAGGTCATTTTTTGCGATTCGGCACTGCGTTACTTTAACTGATAATTCTGCGGTCATGCGACATGGCTCCCAAACAAAATTGATGTCTTTTCCCCCCCCCCACAAATAGAGCTGTCTTTTGGTGGTATTTGATCACGATGTGGTTTTTATTTTTTGCGCTATAAATAAAAAAAGAGCGAAAATTTTGAAAAAAAAAAAGCAATATTTTTTACTTTTTGCTATAATAAATATCCAAGTATTTTCAGTTTAGGTCGATATGTATTCTTCTTCATATCTTTAGTAAAATAAAATCACAATAAGCGTATATTGATTGGTTTGCGCAAAAGTTATAGCGTCTACAAAATAGGGGATTGTTTAATGGCATTTTTATTGTTATTTTATTTTTTTATTAGTAACGGTGGTGATCAGCATTTGTTTTATCATGATTGCGACATTATGGCGGACACTTTTGAAGCTCTTTTGGGACCATTGTCATTTATTTAGCGATCAGTGCTATAAAAATGCACTGATTTCTGTGTAAATGACACTGGCAGGGAAGGGGTTAACCGTGTCCTAGGGAGTGATTCTAACTGTGGGGGGGTGGGCTACATGTGACGTGACACTGATTGCTGCTCCCAATGACAAGGAGCATAAGTGTCCTTTCACAAGGCAGAACAGGGAGATGCATTGTTTACATAGGCATCCCCCGTTCTGCAGCTCCATGACATGATCGCGGGCACCCGGCAGACATCGAGTCCCTGGGACCCATGGTCACACTCACAGAGCTTGCAGTGGGCACGTCTTTAAGGGGACGTACGGGTACGTCCATATGTGTAGCCGTGCCGGTCGGCAAGCGGTTAAGGAAGAATTCCATGTATGGAGAGTTTTACATATTTACATTGGACCATTGGAATTATATATATATATATATATATATCAGGCCTCAAAATTTCAAGTCCTGAGCTACTAGCCAGGCCTTAAGAGTTACTCACAACCTGTTGCCCCACCTAATTCATACACTGCCCTGCCCCTTAAACATGCCCTTGTAAATGATCTCATGAAATAACACTGTTAAATGTTTCATTCAGTATTAAGTTACAAAAATACATAACAACAACAACTTTAACAATATTAACATAAATTAATGTTATCATATCCCCATTCTATCATATCTATGCCTCCAATTCCGCCCCCTCCCCCATTCTATCATATCTATGCCTCCAATTGCACCCCCTCCCCCATTATATCATACCTATGCCTTCAATTCCGTCCCCCTCCCCCATTCTATCATATCTATGCCTCTAATTGTACCCCCTCCCCCATTCTATCATACCTATGCCTTCAATTCCGTCCCCCTCCCCCATTCTATCATACCTATGCCTCCAATTCCACCCCCTCCCCCATTCTATCGTACCTATGCCTCCAATTCCGCCCCCCTCCTCATTCTATCATATCTATGCCTCCAATTTCACCCCCTCCCCCATTTTATCATATCTATGCCTCCAATTCCACCCCCTCCCCCATTCTATCATACCTATGCCTCTAATTCCGTCCCCTCCCCCTATTCTATCATACCTATGCCTCCAATTCCACCCCTCCCCCATTCTATCATACCTATGCCCCCAATTCCACCCCTTCCCAATTCTATCATACCTATGCCTCCAATTCCGTCCCCCTCCCCCTATTCTATCATACTTATGCCTCCAATTCCTCCCCCCATCTATCATATGGTATGATAGATGGGGGAGGGCAGAATTTGAGGAATAGGTATGATAGAATGGGGAGGGGGACGGAATTGGAGGCATAAGCATGATAGATTGGGGGAGGGGGCAGAATTGGGGGCATAGGTATAATAGAATGGGGGAGGGGGGCAGAATTGGGGGCATATGTATAATGGATTGGGGGGATGATTTAAAGTCTAAATCTGCAATTAACCCCCGCCCCCCCCCCCCCCAATCCAGCACATGTTCCTTCAATCCCCCTCCCATTAAACTCCCAGTGCCTCCAGAACACACATGACACATCTGTCTTAATAAACATAACGTTTTACTGCGGGCACAGTGCACTCCTTGGATGTGTGGGAGCCTGGGAGGTGGGCGGTCCGAGGCAGAAAGGGGCGGTCCCGGTCAGCGTTTGGTATAGTAGTGGCATGCTGTGACTGTGAGACTAGTGTGAGAAGTGGAGCGGGGTGGATCCGGGCGGCAGTTCTAGGTACATTTGGACTGTACTATTGGACTGTAGGCGGTGAGGAGGCGTGGTCCTGGGCGGCATGGAAAAGTTGTTGGACGTACTGGCCTATAGGAGGTGGATAGGGGCGGTCCCGGGTGGCGCGCGCTCGTGTCCAATCTGCTGCTAGCCTGTGAAGGGACGGCGAGGCAGCTTAGTTGAATTACTGGCCGCAATGTGTGTCTGAGCGGCACTCGCACTGCACATAAATCTCCTCGCCAAATGCGAGGAGGCAAGCACAAATTTTGAGCCCTGTATATATATAACTAGAGTAGCAGTGTCTTCTGCAGCGATTTCCAGCTTCTAGAGGGATCCCACATGTTTGGTGTATATGCTACTCTAGTAATCTCCAGTAGCTACTCGGTCCCCTGCAGAGCGGCTTCCCTGCTGCTTGCTTAACACAGGAGGTCAACCTTTTGGCACAAGCGCCATTCAGAGAATGCCTTGCATTTTCTCAATGAATGCAAAGTGTTCTCTGATTGATCAAGATAGAGAGGTGGGACAGTAAAAAGGAATGGTATACATGAGCGTACCTCAGTGTACAATGAGCGTACCTGTGCACCGCGTGCCTTGTGAGTACGCTCGTGGGTTGTTTACAAAGCCATCCCGCTGTTCTTCCTTTGCTAACCGCAATCGCGGGCTGCCCGCGGTCGGCAAAGGCAGAACAGGGGGATGCCTTTGTAAAGCAGGCATTACCCTGTTCTGCCTATTGACATGTTGCTGATCTACTGTGATCGGGAACAGTGATCAGTGACGTGTCACTGGTAGCTCCTTCCCCTAACAGTTAGAATCAGTCCCTAGGACACACTTAACCCCTTCAGCGGCACCTAGTGGTTAACCCATTCACTGCCAGCGTAATTTTCACAGTAATCAGTGCATTTTTATAGCACATATCGCTGTAAAAATTACAATGGTTTCAAACATGTGTCAAAAGTGTCTGATGTGTCCACCATAAATTCGCAGTCATGATAAACAACTGCAGATCACCACCATAACTAGTAAAAAAAAAAAATTATTAATAAAAATGCCATAAAACTATCTCCTGTTTTGTAGACGCTATAACTTTTGCGCAAACCAATCAATATACGGTTATTGCGATTTGTTATTTACCAAAAATATGTAGAAGAATACATAGCCTAAACTGAGAAAAAATTTGCTTTAAAAAAAAAAAAAAAGTACAAAATATTGCTTTTTTTTCAAAATTGTCACTCTGTTTGTTTAAAGCGCAAAAAATAAAAAACGCAGAAATGAGAGATGATCAAATACCATAAAAAGAAAGCTCTATTTGTGGGAAAAAAAGGATGTCAATTTTGTTTGGGAGCCACGTCGCACAACTGCGCAATTATCAGTTAAAGCAACGCAGTGTGGGAATCGCAAAAAGTGGCCTGTTCTTTGGCCAGCCAAATGGTCCAGGGCTTAAATGGTTAAATGCTTTTTGGGTTTTTAATTGGATCCTGGACACACACAACTCTATTTTCACTTAAGTGCAACTAAACTGACTGCAACTAAACACAAGTAAACAGGGAGTTAGAATGACACCATTGAAAAATCATTACATGCATTTATATAAGTTTAGGAACGTCCTGTAAACATACGTCATGCAATTGTGAATCAGGCCGCTAAGTTGACACTTAAAAAAAAAAAAAAAAAAATATATATATATATATATATATATATATATAAAATGTATGTGTGTGTGTGTGTGTGTGTGTATAAATATATATATATATATATATATATTGTGACAAAGTCGTAGAAATAGCGATAATGTCATGCAGCAAAGCCGCTGATCTTAAGCAATAAATATGGCTTTATTGCACTCAAAAATAAATAATACAAAAACAAAATGGCCTACTCCAATTTAGGAGGCTAACTGACAGTAGTGTCCCTCACTACACTGTACTGGAGGGGCTATTCCGGCCTCCAGTACAAAACAAACAGAATACCAGTCCAAAATAAACAAATCTATGACAGACCTTGTTCCTTCCATGCAAACAGTTTCCAACCTGTCCGTCCAGCTCAGCATACCTCTCACACTGAGCTCTCACTTCCCATTTCCCTACCAGATGACTGTTAATTAATAGGGGGAAGAGAGGAGGTTTACCTGTTGGCCAGGCTTAACCCCTTCCAGGGCAGGGAAAACTGACCCTTCCAGCCTCTCACTGGTGTACATACAATCGTGTACCCTGTCACACATCCTCCCCCCCAGCTTAACACTTGGGTGGGAAGCGGCCATCTCTACAAACCCATGCACTCGGGACAGAGCATCTGCATTACTGTGGAGGAGACCTGCCCTATGTCGTACCACAAAAGTAAAGGGCTGTAGGGACAGAAACCACCTCGTGACCCGAGCGTTCTTGTCCCTACTGGTGTGCATCCACTTTAACGGAGCATGGTCTGTGACGAGGGTAAACCGCCTGCCCAACAAATAGTAGCGGAGTGTTTCTACTGCCCACTTGATTGCCAAACACTCTTTTTCCACTGTGGCATAGCGCTGTTCTCGAGGTAACAACTTCCGACTCAAATACAGCACAGGGTGTTCCTCACCATCCACATATTGGGACAAAACTGCACCCAGACCCACCTCTGAGGCATCGGTCTGGAGAAAGAACTCCTTTCTAAAGTCAGGAGCCACAAGCACAGGTTGGGCACAAAGCGCTGCCCGCAGACCAGAAAAGGCTTCCTCAGCCTCGCTGTTCCACTTTACAGTGTCTGGACTTCTGGCTTTAATAAGGTCTGTGAGCGGAGCAGCCCTCGTAGCAAAGTGAGGAATAAACCTCCGATAGTAGCCTACAATCCCCAAGAAAGCTCTGACTTGTTTTTTCCTCAATGGTCTGAGCCAGCTCTGTATAGCTCCTATCTTGTTCATCTGTGGTTTAACAAGTCCTCTGCCAACCAGGTAACCCAAGTATCTAGCCTCTGCTAGACCCAAGGCACATTTAGAGGGGTTAGCTGTCAGACCCGCTCTTCTAAGAGTGTCCAAGACTGCCTGTACTTTATCCAGATAGCTTTCCCAGTCCGGGCTATGAATGATCACATCATCCAAGTATGCGGCTGCATACTCAGTGTGGGGCCTGAGCAACTTATCCATTAGCCTTTGAAAAGTGGCTGGAGCCCCATGGAGGCCAAAAGGCATGATCCTGTACTGGAATAGGCCATCAGGAGTGGCAAAGGCTGTCTTCTCTCGGGCGTGCTTTGTCAATGGGATCTGCCAATAACCCTTTGTCAGATCCAACGTGGTGAAGAACCTATCTTTGGCTAATCGCTCTACTAGTTCATCCACCCTAGGCATGGGGTAGGCGTCAAACTTAGACACCTCGTTTAACTTCCTGAAGTCATTACAAAACCTGATGGACCCATCAGGTTTGGGCACTAGAACAATGGGGCTGCACCACTGGCTATGAGACTCCTCTATCACTCCAAGCTCAAGCATTTTCCTGATTTCAGCCCTTACAGCTTCCCTCTTGGCCTCCGGAATGCGGTAAGACTTCACTCTTACGACAACCCCTGGTTCTGTAATAATGTCATGGGTAATCTCTCGGGTTTGTCCAGGGTTGGGGGAGAAAACATTGTTATTCCTCTCAACCAAGCCTCTAGCTTCTTTTATTTGCTCAGGTGTCAGCTCTGGAGAGATTGTCACCGAAGGACTAGGTGCCTGTGGACCAGGTGTGGTGTCCCCCACTGCGGCCATGCAGTCCTCTCTAGTCCTCCATGGCTTAAGAAGGTTTATGTGGAACACGGCCTCCTTTTTCCGGCGTCCCGGCTGACTAACTTTATAATTTACTGGGCTCACTTTTTCCAACACCTCATAGGGTCCCTGCCACTGTGCTAGAAGTTTGCTTTCTGCGGTGGGTACTAGAACCATTACTCTGTCCCCTCTTTCAAACTGTCTCACTAGGGCCCTCTGGTCATAGTAGGACTTCTGCCTACTCTGCGCCTGCTCCATATGCTGGCGAACAAGAGGGGCAATCTGAGCCATACGCACCCGCATATCTTCAACATACTGGAGGACATTGGTCCCAGTTACCCCCTGTTCTTCCCAGGTTTCCTTTAGGATATCCAGAATACCCCTGGGATGCCTACCATATAAAAGCTCAAACGGGGAGAAGCCCGTAGAACTTTGGGGAATCTCTCGAACTGCAAACAACAGGTAAGGAAGTAACAAGTCCCAATCCTTCCCATCCCTGCTAACGACTTTCCTCAACATCCCCTTTAGGGTCCGGTTAAACCTTTCTACCAACCCATCTGTCTGGGGGTGATACACTGACGTTCTCAGAGTCTGTACATTAAATAGTTGACATAGCTCTTTCATAATACGGGAGACAAACGGAGTCCCCTGATCCGTGAGCAATGTCCTGGGTATCCCCACCCGTGTAAACATCTGAACCGACTCTTTTGCAATACTTTTAGCATTCGCCTTACGTAGTGGAATGGCCTCTGGGTATCTGGTGGCATAATCGACGATGAAAGGATGTACTGGTGACCTCGAGCTGTTTTCTCTAAGGGACCCACTAGGTCCATGCCAATCCTCTCAAACGGAACGTCAACTATGGGGAGAGGTATGAGTGGGGCTCTCAACTTCAGTCTGGGAGATGCCAGCTGGCATTCCGGGCAAGAAGCACAATACCTTTTAATCCCCTCATATACCCCAGGCCAGAAGAACCTCCTGAGCACCCGTTCTTGTGTTTTCTCCACCCCTAAGTGTCCCCCCAGCAGATGAGAGTGAGAGTAATCTAGGATTTTTCGGGTGTATGATGAAGGCACAACCAGTTGTTCAAGCTCTTGTCCCTCATCGGAGGTTACTCTGTAAAGAAGATCATTTTTAAGGATAAAATAGGGATAGGCCTTTCCTGTTACCCCTTCTACTGGTACCCCATTAACCTCTACAACATTACTCCTGGCTTCCTGCAGCAGGGGATCATCTGCCTGGTCATGGCCAAAGCCACTACCCGAGATATCCAGGATATCTGTATCCCCTTCATCGTCTTCACTGGTAGCCTCTGGGGCTGGTTCCGGTTGACCAACTTCTGCCTCATCTTCTGTCTGTCGTGGGGCCCCACCTCTCCTGGACTGCTCCCCACGCTTATTCAACAGGACTTCCTGGACAGCCCTATTAAATCGTAGCTTGCTCTCCCTGCGTTCCCGTCTTGTTTTACCTCTTTTTGGATTAGAGATATACAAGTCAGGATGAGCAAAGGGAAATACTTCATGGACCCCTGTATTTCTCTGCTCCACTTCAGGTTCCCCTTGTTCTCCCCTCACAGGGGGCTGTAACAGAGCGTGGAAATTAGGGAAATTCCTTCCTATTATCAAAGGATATGGTAGACGAGGAACTACCACAGCTACGATCCTTACCAAACTGCCCTGTACTGACACTTCTATGTTGGCAGTAGGATACCGCACAGTACACCCATGAATACACAACACCCCCATGGTTCTATGCTTCTGAATCCAACAAGGTTTTACCAATTTACTGGCTACCAAAGTCAGGGCACTGCCAGAGTCCACCAGGGCCACTGTCTCTTGTTTGTCCATCAGGACAGGTACTCGGAAGGTATGTCCCCCTTCTACCAGGCCTGCTAAACAAATGAGCCCACAAAAGTCAGAGGAATCTTCCCCTAGTCCACACTGCATTGGCTCAGGAAGATTGGGGCATCTCGCCCTGACATGTCCTTTGGCGCCACACTCAAAACAAGTTATGGAGTTTCTCCTAGGGTGGTCCTCTTTCCCAGGGTTTTGACTTCTAAAGTCAGGTTTGGAGAAACGGGCTCCGGATCCGAAGTCTGCTTCCACTCCACTCCTCCGGCCTCCTGGTCTCTGTATTTTCCCGATCGTCCTAGAGAGAGATTGGTCCAAACTTTTGGTAGACAGGTACCGCTCCACTTGTGCGACCATACTATCACAGTCCAGGGGATTTCCCTGAGTGACCCACTCCCGGAGGCCATTTGGAAGCTCTCTCACGTAACGGTCCAGTACAAGCGCTTCTATAATCTGTGCAGGGGTTTGAGACTCTGGTTTGAGCCATTTCCGCGCGAGATGAATTAAATCGAACATCTGGGATCTTGGCGCTTTTCCTTCTTTAAACCTCCAGTTGTAGAAACGCTGGGCCCTCACTGTGGAAGTCACCCCTAAGCGAGCCAGGATCTCTCCTTTCAGTTTGGGATAGTCTGCAGCAGCCACCTCATCCAGATCAAAATAGGCTTTCTGTGCTTCTCCCAGGAGGAAGGGTGCAATGATTCCAGCCCACTGTTCCAGGGCCCAGCCTTCTCGGGTAGCGGTCCGTTCGAACGCCAGTAGGTAGGTCTCCACATCATCATCCGGGGTCATTTTCTGCAGACAGCTGCTGGCACGTATTTGGCTTACCCCCCTTGCTGGTGGGTTAGAAGACCCTTGGGTAGTCATGTGATCCAGGGTTGCTTTGAGAACAGCATGGTCTGACTTTTGTGCTTCAGCTAGCTGTCTATTAGTTTCTTGTTGTGCTGCAGCTGAGGCCGCTATCTGTATGATAGTCTCTTGTTGCGTTGCAGCTACCTGTCTATTAGTTTCTTGTTGTGCTGCAGCTGAGGCCGCTATCTGTCTATTAGTCTCTTGTTGCGCTGCAGCTACCTGTCTATTAGTTTCTTGTTGCACAGAGACCGCTTGTAACAGGGCTTTCACAATATCTTCCATTTTCTGGGTCCTGTACCTTTAAGGCCACTGTAACTGTACATTGACCGGTACCACAGCAAACATCACACTTCTGACCACCACTTGTGACAAAGTCGTAGAAATAGCGATAATGTCATGCAGCAAAGTCGCTGATCTTAAGCAATAAATATGGCTTTATTGCACTCAAAAATAAATAATACAAAAACAAAATGGCCTACTCCAATTTAGGAGGCTAACTGACAGTAGTGTCCCTCACTACACTGTACTGGAGGGGCTATTCCGGCCTCCAGTACAAAACAAACAGAATACCAGTCCAAAATAAACAAATCTATGACAGACCTTGTTCCTTCCATGCAGACAGTTTCCAACCTGCCCGTCCAGCTCAGCATACCTCTCACACTGAGCTCTCACTTCCCATTTCCCTACCAGGTGACTGTTAATTAATAGGGGGAAGAGAGGAGGTTTACCTGTTGGCCAGGCTTAACCCCTTCCAGGGCAGGGAAAACTGACCCTTCCAGCCTCTCACTGGTGTACATACAATCGTGTACCCTGTCACAATATATATATATATATAGGTAGAGATTATCTATAGATAGATAGATATGTACCACCACCCCTGGAGGAGCTGCTGGTTAAATTTTGGGATTGCACGTTACCTTTGTATCTTCGTTGTCAGGGTGGAAAAGTCCTTTATAAATGCAATGTCCAGACAGATGTAAAAACTCCAACAGTTAGGTTTTATTTCGCTGCATTTTGCTGCAAGGTAACTTGAAATAGAGAAAGTAGGAGGGAGGAGAAGAACCGGGGAAGGTTCAGGCACACGGTACAGAATAAGTCTCCACTCTCAGCTATTGAGTGGGTATTGCTCACCCGGATAGTCCCCTCTCACTTGGCCTAGCAGCCGGGATGATGCACAAACTATTGTCCAGACGGTCTCTTTGGAATGAGCTTGGTCTCTGCCACAGACCTTTTGAATGAGCTTGGCCTCTGCCACAGACCTTTTGAATGAGCTTGGTCTCTGCCACAGACCTTTTGAATGAGCTTGGTCTCTGCCACAGACCTTTGAATGAGCTTGGATGTGTCCAGGAATCCTCTGCCACAGGATTTCAAAGTCCCGAACCTCCAGCCGAGCAGTAGAAGAGCCTTTAAGCCGGGACCAGCAGATTGCAGGGCTTGCAATGTAGTGGATCCCTCCTTAATTAGGTCACCAGGCCTCACCCGAGACACTAGCACTTTGCTCCTCCAGGGCAGGTCCTCCCCTGGTTTCCTTCATTAAGACAGCTTCCTCCCTTGCGGACAGACAGCTTGGGATCCCCTTTTAGGATTGCAGGCCCCAGCCAGCATAGCTGGGCCTACTTGATTGCGAAACTACTCCGGGCCAACGTGGCTCCGAAGTCGGGCTCACACACGCACCCCTCGCGCCAGGAGGGCCACGAGGCGAAGGAAGGGCCCCGATCAATGGTGTATGTCTCTTAAGTACCCCTCCCCAGCATGCACAGTGGGATAACCACTCCCACTGCACTGCTGCCGAGAAGGGACACCCAACACACCATACTACACCTGCATTCCAACATAGTGCTAAGATGGCAACACCACCTGCAGGCAACAAGGGAACCTACCAAGTAGTACCACAGCCAGAACCAAGGCAAATTTGTGTTAATCAAACAGGTCTGGGCCCAAGTATTGGCCCAGACTTCCCCTAAATTTAAAATAGTGCCCCCTAGATTTGGGGTGGGCGCTACAGATATATCTATATATTTCTATAATTTACAATATAATTTATAATTTACTGCTCTGGAGATTGAAGATGAAGATTTCTAGTGAATAGGATGTGTATTTGAAGTGCATAGTGCGGATCTTTTTGAACTACTGAATAAAAATCTTGGCATCAAACCCTGTGTTGAACAGAAAATCATTGCAATGTTTTAGCATCGGAATCAGTGGGGAACCACCCAGCTCCTCTTGAATAAGACCACATTTTGCCAACAGATGCACATGACTCTTTTGGCTGCATGCCACCTTGTTTGAGTGATTCCCCACTGAACCTCTCTTGTAAGGCATTGTTCCAGTGGCCTAATACAATATTGTGTTATGGCACGGTGTTTAACAATTCTCAAAAATTAAGTCTTGTCTTTTCATTAAGTAGAATGAGGAAAATATCTATACATGTATTTTATAAAAGAAGGAATGAAGGGTTGCAGCATAATCATAATCTGCAGGGATGCCTCACATGTATATGTCTTTTATATGTAAAACCTGTCTAAAAACAAATGTTTTAAATGGTTATAATATGGAGCTGAATTTAGTATTTAGCAAGAAAATAAATCTTTGCTGTCTATAAGTATTGACCTAAAAAGTAATCTAGTCGTAGAAGGTTTTACTTTGCTGAGTTACATGTAACTGCTTGAATATCCCTTATTTTTAACATTAGGATGCAATTTTAACATGTTGGTACTAAAAGGATTGATTTACAGCATCTGCATAGGTCTGGCAAAGCAACAGTAGAGAGGGGCATGTTGTAACACAACATATTGAAAAGAAAAGAAGACCCTGGTAGCCTGGTACATATGGTAAACTGAGCAGCTCGCAAGCAGTGTTCATTTAATTGTCAAACTAATTTTTGTCAACAAGATTAACACTATTTTAAAAGACTAAAATACGACTTAAACTCGAACAATTCAGATGAGGAAAATAGGACTAAACTAAAGTGCCATTTTAGTCTAAAGAATGTGACTAAAGCTAAATCGAAATTTGCCGTCAAAATTAACACTGGTTGTATATCACAATGGCTTAATCTGTGTCTGTAGTGCATAGTTAGACATTAATACCATAAATAATAACATGTCATTAGATTTTTACTCCAGGAGTGAGCTTGGAAATTCTAGAGAAATGCTTAAATAATGCATTACAATTTAAACTCATTTGATCTTAGTCGAGTTGTATGTTCAGATTCTAGCTGGTGGTATTATGGTCTCCCAGCAGGCACCCACTTTAGGGAACATTCTGGCCCCCCAGTTATTTTTCCTCTTGCCCTATGCAGGGCCATAATTGGCTACGATTTTAAGGGAATCGAAAGTCAGTGGTAAGGAGTCTAAAATTTGCAGATTCATCAGCTGCTGAACATTAGAAATTTGATTTATTTTATCACTTGTGCAGTCTGCAATCCAATATGTGAGTAGCACAACAAGAACAATGCGTGACTGCCTCTATGACCACATTTACAATAAAGTGAAAGAATTTATGACTAATGTGGCTTGTTCATTGTAAAAACAGGGATGAACAATTTAGCTGTTTTTGGCCCTATGGAAGTCATTTGGTATGACAGTATTTTTATAATATTGTTATAATTTCTAGACATGTGCAGACTGGGGAATAGCTTTCGTCCGAAAATCCAATAATACTTGGTTTCTGTCGAATGGTCAAAAGAATATTTGACGGAACGTCAAATCTTTACGTCGAATCGTACATTTCCGTTCGAATATTCCGCCTACAAGAATTCTAATGTTGTATGACTAGTAATAATGTCGAATCTATTTTCTCATAAATCGAAATCTATTCTCTGTAATATCGAATTTATTATTTCTATAGTGTCGAATCTTTTCCCTATAATGTCAAATCTTTTCCCTATAATGTTGAATCTTTTCTTTTCCCTATAATGTCAAATCTTTTCCCTATAATGTCGAATCTTTCTATATCGAATTTTTACCGCAACGAAAATAAAGCATTTTTTATGTCGGATCTTTCGGTTTTCGTTTCATGCGCTTTCGTTATCGTTTTCGGACGAAAATGCATTCTAACGAAAACGAATGCACATGTGTAATAATTTCTATCACTTTTATAAACTTGTGAAAGTATATAGTTTGTTTACATTACAAATACAATGCCTTGAAGTATTCATCAGATTTTCCAAATTTTGTCATCTTACAACCAAAAACATAAAATGTATTTTATTGGAATTTTATGTGATAGACCAACACAAAGTGGCACATAATTGTGAAAGTAAAATTATAAAATGTCTGCAGAGTGGGGTGTACATTTATATTCAGCCCCCTTTACTCTGAACTAAAATCCAGTTGTATCCAATTGCCTTCAGAAGTCACCTAATTGGTAAATAGAGTCCACATTGTGTGTAATTTAATCTCAGTATAAATGCAGCTGTTCTGTGAAGCCCTCAGAGGTTTGTTACAGAACATTAGTGAACAAACATCATAAAGTCCAAGGAACACACCAGACAGGTCAGGGATAAAGTTGTGGAGAAGTTCAAAGCAGGGATGGGTTATAAAAAAAAATTCCAAGCTTTGAACATTTTACAGAGCATCCATAATGCGAAAATGGAAAGAGTATGGCAAAACTGCAAACCTACCAAGACAGGGCCTTGTACCTGTACGTACATGTACCTGATCTGGCATTTCCAGGTAGTGGGCATCACTCCATCTATGCTTAATTAAAGTAAGGTGCAGTTTTCCTTTAATGTAAAAGCAGTTTTTTTCCAGCTAACTTGCCCTGTGTCTTATTTAGAACATCAGCTCCTATGTTCGTATGTAATGCAAGCTCACTCATCTTCCCAAATTGAGACAAAAATATTAACAAATGTAAAGCATACAATACAGAATGATATGTATAATATACTTTTTTAAATGCTTTCTTTTTTTAAGTTAATGGTCTATGCCAGTGGTTCTCAACTTGGGGGTCGGGACCCCCTCGGGGGTCAAATGATGATTTGCCAGGGTTCACCATATCCTGGGCTGTTCCTCAAGCCAGCACCACTCTCCCAGCCTTTTTGCGGCTGCCCAGCTGCTCTTCGCAGCTGCCCATTCAGTTCACGGCATGGCTGGGGGGAAAGAAACTCAGCTGACTGGTGAGGAATGTGAAGTTGAAGGGACTGGAGGAGACCCTATCTCCTGATTTCGGCATAGGTGTCACTGCTACGACACCACAAAGTCTCGAGACACAGTGGGCCAGATTCACGTACATTGGCGCATATATTGACCGGCGTAGCGCATCTCCTTTACGTTAGACCGGCTCAATTTAGAGGCACAAGTACCGTATCCTCGTAGTATTTGCGCAGAAATTTGCACCGGTGCCACGTAATTTCCGAAGTGTAAGGCGGTGTAATTCAAATTGGGAAGGATGTGGGCGTGTTCCATTGAAATGAGCTGTGACCCCATGCAAATGAAGGGCCGGCCGGATTGCGCATGCACGCATGAATCAGACTATGGTCAGCACCTCTCTGCACATGCTCAGAACTCGGCACGGTGCAATCAGTGAGATTGGAACTAGGCCCGATCAACTTAGTGAGCTACGCACAGTGCTTAAATAGACCGAGAGAAATGCCCTTCCTTTGCAAAAGTACATCCATTTGTTTCCCTTCCTACAGCAAGGTGCTTTTGTTCTGTTGTTTGTTAGCGTTTGTTGGTTTGTGACGTGTCTTTGAGATATTTGGTGACTGTTTTGGATAGTGTTTTGGATAGTGTTCTTGAGAGTGATTTTTGGTGATTGTTTTGGAGACTGTTTTGGTGAGTGATTTTTGTTAAATGATTTTTGGTGATTGTTTTGGAGAGAGTGTTGTGTGAACATGAGTGAGAGGAAGCGAAAAATACATTTTTCCTTGCGGGAGAAGGAAATTATTGTCAGGGCCATTACCCTATATGGGCGATTCCTACACGGCCCGGAGAGTGCCAACACCCCCCGGCCAGGAAGGCTCAGATTTTGCAGGACATTGCCGACGAGGTAAATTCGTTAGGGGGGGAGACCCGGACACGCCAGGGGATCCAAAAGAAGATCAATGATCTCCGGCGTGTGGTCCGTGTGAAGCTGGCCAAGATTGCAGCACATGCCAGGGGCACTGGAGGGGGCCCACCATGCACTGTTAGGCTGATTGAGGAGGAGCGTTTGGTGGCCCAGACCTTCAACAGGCAGCAAGTGGAGGGGCTGCCTGGCTTTGACTCCATTGAGGAGGCCGTGAGAACAGGTAAGGTTTTTTTTTGTTTTCTCTCTGGTGTGTAGCATGTGTGGGGGGGGGGAATATGTGGCAAGTGTGTGGATCCTCCAACCTGTGAATGTTTTGTGTCATCCACAGATGTGCAGGAGGGTGCTGGGCCAACTGGCCTGTCCGCACCATCCCCGGGACAACAGTCTGAGGAAGACCCCCCAGACAAGGCCGGAGTACTCTGAGGAGGTTGAGGAGGAGGAGTTTGAGTTTGAGGAGGAGGTCATGTCAGGGAACGACTTGTTCATTTTGGAGGAGTCTTCCCCTATGGCTGGCAGCAGCCAGGCCTCCATCAGGGGTAGCCCCTCCCACTCCTCCCCCAACAGGGCTTCCCTCCCAAGGGGCTCTCCTTCTCCCTGGCCACAAGCCTCATCTGGAGGCAGGAAGGCGAGCCACAAGACCAGGGGGGTGGCCGAGGTTCTGCCTGCCAATCTGAGAAGGGACCATGCCCTTCAGACCTGCCATCTGGGACAGGTCAGCCAGACTTTGGGGCGGATGGAGAAGAGCCTGTCCTCCATAAAGGATTCAGTTGGGGACATGGCCTGCAACTCCCTGGCTCTGATCAATTGCCGAAATGAACAGCAGGCTACCACAGCAGGCGTTGGTCAGGGTGTGCGGGCCCTCGGTCAGGATGTGCGGGCCCTCATCCACGCTATCCAGGCCAATACGGCAACACTCAATGCTGGCCTGACCAGAAGAGCCGTGGCCTTGGAGGGCAGGCCGCCAGGTGGGCAGAGACCAGGGGATGCTCCTCCTTCCCCGGATTACCCCCCCATGATTCTCCCCTGAGGAGCCGGGGCCGTGGCCGTGGCCGCCCCAGGCGTGGGTCACGCCAGCGGCGGTAGTTTTTTTTTCTCTTTTCTGTTTTTTTTTTTTTGCTGGGCATTTTTTTTTTTTTGCTAGGCATTTTTTTGGGGGGGATTTTTTTTCTGTTTGTGAATGATTTTGGAATGTGGGGGTGACATTCCTGCCGGAAAAGGGGTGTCACCCTCATTTGTGGTGGAGAAGGGTTCCCCAGGACCAGGGAGATGTGATCCCCAGGTCCGTGTGAATGGTGTTTGAATGTACAGTGACATAATTGGAGCCGTGGCGTGGCGTTGCTGCTCACAAGTCCTGCATGGTGGGCTTGTGCTAATCCAATGTGATGAGGATGTGGTGTGTGTGATCTAGGGACCACAGTGGTGTGGATGCATGCATTCTCATTGTGCCATGATTAATGTGTGTGTTTAACGTGCAAAGATGCCTAATGTGAGCTGTCTCCTGGCTGCTCTTCCCTCAGAAGACGGGGTAGCCTCGGTTAGGGGGGACTGTCTGGTTCGGGGGTCAGGTCATCACGTATGTCAATCTCGAGGCCCTTTCTCACTGCGAAGTTGTGCAGCATGCAACATGCACCGATGATCGGAAAACGTGACTTCAGGAGGCCAAAGGTGCGCTCCACCACTGCACGGGTATGTGCGTGTGCTTCATTGTATATTTCCTCTCCTGGGGTTTGGGGGTTCCGGATAGGAGTCATGAGATGGGGTCCCAGTGCATATGCAGAATCACCTGGAAGGGAAAAGACAGGAGGATGTTAGTAGTGCATGTGCCCCTTGTGATTTCTGCATCATGGGGAGGGACAGTCATGCCTGCCACCCATGTCATTCACCAACCAGCCAGCTGTCCCCATACACGTTCTGTTCAAATTCTATTGGGATGGGGCTCTGATTGTATATGTAGCTGTCATGGCTGGATCCGGGGTGTTTGGCACGGACGTGCCATATGAGGCATTTGGCATCGACTATCACCTGTACGTTGATGGAATGCCAATACTTCCGATTGCGGTATATGTGCTCTGTCTCACGGGGGGGCTGGAGTGCCATATGTGTGCAATCAGTGGCCCCCACGGTGCGTGGGAATCTGGCAATTCTGTAGAAATCTGTCATTGCCTTCAGCCGCAGGTCCTCCTGGGTGGGTTTGATGATTTGGTTGGCCATGCGTCTGAGAATTGCAGGGATAACCTGGTGCACACATCTGCTCATGGAGGATTGTGACATCCCAGCCACGACTCCACTTGTTCTTTGAAAAGGGCCACTGGCAAGGAAATGGAGTGTTGCCAGGACCTTGACCAGTGGCTGCACTGCATGTGAGCGTTGTGTTGGGCTGGTGATGTCCTCCTACAGGGTTGTGGTTAATTCCATGATGGCATGAGGGGTTAATCTGAAGATGCGATACACCTCAGAATCACTCATGCCAAAGAGGTCTATGCGTGTGCGGTATATCCTCTCCCGTGCCCTCCTCTGTGCCCTCCTCCGCGCCCTCCTCCTTCTGCGCTCATCTAAAGTCAGTAGTATAGCTATGAGCAAGGATGCCCCTGGCATGTTGGCATACAGATTGTTGTCCTGCAAGTGTGGCTGCTCAGCTTGTCCCTAACGGTGTTGCTTTAGCTGACATGTAGACGGATTGTCCAATTTTAAACCTGCTTTTATATGGACTAACTTTAGACCGGACGTGCAGCTGATGCGCACAGCGTGTAGCCTGCACCACACAAACTTACTTTTGTGGATCGCCGTATCTCCCTCATTTGCATATTTGCCTAGCAAATCAATGGTGTGTCTAGCGCATTTTTGCGCCGGTCTATCGAAATTACGTTGGTCGAAAAATTCTAGATTTCAGGCGTATATCGTTTTGGGGATACGGCGCATAGATACGCAGGCGCATATTTAGACTTACGCCGCGCATCTCCTGAAACGCCGGCTTAAGTGCTTTGTGAATCTAGGGCCCAGTAAATCCGGAGACACAGTGAGTAAAAATACCTGTGATTATAGTTGCCATTAAAAGTCCCCACTACAGTTTCTCAGATCAGCAGATGCCCTTAATCAAGAGCACCTAAATTGGCTGATCAGAACTCCCCCCAACATTGCCACTTATCCCAACTCCCCGCCAGCACTGCCACTCAACTCCCGTTTCCCCACCAAGGAGTAAGAAAAGGAATAAAGATAGAGAATACATAGAAGGGAGAGGAAAAGAAGGGGAGGAACAAAGAAAACGGGAGAGAAAGAATAAGGCTGCATTAACACCTGAGCGTATCGTTTTGCCGCAATTTTGCGTCATTTTTTACTGCGTTTTGTCGCGATATTTGCAGCGTTTTTTACCACAATGTTTGCAGCGTTTTTTAACGCGATTTTGGACAGGTCTAGGGTCACCAATGTTAAAAGCAGAAAAACGCCTAAATACGCCCAAAAAAAGTCCCAGAACTTGTTTGAGCTTCAGGCGTTTTTGAACTTCTGGCTTCAGGTGTTTTGGAGTGGAGATGTGAACCATCTCCATAGAGAATAATTGATTTTTTCCCCTCCAGCGCTTTGTAGCCTCAGGCTTCAAGCTACAAAACGCTCAGGTGTGAATGAGGTCTAAGAGAAAGCGCAATAAATACGGCTAGAGAGAGGGATGGGTGGGACAAGAAATTAGAATAGAGATAAAAGAGAAAGAAAGGAGAACAAAGAGAAACAGTGGTACAAATTAAAATGTACCATAAGGGGTTTATTAGTGTTCGAGTGGAAGGGACTAAGGGAGCACTAAATGTCCATGGGTTAGGGGTGTAAATTACTTGTCTTGCCTTGGGTGCTGACAACCCACGCTACGAAAATAATTTTACTGTTAGGGGTCCCCACAACATGGGAAATTTTATCAAGGGGTCACGGCACTGGAGAGGTTGAGAACCACTGGTCTATGCTAACACGTTATACCATAAAAGGAATTGGTTGCAGTAAGCACTAGGCTGGCTATCCATGGCACTTCATTTTGCTGTTAGTTTATCAATCTGCAAAAATGATTTAAGGATGATTTACAAAAGGAATATTTTTACCCTTGGGTACTAAAACTTTCAAAGTTTAAATGTTTCATGGTTGCCTGGGCTTGCCCTTTATTGACTATAAGGGTTAAAATTACAACCTTGTGTAATCTCCAGACAGTGTGCTTTAATTACTGGACCTAAGTGCACTGGACTATGTTTGGAACAGTTTATGGTTAGAGGGCATAACATCTAAGCAAGCCCCATCCTGACAGGTCTCAGATAGCTGGATCCATCATCAATAATTTGCAGGTATGTTGTTAGGCAACTACACAGGTTTCCTTTAAAGTAGTTCTAAACCTTGGGTAGGTCACATTTTATTTTCTAAAAAGCACTGTGTATAATAAAGAATAATAAATAAAAAATACTGTTTTCAAATTTTTGTATAATTTTTTTTAACCTTTTTTGCATTCTGTGCTGCTGATCTGTTCTGACCTTTTTTTTGGCAACTTCTATCAGCATGCACTCACTTCAGCATGTGCTGAACATTTCGCACTAGATTGTTTCCTGATAACGACAACGGTGAACATGCCTGTGCAATATGTGTTGGCATAGCCATCTGTAGTGCCAACCACATAGGGTGACAACATGAAGGTGCAAATGCAAAACTGTTGTCACTTCGTAAAAGAAAATACCTGAAAAAGAATCTTCATAGCATGATAATTAGGTATTCAGGGTCACTAAAGGAAACATTTTTTTTAGCCAAATAGCTTCCTTTACCTTACTGCAGTGCTGTTTTCATGTCCTCATTGTTCATTTTTTGCTTTGATGTTGCTGTAATTCTGCTCTGATCTCCACACTTCCTGGTTGTCTGTTTTCTTATAACCACAGTGCTGGGAGCTTTCTCACTGTGGTCACTAATCAAGGAGGTGTGATTAGTGTGTGTAAACTGAAACTGGGTTGGTGCTGAGGGGTTTTAGACAAACCATCACTGCCCTCTATTGGCTCTCTGGCTCTGTACATCAGAGAGACAGGAAATAACAGCAAAAACGAAACTAGAACTGTAGGTTGATTATATGATTGATTTTTATCTATTTTTAATCATTTTTAAAAGGAATCAGATCATTTTGATGTCTCTATACCCTGTAAACAGTCATTTCAGCCCAAAATTTGTTTTCCTTTAGTGACCCTTTAATGAAAGCTACATACAGTATTTAACATGATTGAAAATTATTTTTTTAATTCATTAACATAATAAAACATAACAAAATTTACTGATTAGGTTTAGAACTACTTTAAAAATGGAGATTTCTAAATTAGTCACTAGGGAGAGCTCTTGGAGTCTATTGTAATACTTAGTCCATTGTTCAGATACATTTCAAGGCAATTAGTTGTTTTCAGTGAGTTTTCTGATTTACAGAATTGTATTGTGAGAGAGGCCAGTAAAGCAATTGTGTAGCACTGCAAAGAAAAAAAAGCAGGGCCATTCTAAAAACCTTGGGGTGTTTACTCTCTAAAATGTAGTAATTTTTGTTGGTGTTTCTACATTATTGGCACTCCAGAGCCTCCAACAATGTGATAGGCAGTCAGGAAATTAGATGAGTAACTTATGCCCCTAAAAAGCCTTATGCCGTGTACACACAATCGTTTTTTTCAATAAAAAAAGTCTGATGGACTTTTTTTCATTGGAAAACCGATCGTGTGTGGGCCCCATCTGACTTTTTTCCATAGGTGTAAAAAAATAGAACATGTTTTAAATTTTTCCAATGAAAAAAACAAAAACGATAGTAAATTCCGATCGTCTGTGTGGAACTCCATCGGAGAAAAATCCACGCATGCTCAGAATCAAGTCGACGCATGCTCGGAAGCATTTTTTCGGCTTGTCGTAGTGTTTTACGTCACCGCGTTTTGGACGGTAGGAATTTAGTCTAATAGTGTGTAGTCAAGACTGATGAAAGTCAGCTTCATCAGAATTCCAACGAAAAATTCCATCGGATTTCATTCCATTCCATTTCATTCCATCAGAAATCTGATCGTGTGTACACAGCATTAGGGTGCTCCTTGAATTCTACTCCATGCGGTTAGGCTGTGAAAAAGTCCCACACCTGTGATATACCAATACTCAGGGGTGTAATTAGTATGTAATTAGTATTAACTTGCTAGAATTACAACTTTATGAAGAAAGTATTTAATCTCCTAATTTTCCAAAAAAATGAGGCGAAAAAATTGCAACTTCAACTTTTTCCATGAAGGGGTAATTTTAGCGGTACTGTCCTGGCATTTTAGGGCCTCAAGAACCGAGGCAATCAGTACATCAGGATTGGTCAATTATATTATATATACCATTGTTTGTAATCTCTATGGGCCAGATTCACATAGAATTAGATTATCGTAGCGTTTCCCAAATACACTACGCCGCCGTATATTACCTGGCTCTACGTGGAATCCAGGTAGATTTTGTCCAGTAAACGACGGCGGCGTAGTGTATTTCTCCCGGCGCAATCCATCTACGCGATTAGGGGGCGTGAAGCATTTAAAATAGGCGCGTTCCCGTGGCGATCGAACTGCGCATGCTCCGTTCAGAAATTTCCCGCCGTGCATTGCGCGAAATCACGTCGTTACGTCATTTTTTCTTGAGTAGCGTCGTTTACGGACATTCCTATTCCCGAACGAGTTACGTAAAAAAAAAAAAAAAAAAAAATTTAAATTCGACGCGGGAACGACGGCCATACTTAACATGGGCTACGCACCGTTAGACCAGCAAAAAGCTGGTCTAACAGTACGTAGAAAAAAATAGACGAAAGCGATTGCGAAGACCGCTCGTATCTTCGTGGATCGCCGTAAAAACTCATTTGCATATCCCGACGCATGAAAACGACGCGAACTCCTCCCAGCGGCCACAAAAATATCGCAGCGTAGATCCGAAGGCTTACGAAGACGTAAGCCTCTCGGATCGAAGCCCGAAGCCGCCGTATCATGGTTTGAGGATTCAAACTAGTGATACGGCGTGCAAAATTTGAAATTACTCCTGTCTAACACCAGTTAGACAGGCGTAATTGCTCTGTGAATCTGGGCCTATAACTTTTACATAGACTAAATATTATACACTGATTTGGGTTAATGTTACCAAAGACATGAAGCAGAATAAATTTTGTATTAATTTATAAAGAAAGATTATTTATTTGCAAAAAATACAGAAATACTGAAACTATGAAAAAAATGTTTTTATTTTTTTTCCTCTAGTGTAAAAAAATTACAGTGGTGATTACATTTCATTTGAGTACAGTGTTGCATGACTGATTATTGTTTAAAGTGTAACAGCGCTGAAAACTAAAAAACATGGCCTGGGCAGGAAGAGGGGGGGGAAGTGTCTAGTCTTTAAGTGATAAACAGTCCAGCATGGCTGCAGCCACTGCTTCCTCTCAGCAAACATCATATGAATATTATTTCTAATGTTGTCGTCATTGATTAAAGTAATTGTAAAGGTGGAAGTTTTTTTTTATCTTAATGTATTCTATGCATTAAGATAAAAAAACCTTCTGTGTGTAGCAGCCCCCCAGCACCCACTAATTACCAACCTGAGCCCCTTCTCTCTCCAGTGGTGTCCACAATCCCCTCAGCCATCCAGGACACTCCTCTGGATTGGCTAAGACAGAGCAGCAGTGCCATTTGGTTCCCGTGGCAGTCAATTAAAGTCAGTCAGCCAATAAGAAGGGGGGGGGCAGGTTGAGGCTTTGTGTCTGAATGGATACATGGAGCTTTGACTCGGCTTGGGTGCCCCCTGTAGCAAGCTGCTGGGTAAGGGGCACTCAAAGGAGAGAGGGGCTAGGAGCAGCGAACAGGGACCAAAGAAGAGGAGGTTCCAGGCTGCTCTGTGCAAAACCAACTGCACCGAGGAGGCAAGTATAACATATTTGTTATTTAAAAAAATAAAATGGGCCTTTACATTCACTTTAAATCTTCTTTCAGCAACTTTGTTCATCATAAGTTTCTATACAAGAGTGCAGGATCTGTTCTAAATAAATATAGTTTTTATATATTTATTTTTATTTTAATGTCTTTTAATAAGATACTTTTTTTGCTAAACATTGATATTGATTTAGCCAATTTTAAGTTTAGCCTCGGCAACACTTTTATTCTATTTTATGCTAGGAATTTTATTCCACATCATTTTTGCATGTTCACCTGTGCCCCCATAGGAGTATCCATGCGTTTGTTTTGTTTTTTTAAGTGTATTTTGTGCGTGAACTCGAGAGAGAGGAGCCGGACTGCAGGAGTTGGGAGTAGGCAGACCCTCCCCCCGGAGGCAATCGCCATCCTTTCCCATGCCCCCGGTGGCAATGGCGGGTGTGAGGGGGGCCTCGCCCTACCTGCTCCACTTGGGAGCCCAACGGGGCAGAGGGACTCCCCCTATGAGGGAGTGAGGGGGCCTAGCCCACCCAGCCAGCCCCGTAGGTCTTTCGCCTCTCTTTATTTTAGGAGACCGCATGGCCAAAGTGCGTGCGTGTTAAACCAATTTAGTGTGCGTGCAAGTGTGGTGGTTTTTGTGGGGGGGGGGGGTGGGCGTACTAAGCACAGGCGTACCTTGCATAGCACACCCACCGGGAACCGGGCTGAGACCACCAAACTCAATTCACATGTAGCCGAGACCGGAATCCGAACCCTTGGCTGCAGAGGTGAACGGCTTGTCAGCGCAGTGCCAATCACGTTGAGCCACCACAGCTCCCTCATGCGTTTGTTTACATGGGTAGTTCTGGCTCTTGAACTTCCGGTCCCGGAACTTCCGGTTCTCGCACACTCCATGGCAACTGGGTGGATATATAAACATTTGGGTGACGCTCTGGCTCCTCCTACGCTGACAAAGTCCTGCAGCGAACGTAACGCATATGGGGAGGAGCTATTGTACGGACGTCACCTGCAGCTATCTTGTTACACGCCAATCGTACATTACAGAGTACACTAAGGCTGCATTCACATCTAGGCATTTTTACTCCCGACGCCGCATACGCTGGAGGGGAAATTTAACATTCCCCTCTATGGAGATGGTTCACATCTCCACGCCGAAACGCCGAACGCCTGAAGCCCAAAACAAGTCCCGGACCCTTTTTTTCAGGCGTCTTCGGCATTCGGCATAGGAGATGATGGATCTCTCCAAAAAGGGGGGTTAAAAACGAGGGGCCAGATTCACATACAATTAGATTCGCGTAGAGTATCAGAAATACTCTACGCCGCTGTATTTCACCTGGCTCTACGTGGAATCCCGGTAGATTTTGTAGCGTAGAGTAGCGTCGTTTACGGACATTCCTATTCCCGAACGAGTTACGTAAAAAAAAATCCCTTATGTGGATACAAGGGCAGTTGACCATCTGTTGATTCAGAGGTCCACCCTATCCGGAAAGCACATCTACTTGATGGTGGAGGATTTGTCACTTGAATACCCAGTGCTGCACACCCATCTATTACTTCACAAGGTGTTTTCACCCCACACTGTTGGAATCTACTCCATATAGATTTATGGACTCAATTGTATTGCACTGCACTTACCCATTTATCTGTTTAACCACTTAAGGACCAGTGCATGACTATATACGTTGACACAATTGCTCCTGCGGGCAGATGGACGTACCTGTTAGTCCCTTTAAGATGCGCCATTGTGGGCGTGCACGCGCCGCGAGCTCCGCGGGTCTCGCAGACTCAATGTCCGCGGGAATACCCGCGATCGTCACACGGAAAGGAAGAATGGGGAAATGCTGATGTAAACAAGCATTTCCCCATTCTTCCTAGTGACAGGACACTGATCACAGCTCCCTGTAATCGGGAGCGGTGATTAGTGTCGTGTCACACATAGCCTATTCCCCCTACAGTTAGAAGCACTCCCTAGGACACACTTAACCCCTTCAGCACCCCCTACTGGTTAACCCCTTCACTGCCAGTGTCATTTTTACCATAATCAGTGCATTTTTATAGTGCTAGTCGCTGAATCAATGACAATGGTCCCAAAATGGCGTCAAAAGTGTCCGATGTGTCCGCCATAATGTCGCAGTCATGATATAAAGGTTTGTTTTTTATTTTCTAAATAGGTTCCTTTAACTACTTGCAGACGGCCGTACGACTTTGTACGACTGCAGCGCAGCCCTGAATCTCTAACAGGCCGTGTTTTTACAGCCGCCCCTTTTGGCGTTCCCAGCGCGCGATCCCGCTGTCGCAGCGGGGAACTCCTGTTCTAGCCGTGTCCCTCGGACACAGCCAAACACAGATCGCGGTAAATAGCCAATCACAGCGGCTATTTACAGCGCGATCTGTGCAGCCAATGAGAGATGATCTCATATGTAAACATATGAGATCATCTCTCATTGCCGACTCTCCGCTCCTCACACAGACAGCTAGCGTGTGAGAACTAAGCGACTTGAAAATAAAAAAAAGTTACAAATCAGTGCCCCAGGACCACCTGTGCCCCCCAGTACCAAAGTGCCTACCAGTACCAAAGTGCCCCCCAGTACCAAAGTGCCCCCCAGTACCAAAGTGCCCACCAGTACCACAGTGTGCCCACCAGTACCACTGTGCCCACCAGTACCATCGTGCCCACCAGTACCACCAGTACCACAGTGCCCACCAGCACCACAGTGCCCACCAGTACCACTGTGCCCACCAGCACCACAGTGCCCACCAGTACCACTGTGCCCACCAGTACCACTGTGCCCACCAGTACCACCGTGCCCACCTGTGCCACCGTGCCCACCTGTGCCACCTGTGCCACCAGAACCACCTTTGCCCAGTGCCTATCTGCCACCTCAGTGCACATCTGCAATCAGTGCCCACCTGTGCCACCTCAGTCCCCAACTATTTGCGGGTGAGTGCCGTGGGCAGGTGAGAGAGCACTCCGTGGCCGGGATAGCCAGGCTTCTGGTAAAGGGAGCGTGCGGCTCTGCCGTCGGGCAGCTAAAAGAGCGAGCGGCTCCACTGCAAGTGACGGGTGTGTGTGAGAGAGTGTGCGGGCCAGACAGCTGTTCGGCTTGGTGAGTGCTGGGCGAGTGCTGGCCAATTAGCGAGCAGGCTAGCGAGGGGAAGCAGAGAGATGACATCATCTCTCCCCACCCGCCCTGCATCTCTGCTGTTTCTTCCCTTACTGTGAAGGCAGCCACGGGCAGCAGAGAGATTACATCATCTCTCTGCTGCCCTGACTCTGGGACACAGCAAGGGACAATTGGAGCAGGCAAGTGACAATAGGCAAAATTTGGCTAGTGACAATCGGCAACATGTGACAGGCGACGTGGCATGTGACAATCCAACACATGTGACAAGCAACGTGGCAAGTGACAATCTGCAACGGGTGACATGGCAAGTTTGAATCAGCAACGTGTGGGAAGTGACAATAGGCAAAATGTGACAGGCAACGTTTCAATCCACAACAAGTGACAGGTGACGTGGCAAGTTTCAATCCGCAATGTGCGGGAAGTGACAATCCGCAACATGTGACAGGTGACGTCACAGGTGACGTGACAAGTGATAATCCGCAACTTGGGGCAAGTGATAATCCACAAAGCGTGGCAAGCAATAGTGGCAAGTGACATACTCGGGGCTCCCACTGATTCTGCATTATGGTGAGTTAAACCATTTCATTTTATATAACAATGTAATAATAGAAATAATGAGCTTCAATCATTCTGACACCATAACAACCATGGTGCCAGGATGATTGAAGCTCCAACACCAGCCATTTACCCAAAAAATTGCCTGCAAAAAAAACATTTTCTGCCAGTGCCCCTCTTGAGACTAGACTCTGAATCCGCCCCTGGTTGGCATATTGATTAAGTGGGTTGTCTACTATAAATTCATTATTCCTATCAGAAGAGATCAATCAGAAAAGAAACATATCTTTTATCTAAGCATGTATGGCCATTATAAGGCATACCTCCCCACTTTCTGAGATGGGAAAGAGTGAAACTTTCTCACACAATGTATTTAGGCAATGGACACATTCATGCTTTTAGTTATGTAGCGGTACCCTTGATGGAGCTGCTGAGAATTGATGGGATGGCGGATTTACCTCATGGCTCCTTCTGAATGTCTAGAGGTGAATGGTGCATGCATCAGTAGAAAAGCAATGTCCGCAAAGAAATGTCTTTTCAATAGTGCTCTTTATTACCCAGCTGGGTAAAAACAGTGAACAGGTGATGAAAAGGACAGACGAAGGTTGAAAGGAGAACAGCAGATTCAGGCATGGTAGTAGTAGTTGAAGCAGTCCTGCTCCTGTGCGTAACACTTTCCACACCACTGCTTCCTGAGTGGGATTAGCGTACCTGGATAGGCCTCTCTCACTGACCTAGCAACCACAGTATCACTCGAACCATTTTTAGGACAAAGTCTCTGCCACAGACCCTCCCGAATGAATGTCAGGGAGACGCCTCTGCCACGGGCCCTCTCTGATTGTAGATACAGAGGTAACCCTTCTCAGTAAAGTTACGCCTGGATCTTCTTCTTGATGTCGCCCAGATACCGACTGAAAGAGGAGTCAGTCCTTCAGTGTCCGGTTACCTTGATCCCCCGTGGTTCGTCGGAATCCTATTGGACTGCCAGCCTTTCATTGGCGCTCCTCAGATGGACTCCCCACCGAACAGCTACACTTGCTTGGGATCTTCAAAAGTGGAAACCCAGTCGATTACTGAGTCCCCGTCCTGCTTGAATGTTCCAAACCAACATGGCCCCGAAACCAGGAACACCACGTGGCACACACGCCCCGGCCAGGTAGGCCATAACGCTGGGGCGCGGTGATGTGGTCATCCTAAAGGTGGGTGCCACACTGGAAGAAGAACCCCGCCAACATGGCGTCTTTTCCATAAGTACCCTCTCTCAGCATGCCCAACGAGGCCCAAGCCTCCTGATTGGCCGCTGGGAGCGAACACCCAAACCTCAACTCAACTCCTACTGCAGTGGGGTGGGAAAACACCCCAGTTCAACAGTATGAGCCCACAGCACAGCCAAGCTAAAACAGAGACCCTAATTAAATGATTGCAATTGGAATCAGAGGCACTTACACTCTGATTATACTCTAAATTTTAATAGCACCGGTACTTGGAAGTAACCCGGCGCTACAGTTATGCAGACAATTTATAATGTGTACACCAGAAATAATTGGTTTTACTCCATATTGTTTTTTTTTTTTTTTTTTTAACCATTACCTTTCCTTTCCTTTCATTACAAAGAAGATATTTAGGAGATAGGATAAATGTTTCATGCAGAATAGTAGTTGATAGACATGTGCATTTGTTTTCGTCCGAATGCATTTTTGTCCGAATTTCAGGTGTTTTCGTTATCGTTTTAACGAAAGCACAGAAAACTAAAGCCGAAAGATCCGATATAAACAAATGCTTTACTTTCGTTTTCGTTGCGGTCGAATGTGCCTAACCTTAACTCTGTTAGTCCAATATTATTCTACATAAAGAGAAAAGATTCGACATTATAGAGACATGAAGAAGAGTTGACATAGAGAGAAAAGATTCAACATAGAGAGACATGAAGAGTCAATTTTTTTTTTTTTAAAGATTCTGTCGAATCTTTTTTTTTTTTTTTTCTTAGAACATTTGACAGACACCATAGTTACATGGTTACATAGTTACATAGTTAGTCAGGTTGAAAAAAGACACAAGTCCATCCAGTTCAACCATAATAAAAAAATAAACAAACAAAATAAAACACAGTACATCCCATACACCCAACTCCATACCCACAGTTGATCCAGAGGAAGGCAAAAAACCCCAGCAGAGCATGATCCAATTTGCTACCGGAGGGGAAAAAATTCCTTCCTGATCCCCCAAGAGGCAATCGGATTTACCCCGGATCAACTTTACCTACAGATAGAAAACAAAAAGACAGGCGCCACTAAATAAACTGCTGGACTTTAATGAAAAAGTAAGACAAAAGCACTCACATAATAGTTGAAGTACACAGGCATAAGGTGAAGGTCTTCATGAATCGTCCAAACCAGCCGAGGATTGATAGGGTCCCAGGGAACTCTTCATGCTGATGTCTGCTATGCAGGAAGGACACACAGCGCTGATTTCCGGGAGCGTGCAGGTGTTGTGTGCGAGCGTGTCAGCAAGGGAAGCTGGTGTTGTGTGCGAGCGTGTCAGCAAGGGAAGCTGGAGCGCTCCAGCTTCCCTTGCTGACACGCTCGCACACAACACCTGCACGCTCCCGGAAATCAGCGCTGTTTGTCCTTCCTGCATAGCAGACATCAGCATGAAGAGTTCCCTGGGACCCTATCAATCCTCGGCTGGTTTGGACGATTCATGAAGACCTTCACCTTATGCCTGTGTACTTCAACTATTATGTGAGTGCTTTTGTCTTACTTTTTCATTAAAGTCCAGCAGTTTATTTAGTGGCGCCTGTCTTTTTGTTTTCTATCTACATGTGCTTGGAGCATTGCTTCGGCTCCCCACACAAGGCTGCCTTTTATCAAAGAACTGTGACTCACTACAAAGCTTTCCATAGCTTACAGGACTTTGCACTGAGGACAATTTAAAATTACAGTGGTTCCTGTGTGCGCCAGCATTGTGTTTATTTTTGTACAACTTTACCTACAGAACTTAGTACTCAGTTATATTATGTGTATTTAGGAAAGAATCCATGCCCTTCTTAAAGCAATCTACTGAGCTGGCCAGAACCACCTCTGGAGGGAGTCTGTTCCACATTTTCACAGCTCTTACTGTAAAGAAACCTTTCCGTATTTGGAGGTGAAATCTCTTTTCCTCCAGACGTAAAGAGTGCCCCCTTGTCCTCAGCGTTAAGCTTACAGTGAATAGCTCAACACCAAGTTCACTATATGGACCTCTTATATATTTGTACATGTTGATCATATCCCCCCTTATTCTCCTCTTCTCAAGAGTGAATAAATTCAGTTTTTCTAATCTTTCCTCATAGCTGAGCTCCTCCATGCCTCTTATCAGTTTAGTTGCCCTTCTCTGCACTTTCTCCAGTTCTCCGATATCCTTTTTGAGAACTGGTGCCCAAAACTGGACTGCATATTCCAGATGAGGTCTTACTAATGATTTGTACAGGGGCAAAATGATATCTCTATCTCTGGAGTCCATACCTCTCTTAATACAAGAAAGGACTTTGCTCGCTTTGGAAACCGTCATGCCATTATTGAGCTTATGATCAACTAAAACCCCCAGATCTTTCTCCACTACAGATCCCCCCAGTTGTACTCCCCCTAGCATGTATGATGCATGCATATTCTTAGCCCCCAAGTGCATAACTTTACATTTATCAACATTAAACCTCATCTGCCACATAGTTGCCCAATTAGACAGAGCATTGAGGTCGGCTTGTAAATTGGAAACATCCTGCAAGGACGTTATTCCACTGCATAGCTTGGTGTCATCTGCAAAAACAGAAATTTTACTTTTGATCTCAGACCCAATATCATTTATAAATTTATTGAAAAGTAAGGGACCCAACACTGAACCTTGGGGTACACCGCTGATAACCTTGGACCATTCAGAGTAAGAATCATTAACCACAACTCTGTGAATCATTCAATGACAGATTGAACATAGAGAGACATGAAGATTCGACATAGAGATACATGAAGATTCGACATAGAGATACATAAAGATTCGACATAGAGATACATAAAGATTCGACATAGAGAGACATGAAGATTTGACATAGAGATACATAAAGATTCGACATAGAGATACATGAAGATTTGACATAGAGAGACATGAAGATTCGACATAGAGAGACATTAAGATTCGACATAAAGAGACATGAAGAGTCATTTTTTTTTTTTTTTAAGATTCTGTCTAATCTTTTTTTTTCTTAGAACATTTGACAGACACCATAGGCCTTCAATGACAGATTGGACCTTAATTTGAATTTTTCGGACAAATGCATTTTTGTAACGAAAAACAAAATAGATAAAAACGACTTTCGGGAGTAACTAAATAAATGTATTTTTTGGACGAAAAATAAATAACGAAACAAAATTTTTCAGTGTGCACATGTCTAGTAGTTGAATAGTAAACTTTCATAGGTTACTGTATATCAGACCAAAAAGGTTTAAATTAGGAGTAAACAGGGACATAGGGATTTGGTTCCAGAAGAGGGATAGTCCCTCCAGATGAGGGACAGCTGCAAGTTATGCTAAAAATATAAAGTGTAAAATAGGAAATAAAGTATACAAAGTGCAGATAAATATCCAGATTTGGCATATGTGTGCAGAACTAATGTTAATGAGTTCAACATACAAATTCTTCACAGCACTGCAGATATTTTCAGTAACAACACCTTTCTTTCATCCTGCCCTTCTTAAAAAAGGGCACAGGTTTCTTGAGGTTAACCTCAGAAGAACAGAATTAGTAAGTATATGAAGAGATGCGTAGCTGAAGTGTTGCATTTAAAAAAACTGAAATGTGGTGACCGGGCCAAACAGAACGTTATGGTACTGTTGTGCCACCACATCTACATACCTGGGGATTTACTCATGCAGCCTCAAAGGAAATTCCTATAGAGGGGTCTCCTTATGTCCTACAGAAAATGAGGCTTATTTAAAGTGATACTAAACAGAGAAGTGTTAATTGCCATAATTTGTTTACATATATCATGGCACTGTTTTTTCTTTTTCAAAAAGCCTCTAAGGACCTTATTCCTGCAGCCCTGTTATGTGGTCACACGATCTTTCCCTGATCTTTGGCATCTGTAGGGAAAGATCTTTGGAAGGGGCTCCTTTTACTCTGCTGATGTGCGCCCTCTGCAGTGCAAGTCTGTGCCTGAACAGCCCTGATTGGTGAGGTGCCAATCACATGACTAAAAAAAGTTTAAGAAGAGCAATTCAAAATATATTTAAAATAATTGTTTTCAGCTCCCAATACATTTTTATTGAACATTAGGCCTCGTTCACACCATAGGTGCAAAAAAATTGATGGAAAATCCTGCAGATTTCCCTTGAGGAGACACAAGTTTACATCACTGTTCTTGCATGTTTCAGTGAGTTTTTATGGACGTTGACATCAGTTTTCATGCATGTTTTTTTTATGTACAGATAGACATCACATATTTTTATATATAATAGACCTCAAGACGGCAAATACATTTATTTAGTTACTCACAAAATTCGTTTTTATGTATTTTGTTTCGTTAAAAAATGCATTTGTCCAAAAAATCCAAATTAATTTGGGTCAAATCTGTCATTAAAGACTAAACCCCTGTACACATGATCGGATACCTGATGGAATCTAATCCGATGTATTTTTTCTGACTGACTTTTCTGACTGACTTTCATCAGTCTTGCCTACACACCATCAGTCAAAAATCCGACCGTGTCCAACGCGGTGACGTAAAACACTACGACGTGCTGAGAAAAATTAAGTTCAATGCTTCCGAGCATGCGTCAACTTAATTCTGAGCATGCGTAGGCTTTTGACCGATGGATTTCCACACAGACGATCGTTTTTTTCATTTTTTTATCCATAGGAAAATTTTAAAACGTGTTCTATTTTTTTTCACCGATGAAAAACAAACCGATGGAGCCCACACACGATCGGTTTGTCTGATGAAAACGGTCCATTGGTCCGTTTTCATCAGACAAACCGATCGTGTGTACAGGGCTTTAAGGTGTCTGTCGAATGTTCTAAGAAGATTCGATGGAGCAGCTAAACTGTACAACGCCACAATCGTACATTTCCGGTCGAATGTTCCTCCTACAAGCTATAGAAGAATTCTAATGTTGTATGACTAGCAATAATTATATTTATAAATTATTATTACTAGTCAACCAACATCCGAATTCTTCTATAGACTATAGGCCGAGCATTTAACCGGAAATATATTTTTGCGGCGTTGTACAGTTTAGCTGCTTGTCGAATCTCCTTAGAACTTTCGACAGACACCTTAAGCCTTCAATGACAGATTTGACGTTTGTATGTTTTTCGCTGCTTCTTCGAATCTTCGTCATTGATGTCAAATGATCTACCCCCAACACTTTCTCTATAATGTCGAATCTTTCCTCTCTATGTAGAATTATCTTGGACAAATAGAGTGAGGCCCAATACACACGAGCAGACAGATTTGTTCAAATCGGTCGGACAGACCGATTTGAACAAATCTGTCTGCTGGAGACGTATTGGTTTGATCGTGTACACACGATCAAACCAAAATCCCCGCCGGCAGACGGCGCGCTGACATGTCGGTGACATTGACGCCGCCACGTCACCGCACCAGGAAGTAAAAAACTTCCGCGCATACGTCGAAACCATGCGAGAAGACATGTCTGCTGGTTAGCGTACTAACCAGCAGACATGTCGGGCGGACGGGTTCCCAGCCGACAGATTTGAAAGCATGGCAGACCATTTCCAGCAGACAGATTTGATCGTGTGTACGCGGCCTTAGGGTTAGGCACATTCGAACGCAGATTCGATAGACACATATTGCTATTGTCAGCGTCATGTCGAATATCCTATCTGTATAGAACTATTGTAGCAACGAAAGCGAAAATAAAGCATTTTGTTATGTCGGATCTTTCGGAGTTACAATTCTGGCCGTTCATTTTCGTTTGTTAAAACAATAACGAAAATACCAGAAAATCAGACGAAAATGCATTCGGACGAAAACAAATGCACATGTCTAATAGCAGCTGTGAAGTGGTTACATTTCAGAAGCAGGCTGACAATTATATTATAGAAGCAATCCAATGGCTGCACAGCCCAATAGACCTAAGCCTCGTACACACGAAGGACCGTTCTCATAGGTTAACCGATGAAGCTGACTGATGGTCTGATGTGCCTACACACCATCAGTTAAAAAAACAATTGTATCAGAACGCGGTGACGTAAAACAATGACGTGCTGAAAAAAATGAAGTTCAATGCTTCCAAGAATGCGTCGACTTGATTCTGAGCATGCGTGGATTTTTAACCGATGACCTATTAGTTAAGCGTCCATCGGTTAAATTTTAAAGCAAGTTGGCTTTTTTTTTAACCGAAGGTTAAAAAAAACGATGGGGCCTACACACGATTGGTTTTGACCAATGAAAACGGTCCATCAGACCATTGTCCTCTGGTTAACCTTTCGTGTGTACGCAGCCTTACAGTACTTTTTTATGTGACACTACCCCTGCACAGGAACAAGCACATATGGTGCATATGTGCACATAAATTATGATTGTACAACATATGTTGGGTATCTCTACACATGCTAGCATGAGAATAATAATTGTAGGGCCATCGTTTAGGATTAACTCTAAGGGCCAGATTCAGGTAGATGAGAGTATCTTTCCTCTGGAGTAACGCTTCTCATTTACGTTACTCTGAAGACCCTTTCAGCGCAAGTCCTGTAATTCACATAGCAGTTGCGCGTAAACTTGCGCCAGAGTAACGATAATGCGCTGGCGTAACCCGACGCAAGTGGAAGTGGGTGTGATCATATGTAAACGATGGGCGGAGCCCAGCGCAGAGGCTTACGTTCAGCGCATCATCCACGGAGCATGCGCAGTGAGTGCGGCTCCACTCGCCCCCCTTGTGCGCATGCTCACAACTTCCGTCGGCACCACTTCCTGGGAAACGTCAGCGCAATGCGTTCCGCTGGGCGCTTAAAAGCGCTGGCGGAAACGCCATTCCGGCGCAAAAGTAGTTCCGCTTCCCCCCACCCCAGGGAAGATACTTTTGTGCTGTGATGGCTGCTCCCGCTACCCCCAGAGAGAGGAGGAACCTGAATTTTAATGCCCAGGAGGTCTCAGTGATCATTTCGGCAATGGAGACGGATAATGAATTTCTCCATGGCAAAAAAAGCCGGAAGACCAGCCGGGAGAGGAAGCAGGGCATCCTGGAGTCGATTGCTGCCAGGGTCAATGTCCTGGGCTACTCCACCCGGACTGCTGGGGACATACAAAAAAAAATTAATGACCTGCGGCGCAAGGTGAGGGACAAGGTGGCCTCCATCAGGAGGTATGAGAGGGGCACAGGTGGTGGTCCCCCATGTCCTGTCACCCTAACCGCAGAGGAGGAGGTGGTTGCTCGCTGCCTGGAGAGGGAGCAGGTGGAGGGGGTCGCAGGCTATGACTCCGTGGAGGAAGGCACAAGGACAGGTAAGTGTTTTATAATCCCCTATTTGTTGTTTTGCATTTGGGGGGGGGGGGAGGGTACATGTGCCAAGTGTGTGGGACCACCAACATGTGTCTGCTTTGTGTCATCCACAGATGACGGAGCTGGGCCATCATCTGTCAGCGTGCATTCCACCCCATCCCCCCCACGCCATCGTGTGCCTGAGCCACTGGGTGGTGAAGAGGTTGTGGAGGAGGAGAGTGGCCACACCACACCTGCCGAGGTGGTTGTGGAGGATCCTGCTGTGGCAGAGCAGGACTTTTCATTAGTGTTGTCTGTCTCCTCCCCTTCTCCTGGGCCGTCTGTCGTCCCCTCCCCCATCCTTGGAAGCCCCTCAAGGGCGACTCCTTCCACCCGAGGACATCCATCTTCTGGCCCCAGGAAGGCGACCCAGAAGACCAGGGGGGTGTCTGATGGTATACAGGACCAGTTGGCGAGGGATCACGCCAGGCAGACGGAACAGATGGGGGCCATAGCGGTGCACTTGGAGAAAGTGTCTGACAGCCTGGGCTCCGTTGCCAACCTTAGCAACGCAGTGCAGGATGTCAGCTGCAACTGCGCTGCAGTGGTCACCACTTTGGGGGAGGTGCAGGGGGATATCCAGCACCTTACTGCAGCCGTCCAGGCCAACAGTGCTGCCATCCGGGACCAGGGGAGGCTGAGTCGGCAGGCCCAGCACTACCAGGTCACCCGTCAGCTCCGGATGCAGGCCCAGACCAACTCCTACCTTGGACGGATAGCCAGGGCCTTGGAGGGCATGCAGGCCACACCTGCCAGGAGTGGCCCACCTGGGGATCAGCCACCTCCAGATGCTCCCCCACCCCCACCCACTCCATCCAGGCAGCTGCGGAGCCAGAGAGGGGCCCCCAGAAGAAGCCCCCGGCATCCCCGATGAGGCCTTTTTTTTTTTTTTGTTTTATATTTTTGATTTGGACATACTCAGGTCATGAGTTTTTTTTTTCTTTTGCTCAGGTTATGAGATTTTGTTTATTTTATTTATCAGGATATGATATTATTAATTTATTTTTGTACTGCACACGGTCAGGAGTGCAGGGGACAGTGTGAATGGTGTGTGAATGTGAGAGGGTGGCACTCCTGAAAGTAAGGGGTGTCACCCTCGGCCGTGGTGGTGAAGTTAACCCCACGGCTGTATGAATGACGTGTGAAAGGTGTGTGAATGGACAGTGACATCATTGGGGCCTTGACGCTGGCGTTACTGCTCCCAACTCCTACATGCTGGACTTGGGCTAATCCAATGCGATGTGCATGTGGTGTGTGTGATCCAGTGGTGTACACGCGTGCACTGTCTGTGTGATTAATGTTTTGGGTTAGTGTCCAAAGATGCCTACGGCGAGGACCCTCCTGACTGCTCTTCCATCAGCAGACTGGGTGTCCTCTGGCAGGTGGGGACTGTGTGGGTCGGGGGTCAGGTCATCACGTATGTCAATATGCAGGCCTTTTTTCATAGCAAAGTTATGCAGAATGCAACATGCAGCGATGATCTGACACACGAAGGTAGGGGAATACAATAGGGTCCCCCCAGACTTATCCAGGCATCGGAAACGGGACTTCAAGAGCCCAAATGTTTGCTCCACCACTGCACGGGTTTTGATGTGTGCTTCATTGTATTTTCTCTCTCCTCTGGTTTGGGGGTTCCGGAAAGGAGTCATTAGATGGGGTCCCAGTGCATATGCAGAGTCACCTGTAAGGGAAAAGACAGGAGAATGTTAGTCATGCATGTGCGATTTCTGTTGTGCATCACGGGAGGGGATAGTCATGCCTGACTCCCATGTCACTCACCAATCAGCCAGCTGTCCCCATACATGTTCTGGTTAAATTCTGCTGGGATGGGGCTCTGATTGTATATGTAGCTGTCATGGCTGGACCCGGGGTGTTTGGCACGGACGTGCCATATGAGGCGTTGGGCATCGGCTATCACCTGTACGTTGATGGAGTGCCAATGCTTCCGATTGCGGTATATGTGCTCTGTGGCACTGGGGGGCTGTAGTGCCACATGTGTGCAATCAATGGCCCCCACAGTGCGTGGGAATCTGGCAATGCTGTAGAAATCTGTCATTGCCTTCAGCCGCAGCTCCTCAGTGGTGGGTCTGATGAACTGGTTGGACATGCGTCTGAGGATTGCAGGGACAACCTGGTGCACACATCTGCTTATGGAGGACTGTGACATCCCAGCCACCACTCCACTTGTACGCTGGAATGATCCACTTGCAAGGAAATGAAGTGTTGCCAGGACCTTCACCAGTGGCTGCACTGCTTGTGAGCGGTATGTCTTGCTGGTGATGTCATCCTGCAGGGTTGTGGTTAGTTCAAGTATTGTATCAGGGCTGAATCTGAAGAGGCGATACACCTCCTCCTCCCCCATGCCAAAGAGGTTCATACGAGTGCGGTATATCCTCTCACGTGGCCGCCTTCTTGGTTCCAGGGGACCCATCAGTAGTTCTAGGACCACAATTGCCCCTGGCATGTTGGCACACAGAGGTGTTGTCCTTGCAAGTGGGGGTGCTCAGCTAGCTCCTATCGTCGGTAACGCTGCTGTAGCTGCTCTCCTGCTGACCTGTGACCGTCTGGAGTAAAGATAAAGCAGCCTTTTGTAGAAATAACTTTGCGCCGGACGGACCAGATACGCGCGGCGCATGTAGCCAGCGTATGGTGCTAATCCGTTCGTGAATTGGGAAATCTCCCTCATTTGCATATTTGCAGGGGAAATCAATGGGCGCGACTGATGCGCCCAGCGAAAATAAGCGCTGACGATACTCTGGCGTCGGAACGTTCCGCCGGTCGCAAATGACCCGTTATTGGGCGCATCTAGTTTGGTGGGTACGGGCACATAGAAACGACGGCGCATCATCACAGTTACGCGGCGCATATCCAAATACTCCAGCGCAAGTGTTCGTGAATCTGGCCCTAAGTTGTTGACCTGCAAACCTTGCCTGTGTATAAATTTTGGGCATTGTAATTTGTTTTCATGTCACAGCCACATGCCGTTTTGAGTCTTGGCATTCTTCGATTAACTCGACTGATGGGGAAGACCAGATTTAACCAGAAGTACTTTACTTAAGTTCACCTAAAGGAATTGTAAAGTCTCAAAGTTTTCCACCTTAATGGGCGGCTTTCCAAAGGGGCATCCAATGAACGGGAGGAGCCAGGAGTGCCGGCAGGGAACCCCAGAAGAAGAGGAAGTGGGCTGCTCTGCGCAAAACCAACTGCACAGAGCAGGTAAGTATAACATGTTTGTTATTTTTATTTAAAAAAAAATTGAACCTTTACAACCACTTTAAGGCCGCATACACACGATCGGTCCAAACCGATGAAAACGGACTGAAGTTCAGTTTCATCGGTCCAAACCGACCATGTGTACGGCCCATCGGTCTGTTGTCCTTTGGACAAAAATGAGAGAACTTGCTTTAAAATCGAACCGATGGACCGCTGACCGATAGGGCCAAACCGATGGTTAGTACGCACAACCATCGGTTCAAAAACCCACGCATGCTCAGACTAAATGAGGGAACGGGAGCGCTAGTTCTTGTAAAACTCTCGTCCGTTTTTGACATGGCACATTCAACATTTTTAAAATTAGTGTCTCGTTTATTGCAGCGCATTTTTTTCTTCGTTATTTTGCTAGAATAAACACGTTCTTTTGCTGATGCTATTTAGACAAAGTTCTCCCATACTGATTTTTTTTTCTTTTTTGCTTGTGATCTCATTTTTTTATTTTTTTTTCGCAAGCCAGATCTCCAAAATATTTTTTTGTACTCCACATGTATAATTTTTTATTTTTTGGCAAGTTATCACACCAATGTTATTTTTTTGGGGGAGAAATGTTTTTTTTTTATGGCCCAAAAAAATTTGAATAAGAACTGCAACACTTGAGCAATTCACAACATACATGCAGACTTTTTGGACACCAAAGGCGCATTCCAGCATGATCAAGAACAAAATTAACAACCTCAGGAGTCACAATGTGCTCCCCAAATCACAGAAATTAGAAGCAGCAGCAGATGACATAAATGACCCCAAGCTGTGGTACTAGAACAACCTCAGTTTGTGGCCAAATCAGCTGGAAGGCAGGAATTCACTTTCTGGTCTTCCTTACAGCCTTCCTTCCAGGCTGCCTTTCAGCGTTACTTCCACGGCCCCTTGCAGATGGTGATGATGTGGCAGCAGGAGGAAGATGACAAGCAGGCCAGGCCGGGTCACTCAAATCAGTTTCCCTTGTCAGCAGGTCCCTTCTCGCCCACCACATGACCTTGTTTATGAGGTATTTGGCCAGGCCCCTTTATTCCTCCCCCAATTCCTGATGGTCGTTGGAGAGGGATAAACTGTAGCTCTCCATTGGGTTCAGGGGGGCCCTCATAATCTGGGATGCCTCCCTGATCACCTGCAGGCTCCTCCCAATCGCCAGGTACCGCAACGTGGCAATAAGCCTCTGCTCGGCCGTGATGACTTTGCGCATCACAGTGTCCTGCCTCGTGATATAGGGGGACAGAGGATCCAATATACGGTGGAAAACGGTGTCCATAAAACGGAGAAAGTTCCTGAAGTCATCAGGATTATTCTCCTGGATTTCTCTAAGCAGAGGCATATGAGAGAATTGGGCACGCTGGCGCAACCAATTCTTGGCCCAGGAACTCCTCCTCCCCCTGTTCCTGGCAAAAGTCCTTGAGTGAATATGAACTGCAGAAGACAGCCCATACGCAGCACGAACTCGAGCAAAATCACGCTGCTCCATCATGGCTTCAAACCGGTCGGCTGGTCAAAACGCACTTAAAACAGAAAGCACCCCCAAATACAGCAATACCTGTAAAGAACGCACTGCAAACAGATACGAGCGGACAGGATGGCACTGCAAAGCAGAAACGACCCGAAAGCCATCACTGAATGCCAAATACGAACCCACAAGCACACACTGAATACAACCTGTAAAAGCACGGAGACTGAAAATCACGAATCGGCTCTGTCCAAACCTTCACTAACACGCGGTTACACGAAATTAGCAAAAGCGGACTCAAGGGCGGCGCCGAAGGCTTTGGCCTTCCCCTTTATAGTGACGTTGTACGCGGTTTACATGTCCGCATTCTGACCCGATCGGATTTTAAACTGATGGTGTGTACGCACATCAGACCATCAGGCCACTTCAGCGGTGAACCGATGAAAACGGTCCATCGGACCATTCTCATCGGATGGACTGATCGTGTGTACGCGGCCTTACTGGTAAACTCCCTCTGGTTCATCATTGGGTCAACTGTGAGGCTGGATTTGCACATCTTCATGTGATAAACTTTTCTCACGTTTGTGAACTTTCCCACTGCGTGGATGGGAGACTAGCCATCTTGCACATACTTGATTGCCATTTTGCTTATTTTATGCATTTTATTTGCAGGTTACCTTCTATTTGCACTATTTTGGTGATATTTACAGTGTGTATAGAAAAGTGCCACCTCCCTTTAAAACAATCACATTTTGTTGCTTTGCTTTGCAACCTGAAATGAAGATACAGATCCAGCTGTATTTACTTGTACAACTTCTAACATCAAAGTGAAATATATAACACCAATATGTAAAAAAAATCATAAACCGAATAACTGAGTTGAAAAAATGATCACCCACTTGTGTCAATATTTTGTTGAACCACCTTTTGCTTTAATTACAGCCTTTAGTCTGTTGGGCTATGTCTCTACTAAATTTGCGCATCTAGACTTTGCAATATTTTGTCACTCCACTAAAGTTCAGTTAAATTTGATTGTGACCGTTTGTGGACTGCAGTTTTCAAGTCATTCCACAGTGACTTTAGTGACTTTAGTTGACTTGATATGACCAAAATATCAGATATTTAATAAGCATGGCATTACAAACAACTCATTACATTACAGATAGAATCATATCACTAAACTGTGGTAAAATGTAGCCAACGCACCGACAGTTGTGGCAAATTATTGGACATTGTTACAATACACAGGCAACAAATGGACAGCTATGGCAATATGTGGGCAACCAAGGGTAATGGTGAATCATGATGAATGGTAGTATTACATAAGCAGTAAAAAAAACAATACACAGGCAAAAAAATGAAAGAACAATCATTGCAGTCAAGACGTGCTTGCCTTATACTATAGAGCAGGGATCTTCAAACTACAGCCCTTCAGCTGTTGCAGAACTACACACCCTATGAGGCTTTGTAAAACTCTGACATTCACAGACATTTCTAGGCAGTTCCTGAACAACTGGAGGGCAGCCTTATATATTGTGGTGCGTGGACTTAGCACCCTGAGCCATGATTGGCTAAAGGCATGCATGCAGGAAGCGCTGTGATGTACTGCGACCTCACAGTGCATCATGGGGCACTCCACAAAGTTCGAATTTGCAGCAAATGCCCCATACGTTTGGTTTGTTTGCGAGCAAACAAATACCCAATGTTCGATTTGAACTTACATTTGACTCAAACATTGATACCATCCCTACATATAAGCCTTCAAAATGGGCACTGTGGGATTTTTTTCTGTTTGGCTCCCATATGTTGGGTCATCTAAGTCCAGGTGATAGATGCACCCTGTTGGGGTCAGGTAGTGGCACATTAGCCGGGTCCATGGCTGATCAAACTGTCAGGTCACCTGAGTCCACGTGACAGATGTACCCCGTTGGGGTCAGGAGTGCACCGTAAGGTAGTGGACCCTACGGCTAACTGCTGTGGATGGAGCTCTAGGTGATTCAGGACAGCAGGTATTCGGGAGCACCAACACGGATCACACTGGAAGCTAGAGCATGCGATTTCTCAGGGTGCAGAATCTAAGAGCCAGCAGTTGTTTACTAGAGACCACTAGTGGTGGGGTGGGATTTAGCTGGGATTTAGTTAGTCTGGCTACAGGAAGGCAGAGGTGAAGCAGCAGACTGCGACAACAAAAGATAGTCAGGAGATAGCCAAAGGTCAGGGCAACAAACAGGTAAGAATAGTCAAGGAACATACCAAGGTTGGGATATGAAGCAGACAAGGACACTCAGGAACAGCCAAGATTGGTAATTAGAATCAGATGTAGAACACATAGCAAGGAGCACAGGGAAGTCAAACACACAGTATTGATCAACAGGGCTGGCTTGCAGTGCACAGGCAGGCTAATATAGTGTTCATTAATAGGGCCTGGGGTGGAGCCATGCTTTGAGGAGAGATTACTTAAGCAGCCTGGTGAAGGGTGGCTGGTCTCTCAAGCTGAACACATGGAGAGGTAAACTGACAGACAAACATTACTGCAGGTCCATGACAGTACCCCCCTTCTTATGAGGCCTCCCCCTCCCCCACCTGGGCTTAGGCTTAGAGGGAAACCTCAGATAAAACCTCCTCAACAGATGAGGCTCAAAGACCTCAGATGAAGTGATCCAAGGCCTCTCCCCAGGACCAAACCCTTTCCAATGCACGAGGTACTGAACGATGCCTCTACAGAGTCAGGAATCCAGAATTTGACTAACCTTGTACTCATGATTATCCTCAGAAAATGTATTAAAGGCTTCAGAAGGTCAACATGGAAGGAGTTGGAGATCTTGAGGCTTTTCGGAATCTAAAGTTTAAAACATACCAGATTCAGTTTAGAGGTTATAGTGTTATAGGAACACGGAGCTTGATGTTCCTGGAGGAGAGACAGACTTTGTCCCCTGGCTGTAGAGAAGGCGGTTTACGCCTGCAATGATCAGAAAAGCCTTTGAATTTGTCAGCAGCTGCCCAGAGGGATCCATGAACGTCACCCCAAATGGAATTGAAAGACTCCTGAGCCGTAGCCAAAGCTGGAATGTCTGGAGAACAGGTCATGGGAAGAGGGAGTTGAGGGTGTTTTCCATAAACTGAAAAAGGGTGTTATCTGAAAACTGGTATTTACATGATTGTTGTGAGAGAATTCTGCCCACGGAAATAGAGAGGACCAATCGTCATGATGAACAAGGTATGGAGAAAGACCTCTAACTCCTGATTAACCCTCTCAGTCTGTCCATTGGATTGAGGGTGGTAAGAAGAGGAAAAATTCCAAGACAATGTTGAGGGATTTGCAAAAAGCTCTCCAAAAACGTAAACGTAAATTGAACGCCTCTGTCGGAAACATTATGAGAAGGAACCCCACAGAGGCGGAAGATTTCTCGAACGAAAATGGGAACCAAATCAGGGCAGAAGGGAGACCAGGAAGATGAACAAAATGAGCCATCTTGGATAACCAATTGATTACCACCCAAATGACCGTCTTATTCTCAGACAGAGGGAGATCAGTGATAAAATCAATGGCAATGTGAGACCAGGGCTCTTTAGGAATAGGCAAGGGCATGAGAGAAGACCAGCAGGGACTTGTGTGGAGGACTTAGACTGAGCATAGACATGACAACCCTTAACGTAGTCTTTGACATCTGAGCGGAGATTAGGCCACCAATAGTGGTGACTGATGAGCAGGAAGGATCGGAGGAATCCAGCATGACCTACCACCTTAGAATCATGTCCCCCAACAAAGGATCTTAGCTCTTAGTTCAGTGGGGATGAAGGTCTTGCCTGGAGGAAGATTTGACTCCAGGCTGGTAGAATGGGCAACAATGTATGAGGTTGGAATGATTGGCTCAGGTTCAAGGATGAACTCCTTGTCCAAAGTGTCAAATGACCTAGAGAGTGCATCCGCCCAACCATTGCAGGGACCCAGTTTGTACGTAATTGTGAAATTAAAATGGGAAAAGAAAAGACTCCACCTGGCCTGTCTGGGATTCAGATGTTTAGCATTCTCTAAGTACTGTAGATTCTTATGATCAGTAAAAATCGTTATGGTGTGAGGGGAATCCTCCAACAGATGACGCCACTCCTCTAACGCCAATTTAATTGCAAGAAGTTACAATCACCAATAACATAATTTCTCTCTGCCTGTGAATTTTTTTGGAGAAGAACGCACATGGTTGGCTTCTCTTCTCAAAGCATTGAAGAAGCACAGCTCCCATCCCCATTGAAGAAGCATCCACTTCAATAAAAAAAATAATCCTCGGGATTAGGTCTCCTCAAGAAAGGTCAAGAGACAAAGACCTGTTTCAGGTCGTGAAATGCAGAGACAGCTTCAGGGGGTCAGTCCTTGGCATTCACACCCTTCTTGGTCAAGGCGATAATAGGCACAGCAATGGAAGAGTAATTCCTAATGAACTGCCTATAATAACTTGAACCCAAGAAAGTTCTGTGTGGCTTTGAGGCTAGCAGGAAGAGGCCAGTTGGTATTGGCCAAGACCTTTTCAGGATCCATACAAAGGCCCAAACTTGAGACAAAGCATCCCAGAAACAGGACCTCAGAACATTCGAAAAGAACATTTCTCCAGCTTGGCATGCAGATCATTTTCTATAAGGTCCTGAACTAGTGTGGACCCTACGGCTGACTACTGCGGATGGAGCTCTAGGTGATTCAAAGAAGCAGGTATTCTGGAGCACCAACACGGATAATACTGGGAGCTAGAGCATGAGATTTCCCAGGGCGTGGAATCTAAGAGCCAGCGGATGTTCATCAGAGGCCCCTAATGGTGGGGATGGATTTAGCTGCAGTTTGACTCCAGGTCAGGACCCCCCGGGCCTCCCAGCATAGAGTATAGAAAGATAGAGATTAAGCAGCAGACTGCGACAACAAAAGATTGTCAGGAGATAGCCAAAGATCGGGGCAACAAGAAGGTAAGGATAGTCATGGAACACGCCAAGGTCAGGATATGAAGCAGACAAGGGCAGTTAAGAACAAGCAAAGATCGGTAACTAGAATCCGATGTAGAACACATAGCAAGGAGCACACGGAAAACAAACACACAAAATTTATCAGCAGGGCTGGCTTGCAGTGCACAGGTTAATCTAATGTTCCCTGATAGGGCCTGGGGTGGAGCCATTGCTTTGATGAGAGATTTCTTGAGCGGCCAGGTGAAGGGCAGCTGGTCTCTCAAGCTAAACAGATGGAGAGGTAAGCTGACAGACAAACATTACTGCAGATCCATGACACCATAGACTTTAATGGGGTTCACCGTTTGGCTTAGATGGTACTGCATCAAATAGGGATGGGTCGGACACCCCCCTGTTCGGTTTGCAGCAGAACTCCCAAACAGAGGGGTGTTCGGCTTATCCCTAGTTGATGCAGTACCATGGGGCTCAACACAAAATTAATGCAACACATCCATTCAATTGACTTGAAGAGCACCTGCAGTGCAATACATGCAATGATGCAATTCATCCAAATTCGCTACTTTTGAAAGCATTGGTCCATGCATTACCCTGCATTTTGTCTGCATTGGTTTATGGGAAGTTGTATATATCTCTATACGGTGCTGGAGCTTTTTCAGATTTTTAGGGAGATGGTGAACACGTTAGTGGGATGCTCTTCTCTTTCATGGCAAAATGTGGTTGATCCTGTTACCTGTGTGAATTTGTGTAAATTAAAGTGGAATATCCCGTGGATTTTTGGTTTCAACACAGATTATATGTTCCAGCTTGCGGTCTGGCTTGCATCCAATTGGGTTTCATTTTAGGGCTGTGGGTTGCTAGCCTACATGTCACTTCAAAGTGCATAAGAGGAAGGCATGTTTATAGAATGTTCACAGAAGTATCCTGGAATTTAAAGCTGAAACTTTGTTACAACTTTGGACCTTTGAGCCCACACTTGGGTTCTGTTGGCCTGTGAATTAAATATAGATTTATTCAATCAGACCCACTTTGGTCTTCTCATGTTGTGCTTTTTGTACATTAGTTTCTTTTAAAATATTATCACCTTCTGAAAGAGCTACTTATATTTGGAACTCCTCTCTGTTTGGCCCTTCCTTGATATGACCCAACTTCGGTGTATAGAGAAATCCTTGATGGCTTGGGATTGGGGCCACAGTTGTTTTTACACCGCTATACACCTCTACCTTTATCCTGAAGACACAGCATATATAACTGTGAACACGTAAAGAGTATATTCTAGATATGTGCATTCCCATTCGTACGAAAGTTATTTTCGTACGAAAATGTCCATTTTCGTACCCGCAGGATAATGTGTACATACGAAAAAATTAAAGCACCAAAATACGAAAACTACGAGATTACGAATGAGCCGCATAACGAACAACCGCAAATACGAACGAATGATCCGACGAAAAAAAAACGACAAAACGAAAACGGCAAAAGAACAAAAATGACATCTGTAACAAAAGATTTACATTCTGTATTTTGTTTGAATCCTTTTTCTGTTTGTTTTCAGTCCCATGTTCATTGTTCATATGACATCTATAACAAAAGATTTGCATGCTGTATTTTGTTTCAATCCTTTTTCTGTTTGTTTTCAGTCCTATGTTCATTGTTCATATGACATCTATAACAAAAGATTTGCATGCTGTATTTTGTTTCAATCCTTTTTCTGTTTGTTTTCAGTCCTATGTTCATTGTTCATATGACATCTATAACAAAAGATTTGCATTCTGTATTTTGTTTCAATCCTTTTTCTGTTTGTTTTCAGTCCTATGTTCATTGTTCATATGACATCTATAACAAAAGATTTGCATGCTGTATTTTGAATCCAAAATACGAACAGAAAAAAGGAATTTAAAATACAGAATGCAAATCTTTTGTTATAGATGTCATATGAACATACGACTGAAAATAGCAAAAGAAAAGGGTTTCAAGATACTGCAAATCATTGACGAAAATGATTGTCTAACAAGTAACGAACATGAATTAAACAAAATAACGAACCATCCCACATGTACGAAAATAAAACAGTAACGAAAATACGAAACGATCGGAATACGAAAAAATCGCGTCATACGAAAAACAAACGGGAACAAACAGGAAAACGGGCGTCTTACGAAAAACGAACGAAAACGAAAAAACGGAACGATACGAAACAGAACAAAAAAAAAAGATTTTTTTTCTGTGCATATGTCTAGTATATTCCATATTTACCACCTGCTACATATAATTTGTACCAGATTAGCTACAACATACTGTATAAAGCGTATATACAGTATCTCACAAAAGTGAGTACACTCCTCACATTTTTGCAAATATTTGATTATAGCTTTTCATGTGACAACAGAAATGGCACTTTGCTACAGTGTAAAGTAGTGAGTGTACAGCTTGTATGCTACAATGTAAAGTAATGAGTGTACAGCTTGTATAACAGTGTCAATTTGCTGTCCCCTCAAAATAACTCAACACACACAGCCATTAATGTCTAAACCACTGGCAACAAAAGTGAGTACACCCCTAAGTGTAAATGTCCAAATTGGGCCCAATTAGACATTTTCCCTCCCCAGTATCATGTGACTTGTTAGTGTTACAAGGTCTCAGGTGTGAATGGGGAGCAGATGTGTTAAATTTGGTGTTATCGCTCTCACTCTCTCATACTGGTCACTGGAAGTTCAACATGGTACCTCATGGCAAAGAGCTCTCTGAGGATCTGAAAAAAAGAATTGTTGCTCTACATCAGTGGTTCTCAACTCCTGTCCTCAGGACCCACTAACAGGCCAGGTTTGCAAGATCACTGAAAGACATCACAGGTGATATAATTTGCTGCTCAGTGATTGCAGTGTTCTAGTTTGCATCTCCCCAAGGCAATACTTAAAATCTGGCCTGTTAGTGGGTCCTGAGGACAGGAGTTGAGAACCACTGTTCTACATAAAGATGGTATAGACTTTAAGAAGATTGTCAAGACCCTAAAACTGAGCTGCAGCACTTTGGCCAAGACCATACAGTGGTTTAACAGGACAGGTTCCACTCAGAATAGGCCTCGCCACAGTTAACTGAGGAGGTTGAGCGCACATGCTCAGTGTCATATCCAGAGGTTGTCTTTGGGAAATAGACGTATGAGTGCTGCCAGAATTTCTGCAGAGGTTGAAAGGGTGGGGGTCAGCCTGTCAGTGCTCAGACCATACACCGCACACTGCATCAAATTGATCTGCATGGCTTTCGGCCCAGAAGGAAGCCTCTTTTTTTAAACGTAATGTACAAGAAAGCCCGCAAAGACAAGCAGACTAAGGACATGGATTACGGAACCATGTCCTGTGGTCTGATGTGACCAAGATAAACTTATTTAGTTCAGATAGTGTCAAGCGTGTGTGGCGGCAACTAGGTGAAGAGTACAAGGACAAGCGTGTCTTGGCTACAGTCAAGCATGGTGGTGGGAGTGTCATGGTCTAGGGCTACATGAGTGCTGCCAGGACTGGGGAGTAGGGATGAGCTTCGTATTCGACTCAAACCCATGTTCGACTCGAACATTGAATGTTCGATCGTTCGTCGAAATACGAACAAAACGGGTCGTTCGCGCCAAATTCGAGTGACGTGCCACAGCCCATAATTCACTGCGCCATTGCGCGCTGATGATTGGCCAAGCATGCTGTGTGTCCCGCATGCTTGGCCAATCACAGCGCCGTCAGTTAAGAGAACCGTAATTGGCCAAAGCCAGGATTACTTTGGCCAATTATGGCTCAGGGCTTTAGCACACGCCCCACACTTTAAAAGGCCGCATGCAGGGCGGCCTCATGTAGTGTGTTCCGGGCTTGTTCCAGTTCAGACAAAGAGACAGAGAGAGAGATTGTCTTTTTCCTAGCTAGATAGAGCAGGCAGGCTAGTTAGTTAAATGTACAGTGTGTAGAGGATATATATACATCCCAGGAGTTGTACATATATTTATACACTGTATAGTTTAGTTAGATTAGTTCTTCCTAATCTGTCAGGCAGTTGATTGTGCTAGCTGCAGTGTTCTCACGTGTTGTATTGCCCGTGTGCTCAGTGCAACTAAACCTACTTGCTGTATATTGCAAGTTTGATGCTCATTCTTTTGCAACTAAACCCACTTGTCACATAGTGCTAGTGTGCTGCTCATTAGGTTGTGATTGTGCTAGCTGCAGTGTTCGCATGTGTTGTTTTGCCCGTGTGCTCAGTGCAACTAAACCCACTTGCTGTATACTGCAAGTTTGCTGCTCATTCATTTGCAACTAAATCCACTTGTTGCATAGTGCTAGTGTGCTGCTCATTACTTTGTGATTGTGCTAGCTGCAGTGTTCGCATGTGTTGTTTTGCCCGTGTGCTCAGTGCAACTAAACCCACTTGCTGTATACTGCAGGTTTGCTGCTCATTCATTTGCAACTAAACCCACTTGGTGCATAGTGCTAGTGTACAACAAGTGATATTGTTTGCGCTGTGGTGGTGATGCCTAAAGGGTGATGGGAAAGGGGAAGTGAAATAGTGAACTAGGTGAATACAATAAGTGACAAAAATGTATAAATATATAGAAAAAATACCATAAAACACAATGTGAACAAAGTAACAGTAAATAACAGTGACCGTGTCATCTATAAAGATGTATGGTGGACATAATAGAATGCATGGTCAAACTCAGTCCTGCAGACAAAACCAAATAAAAGAAGAAAGTCCAACTTAATCATGCAACTCGGTGCAGCAAGTGAAATCTGGTGTGAAGTCAAAAGGAGATGTTCCAGCAGCCAAATGAGTGAAGGTGCTATGAAGGATTCCAAAACGTGCAGCCCACACCTCTAGTGATCCTATCAGCTTACCTCAAGGCTATCTGATATAGCCAGAAAGATAGGGCATCAAACTCTTGATGAATGGAAGCCTCAAATCCGATAGTGCATGGAAGGGGAAAGTACAAAAAAACAAACATAGAGTAGTCCTGTCACCACTGGAGGGATTCCTGCTAGCAATCAAAAGATGTGCACTTACACAGAGTGGTGAAAGGGGGTGCCTATCTCCACGAGCAGCGAGCTCGTCAGGTGCTGCTCTGCTGCCGCTGTTTGGCTAGATGTTGATCCGCCGATAATAAAGTCAGCTGAGGCGTGGTGTGACGCGTATTCGTCACACCACGTGACTTCATCAGGGGATCACGTGGTGTGACGAATACGCGTCGGGATTGGAGCACTGGACCTTTTACACCTGACGGACGGTAGACGAGCTCGCTGCTCGTGGATGTATGACCGCCTCAGCTGACTTTATTATCGGCGGATCAACATCTAGCCAAACAGCGGCAGCAGAGCAGCACCTGACGAGCTCGCTGCTCGTGGAGATAGGCACCCCCTTTCACCACTCTGTGTAAGTGCACATCTTTTGATTGCTAGCAGGAATCCCTCCAGTGGTGACAGGACTACTCTATGTTTGTTTTTTTGTACTTTCCCCTTCCATGCACCATCGGATTTGAGGCTTCCATTCATCAAGAGTTTGATGCCCTATCTTTCTGGCTATATCAGATAGCCTTGAGGTAAGCTGATAGGATCACTAGAGGTGTGGGCTGCACGTTTTGGAATCCTTCATTGCACCTTCACTCATTTGGCTGCTGGAACATCTCCTTTTGACTTCACACCAGATTTCACTTGCTGCACCGAGTTGCATGATTAAGTTGGACTTTCTTCTTTTATTTGGTTTTGTCTGCAGGACTGAGTTTGACCATGCATTCTATTATGTCCACCATACATCCTTATAGATGACACGGTCACTGTTATTTACTGTTACTTTGTTCACATTGTGTTTTATGGTATTTTTTCTATATATTTATACATTTTTGTCACTTATTGTATTCACCTAGTTCACTATTTCACTTCCCCTTTCCCATCACCCTTTAGGCATCACCACCACAGCGCAAACAATATCACTTGTTGTATACCTTTTATTGTCCATTTGGATAGACCTATTCTTTGTTTGCTGCAGTATACTTCCCGTGCCCCTTTCCCACGGCCCCTTTCCCACGGTCCAATCCCTTTTCACCCATTTCAGCGCAGGAGTTTCACCTATCACCCATAGTGCTAGTGTGCTGCCCAGTACTTTGCATCTAAACCTACTTGGTGCATAGTGCTAGGGTGCTGCTCATTACTTTGCACCTAAACTCACTTGGTGCATAGTGCTAGTGTGCTGCTCATTACTTTGCACCTAAACCCACTTGGTGCATAGTGCTAGTGTGCTTCTCATTACTTTGCAAATAAACCCACTTGGTGCAAAGTGCTAGTGTGCTGCTCATTACTTTGCATCTAGACCCACTTGGTGCATAGTGCTAGTGTGCTGCTCATTACTTTGCAAATAAACCCACTTGGTGCATAGTGCTAGTGTGCTGCTCATTACTTTGCATCTAAGCCCACTTGGTGCATAGTGCTAGTGTGCTGCTCATTACTTTGCAAATAAACCCACTTGGTGCATAGTAGTGTTGTCCCGATACCGATACCAGTATCCGATGCCAGATCCGATACTAGCGCCCCCTGCTGCCGCCGCCGCCACCTTAGCCGCTGCAAACCGCATACCGCAACTTAACCACCGCCTAGTTCATCAGTGCGGGGAACATCACAGCTTTCATTTGAATAGCTGTGTGTTCCCCGCCGCGCCACGTATAGACACTCCCCCTTGCTCGGGCACTTTGATAGAAAGATCACCCGTCCCCAGGATTGGACGGGTGATCTGTCTATCAAAGTGCCCAAGCAAGGGGGAGTGTCTATACCCGGTGCGGCGGGGAACACACAGCTATTCAAATGAAAGCTGTTATGTTCCCCGTGCTGATGAACTAGGTGGCGGTGGCGGCTGCGGCTGCGGCTGCATATACGGTATGGGGGAGACATGGCTGCATATGTGGGGGACATGGATGCATATGTGGGGGGACATGGATGCATATGTGGGGGGACATGAATGCATATGTGGGGGGACATGGCTGCATATGTGGGGGGACATGGCTGCATATGTGGGGGGACATGGCTGCATATGTGGGGGACATGGCTGCATCTGTGGGGGACATGGCTGCATCTGTGGGGGACATGGCTGCATATGTGGGGGACATGGCTGCATATATGGGGGACATGGCTGCATATGTGGGGGACATGGCTGCATATGTGGGGGGACATGGCTGCATCTGTAGGGGACATGGCTGTATCTTTGGGGGACATGGCTGCATATGTGGGGGACATGGCTGCATATGTGGGGGACATGGCTGCATATACGGGGGACATGGCTGCATATATAGGGGAACATGGCTGCATATATGAGGGACATGGCTGCATATATGGGGGACATGGCTGCATATGTGGGGGACATGGCTGCATATGTGGGGGGGACATGGCTGCATCTGTGGGGGACATGGCTGCATATGTGGGGGACATGGCTGCATATATGGGGGACATGGCTGCATCTGTGGGGGACATGACTGCATCTGTGGGGGACATGGCTGCATCTGTGGGGGACATGGCTGCATTCGTGGGGGACATGGCTGCATTTGGGGACACATTTAAAAAAAAGTGTCGGTATTCGGCATCGGCGAGTACTTGAAAAAAAGTATTGGTACTTGTACTCGGTCCTAAAAAAGTGGTATCGGGACAACCCTAGTGCATAGTGCTAGTGTGCTGCTCATTACTTTGCAAATAAACCCACTTGGTGCATAGTGCTAGTGTGCTGCTCATTGCTTTGCAACTAAACCCACTTGGTGCAAAATGCTAGTGTGCTGCTCATTACTCTGCATCTAAACCCACTCGGTGCATAGTGCAAATATGCTGCTCATTCATTTGCAACTAAACCCACTTGGTGCATAGTGCTAGTGTGCTGCTCATTGCTTTGCATCTAAACCCACTTTGTGCATAGTGCTAGTGTGCTGTTCATTACTTTGCAAATAAACCCACTTGGTGCATAGTGCTAGTGTGCTGCTCATTACTTTGCATCTAAACCCACTTGGTGCATAGTGCTAGTGTGCTGCTCATTACTTTGCATCTAAACCCACTTGGTGCATAGTGCTAGTGTAAAAAAAGCGAGAAAATTGCACCAACTAAAAAGAAACAATTAAGTCCATAAGTAAAAAAGTGAATACAGTCCAATGAAAATGATATGTTCAACACAATCAGCACCCAAGTGCAATTGGAAACTCGTGAGCCACCACCACACGGACTAATGCTTACCAGAAATAAGCTTAGTAAAAGCATAAAATGGGATCCCCATTGAGAACGTCAACATATGACGAAACGCGTTTGGGTCGACGGCGTGCAGTGACGTTTGCGTTAGGAGGAAGGGCCCCTGTTTGATGCCGGCCGGCATTTATTTTACATTGCTCGATTGCACATCCTTGTGTAAGTAGCCTTTTAATATTTTAATAAATTGTACATTGGTACTACACTATGTTGCGGTCTCCTTCCTTACATATGGTTTACCGCTGCCCTGCATGATACTATTGCTGGCGAGTATCCAACGCTGTATCCTGGCCATAGTCTGATGTGGATTCCGTGATCAGCTGTGTTTGGTGTGAGACAAAGACCCCTGATAAGCTGCGATACCTATCTCTGGGATATCCTGCTCTGGATCTAATTTTATGCTTTTGCTAAGCTTATTTCTGGTAAGCCTTAGTCCATGTGGTGGTGGCTCACAAGTTTCCAATTGCACTTGGGTGCTGTTTGTGTTGAACATATCATCATTTTCATTGGACTTTATTCACTTTTTTACTTATGGATTTAATTGTTTCTTTTTAGTTGTCACAATTTTCTCACTTTTTTTATTTATGCTAGTGTTAGGTCACGTGATTGCTGCCTTCTGTGATTTCACTTATCATGTTGTTATTTATTTTTTCTTTGGGTTAGCGCAAATTTTTCTTTCTTGTTACATAGTGCTAGTGTGCTGCTCGTTACTTTGCACCGAAACCCACTTGGTGTGTACTGCACGTGTCCTCTGCAGTTTGCGCCTAAAGCTACGAGGTGTGTGTACTGACTTTGTCCTCTGCAGGCCATTATAATGTCTGAAAGGACAACAAAGAGAGGCAGAGGTTCACGAGGGCAAGCAGGCTCTGCATCTAGAGGCAACAGTGCTGGTGGTGGACACGGTGCATCCTCTTCAGCACGTGGCCGTTTCACACGCTCGTCCTTCTTTTCGGGAGCTGGCTGCGTTGAGCCTCAACATGCAGACAAATTGGTAGAGTGGATAACCAAGCCGTCCTCATCCTCCTCATCCTCTCTCACCCAGGCTGAGCTTACTTTGTCTGGCAAAGCAGCTGCCAAGGCGTCCTCTTCCCTCTGCACAATGGCATCACACAATCCTTCACTAGTCCCACCATGTCCTCCTGAGGAGTCGCCCGAACTATTTCAACACAGTGTTGGGTAGATGCTGCATGAAGATGCGCAGCGTTTTAAAGGCTCCGATGATGAAACACAGATAGAGGAAGGCATTAATGTGAGCCCAGAGAGAGGGGGTGCCTGAGAGGGACAGCAATCTGGCAGTCATGTTCCCCCAGCTGGAGCATACTGCCAGGTTTTCGACAGTGATGAGGAGGGAGGGGATGATGAAGTCACTGACTCTACGTGGGTGCCTGATAGGAGAGAGGAGGAGGAGGAGGCACAGACACATCTCCAAAGAGGCAGGATGCCCTCCAGGGGACAGCTTAAGGGCAGCACACCAACTGCATTACATCGCAGAGCTACGCCTGAGCAGGGCGCTGCTGTGGCTCGGCGTTACTGCAAAATTTCTTTGGTGTGGGCCTTTTTTGAGACATGTACATCAGATCGCACCGTTGCTATTTGCAACATATGTCTCAAGCATATCTCGCGTGGCCAAAACATCACCCACTTGGGCACCACATGCTTGATCAGACATATGTCGACCTGCCATGCAGTTCGTTGGCAAGCATACCTGAAAGACCCACACCAAAGAACAAAGCGGACCTCCCCTTGCCCCTCATCAGCTGGGATCTCCAACCCCGCTATACCCTCAGTCCTCTCTGAAGCTTGCACTGATAGGACTGAAGGTGTAGAATTGGGTGTGTCACAACCTAGTAGTACATGCGGGCAATCTACTATCGGTACACCGATGGCAGATTGTAGCAGACAAATTTCCCTACCCGGCTGCTGCAGCGCCAAAAGAAGTACTCTCCCAACCATCCACATGCCCAGAGGTTGAATGCTAGCTTAGCGAAATTGCTAGCACTTCAACTGCTGCCTTTTCAGTTGGTAGATTCTGCCCCCTTCCGTGAGTTTGTGGAATGTGCAGTACCTCAGTGGCAAGCCACTTTTTCTCACGGAAGGCGATTCCGGCTCTCTACCAGCATGTGGAGGGCAATGTCCATGCCTCGCTGGACAGGGCAGTCAGTGGTAAGGTGCATATTACCGCTGACTCATGGTCCAGCAGGCATGGACAGGGACGTTACCTCTCTTTCACGGCGCATTGGGTGACTCTGCTGGCAGCTGGGAAGGACGCAGGGCAAGGTACAGTAGTGTTGGAGGTTGTTCTGCCACCACACCTCCAAAACACTACTACTGGTTGTGACACACCTCTCTCCTTCACCCCCTCCACTTCTTCCACTCTGTGGCCTCTTCCTGTGCTGATGTGTCCTCGAAACCAGCCGTGCTCTGTAGGCGTACAAGGGGCTACGCAGGAATGCAGGCAAAGAGATGCCATGCAGTGCTAGAGCTGGTGTGCTTGGAAGACAGGAGCCACACTGGGGCAGAGGTTCTGTCAGCTCTGCAGGGGCAGGCTCAGAGGTGGTTGACGCCACGCCAGCTTAAGCCAGGAATGGTGGTTAGCGACAATGGCACAAACCTCCTCTCTGCCCTGCGACAGGGACAACTAACCCATGTTCCCCTTTTTGCTCATGTTCTGAATTTGGTGATGTTGCGGTTCTTGGGCAGGTATCCGGGCTTACAGGATGTCCTGAAGCAGGCCAGGAAAGTCTGTGTGCATTTCCGAAGGTCATATAATGCCACTACTCGGTTGACAGACCCCCAAAGGGAATACAACCTGCCCAAGAACCGCCTAATCTGTGAAATGCCCACCAGATGGAACTCTACATTGGCCATTCTGCAGCGGCTGCACATGCTGCAGAGGGCCATCAATGAGTACCAGTGCCAATATGGCAGCAGAACTGGGACAGGGAAGCTTGTTTTTTCCCCCCACGCCAGTGGGCCTTGATCAGGGATGCATGCATTGTCCTGTCACCATTTGAGGAGGCCACAAGGATGGTGAGCAGTGACAGTGCATGCATCTGTTAAACTGTCTCTCTTATTCACATGTTGGAGCACTCACTACGTGGAATAATGGACAGGGCTCTTGAGACAGAACCTGGGGGAATACCAAATCCTGGTCCTGGACAACGTGTTGCTGAGGCTTCAGTGAGTCACAGAAGGAGCGGTGGAGAAGTTGGCCGTCTGACCAATGGGTTCAGACAATTTTTTAGTGCGCAGCCCCAAGGTATGACTGGTTCCAGCAACCATCGCCAGAGTCTGGTTTACATGGTGCGGGAATACCTAGGGGCAAGATCAGACTTGGACACCTTCCCCAGCGAAAATCCTCTGGCTTACTGGGTCTAGAGGATGGATCACTGACCAGAGCTTGCACAGTACGCAATTGAGCTACTGGCTTGTCCTGCATCCAGCGTTCTTTCAGAACGCACATTCAGTGCTGCTGGAGGCTTTGTGACCGATCACAGGGTGCGCCTCTCCACCGACTCCGTTGATGACCTTCATAAAAATGAATCAGGCTTGGATCACCACCAGCTACCAAGCACCTGATGCTGATGTAACTGAATAATTTTTTTGAAATGTCAGATCCCTTGGAGACTGCCTATGCTGATGCTGAGTGACTGTCCTGTTATGCTGCTGACTGAATATCCTTTTCCTCCTCAATGATCTTGCTGTTAGCTAGTAAGAACATTGTTGGTTCTGCCCACTGCCACCAGTGCCTAAGGCCCAATTTTTCTGCCCCTGTTTAACAGGGGCGTGTAATAACAATTTTTGATGCAATACTTTGCATGTGGCTCTTTGTTGCGCTCCAATTACAGTATCTGTGAGGGGTTGCAGTGTTGTGCCTAAGGCCCAATTTTTCTGCCCCTGTTTAACAGGGGCGTGTAATAACAATTTTTGATGCAATACTTTGCATGTGGCTCTTTGTTGCGCTCCAATTACAGTATCTGTGAGGGGTTGCAGTGGTGTGCCTAAGGCCCAATTTTTCTGCCCCTGTTTAACAGGGGCGTGTAATAACAATATTTGATGTATACTGCTGTATACTGCTGTTCAAAATATATAGGGCCAAAGGGTCTTGTAATGACCTGGGGGAGTGGTGGCGGGGAAACCCATGCTATTTTTTCAGTGATTTACATCCATATTGCAGGGACCAAACATTACATTAAAGCCGCAAGCAGAATTAAATTACTTTTTTCTTATAGTAATCTCATTTTGTGCAGGGACAGTTCTAAACATGTGCCACCTCACAGGCATAATATAGACACCCAGCAGGGTACGATATTTAAAGGAATTTTGATTTTTTTTTCACTTTAAGCATCATTAAAATCGCTGCTCCAGAAGAAACTACCGTTTTAAAACTTTTTTTTTCCATTGATTCATGTTCCCTGGGGCAAGACCCGGGTTCTCAAAGACGTTTTCCGACAATAACTTGAATAATGGGCTTTAAAATGAGCATTTTTGAATTTGAATGTTCAAGTCCCATAGACGTCAATGGGGTTTGAAATGTTTGCGAACGTTCGGTCCGTTCGAAGGTTCTGGTGCGAACCGAGCGTGGGGGTGTTCGACTCATCTCTACTGGGAGCTACAGTTCATTGAGGGAACCATAAATACCAATATGTACTGTGACATACTGAAGCAGAGCATGATCCCCTCCCTTTGGAGACTGGGTCGCAGGGCAGTATTCCAACATTATAACAACCCCAAACACACCTCCAAGACGACCACTGCCTTGCTAAAGAAGCTAAGCCTAAAGGTGATGGATGGCCAAGGCATGTCTCCAGACCTAAACCCTATTAAGCATCTGTGTGGCATCCTTAAATGGAAGGTGGAGGAGCGCAAGGTCTCTAACATCCACCAGCTCCATGATGTCGCCGTGGAGTAGTGGAAGAGGACTCCAGTGGCAACCTGTGATGCTCTGGTGAACTCCATGCCCAAGAGGGTTAAGGCAATGCTGGAAAATAATGGTGGCCACACAAAATATTGACACTTTGGGGCCAAATTTGTACATTTTCACTTAGGGGTGTGTTGAGTTATTTTGAGGTGGCAGCAAATTTACACTGTTATACAAGCTTTACACTCACTACTTTACATTGTAGCAAAGTAGTAGTAGTAGTAGTCAAAGTTTCAGGCCGCGTACACACGTACGAGAACCTTGACGGGCCAAACACATCGTTCCGCCCGTCGAGGTTCTCGCCCGGCCGTCAAAATCGTCGACCAAGCCATCGAGAAAGGCGCCGAGCCATGGTTCTCAATGGGCCATCGAGCAAATAGAGAACGGCCCCGATCGCTGGGATCCATATTCTACCGAGATACTCGGTCATGTGTACGTTTTCGCCGAGCGTCCCGTCATGCAAGCCGTTGAGCCAAAATAGAGAGCAGGTTCTCTATTTGCTCGATGGCCCATCGAGAACCATGGCTCGGCGCCTTTCCCGACGGCTTGGTCGACGATTTCGACGGCCGGGCGAGAACCTCGATGAGCGGAACGATGTGTTTGGCCCGTCGAGGTTCTCGTACGTGTGTACGCGGCCAACCTGCTCTCTATTTTGGCTCGACGGCTTTCCCGACGGGATGCTCGCCGAAACCGTACACACGGCCGAGGTTCTCGGCAGAATGAGGATCCCAGCGAGCTTCTCGCTGGTTTCTGCCGAGAATCTCTGCCGTGTGTACGCCGCCTCAGTGTTATAACATGAAAAGATATAATAAAATATTTACAAAAATTTGTACTCACTCTTGTGAGATACTGTATATATTTGTTTTTAAAGCTGAGTTCCACCCTAAAAACAAACTTTTTATTAACAGCTTGCCTTTAATGTAAAAGAAAACATTTCTTAAAACAAATGTTTTACTCACTTTCGTAATCTGCCTAGTTCCTAGACCGCGGTGGTTCAACTTCCTGTCCTAAGACCCCATTGCCTCCTGGGAAATGATGACACTCATTTCCCAGGAGTCTCTGGGCATTACTGTGCCTAAAAATCCCAGCATGCACCTCTCTAAGGATATCCAGGAAGACACAGGAAATGGGCTTCTCATGCCCACAGCTAACATGGAAACGGCCACAAGATCGCTGAGCAGATATGAGGTAAGTGTTTACACTGTTTTATGTACCGATCATGATTTTTTTTGATAATTGTAAAATAATTATTGAATGTAATGTATTGTGGATTGTAAAAAATAAAAATAAAAATATGCCCGAAATCCCGCTTTTACATATATAACATATATAATATATAATATTAATAATTATGTGTGCTGTTGGATACTTCAAAAGTCTACCTTGCTATATATTTTCTGCCTCCTGTTGATGATTTGGATGTGATCAGTGCAGCAACATGCAGCGTAACGCAACCAGCAAATGAGCCTTGAAACTACTGAAAGCCGAGGTTATGACAGTACACAGTATCCAGCATTTACAGGTGAATTTGGAAAGATTTTGATTTCATCTAATCTACCAATTACAAAACATTGTGATGTGGTCTGGGAGCATTTCATTAGAGCAATTTGCTGATTTCTAAGTGCTGAACTAACGCGAGGCAATTCTTTGACCAGCCAAGTATAGTGGAAATCTCTGTAACATTTTCAGGCACTGCTCCATATTTCCTTAAAGTTCTCATTTATTATTCAGCTTGCTATAAAGATGTCCTGTGTTTGGGTGAAATTCCAGCGGCAGACACCCTCAGCCGCCTGCTCCATAAATACCTTTTTACTATTTAGGGTTTGTAATATATATATTTTTTTAGGCCATTTAACAGAAAAGTAAAGAGATTGTGAATGACATACCCGTGCAATGGATTACAGTGGATTAAACATCACTTTCTGCATGCCTGCAACTGACTCTTCTCTATTCAAACCTTGAGCCCCCACTGGTAGACTCACGCTCTCAAATTTCAGCTCCATCCCCCCCTTGCAATGCCTGTAGAGACTTAGCTCACAGAACACAGTCAGAGCAGTATGCTCATCATCAGCAGACTCTATGTAACATGGCTGCAGTCCCCACTGCTTGTATTTGCTTGCTTCTGCTACCCTTTTACTTTTCCATTTCATGTGCGACAGGCGAGGAGTTGAATATCGATGAAGAAATTGTTCCTGAATCTCCCCTCCGGAAGCCGAGCGTCCTGATTGCCATCATAGCAAGGAATGCTGCACATACATTGCCCTATTTCCTGGACTGTATAGATAAACTGGATTATCCCAAGAACAGAATTGCTATCTGGTAAGATGACATCACAGTTACAAATGCATATTCATTATCTCTTAACCTATTTCTCATCTAAATATGTACATCTGTCTTCTGAGTCAGCCCCATACATTGGCTAAGCTTTCATTAAAACTTGAGGAATTGGAACTAATTTACATTGGTTTGTCTTGTCTTGTCTATTTGACCTGGTAATGGAAACTATACAAAAGTTACTATAGTTACTGTGATCGTTAAATCAATGTTGATGCACCAATTTTGTTCCAACTTTTTGTGTGTTATCTTCAGAGTAACAATTGTAATTTTTAACGCCTTGACTACAGTATAATGAGTCTCATCATTTGTTAGTGGAATGTATAGAAGATATGAAGCACGTCCACCAGTAGTGTAGGGGGATTAGGCTTTCAATACTTTTTTGATTGGCTGCTATCTGTACTTGTATGTAATCAGTCTATATATTATATGTCATTTCTGATTGCTAACTATAATTCATAACAAAGTGTCATTCTGCCCAAAGTCATTTAATAAGATGTCAGCTGTCTGGTTCCAAGATGTATAGAAAGGACAAGATGGCATCTCATTTGTTACAGCGAGCTGAATCTCTCATCTTTTGCTGCATTATTTTTAAATAAATCCCCTAGAAAGTCTATGTTACAGGGTACCACAGTTCAGTATGATTGATGTGTGCACACTGTACTGTGAGATGCATTGTGATATGTGAAAAGGGCAAAGGCCCGGCGTGAACTTCAAGCTGCAATTTGCATACATTGGCTACGCTGGATCCGAGGCTCTTGGGGTGCACAGGTTCAGTTTCTCAAGCCTAAAATGTATCTTATGGTACCTTGCTGCTTGCAAGGGTCAGTTTAAAGCCCAGACAAAAACTACAGGAAGTGCATGGAGTGCTAAGATATCCTCCTGGTTGGGACAGCAACAGCAACAAAGGCTTGTTTCTTTAGTAGAGTGCAGAAAGTGTAGAATATCTGTCAGGTTTTTATTGCCATCTGTGCCTGCCTGGCCCAGTGACAACATTTCTTGTGCTGGTGTCAGAAGGATCAGAATGTGAGGGTTAAGCTGTCCATATACTAGTATATTTTCAAACACATTCAGTTATTGAATGATTGGAAAAATATTGGTCGAAAGTACTTCAAATTGTTTGTGCTTTTAATATTTAATTTCAAATACATTGACTTTCCCGACCAAAAACCACATACACTGTAGAAATCTACATTTTCCATCCTTTTCCATTAAAGTTTCTCGTCACTGCGGTCAAAAACAAATGCCGATTCTACCCCATTAATGATTTGAAATTTGAAAAAGGAGAAATTTTGAACAAAATTCTACTAGTGTATCTTTCATGTCCTAATGAGGAGGACACAGACAGACATACAAACTCAGATTTTTGCCCACTGTACCAAAAGCTTGACTGATGTTGGGCTTTATAAAGTTCACCTTGTATGTATGTATGTGCAAGATAATGTTGTGTAGTTGCACAGTGTAGTGTAGTTTCCTTGGTGTCAGCGATGGTCATGTTGACTGACAGTAGCTCTGCCATTTAATACCTGTCCCTGTTTAATACTTGCCCATGAGTGTGACAAAAAAATTATTCTTTAGAGGGAAACTTTAAAAAAGAAAAATTGTATGTGGATGCTCACTTTACGTTAGATTTTAGACATTCAGTCTAAAATCATACTTCAATCCACTGCAACCATTTGAAAAGGACAGTTTTTTCAGTTTGTTTAACCACTTGCATACTGGGCACTTACACCCCCCTCCTGCCCAGGTAAAATTTCAGCTTCCGGCACTGCGTCGCTTTTACTGACAATTGCGCGGTCGTGCGACGTGGCTCCCAAAAAAAATTGACGTCCTTTTTTCCCCACAAGTAGAGCTTTCTTTTGGTGGTATTTGATCGCCTGTGCGGTTTTTATTTTTTGCGCTATAAACAAAAAAGAGCGACAATTTTGAAGAAAAATACAATATTTTTTACTTGTTGCTATAATAAATATCCCAATTAAAAAAAAAAAAAAAAATTTTTTCTCAGTTTAGGGCGATACGTATTCTTCTACATATTTTTGGTAAAAAAAAAAAAAAATCGCAATAAGCGACTGGTTTGCGCAAAAGTTATAGCGCTTACAAAATAGGGGAGAGAATTATTATTTTTTATTTTTTTTTACTAGAAATGGCGGCGATCTGCGATTTTTATTGGTACTGCGACGTTATGGCGGACAAATCGGACACTTTTGACACATTTTTGGCGCCATTCACATTTATACTGCTATCAGTGCTATAAATATGCACTAATTACAGTATAAATGTGACTGGCATTGAAGGGGTTAACACTAGGGGGTGAGGAAGGGGTTAAATGTGTATCCTAGGTGTGTTCTAACTGTGGGGGGAGGGGGGGTGACTGGGGGGGTGACCGATCTGTGTCCCTATGTAGGAAGGAACACAGATCGGGCTCCTCCTCTCCAGAGACAGGACGCTGTCTCTGTGTAAAACGGCAATGAGAGATGATCTATGAGAGATCATCTCTCATTCGCCCACAGATCGCATCGCAAACGGAAACTCTGATTGGCCGTTCGCCACGATCTGTGATTGGCCGTGTCCAAGGGACACGGACAACACAGGGCTTCCCCGCAGCGCGCTCTACAGCGCGCGCCGGGAACGCCTAAAGGAGATGCCGTCAAATGACGGCATGTTGGATATTCAGGCCCGCGCTGTTGCCGTCATTCGACGGTAGCGCGGGCCTGAAGTGGTTACATTTTTTGTTCTGGTCCCATCCTCACCACTATTTTCACCTAGATGAGAATGACATGTCCCTGCTCTTGCAGCCTCCTGGAATATCCCTGTCACACATCCATGAAGTCTTCGGGAGTATGGTGACAGAGCAGCCAGTGGACAGGCCTGCATGCATCATTGGGCCCTGGCTGCCTGACCCCGAAAGAAGCAGCAAGATCCTGATGATTAAGGAGGACCAAGATGGCTGTGTGGTCTGAATCAACTGCAGTAGACAGAGGGCTAAAGTCTGCAGTCAGCTGACATCACAGAGTCAGTGTTCTGCCAAAATGAGCAACCTGGCAGAATGTGCAACCCGCGTCACTTCCTGTGACGTGGAATCAGCTTTATTGCCAAACCACACTCAGTGCCAAACCACACAACAACACTTAGGAAAGAATACAAAGCAAACAAACTAACTGCACAGGTTGCTAATTTTGTCAGAACACCACCTTGTACATGTAAATTTACTATATTTAGATAGATAAACTGACTTGATTGCTGAAATTGGTTGACAAATTCAAAACAGAGTTTGGTGTAGCAAGATGTCCGCTGCTTGGCCTCCTTAGCTTAGGTGTGATGAGGTTGAGTGTAGGGTGTACCAAGATGGGCTTAGAAACATAAATCTTGTAAGTGTTAGTTGATTTCTGCCATGCGAATACACAGTAGTCGGTCAAGCATTTTGTTAGGCAAATCCCTGTGTGCACCGACGTCAGCCACTGAAAGCATGTATAACGCGTTTCGCCTGCGCAGTGAGCGTGGTTTGGTGATACAGCTAATTCCATGTCACAGGAAGTGACGCAGGTTTCACATTCTGCCAGGTTGTTCATTTTGTAAGAACACCGGTCAAGGCTCTGCAGGGATCCCCACAATAATGTCGGGATCCTCCCAGGTGCCTGAGCAGGGGTTGGCTCAGCTTCTCAGCACATTGCTGAGAGCCTGAGCCAGCGCTTCCCGCCCCCTCCAAATCAAAACATCTTAGGAGTGAATTTGTTACTTTTTATGTGTCACTTTGGAATAGTATTGTCACATTGGAATAGTGATGTTACCTTTTGAATTTACATTTTTTTTACATTTCTTTTGGATTTATGATGTTGGTACACATATAACATTTATTTTTGATAATGTTATGATCCTTTGTATTGGGATACATGTAACCAAGCAATGGTGCCGTGTCGAACCGCAATGAAGTTAACGAGGGCTTAAAGGGGTTGTAAATGTTTGTTTTTTATTTTCAAAACAGCTTCCTTTAAGCTAGTGTATTCTTGGTTCACTTACCTTTTCCTTCGATTTCCCTTCTAATGCCGCGTACACACGACGTTTTCTGTGAAGTAAAAAACGACGTTTTTGAAACGTCACTTTCAAAGACGATGTTGCATACACACCATCGTTTTTTTCACAAAAAGCGAGGTTACGTTCACCACTCTTTTCCATTGAAGTTTGCGTCATAACTAGCTTCTGGGCATGCGTGGGTTTAAAAACGTCGTTTTAAACGACGTTTTTGCTACACACGGTGACTTTTTGTGAAACAAAAAACGACGTTTTGAAAAACGACACAAAAAATTCAAGCATGTTGGAAATTTTTTTTGGTCGTTTTTTTTAAGACAAAAAACAACGTTTTGCCCACACACGATCAATTTAAATGACGTTTTAAAAAACGTCGTTTTTTTTCATCGCAAAAAACGACCGTGTGTACGCGGCATAAATGTTATTTTTCTTTGTCTGAATAACTCACTTCCCGGTCCTCCTCATGAAGCTTGCCCCTGTCATCCTAGCCATTCTGGCTGGGTGTTAGTCAGTGTGCTCGCCCCCCTCCCTTGGGACTACATCCCTGCGTGGAGATGCTCTGTACGTTCACAGGCATGGAAGCAGGGGATATGTGGGTATGTCTACGTGTCAATGGCTGTGCTAGGGAGGTGGGAATGGGCGTGTTGAATGAGCGGCATGTGAACATGCAAGGCAGAAATTGAAATGAGAACAATGCTCGTTCTCGTTAGGTGACATGGCAAAAAAACGGAAATGCGCATGCGCAATACTGCTAAGCCTCAAGGGAAATTTAGTTTCTTTGATGCCGTGATGTTGCTTTAGTAAACGTGCTCCAAAACCCAGAGGAGAGAATCGAAAGGAAATGAGGACGAGAAATAGCATACTAATTTAACAGGTAACTACATATTTTAAACGAAAATAACAAATATATATATTATGACGTCATAGACGTGCAACGCATTTAGAGCTGGCTCGCTATTGGTGTAAGAACCGCGGTGCTCCTTTCTCAAGCATGCATTAAATGGGTTGTAAAGTCTCATGGTTTTTCACCTTAATGCATTCTATGCATTAAGGTGAAAAACCTTCTGCCCTGCAGCTGTCCCCTAGAGGCCCCCCTCTTTGTTTACCTGAGCCCGATCGTTCCAGTGACGAGCACAGCAGCTCCAGCCGCTGTCTCTGTTCTCTTTGGATAGAGTGATAGCAGCAGCAGAAGCCATTGGATCCTGCTGCTGTCAATCAAATCCAGTGACACAGGAGCCAGGGGCGGGACAGAGTCCTGCTGTCTGTGTCAATGGACGCAGCAGCAGGACTCGGGTGTGCAGCCGCACGAGTGCCCCCTTGGAATGCGGCTCTCAGTGGGGGCATTCAAGAAGAGGAGGAGCCAGGGGCACCACCGGGAACCCCAGAAAATAAATATCAATGCCACGCTGTGCAAAACCCTTGTACAAATGACATGTTTGTAACCCCTTGCCGACCGCTGCACGACTATATACGTCGGCAGAATGGCACAGCGGGGCAGATCGACGTATATACAGTCAGGTCCATAAATATTGGGACATCGACCAAGATCAACTTGTACCAGAGTGATAGGAAGAGAAGAGTATAAAGAAAAAAAGGAACTGCTCATGATCCAAAGCATACCACCTCATCAGTGAAGCATGGTGATAGTGTCAAAGCGTGGGCACGTATGGCTGCTAATGGAACTAGTTCTCTTGTATTTATTGATAATGTGACTGCTGACAAAAGCAGCAGGATGAATCTTGAAGTGTTTCAGGCAATATTATTATCGGCTCATATTCAACCAAATGCTTCGGAACTCGTTGGATGGCGCTTCACAATGCAGATGGACAATGACCCGAAAAATACATAAAGCAACCAGTTTTTTAAGGGAAAGAAGTAGAATGTTATGCAATGGCCAAGTCAATCACCTGACCTGAATCCGAATTGAGCATGCATTTCACTTGCTGAAGACAAAACTGAAGGGAAAATGTCCAAAGAACAAGCAGGAACCAATCAATAAAGGTTTATTGCAATTTATTTTACCAAAAATATGTAGAAGAATACATATCGGCCTAAACTGAGGAAAACATATTTTTTTATATATTTTTGGGGAATATTTATTATAGCAAAAAGTTTAAAATATTGGCCCGGATTCACATAGATCGGCGCAACGTTGAGCAGCAAGCATGCTATTCACAAATAATATGCGCTCAACATTGCGCCGGCGTAGTGTATAGTTGTCGGCGTAAGTCAAAGTAGGTGAAAGTAGGCGTGTAACATTTAAATGAAGCGTGACCCCATGCAAATGATGGGCTGATCTTCAAAAAACGAACTGCGCATGTGTCGGCTCTTGGACGCATCCCAGTGCGCATGCTCACAGTTAGGTCGAAATAGCTGCCTAAGATACGTCAATACACTGCCTACGACGTGAATGTAACCTACGCACAACCCTATTCACGTAGTACTACGTAAATGACGTAACATACAATGGCTGTTCCGACGTCCATACCTTTAAATGGGTTGCTCCACCTATATGGTGGAATAACTTTACGCCTGACGTAACCCTTACGCAAACCGCGTATCTTTTCCGCCTGGCGCATCTACGTTTGTGAATCGGCGTATCTTACTCATTTGCATATTTAACATGGGAATGCCGAATGCGTCCAGAGTAACTATGCGCCGGCGTAGGCAAGTTACGTCGGGCGGCTGAAGCCTTGTTTTACGGTGTTGTTAGCTTCGTGAATCGGCGTAAAAATACTCACATTTGTACTTACGACAGCGTATCTCTAGATACGCCGGCGTAAACCTTACGTGAATCCGGCCCATTGCCTTTTTTCAAAATTGTCACTCTATTTTTGTTTATAGTGCAAAAAATAAAAACCGCAGAATTGATCAAATGCCACCAAAAGAAAGCTCTATTGGTGAGTAAAAAAGGACGTCAATTTTGTTTGGGAGTCATGTCGCACGACCGTGCAATTGTCAGTTAAAGCGACACAGTGCCGAATCTCAAAAAAGTGCTCTAGTCATTGGCCAGCCAAATGGTCCGGGGCTGAAGTGGTTAAAAAAAATACCTTTATAACCACTAAAAACTTCTGTTGATCATATAAGATATCCAGTGAACTCCTAACTTTCTGTGTACTCTGCTTGTGCTGCACTGGAATCTCAAGCAGTGTTTTGAGCCCTTCCTAGTTCACCTCTGTGGACCACAGAAACCTTCCCCTTATGTTATAAGGAATGAGTCAGTAGCAGGCCGTCTAGGGATACAATACTTATTTTCCATAGCTATATTACAGTTTGTATGTGTTTTGTCATCCTAGGACAGATATTGTGTTCCTGGCAGGATCACAAAGTAAAAATAAAGGGAAAAAAAGCCTGAAAAAGGAATGCAGCCACCACATCTAGGAACTACTAAGCTGCAATATATTAATTTTTTGTTCTTGGGATTAGGTAGACTTTAATGGGGAGCCTAAAGGAAGAATAGGAAACCTTACCTTTGCTGACAATCCTGTGAACACCCAACATTGCATACAATGGTGTAAGGCAAAACCACCCTTGGCTAACTGAATCATCAGTAAAGAAAATTAGAATTCCTTTACCGGGCCTTTAGGCTATACCTCTGTACACCTATTGGGCCTTAGGCAGGTAATTCAGTTCTGAACTCGCTAATAACATGCGAGTGCGGAAACAAATTGTGATGGGGAAATGCACATATAGAAGCAGAAAACAGATGTACCCGACAGCAAAGGGACTTCTAAACATTTCCTTGTACTTGATATGTACATAATGTACTGTACATTAAGCGATGTACAAGCTTTTTATTATTTATTGCTTGTTTTAAATTAGATTTTTGGAAAATAAAATTGCTTTTGATTTTTAATTCAATTAAAATAGTTACATAGTTAGCCAGGTTGAAAAAAGACACAAGTCCATCCAGTTCAACCACAAAAAATAAAATAAACAAACAAAATAAAACACAGTACATCCCATACACCCAACTCCATACCCACAGTTGATCCAGAGGAAGGCAAAAAACCCCAGCAGAGCAATGATCCAATTTGCTACAGGAGGGGAAAAAATTCCTTCCTGATCCCCTGAGAGGCAATCGGATTTACCCTGGATCAACTTTACTTACAAATCTTAGTACTCAGTTATATTACGTGCATTTAGGAAAGAATCCAGGCCTCTCTTAAAGCAATCTACTGAGCTGGCCAGAACCACCTCTGGAGGGAGTCTGTTCCACATTTTCACAGCTCTTACTGTGAAGAAACCTTTCCGTATTTGGAGGTGAAATCTCTTTTCCTCCAGACGTAAAGAGTGCCCCCTCGTCCTCAGTGTTGACCTCAAAGTGAATAACTCAACACCAAGTTCACTATATGGACCTCTTATATATTTGTACATGTTGATCATATCCCCCCTTATTCTCCTCTTCTCAAGAGTGAATAAATTCAGTTCCTCTAATCTTTCCTCATAGCTGAGCTCCTCCATGCCTCTTATCAGTTTAGTTGCCCTTCTCTGCACTTTCTCCAGTTCTCCGATATCCTTTTTGAGAACTGGTGCCCAAAACTGGATTGCATATTCCAGATGAGGTCTTACTAATGATTTGTACAGGGGAAAAATGATATCTCTATCTCTGGAGTCCATACCTCTCTTAATACAAGAAAGGACTTTGCTTGCTTTGGAAACCGCAGCTTGGCATTGCATGTTATTATTGAGCTTATGATCAACTAAAACCCCCAGATCCTTTTCCACTACAGATCCCCCCAGTTGTACTCCCCTAGCATGTATGATGCATGCATATTCTTAGCCCTTAAGTGCATAACTTTACATTTATCAACATTAAACCTCATCTGCCACTTAGTCGCCCACTTAGTACCGATAAACAATCGGTACCTGAGAGGTCCCATCGTGGTTCTTTATTTACAGTTCCTGGTATTGTAAACAGAAACATACTATCGTGTAGCTAGTATAAAAATAAACATTTGCTTTCCACAGGTGCAACCACAAAAGTAAAATACATCCATAGCCAAAACTTTTTTTCGTTTTTGATAAAGTAGGAATGGGTTGGGCTGTATGAGATGGGGACAGTGTGACCAGTGGACAAGATAATATTCATTTCAGTCCCTCCCTTTGTGCTTAGTCAGAGCTTTTTTTCTCAGAAAATAGGTACAGGAACTCAACCACGACCCGTTCAGATTTCACAAACAGTAGAAGGGTCTTAAAGGGGCATTAAATACCAGAATTGCATTACATACAGAGTGCAGAGTTCAGGGGGTTACAAAGCTGTCACTTGTAAACACAGAAACCAGACTTCTTTGTTTACAAGTGATTGTGGTGAGCGGGCACCAAAGGGTCTGAGCCAAAGGTGGTGGAACTGAGTTCCCCCGAGTTCCCCCAGAAAAAAAGCCCTGTGCTTAGTGATTTGTTATGTTCTCAATAATGGACTCCTGGGACCTTTACATCTTGGTACGGCTTTGTTTTGGCTCAAGGACCTGGTGGTATTGGTGCCAAATCTTTGAAGGAGGTCTCTAAATTTTCAGAAAGAATAAGTTATGTATGGATTGGACGTGGTTAATTTTGTGTTGGGGATAAGATTGGGTTCAGGTTTAGGTTAGATTAGGTTTAGGTTAAACTTATATTTGAGTTTAAGGGTACTTTATGTTATAAATTTGCAAAAGGCTTTGGGCCAGAATCTGCGGCGGCGTAGCGCAAGCTATTTACACTACGCCGCCGCAACTTACGTATTCTCAAAGCACTTGCTCCATAATTTGCAGCGGTGTAGTGTAAATGGCCCGTCTTGTATTTAAATTAAGCGCGCCCCCGGCCTGAAAAATAGCCCAGTGCGCATGTTCTAACTCACGTCGGAAAACGTCAATGATGCCGACGTGAGCGTCATTTACGCAAAGCCCTATTCACGAACGACTTAGGAAAACGACGGAAAAAGACGACGCTGTCCCGAGGCCATACTTAACATGGCATATGACGGACCTTCGTAAACTTACCGCTCATCTAGCAGGGGTAAGTTTACGCTTACGGAAACGACGTAAACGACGACGGGGCGGCGCAAAAACGTTCGGGAATCGGCGTATCAGGCTCATTTGCATAGTCAAATGAGAAATCGACGGAAACGCCACCTAGCAGCCGGCGTAACATTACATTTAAGATCCGACAGTGTAAGATTATTACACCAGTCCTATCCTAGCGTAATTCCGGCGTATCTTGTTTTCTGGATAGAAAACAATAGAAAACAAAGATACGCCGGCGGGAAATTCGAATTATCTGTAGATACACCGGTGTAATTCTTTTGAGAATTTGGCCCTTTGACTATATGTTAAAAGCTAGTTTTTTAGTTTAAGTTGGTATAAGGTGAAAGGCTTGATGACCCAAAGAAACACGTTATGTGAGCCGCTCAGGTTTAGGAGGGGTGCAAGCCCTCGGTATCCACTGCTGTGAGTGCTGGCTAGGAGGCAGCTCATTCTGAATCCTGCCGTCGCTTAGTATTGAAGATAATCTCCCTTTGGCCGCACATCAAAACTGCCCCATGGATCTGGAGTTCATGGCAACCTCAACCTGGGCTCCAACGAGGCCACTACCCCAACACATTTTGCTCTGCCCCTCAGAGCTTAATCATGAAGATCATGATTAAGCTCCGAGTTGCAGAGCGAAATGTGCTGTCACACTAGGACAGGAAGTTAGTAAGAAAAGGGAAGCATGGACACAGGGCCAACATGACTGGGTTAAAAGGGGTTTGGCACAGGAGTTTTTTTTTTATGTAGGTTAAAGTAAATAGGAATCAAGAAGTACTTACTGGATAGGGGGGCTGGAAAAAAACAGCAGAGGCTTTGGGGGATGGGCATTAGGCGAGTCCTAGGAAGTTTTCAGAAGAAAGCATGTGTCAGGAAAACTTTCCACCCTCCCTTGCTTTGATTGCCTGGTGAGATTATATAGGCCCTACGCAATGCTTACATTTCCAGATGCTGATGTCAGTACGCTGAGACAGCAGCACAGTACTAGAGAAGTGGCTCGTCTCTTCTGAGAACAGAGGCTTTCAGAGTAGAGGCTTTAGTGAGCCACTCTCCAACCGTCCAGGATGCAGAGGTCCTATCAAAATGATCATATGAAACAATAGTAAATACTGTAGCCCGGATTCACGTAACACTTACGCCGATGTATCTTGAGATACGCCGCATAAGTGCACATATGCGCCGTTGTATCTATGCGCCTGACTCCGAAAGCAAGATACGCCTGAAAATCGGCTTCTTACAGCCGACGTAAGTTTCCTACGGTGTCGTATCGTGGTCGCATATTTACGCTGGCCGCAAGGGGCGCTCCCATTGTTTTAAGTTTTTGAATATGCAAATGAGTGAGATACGCCGATTCACGAACGTACTTGCGCCCGGCGCATTAATATATGCGGTTTACGTAAGTCGTACGTCCGGCGTAAACTTACCCCACATAAAACAGGTGTAAGTCATGCAAAAGTATGGACGAGGGAACAGCCGTCGTATTGTATGTCGTTTACATAGTACTACGTGAATAGGGCTGGGCGTAGGTTACGTTCACGTCGTAGGCAGTGATTTGACGCATCTTAGGCAGTTATTTCGACATGGTTGTACGCATGCGCACGGTGATACGTCCAAGATACGACGCATGCGCAGTTCGTTTAAAGTACTTGGATGACGCTCAGCCCATCATTTGCATGGGGTCACGCTTCATTACCATGCATCACGCCCACTTCCAGCCCACTTCCACCTAATTTGACTTACGTCGGCTTACGCCGACGAATATACGCTACGCCGGCGCAATGTTGGGTGCATTTTCTTTGTGAATTTCATACTTGCCTCTCAACGTTGCACCGGCGTATAGTAAAGAAGATACGCTACGGCGGCATAAAGATGCGCCGATCTACGTGAATCCGGGCCAGAATGTTTGTATGATATATTTTGTGTTAAATTGTTCATCCAAACTTGCTCCAATTGAAACTTCAAAAAAAGAATATGATCTACAACATGCCAGGTATTGTGCCATTATACCTTAGGTAGTATTCTCATACGCACAGTGGGCTGGATTCAGGTAAGAGATACAACGGCGTATCTCCAGATACGCCGTCGTATCTCTGCCTCTGAGCCCTCCTATCTATGCACCTGATTCATACAATCAGTTACGCATAGATTTCTATTAGATCCGACTGGTGTAAGTCTCTTACGCCGTCGTATCTAACTTGCATATTTACGCTGGCCGCTAGGTAGCTTTCCCATGTAAAATATGCAAATGAGCGTAATACGCCGATTCCCGAACGTACGCCCGGCCTGCGCATTTGTTTTACGTCGTTTGCGTTAGCGTAGGTCCGGCGTAATGTTACCCCTGCTGTATGAGGCGCAGCCAATGTTAAGTATGGACGGCGTGCCGGCGTAATTTTTCCCATCGTTTACGTAGTTTGCGTAAAACGTTCGCGAATAGGGCTTTGCGTAAGTGACGTTCACGTAATTTTCATTGACTATTTCCGACGTGATTTGGAGCATGCGCACTGGGCTACGTTCAGGCGTGGGGAAGCGCTTAATTTAAATGATACACGCCCCCTACCCGCCGAATTTGAATTAGGCCGGGACATTTACGCTACCACGCCGCAACTTTACAGGCAAGTGCTTTGTGAATACAGCACTTGCCCGTAAAAGTTGCGGAGGCGTAGCGTAAATGGAATACGCTACGCCAGCAGACTTTTACGCCAATCTACCTGAATCTAGCCCAGTGTTTGTAATACAGCAAAAAACACAAACATATAATTAACTTTTTTAGACGGCAAAATAATGGTAACTTTTTCATTCAGAATCATTATTATGGCAATTTTGTGTTGAATTGAACCAATATATTTGTAGGCAACTCTTAGGTTCAATAACATCACATTTGGGGTTATTTATGAAAGGCAAATCCACTTTGCACTACAAGTGCACTCATTAATGACAGGAACAGTAACACTGTGGTGCCTATATTTAAAAAGGTAACAACGTCTTTACCAAGTAACTATAGACCTGTTAGTTTAACTTCTATAGTTGGGAAGATACTGGAGAGAATAATAAAAGACCACATAGAGGAGTTCTTGCTGGAAAAAAAACTATTTAAAGGGTCACTAAAGGAATATTTTTTTTTACCCTAATGCAGTCCTGGTTTCGTGTCCTCATTGTTCGTTTTTGCTGTAATCCTTCTCTGTTCTGCACACTTCCCAGTTGTCTGTTTCCTTATAAAAAAAAGTCCTGGGAGCTTCTCTCTGTGGTCTCTAATCAAGGAGGTGTGATTACTGTGTGTCTAAAACCCCTCAGAACCAATCAGTTTCATTTAAAAACACTGCCCTCTATTGGCTCTGTGTTATGCCCTTATGTAAACGCCGTAAAGTCACTGCGTCGGGCGGGCGTATGTTCGTGAATTGGCGTATCTCGCTGATTTACATATTCTCGGCATAAATCAGTGGGAATGCCCCTAGCGGCCATTTTAAAATTGCAGTTAAGATCCGACGGTGTAATACAATTACGCCTGTCGGATCTTTGCTGCAAACCGGCGTATCTTGTTTTCTGAATACAGAAAACAGATACGCCGGCGCTAAGTCAGAGTTATGCCGGCATATCACTGATATGCCGGCATAACTCTACCTGAATCTGGCCCTATGCAGACCACAAACCTTCCTCGCTGTGCTATATTATTCTGCTGCACCATCTACTTAAAGTAGAGCTATAGGCATTTTGGGTAGAGTAAGGCAGGGTTATAGTCCCTGTCAGTTTATTTTTTACCATCCCTGTCCCATTGTGAAGATTTCCCTTCACTTCCTGCTCTATGGGCAACCAGGAAGTAAGAGGAAATCTAAGTAAATTAAGGGATCACATTGCCCCCCCCCCCAGGCTCTCAGAGCTAGTGTCCTCACTCAAAAATGTCAGGGTGGGTCTTAACCACTTGCTTACTGGGCACATATACCCCCCTCCTGCCCAGGTGAATTTTCAGCTTCCGGCACTGCGTCGCTTTAACTGACAATTGCGCGGTCGTGCGACGTGGCTCCCAAACAAAATTGACGTCCTTTTTTCCCCACAAGTAGAGATTTCTTTTGGTGGTATTTGATCGCCTGTGCGGTTTTTATTTTTTGCACTATAAACAAAAAAGAGCGTCAATTTTGAAAAAAAAAATACAATATTTTTTACTTGTTGCTATAATAAATATCCCAATTTAAAAAAAAAAAAAAACATTTTTTTTCTCAGTTAAGGCCGATACGTATTCTTCTACATATTTTTGGAAAAAAAAATCGAAATAAGCGACTGGTTTGCGCAAAAGTTATAGCGCTTACAAAATAGGGGACAGAATTATTATTTTTTATTAATATTTTTTTTTACTAGAAATGGCAGCGATCTGTGATTTTTGTTGGTACTGCGACGTTATGGCGGACACATCGGACACTTTTGACACATTTTTATTTTTGGCGCCATTCACATTTATACTGCGATCAGTGCTATAAATATACACTAATTACTGTATACATGTGACTGGCATTGAAGGGGTTAACACTAGGGGGTGAGGAAGGGGTTAAATGTATCCTAGGTGTGTTCTAACTGTGGGGGAGGGGGGGGTGACTGGGGGGGTGACCGATCTGTGTCCCTATGTACAAGGGACACAGATCGGTCTCTTCCTCTCCAGAGACTCTGTGTAAAAACGGCAATGAGAGATGATCTGTGAGATCATCTCTCATTCGCCGCACAGATCGCATCGCAAACGGCCACTCTGATTGGCCGTTTGCCGTGATCTGTGATTGGCTGTGTCCAAGGGACACGGTCAACACAGGGCTTCCCCGCAGCGCGCTCTAGAGTGCACGCTGGGAACGCCCAAAGGGGCGGCCGTCTTTTGACGACAGGTTGGATATTCAGACCCGCACTGTAGCCATCATTCTGCTATACCGCGGGTCTGAAGTGGTTAATCAAAACACAGGGTGTGGCCGTAACAGGAAGGGGTGGGTCATATTTAAATTAGGGGGTGCACAAGTTTAGTCAGGCCTAGGGCAGCACAAAACCTAAATACACCTCTGGCCCTATGTCTCTATACCCTGTAAACAGTCATTTCAGAAAAACATTTTTTTTCCTTTACAACTCCTTTAAGCAGCAGACAGCATGGATTCATGAAAGACAGAAGTTGTCAGACAAACCTGATTTCCTTTTATGAAGAGGTAAGTAAAACCCTGGACAGAGGCGTGGCAGTGGACGTGGTATACTTGGATTTTGCAAAAGCGTTCGATACAGTTCCCCACACACGGCTCATGTGTAAGGTAAGGTCTACAGGATTAGATATATCAGTTTTTAAATGGATAGAAAACTGGCTAAAAGACAGAATTCAGAGAGTAGTGGTTAATGATTCTTACTCTGAATGGTCTAAGGTTATCAGTGGTGTACCCCAAGGTTCGGTGTTGGGACCCTTACTTTTTAATATCTTTATAAATTATATTGGGTCTGGGATCAAAAGTAAAATGTCTGTCTTTGCAGATGACCTGACTTATTGCAGACATCTGGGAAAATCAGTAAGCCATTCATACAAGCAGGACATGACATTTCTGGGGGGCATTCTGTACACTTTTTGTGTACAGAATGCCCCCAGGTAGCCACATTGTATTGCATTTAACAGAAAATGACAGCGCTGCAGATTGAAAAGGAAAGGTAACTTTTAATAATATTCAAATATGACTTGTGCCGCAATTGTATGTGCTATATTATTATTATTTTTTTTTTAATTGATCATTTTTTTCCTCTCGAAAGTGGAGTTAAGCTTTTAAATGGATGATTGAATAAGGAGAATCACACTTTTTGGTGCGCCTTAAAATTTGCATGATGTGAAGAATTATTCAATTTTGTGATCCAACCAATTATAATTCATGGTTAAAAATTCTCTGTAGTCTGGACAAATCTCTGTTCATATACCCAAAATGATAGTTTAAAAATCAGGCAGATCTATGATTTTTTTATTTGATTCACTTATCACTAAACCTAATGTTTGATAAATGCATGGCACCAACTATGGTGAGACATATTTTCAGGAAAGGACGTCATTGCATTTTGTGATATGCTGATCAGCCAAAGATGACCACAGCTGGAAAATGTGGAATTACCTAATCAAATGAAGTATTTTAAACTTGGCAACTGGGATGTGTTACAGCGTAATGACATACACTATAAGATATAGCTGATATGTACTGAGTTTATATTACTCTGTCTTCCTCTGTGCTAGTTCTTTGCAGTTAAGGGTATCTCATGTTTTTTAGATGTTGTGAAGCTGTAATATTACCCAGTGATTATTACTATACAGAATTTATATACCACAAACAGTTTGTGCAGCCCTTTACAAAATTAAATGAGACAGTACAGTTACATCACAATTCAATACCATACAAGACAAGCGTGATCAGAGAGCCTTGCTCGTAGAGCTTGCAATCTAAAAGATGGGGAAGTATTAGACCCCTGTAGATCAGTTTGTTTATATGGTTGTACAAAATCCTTTTTGCAGGTTTGAAAAGTTCTGGTAATTCTCCCAAGTGTTTACAGCCTGTTCTGGAAAGTTTTGGTGTTTTGCTTTTCATCTGAAGGCAAGTGGTGTTTTTCCACTGCATTGTGGTGTCAGGAGAAATTGACAGTTAGTGCTAAGACTGCAAAAGCTTGGAAAATTCACAGAAGGGAACAGCCAAACAGCTTAGTGTGTGCTGAGTGCAGTGCTGTCACCCTAATTATTGCCTGTTTTTTTTTTTTTCCTATACTATTGTGAATGCAAGCAAAGCCTATCTTGAAGAAACTGTCAGCTTGACTGCCCACTGTCAGGTAACAATTAGAGAAACTAACCAGAATTGGCGTTCTTTAGGCTTATGGATGTGGTGGATTAGTCAAGAGTACCTCAGTGTAATAGACAGTGGGCATAGCCATGAACATCACAAGAACATATGGGAGCAAGCATCTTCATTTAAGTTAAAACACATTGTCCAGATGGTCTTTTAGGGCGTGATTTATAGTAACAAATCTTTCCACCTAAAAATGCTTTACGACAACTGTACCATTGATATAAGTTGGCCTTAAAGCCACCGCCTCATCTGCTGAATATAGCCCACCTGGTCTGATAGTTACCTCGGCCCTGTTTCATTGATCTTCACTAATCAGTTCTACTTGGAGCTTTGCGGCGACGGTTAATGATGGGATGTGGGGTTCCAGCACCTTGTACCTCTGGACCCCTTTACATTACACAGCACCCTGCACCTCTGGACCCCTTTACATTACACAGCAGCTTGCACCTCTGTTCCCCTTTACATTACACAGCACCCTGCATTTCTGGACCCCTTTACATTACACATCACCTTGCACCTCTGGACCCCTTTACATTATATAGCACCCTGCATCACTGGACCCCTTTACATTACATAGCACCGCACCTCTGGACCCTTTTACATTACACAGCACCCTGCGCCTCTGGACCCTTGTTACACAGACCCCCCTAACAGTTCTATACACCCTGCATGTTACACAGATCTCCCTACAGTACAGACCCCCTCCCTACATTACAGACCCCCCTACATTACAGACCCCTTCTACATTACAGACCCCCTCTACATTACAGACCCCCTCTAGATTACAGACCCCCTCTACAATACAGACCCCCTCTACAATACAGACCACCCTACATTACAGCCCCTTCTACAATACAGCCTGTACAGACCCCCTACATTACAGAGATGTGACCTGCGGCCCGTGCGCCGTCGTGGCCGCAGCGGCCCTCCGGACTTATGCCGGTATGCCCTATGGCCAGTCCGGGCCTGGTGACAGCGCAGGGTGCTTGAGCAATCAAACACAATGCACCATCACTGTCATTTGGGAGGAAGGAGACTGAGTCACTTTTTCAGGTTGGGCAAAGCGATAGGTGAAAGAAGGGAAGGCGAGTGTGATCCTCTTGCTTTACCCTGTATTGCCAAAGCACAAGTTTTCTCTAGGGAGCTTGGAAAGCATGAAAATCTATATAACAAAAACATCAAAAGTACTAAAATGTTGAAAGGCTGAGTTCGCTTTTTTAGGGAAATTGTTTATGCAGTCAAGGAGCCCCAGTAGGTAAAAAAAAAACTTTCAAAAATGTTGATTAATGTAATAGCCAATACCTGTAAGCCATTTGTGCCTTTCCCAAAGCCTGGTGAAAAAACTCCTATAGCTAGCATTACCTCATCCTGCCTTGTTGCTGGGGCTCTTCAGCTACTGGGCATCCACCCCAGCATCACAGGAGCAAACATTCTCCCTCATTTAAAGCCCTGGAACAATGCAGGACAGGGGAATGCTAAATATGGGATTTTTTTGGGCCACAGGAGGCACAAATGGCCTACAAATATGACAGTTGCATTAATCTACATTTTTTAAAGCTGCATAGATTTTATTATCTAACTGGGCCCCGTAACTGCATAAGCAATTTTCCCTGATAATTTGACCTTAGCTTTTAAATATCATAGTTGCCAACATTTTAAAATTATTTGCAGGGATATGGCTGCTGAGCCAGTGAATTTCTGTTCTATATTATTGAAGAAGCCATCTGCTGCTTTTTCCATTATATAATGTCTCCTTATATTTTTATTAAAACAATACTTTCATGGATTATGTGTATGAAACCACTTCTTCAAATTTTCCACATATGTACAATATTAGTGTAGTTTGTACAACCCTGTAGTGGTTTTCACTGATTGATCTGTGCACTCTGTAGTATGGAATCCATTTAGTTTGCAGAAAGATAATTCAGGTAAATCAGTGAAGGGACTGCTATGGTTATCATGGGAACATGGCAATTTAATACAATATTTTTTTGATTTAATAAATATCACAATAAAAAAAAAAAAAAAAAAAATTTCCTCAGTTTACAATTTACGTATTCTTCTACATATTTTTGGTAAAAAAAAAAATTGAAATAAGCGCATATTGATTGGTTTGCGCAAAAGTTATAGCATCTACAAAATAGTGTATAGGTTGTGTATAGTGTATAGGTTTATGGCATTTTTTGTTTTTTTACTAGTAATGGCGGCGATCTGCGATTGTGACATAGCGATGGACATATCGGACAGTTTTGACATGTTTTTGGGACCATTCACACTTATACAGCGATAAGTGCTATAAAAATGCACTGATTACTGTGTAAATGTGACCGGCAGAGAGGGGGTTAACACTAGGGAGCGATCAAGGGGTTAAATATGTTCCCTGGGAGTGATTCTAACTGTAGGGGAGGGGACTCACAAGGGGAGGAGACCGATGCGTGTTTCTCTGTACTGGGAACACACATCGGTCTCCTCTCCTCTGACAGGACCATGGATCTGTGTGTTTACATATGACGTCCACCCAGAGGGAGGGAGGGTTCCTGCCGACGTAATTTTACAATGACTCAGTAAGGAAGGCGTTAAACTAGATGACTGTACGCACTGTAGGACAATTGTTAGGCTGGAATAACAATATAGTAACACCAGACACGCATGTCAACCCATTTGAATGTAATTAATTTAAAAAAAATTGTAATATATGTAGCGCTACCCAGACAGGAGTGGTATTTTCCCAGGTCTTCCCTTATTTCAGCTTAGCAGTAACGCACAGCCAGGAACACAACTTCCACTCCTTACTCCAATGACCAGTCTAGAGGTTGTAGTGTTTTTTTGTTTTAATTTAGAACTTGGATAGGAGAAGTGGGAAACTCCAATTGAACTATTTACATATGAGGCCAACTTTCTCAGTAGAACTGTGCAGCAGACTGTACAGAATGGAGCAAAGTCCATTTCTTAGTAGAAGGAATTAAATGGACCCTGCTCTTCGAGACATCAGCCGGTGTCTCCTTTAGCCTACACCCAGCAGCTGACTTCTAGCACTCAGAGGGGGATTCAGCAACACCAGTCTCTAGGATCCCTTTCGGGGGTCTGTACTCACAAGGCCCTGGTAGCAGGTCACCTTCCTCCATGATACCAGACAGGATCCATAGACAGACTCCTTCAATTAGCTCTCAGGAGAACCCTGGGTTTCAGCATTCACTGTTCACTCCCTCAGGTCATCTGTGCTGGGGAGAGGCGACAGGCCGCCTCCCCAACTGGACCTCTCTTAGGAGGAAGACCCAGATCCCATGTGCTTTCTAAATATAAAAACTAGCACCTAGCATGCTTATGGGCACCGCTCCCTGTAATCGGCTTGGAGGGCATTCATATTCATGCTGCTGATCTGCATGGGTGAATCCTGTTCACCCAGAAACTTGGGCTGCAGCAGCACTGGGAGTACCACAGCATACCTTCACTAAACAATTGAAGCTTTCTGTTAAGCAGACAAGCTGCTATGTTTTGAGCTATCCTTCTCCTGTTAGGCAGGAGACTGCATTATATTTAAATTACGGCCTATGCTCCCTACCACCTATCTGTGCTACATACAGTTACGTGTCCCTTAACACAAACATTTTTGTTAACAGTAGCTTCCTGCAACTCCCTGCATAGATGGAAAAACAATCATCCGTTTACATCTGTTTACATCCGCATCCGTCAACTTCCATTTTATGGAACAGATCAATGCCCCCCTCTCCCCCCCCCCACACTACACTACTGCCCGCCGGCATCCTAACAACCAGTGACTCATCTCTGCTGTAAGCAGGGATTCCCACTAATGGCACAGACTTAATGCAGGGGAAGGGGGGCAGTGTGTACAACAAACGAGGGAGGGGTTGGGCAGTGTGTACGGAGAGGAGCAGTATTTACAGTGAGGGGACAGTGTGTACATACAGGCAATGTCACTAGCCAGCTCTGAATGTAATTGCAGGCTCTTTGTTTACTTTATATTGACGGAGAAGGAGCTGCCATTTGGCCCTACCCCAGAAAAACTGGGTGACCAGGCCTCTTTCTTTGCTTTATCATCTGGCTGAATGACAGATGCTTCTCCGACACTATAAAGTAAACAAAAAGTCGGCGATGACATTTAGAGCTGGTAAGTGACTTAGCCTGTATGTACTCACTGCTCCCTCAACGTAAAAACTGCTCCTCTCCTCTCCTGCCCCTCTCCTTGCACACACTGCTCCCTTACAATAAAGAGACTCTGTCGCCCATATGCTATTACATAGGGGGTTATTGGTCCCCTATGTAATTGCAATAAAGTCATGTTTAAAAAAATTAATAAATAAAACATTTAAAGAGGCACATAAAAAATTATTTTAACCCCCACATATGCAAGTACTTTATGTTTACAAAACACCATTTGTTGGGGGCACCTACGTAGAAAAAACATATCCTGTTTGGGGGTTTTAAGTAATCTTAAGGCCTATAATTATTTTTTAAACCATGTTAGGAATAAAATTGAGTAGCTAAAGTAGTTGTAAAGGCAGAAGTTTTTTTTTTTTTTTTTTATCTCAACGCATTCTATGCATTAAAAGCAAAGTAAAGGATGTCACTGATCGCTCAGTTTTTTAGAGCTCTGTGAGCAGAGAGCTGCAGACTGTCAGTCACAGCTCTCTGCTCTTCTCCTTCCTCGCTTATTGAAGTGCTGAGCTGTGGAGGGGCAGGGAGCAGCCACCTTAGCCTCTCAGTGGCTATCTGAAAGGCTGAGCTGGGTGTAGGTCCAGGTACCTGGCAGATCCAGAACTCCCATTGTCGGGATGATGCAGTGCCTGGACTGACATCGATGACATCAGCAAAGAGCGAGCTTCAGCCCGCTCTCTGCCCCAGGAGTCACAGGAGTGCAAAACGAACTGCAACTGAGACGTACAGTCAAAGAAGCTTTGGCTATATTTCTCTTTTAAAATAAAACGCCTTCTGTGTGCAGCATCTCCCCTCTGCACCCCCAATATTTACCTGAGCCCCAGTTCTATCCAGCAACGTCCATGTGTATCTCAGCCATCCATGACTCTCCCTCCTAATTGGCTGAGACACAGCAGCGGTGCCATTGGCTCATGCTACTGTCAATCAAACTCAGTTAGCCAATCAGGAGAGAGAGGGGGTGGGGCAGAACCACAGCTCCATGTCTAAACAGATACATGGAGCTGCGGCTTGGCTTGAGTGCCCCCATAGCAAACTGCTTGCTATGGGGGCACTCAGCAGAAGGGGGGGCAGGAGCTCCAGCCAGGGACCCAAGATGAGAGGAGTATCCTAGCTGCCCTGTGAAAAAACACTACACAGGGCAGGTAAGTTAAACATGTTTGTTATTTTAATAGAAAAAAAGGAGACTTTACAATCTAGTGGATGAAAAAACGGGTGAAAAACTGATATTTAACTGATGGTAAACTGATGAAAGACTAAACTAAATAATTTTTTTTTTTGAAAAAGTATGATGAAGCAGGTGGACCACCCGTGTGAAAGGGGCCTTAATTGTATATATCATTAATTGATATATACATATACACACACACACAGACAATATATATCATATACAAATGGTATACAAGCCATATAGTCATTTAAATTAGAATTTCTTTTTAGTCTGCAGCCGCTGTCATTTTCCGTAAAATCCAATGCAATATGGCAAACTTCAGGCCTTCTGTACATTTTCTGTGCACTTTCTGTGCAGGCTTTGATTTACAGGATTCCTTAGCTTGTGTGACTGGCTCACTGATTTCCAAGAAATCTTCACTAAGATACAAGTAAACTTTTAGGCATCTTTTGCAATAAGAATTGTATTTTTTGGTGAGATGCTTTGTGAGGATTATTTACTAATCTAAACAAATGCACCCATGACATCTCGGGATTTGTATGCTGCAATATGTTACATTTTGTTCTTGGGTTTAGTTCAGAGACGTGCAGTCAGGGGAGGCAGGTGAGGCAGAGCCATGAACATATAAAGTGGTGAAGAGGTGAGGAGCGGTGGCTTTGGGGTACCAGTCTTACAGTGTGGAGGGATTCTGTAGGAAGGAGGAATAACGCAAATACTTTGCCTTATACATAATTTGCTAGACCAATCAAGCAAAAACCCTTGATGTGTGGGGGCAGGGGGTAGAACGCTTGCTTCCCATTATAGATATGTGCATCTGTAATTTAAATTTTCTCTGAGTTCCACCACAGAGTCCCACAAGTACTAGTTGCTCCTGCCGGTAAAGTCCATCTAATACAACTTCCTGTGATGGTGTGGCAACAATGCTGCTGTACCCACGGCCATCTCTGCATTAAGCTGTCTTGCCAGTGTTTTTGAGAGACAAGCGTTTCACAGTTGGCACGGCCTGTATATATATTTTTTTATTTAAAGAGTAAATTCACCTTTATAGAAAAATCTGTAAGGTGAACTTACACTGGACCCTATCCCCATCCCCTTGTCCTGCTGTACCTGAAGCTGGCAATCTCTCATACTAACACATTGTATCGCCGCTTTATCGGTCAGGGGATCAGAAATCCCCTGTGGCTTAATCTCCTAAACGTACCTCGTAGAGGTACGAATAGAAGGAATTCTGATTGCTCGGCGCAGTCACAAGGGTGGCGCTGAACAATCAGAACCCGCATAGTCTGTCCTGTCAGGGCTTGAATAGAAGAGAGAAACCCATGGGGACTGGTAAAGCGACGATACGATGTGTCAGTGCGGGAGATCGTCGGCCTCAGGTACAGTGGGATCTTGTGTGATAAGGAGGCTGTCCATTGTAAGTTCACCGTACAGATTTTCTGGAAAGGTGAACTTACACTTTAAATTTACACTGCTGATTTAATGTATTTGTATTTATAGAGGAGTTGCGCTACACCATGTTGGGTCATAGTTAACAATGCTGCACTGCTCCTGAATTCAGAGCATAGTTGCCAGTCTTATATAGAAGTGAAAAAAAATATGCATGGGTCATGACTATTAACATTATCCCTACTTATTTCAAAACTGTAGTCTGTCATACAACACCCAACCCCATCTGGTCCTGCCCAATGATTTCTGTATTGACAACACTGCTTTTGTTACTGAAACGCTCTGGGAGCTGAATTGTCTAAGAGGGGGAGCGTGGGGGACACAAATTAAAGATTTGGTTAAACTGGGCAAGGCAAAGGACATTTTTCATTTAATTTTTGAGGCTTGTGCATCACAGTAACTGGATTTAACAGTTGTAATCAAAACAGGTCTTGACAAGAGGAGTTGTGCAACCAGTACTACATCTGCATTATGTGCTTTTTTCCTTCTTTTTATAAATACCAGATGCTGCTGCTTGGCCAACTGATAATCACTGTTCCTAACTTATTCTCCAGATGCAACAATGTTATTGTAGCCATAGTGTAAAACTATACATTTAACAATGGGAAATTTACTTTATAGAAATAAGAACGTAACTTACAGCAAAGTCTTTTTGTTTTTAAATGTTATCAAAAATTCCATATCAGTCTCCTGCCACCTAAAATGTGTTAAGGCAGTTAAAGTGGTATTAAAGCTTTGTTTTTAAAATAAAAATAAAAAACATGTTATACTTACCTGCTCTGTGCAGTGGTTTTGCACAGAGCAGCTCCAATACCCCTCTTTTTGGGAGCCCCACTGGCACTCCTGGCTCCTTCCACTCAAGCAGCCCCCCCCCCTAGAAAGCCACTTGCCCTGTGTGCTTGCTTCCAAGCGGCTGTGCTATGCGTCCATGAGACACAGAGCCATGGCTTGGCCCCACCCCCTTGCTCTCTCCTCATTGGATCACGGGCTGTGATTGACAGCAGTGGGAGCCAATGGCCCCTTGCTGCTGTCTTAGACAACGATGAGGGAGAGTCCATGCACAGCCAAGGCTATCGTAAACATCGCTGGATCTGAGGGAGTTAAGGTGAGGATTGGGGGGTAAGGGGGCGGGCTGATGATTGGGAGGAGGGTGTCCAACACTCTCCACATGGTTTGGCATTGTCCTCTGATTCAAGCCTTCTGGGAAGAGTTGATTGCTGAGATTGGTACAGTAGGGGGTATGACGGAACCTCTTGACCCATTACTATTACTGCTAGGTGTCTGTGATACTCTGACTACCAATCACTTTTGTTCTACACAATGGTGGGTTATTTACTAAAGAAAAAAAACACTTTGCACTGCACTGCACTGAAATTGCACTGAAAGTGCACTTGGAAGTACAAGCTGTAGATCCGAGTGGGACATGCAAGGAAAATAAAAAAAAACATAATTTTAGCTTGCACATGATTGGATGATAAAATCAGCAGAGCTTCCCCTAATTTCAGATCTACCCCTCAGATTTACAGCAACTGCACTTCCAAGTGCACTTTCAGTGCACTTGTAGTGCAACGTGGATTTGCCTTTCATGAATAACCTACATTGTATTACACCAGGAAATAAATTCTGGTGCAGTAAAAAATCCCAGACCTCGCTACGATAGAACAATGGAGATCCATGATCAATAGGGTACTTCCACTTTACGAGCTCACATATTTAGGTAGTACCTGCCCCAAGAATTTTACCATAATTTGGGAGGCATGGGTTAAGGCTAGAGACTCAACACTGTGAATTCATGTGTGTTTTGTTTAGATTGGAGTTTCTCAAACTGAGTTTATTGGTTAGGGTGTAAAATGATCAATAGTTTTGCGTTGATTCTGTAGCACTGATACTTACTTCATGAATATGATTGTATTTTAATCAGATTATGAGATTACATGGTGGAAATGCATGCAATCAATGACAATCATAAGCTATGATGATATCTTAAAGTGTTACTAAACCCACAACAGCAAAATCAGCCTGTATATGCAGTAAAGCATGCTTGTTATATTCACGAAACCTAAGGGTTTATCCTCTGCATTGTGTAAAAAGGCTGTTTGATCCTGTCTTCTCTGATCCTCTCCTCCTTCCAGAGTCCTCAAACCATCTCCAGATACTACAGAGGCTAGGGGACAAGCTGAACATGCTCAGTTTGGCGTGTATTGCTAGAGAGTTTTTTTTTCTTGGGAGAGTGTTTGTGATCAGCATAGGGCCAATCAGCACTGTCCAGACAGAGGTTCTGGAGTCCTGCATCCTCAACGGACAGTCAGGGGAAAATGAAAACTCCCCCTATAAGCTTTAACCAGACACTGATAAAATTCACAAGACTGCTCTAACTACTGATGAGAAAAGGTATTTAGCAGCTTATATTTACTAAAACTGTTGCATTTCCATGTTCTGTGTACGGTGGGAGACCAGATATAGTGAATGCAGAGTCCTGAGTTTAGTAACTTCCCCAAGTGTGGCATATTGATGGAATGGGTTGTTGGCTGTAGATTGATTATTCCACTTGGAGGAGATCAGTCGGAAAATAAATCAGTAAATTTCCCAAGCACATATTGGAAGCATTACAGGTGTAGGTGTTGAGGTAAAGTTGGAAACAGGTGATCGTGAGCTGATCGTTGAGGGAATTAATAATGCATTGGCACTGGTAGGCTGAGTAGAGTAAAGTGACATATCCATGGCCCCCAGGTATGCAGTTATATGAGAGTTACTACTAAATCCATGAAAGTGCCCTTTATCCTTCAAGGGGCTTTTAACTTTTCTGGTGAGATGTTATCAACCTCTCTATATTTATAATACGGTTTAATGTGCATATTTAAACAGAACATTAAGCTCTACTTATATATATTTTTTTCCTTTTGAATTAAAATATATATATATATTTTTTTCGTGTTTGGAATATCTACATTAACATTTCCCATTCTTCAATCAAATCATGTTTTTTTTTTTTTTTACATAAACCACAGTATTTTTCATCTTTTTAGCACAAGTAAAAGAGCACCATTTTTTAATGGCTAACTAATGATGTAGATCCTGTAAGTCTTTGAAACACAGGGGTCTATTGTTCTAACCTGTATTAAGTACACACACATAGGTGTGCGCAGCCTTTGGCATTAGGGTGTGCACCCCAAAGCTCAAACACACTCTACCGCTCACTCACAATGTTTATTCAGAAAGGGAAGGGGGCGGTAAATGGCATATTTACTGAGCCCCTCCCCCACTCATCCTAAAACATCCACAGCAACAACCGTTGGGAGAGGGGGAAAGCCAGCAGTGATGTGGGGGAAGGAGGAGGAGCCAGGTCAGTAGGGGGAATCTGTTCTGCACATGGTGATTAGGGTGTGCCTGGGCACATCTGGCACACCCTGTGCGCACGCCTATGTACACACAATTGGATTTTCATCTGACAAATTGTAGGACTTTTGTCCGAAGGGCATTGGCCATGAACCAGTATTGCATGCATACAAACGGCAACAGCTCTTTAGCCCCACCCTTTGTGCAACTTTTGCTAATGTTGTGTTGCGGTGAGCATTGCTTCGGAGCATGCATGTTTGTACTTTAGATTTTATTCCGATGGACTTGTGTACACACAATCGGAAAATCCGACAAGACACATTTGTTGTCGGAAAATTTTAAAGCGAAAATCCGACAACAATTGTCCGATAGAGCAGTGTTTTTCAACTCCAGTCCTCAAGGCACACCAACAGGTCATGTTTTCAGGCTTTCCATTATTTTGCACAGGTAATTTGATCAGTTTCACTGCCTTAGTAATCAGCACAGCCATTTCATCTGAGGGAAATCCTGAAAACTTGACCTGTTGGTGTGCCTTGAGGACTGGAGTTGAAAAACACTGCGATAGAGCATACAAACGGTCGGATTTTCCGACAACAGCCTGTCATCACACAATTTGTGTCGGATAATTTGATTGTGTGTACGAGGCTTTAATGCCCATACACACGATCTGACTTTTTGACAACAAACCTGTGACAGACTTCCAACGGACAATCCGACCGTGTGTACGATCCACCAGACAAACTTTTTCACTTTTTCATCAGACAAATGTTCGCTGTGAGAACAGACAAACTTTCTGGCAACAAATGTCCGCTGGTGCCAAATCCTATCGTGTGTACACAAGCCCATCGGACTAAAGTCCAAAGTACAAACACGCATTCTGCGAAGGACCAATGCTAAAGATCAGCCAACAATAGCAGAAGTTGCCCACAGGGTGGCAGTAAAAAGCTGAAAAAAACATGCGATTTGGTGAAAGTTGCCTGAAAAAGTCCTGCCGTGTGTATTCATACCAAGTTCACGTGAAGCACCCTTCGGAGCAAAATCCATGGAAAAGTCCGGTGGAAGTCCGATCGTGTGTATGAGGCTTAAGAAACACCTTTGACCAGGCTAAAATTGAGACGAAGTAGATCTCTTTTTTTTTTGCATGGTAGAGATTCTGAACTCCTTTTCAAAGAGTGGTCTTTGTAGTATGTATTCATCCAAGTTTTTATTTTTTTACTTTTAGCCAATGATTGGTTGAAGTAGATGTAAACTCAACTGGATGACATTTAAAGTGACACTAAACAATATTTTAATTCTCCAAAAAAATAATCCATCCACATCCACAACTTAATGACCCTGGAATGTATTTTTCATTCACTGCCTCCCTATAATGGTCTCTGTGAACCCCCCCCCCCCCATGACAGACCTCTATTTTTCTCCCTTACTTCCCTTTGTTTGGAATGGGTAGTGCACATTAGTTGCAGTCATGCGTGCTTCTCTATGCACCCTACACATTCCTGGTTCCTAGTCCATCCCAGGAACAAGCAAGAGAGGGTTGTTATGTTCCTACATTATACAGTGGGATCGTGGAGAATGAATGTAACCACTTTCTAACAGGAAGTCAGATCACAGCAGAAATATAAGAATTTGAAGGAGGCTGAGAGCAATAGATGGCACTTTTTGAGTTAAAGAGGAGTTCCACCCAAATTTGGAACTTCTGCTTGTTCCACTCCTCACCCCCTTACATGCCACATTTGGCATGTCATTTTTTTGGGGGGGGGAGTGGGGGCTTCAGGAGGAGTGGGACTTCCTGTCCCACTTCCTGCTTCCGCCGAGGGGCTGGTAAGGCGATTAGGCGTAATCGCCTTATTTCAGCCCCTCCCTGTAGGCGATGGCCTAGGACACCGACAGGTCCTAGGCAATCGCCTGTCCAATCAGCGACGAGCCACGCGCGCATGCGCAGTGCGGCTCGCGCATGCGCAGTGGGTGCCCGGCCGTGAAGCCGAAGGCTGTCACGGCTGGGTGCCCACAGTCGGGATGGAGACGCCGGCTGGGGAGGGGGGAGAGGAGCGGAGCCCCGGTCGGCGCGTCGCTGGAACGCAGGAGCAGGTAAGTGAGTGTTTATTAAAAGCCAGCAGCTACACTTTTTGTAGCTGCTGACTTTTAATAAACACAATTTTTGGCTGGAACACCCCTTTAATAATACATACCTCAATACATTTTTTTAAACCAAAGATTAATGTCACTTTAATCACTTGTGTACTGCCCACAATGTACTGCAGACAGGTGGCCCATACAAGCACAGCAATGTACCTGTACGTCGCTGGCCTCTTCTGGGTATAGGGCATGCGCTCGCCCCGTCTGCAGACTCCCGCTGTGATTATACACAGTGGGGGTTTATTAGCAGCTCCTGACTATTGATTCATGGCGGGACCTGCCAATCAGCCCAGAGCCCTGTGTTGACAATCAACACAGGGCTTTGTACACAGGGAACAATCTCTCTTGTAGGGAGAAATTTTTTTTTTTAAAGAAACACACATTACACTAATTAACCCTTGTTAGCGACCCACGGCTGAGTACTAGTACAGGACGTACCTGTACGTGGATGTGCCCAGCTGTGCCATTCTGCTGGCGTATATGTGCAGGAGGCGGTCCTTAAGTGGACTGGTTAAGGGGGCTGAGGGAGGCTGCTGCACACAGAAGGCTTTTTTTTATTTAAGTGTATTTTTGTGCATGAACTCGAGAGAGGAGCCGGACTGCAGGAGTTGGGAGTAGGCAGACCCTCCCCCCAGAGGCAATCTGCCATCCTTCTCCATGCCCCCGGGTGGCAATGGCGGGTGTGAGGGAGGACCTCCCACTCACCCCGCCCTACCTGCTCCGCTTGGGAGCCCAACGGGGCCCCGACAGGACAGAGGGACTCCCCCTATGAGGAAGTGAGGGGGTCTAGCCCGCTCAGCCAGCCCCGTAGGTCCTTCACTTCTCTTTTTTAGGAGACCGCATGGCCAAAGTGCATGCGTGTTAAACCAATTTCGTGTGCGTGCAAGTGTGGTGTTTTTTTGTGTGGGGGGGGGGGTGGGCGTACTAAGCACAGGCTTACCTTGCATAGCACACCCACTGGGAGCCGGGCTGAGACCACCAAACTCAATTCACATGTAGCCGAGTCCGGGTCCGAACCCTTGGCTGCAGAGGTGAAAGGCTTATCAGCGCAGTGCCAATCACGTTGAGCCACCACAGCTCCAGAAGGCTTTTTATTTTAATGCATATATTGCCTTAACATAAAAAAAACTTTACAATCACTTTAACATGGTAACATTTTTCTGAAAGTTTAGTAATTTGTTTTATCTTGGTTGTATCTTCTCTAAACATTCACTAATAGACTCATTTTAGTAGTTTCTGCTGTTAAATTATAATTCATATTTACAGATTTTATAGTAACACATGTATATTCTAAAATGTGAAAATGGGTACCCTATGTTACATTTTACCGCTTAAATTACGGTAATATTTGGATGAAGCCATACCATTTACTAATTTCCAGTGACATAGGGTAATACTTTGGAATGCCAGCTCTTTGCTGCGTTTGTGATCACAGCTGGTTTAGGTAAAGAAAACAGATCTGTATGTATAGAATGCTGAAGTAAACCCAGTGTAGATCTATAGGTTCAGGTCAGTTGACCTCCTGAACAGATCTTTATGTGTTTGAGGTGACATTATTGATATTAGCGCGCTTATTTAAACCACAGAGTGGAATATACTGTATATCAAGTCATCTGTCTTCACCAAAGGATAACATGATGTTCCTAATACCAATCAGTGTTGGTTATTTAGGTTATAACTTCTCCACATCAGAGAAGCACTATTCTTTGTGTTCAGAGACTTTGGGATATTAGGAATTAGACTGCAAATCAGTGTGAGCTCCTGGAGGAATACCTTACTGTAGATCAAACCTTCTGTATGCTTGCTTTAGCAGCTGGCTTTTATTTAGAACATGGGAAGATCTCTGATGCCTCCAGGCTTTATCCACAAAATCCAAAGATGTTTCCTATGATACAGAACAGAGGAAATTAGGAGAATCAGAGAGAGATATAAAATCCCAAACCAAATTCAGGTCCAGGCAAGTGAAGGTCAAAAACCTTAATGGAAAGGCCATCATTCGGCTGACCACTTAGACTACCAGAGTATTCTTTGGTCGTGACAATAGTATAAAAAATGTGAATAATAAAAAAAGGGAGTATATAATGCGTTTGAGTGATAGCATTTTAAATTTAAAGTTTGAGTGATAGCATTTTAAATTTAAAGTTAAATTTACCAAAATAGATATTCTGTTAGATAGACATTGAGGGACATTAAAAAATCCATAACAGGAAGTGCCTGAGAATGTCAGGATCACCAAATATTCTTTTACTGAAAGCTGCATATATAAAAAGATCAAAAACACCTTTTGAAATTACATTACCATGCTAGAGTTTACAGGAGAGTTTTTTTTATTTAGTTAGACATTTATCAAGCAAATACAAGACAAAATGCAAATCAGGCTGCTTATCGGTTAACACAGTTTAGGGGTGTATTTATAAAAAGAATTATAGAGCAACATCAAAGGTTATTAGGCTATTTTCTGACCAGGTTGAATGTTCTTCATTTATACAAAAGAGTGAATCAGGAAAATACTGCACTATGGCCAGTGGATGGAGATGAAATAAATACTTAAGCCTTGTACACATGTACCGGATTCCCAGCAGTAAAAAGTCAGCCGGGAAACCCGAGGGGAAAGCTGAAAATCTGCTCGGTAACTTTTCCCCCTACACAAGGCCAGGTTTCTCGACAGGAAAACTGCCATGAGAGCTTTGGTCGGGAATCCCGGCCGTGTGTATGCTCCATCACAGTTTTTCCCATAGGAAAACTGCCCAAAAAAAAGAGAGCTGGTTCTCTTCCTTTTTCCTGTCAAGAAAACTGCAAAGGAGCATACACATGGCCGGTTTTCCCGGCCAAAAGCTCTCATGGCAGTTTTCCCAATGGGAAAACCGGTCGTGTGTACGAGGCTTAAGGCTTCATGTACACTACAGCAATGTTCCTCAACTCCAATCCTCAAGTACCCCCAACAGGCCATGTTTTCAAAATTTCCCTGAGATGAAACGGCTGTGGTAATTACTAAGGCAGTGAAACTGATCAAATCACCTGTGCAAAAAGCCTGAAAACATTACATGTTGGGGGTACTTGAGGACTGGAGTTGAGAAACACTGCACTACAGCTCCTAGACTTTAGTTTAGGAGCTTTTGCCTTTTTTTTTTTTTTGGCCAAAGCTTCTAAACTCAACTACATGAAAGCCTAATGTGGTGATTTACTAGAACTGGAGAGTGCAAAATCTGGTGCAGCTCTGTATAGAAACCAATCAGCTTCCAGATTTTATTGTCAAAGCTTCATTGAACAAGCTGAAGTTAGAAGCTGATTGGCTGCCATGCAGAGCTGCACCAGTTTGAGTGCTCCAGTTTTAGTAAATCAACCCCTATGTGTCCATAGACACATAGGGGGTTATTTACGAAAGGCAAATCCACTTTGCGTAAACAAAGGCAACCAAGTATCAAAACTTGGACCGATAAATATTAATCTGTAATAGTGATCACAGTAACACCTCCTAAATCAATGTGCACACTCAAGTAAAAAGGGGTGGTGAATGTACTAGATTGGTATGATCAAACACCATCTATGGAGAAGTTCATGAGCCTAAACGAGGTCTCCACAAGACATCGACACTGGGTCCTAGAGATAGTCTTAAAACTGGAAAAGGTAAGTCCACCCACTCTATGGGTCTTATGAACAAAACCTTTCTTCCCACGGTAGATGTAAACAGGTTCATGCACTTCAGAAGATGACATCCAAAAGTGTGGTAATGTAGGAATAATGAGGTACTCTTACCGGATTCTGTGGACCCCGTAACTCACCATACGGTGGAGGGTCTATAGAGCATGGATCAATCTGTGGCTGTCTCCTCTTTATCCTCTCCGTGATGTCATCAGGGAAATGGCAGGATCCAGAGGACCTCCGGTGTTTGAAGATAGTATTCACGATCAAGGATATAGAGATGTGACTCCATAAACTGACAATGGTATATTTAATCAATGAATAGTCACACCCAAAAAGGAGAAAAAATTCTCATAGTGTGAAAATGTATAAAAATGTATTAAAAAAACAAAATAAAAAGTATAAAAATATATATAAACAGTCCCACAGCAAAATGTCACACTCCAATCCAAAAAGAATATAAGTATAAATTGGTCTCAATGGGAAACCACATCACAGATAAAAATGCACTTTAACTCCACCACCTTGGATAGGTAGGAGTATATCAGAAGATGTGCAAAAGGTTGGGAATGAACCCAGCGTACCCGACCGGTTTCATCTTAGATAGACTTCTACAGGGGTGTATAGCATGGACCCCACCAACCTGTGCACATATATATAGTTTAAAAAAGGATAATAACCCACCTGTTCCAGATTCACGCTCCCCCTCTGGGAGGTGGCGGCGTGCGTTCCAATTAGGCATATTGCCTTCATTGTGCATTCCAGGCCCCGGAAGTGTGGGGGCGGGACAATGTTCAACAATAGTAGAGCTTGTATCAACGACGCTCCACACATCCTATACTGCTATACCTCCTCCTATCATCGTATCATCTCTCCCATAGGAGGATGGTGTGTGGCGCTGTTCAATTGCGACTTTCCGGCGTGATGACGTCACGTATTTATCAGGGTCAATCGCGCCGCGTGTCCCGCGCTTCTCACGCTGCGTTCCACGCCTCGTTCTGGCGCTGCGTTTCACGCCTCGTTTTGGCGCTCCCCCATTGGAATGTCTAATCAGTGGTGTCATGCAACACAAAGTCGGAGTGCGCTCATACAGGATTCATAGTGTATAGCAGTACATCAAGGATGTTAATTTGAAAAACAAATATATGTGTATGCATGCCCCCTCTTGTGGACGGCCTAGGTGTATACAGCCCAAACTTGTCTCCAAATCATTGGGGAAGTGGAATCAAATAATTTATCTAAACAGGTGGGTATATTAAAAAACAAGAAAAACCATAGAATACTGATCAGCACTGGTACTCTACATATAATGGAATCCAGTTAGCAACAAATGGACCTAGTGATATTTCAGTGGTCCCTATACAGCAATACATATGTGTATTTAGCAATGTCGAACCTCACAAAAATGTAGAAAGAATGTAAAAAATAAAAAAAATATGCAACGTATGAATGGGGTGTTAATGCCTGGCTGATAAAAGCATTTTCATCCCACTCCACGTTTAAACCATGTGGAAAATAGCTTTTCAACTGGTATATCCAGTTAACTTCTAACTTGGATACCCCTCTGACTTTGGGTTCTCCTCTACAGTGGGGTACAAATTTATCAATGATTTGAAAACTTGTACCCCCCAATTTCTTGTTGTGACGCTCCAAAAAATGTCTGGGCACAGTGTGGTTGTCATGGCCCTTAGTAATCTTGGTCACATGTTCACCCACCCTTGTGGAGAAACTGCGTATGGTGCGCCCCACATACTGCTTCCCACAAGGGCAGGTGATCAAGTACACAATGTGTGTTGTGGCACACGTAAAGAAATGTTTCATGGGGTATTCAATTCCCGTCTGTGTGGATCTAAAGCTGGTGGATTTCTTTCTTCCACATGTGTTATTGACACAAACAGAACATTTCCTGCAAGGGTGATATCCTTTCGACAGAGGGAAAAAGGATGGCTTACTGGGGGGGTCAGGGACATTTGGAACCTTTTGTTTTTTTAGGAAGGTGGCTCCCCTTTAAATAATACCAGCTCGGCCCGGAAGTGAGGGGCCCAGGACATTGTCACCTTTTAAGATCTTCCAATGTCTTTCAATTATCCCTTTAATTTGTTTATATTGTGTGGAGAAGGTGGTGAAAAAGGAATTTCTAAACTTTGAATCAAGAGTGGTCTTTGGTTTTTCTTTAGTTAGTATAGTTCGTATAGAGTGGGTGGACTTACCTTTTCCAGTTTTAAGACTATCTCTAGGACCCAGTGTCGATGTCTTGTGGAGACCTCGTTTAGGCTCATGAACTTCTCCATAGATGGTGTTTGATCATACCAATCTAGTACATTCACCACCCCTTTTCACTTGAGTGTGCACATTGATTTAGGAGGTGTTACTGTGATCACTATTACAGATTAATATTTATCGGTCCAAGTTTTGATACTTGGTTGCCTTTGTTTACACTATTTGCTCAGCACGGATTTCATTATCATCACTTGTAAACGTTTTGTTTTTTTGTGTTGTTTTGTCTTTATGGTATGGCAGATCACGGCCATACTTGTTAATTATTTGTTTTTTCACTTTTGATATACAACCATCACTTAAGGGAGAGACGCCCCTAACACTAGTGGGAATAAGGACTGGAGCTTCTGTCTCCATTTTCCACTTCACAGGTGGAATTTTTCTTTCTGGCGCTACACTAATTTCTCAATATACTTGTACAACTTTCTTTGTTGTGTTGGCTGCCTACACATTCACCTAGGGTTTGCGCATTACTTACACACACACAAAATCCACTTTGCACTACAAGTACAAACTACAAGTGCAAAGTGCACTTAAAATTGCACTGAAAGTGCACTTAGAAGTGCAGTCGCTGTAAATCTGAGGGGTAGATCTGAAATGAGGGGAAGCTCTGCTGATTTTATTATCTGATTATGTGCAAGCTAAAATGCTGTTTTTTATTTTCCTTGCATGTCCCCCTCGGATCTACAGCGACTGCACTTGCAGTGCACTTGTAGTGCAAAGTGGATTTGCCTTTCGTAAATAACCCCCATAGACTTTTACCAGATTTTAGGAGCTGCTGCGGTTAAGGAAGCTTCATCCTCCTTCTCCTGAATGCTGAAGAATCACGTTTAGGATAGGAACAGTTTTACCGCCGTCCGCGTTTGCGTTTTCCATCGGCTGGCAGTCATATTGGTCTATGTATACATGACGCCTTATATTCTATGATTGCCAACTCCGTAAAGAACATTCAAAACTTGTGAATGGGCATTAACGAAATAAATGCATGAGACCCAATGCATTCCTGGTGATTGGCAAGCAATGGGAGGCTGACATCTCCAGCAGCTGATTACAGTCGCTCACATATAAGCACTCATGGAGTGATTACCTGCGATAATCGGCCCAGGACACAGACTGTCTGCGTCCAGGGCTGATCATCGCAAGTAATTGCTTCATGAGAGATTACATACTGTATAAGCAACAGCAATTAGCTGCAGGGGATGCCAGCCTTTTAATAGGGCTGCCACACACAGCTAATTGCCAAGAACCCATGCTGAGTCTCCTGCAAGTAATTGGTAATGGCCCCGCTCACAAGGGTGAATAGACTGAGGCAGATCAGCGTTCTGTGTTTTTTGTATTTGTCCTGGTATCAGCCTCTTTTAGTCTCTGTAAACAGATCTGGAATATGAGTGGACGAAGCAGCACAAGGAGCTAATCAGTTCATGTACTGAATGAAGAAGAATCCTGATAGGAGGATAAAGCAGAGTGACAGAATGATGTGTTTATCACTGCTCTGCTTCTCTTTTCACAGTCCCCTCACAGGCTGGGGTAAGTCAAAGGACTAACCGGGCTTGGAGGAAGTGGCTAGAAGGATGCTGGCCATTAGACGAATGACATCTACCCGCAGAATAAAAGTACTGCAGGGAAAATGTTTGAATTAAGGCTAAATATTGCAGCAAAATATGTTTTGTTATTTTATATTTGAATCTGCATTAACTATCTGGACTTGGCAATGTACATCTGGGCAATTATTATACACATGACTCGAATCATGACCCATCCATGATTTGTATGTCTTTTTGTTAAAGAGCCAATGTATGTGTGTTTTTACCCACTTCAGCCCCAGAAGAATTCTCTTCCTGACCAGACCATTTTTTGCGATACGGCACTGGGCCATTTTAACTGACAACTGCGCGTCACGCTATGTTGTACCCAAACAAAATTTGGGTCCTCTTTTTCCGCACAAATAGAGATTTTTTTGGTGGTATTTGATCACCCCTGTGGTTTTTATTTTTGGCGCTATAAACAAAAGAAGAGCAACAATTTTGAACAAAAAAAAACACAATGGGGTTGATTTACTAAAGGCAAATTCACTTTGCACTACAAGTGCAAACTACAAGTGCAAAGTGCACTTGAAATTGCACTGAAAGTGCCTTTGGAAGTGCAGTCGCTGTAAATCTGAGGGGTAGATCTGAAATAAGGGGAAGCTCTGCTGATTTTATCATCCAATCATGTGCAAGCTAAAATGCTGTTTTTTATTTTCCTTGCATGTCCCCCACGGATCCACAGCGACTGCACTGCCAAGTGTACTTTCAGTGCAATTTCAAGTGCAGATGTAGTTTGCACTTGTAGTGCAAAGTGGATTTTCCTTTAGTAAATAACCCCCAATATCTTTTACTTTTTGCTATAATAATTATCCCAAATAAAAAAAAAAAAAAAAAAAATCTAAGTTGAGTTATGTATTCTTTTACATATAAGTGGTAAAAAAAAATGCCCTACGCGTATATTGATTGGTTTGCGCAAAAGTTATAGCATCTACAAAATAGGGGATAGATTTATGGCATTTTTATTATTATTATTTTTTATAACTGTGGCGGCTGGTCCGGAAGCTGTTATGAGCAGATGGAGTTGTCACGAGAAAGACTCAGCTGAGAGAAAGTGTTACTTTGAGATCACACAACCATCTCTCAGCTTGCATGATCTACATCTTGGCACACACTATACTATCATATAAGAAACTATTCATGATGAAAGTGTACACATAAAATAGTACCAAAAGATGTATAGCTGTAGCACTGTTTTTGTACATGGCCATGTTTTTTCAATATATTTCTTATGTCGTCATATAGCTTCTTTCTTTTGGCACAACCAAGTATTCCACAGGCATGGCAATATATCCTTCATATGGTCCAGGCCTATTACATCAGTAACAGCTGGACTTAAATCGGTTAAAAATTCCATATGGGTAATACATCCAAAAACATTTTATGCGTACATCAAAGTTAATGTACATTGAATAAGTATGTCTTAGGGCACAGAAAATCTGGCTTCACTATATACAATATAGAAATTAAATAAAACTTAGAAATAGAGACCATGCAGTTTGGAAAGTGTTATTTCACTTTGCAAAGAATAGATCCTGTTTTTAAAGAGAACGTAGCTTTGCCTTATATGCCAAACTATGTGAACATTTGCTTTTCAAAGAGTACATTCATGATCCATGCAACAATTAGCAGTCAGTTGGACTACTGTAATGCTGCTTTATACCTTGGCCTACCTAAAAAGATCATGCATAGACTCCAACTAATTCAGAACGCAGCAGCAAGGTTACTTACGGGTGTTGGTAGGGGAGAACATTTCACCCCAATTTTAAATACCTTGCATTAGTTGCCCATCCGTGAGCGGGTTCTGTTTAAGGTTGGTTGTTTTATGCATAGGATAGTCAATGGAGGTGGACCAGAGTAGCTCCGTTAAAAATTCACACAATATACTCCTAGTAGAGCACTATGTTCAGCCAGGGGCGGATCCAGAGTATAGTCACGGGAGGGGCACTGCCAGAAAATAAGTCTGGCGGAAGCAATGTCCGCTGGCCACCTGCGGCCCCTTCCCTGCCAGTGTCATTAGTAAAGTGACAGTGCATATTTTTAGCACTAATCACTGTATTGGTGTCACTGGTCCCCAAAATAGTGTCAAAAGTGTCAGTTAGGTGTCCGATCTGTCTGCTGCAAAGTTGCAGTCCCGCTAAAAATCGCTGATCGCCGCCATTACTAGTAAAAAATAAATAAATAAAAATGCCATAAATCAGTCCCCTATTTTGTAGACGCTATAACTTTTGTGCAAACAAATCAACATATGCTTATTGGGGGGTTACCAAAAATATGTAGCAGAATACATATTGGCCTAAATTGATGAAGACATTTTTTTATAGCAAAAAGTAAAAAATATTGCCTTTTTTTCAAAATGGACATCGGTGCATCTCTATGGAAAAACAGGTGTAAATGGATGATCATCCATTTAGCCCATATTCACATCAGCCCATTTTGACGTGTGATTTGACATGTCAAATTGCCGGCTTGTGCCATCCGAATCAGTGTGACACCGACTTTGCGGCGCCCCAATCTCCATAGTCATATACCTCCCCAGAAATATGCCTCCCCATGTGACAGTTCTACTTTTGGCTGAATGGGTCTCATCAGCATCAGGTAAAGAGCTCTTAGCAATCAATGGCACCTCACCAGGTACATAGGTTCTGCCAATTCCAATACCAATCAAAAAACCTGAGAATACATCACAGCTATTTTGTTCCACAATTAGTATAGGTACACTGGTGGCTATTTCCACAGTTGAATATCGCAGCAACAGCTGTGGGAGAGGATATACAGTAGGTGACTGGGATATTGTGTCAATCTCGCTCCCTTTCTCGGCGAGATTGACCACCTACGAGCCCCATCGCGGGAGCCAGCGCAGAGCTGGCTTGCCGCGATGGAGACAAAGCCGTCATAGAAGCGACGGGGATCCGACGCGGATTCCCGCCAATTCTACACGTGGGCGGAGTTTGTTATGAATCCTGAAGGAGAAATCCCCGCCGGATTTTTAAAGAAAAATCCGGCATGGGTTCCCCCCTCAGGAGCATAACGGGCCCTTAGGTCGGTTATGGGTTGCAAGGAGACCCCCCCTACGCCGAAAAAACGGCGTGGGGGTCCCCCCACAATCCATAACAGACCCGTATCCAAAGCACGCCGGCCGGCCGGTCAGGAAGGGAGTGGGGGCGAGCGAGCGCCCCCCCTCCTGAGCCGTACCGGGCAGCATGCCCTCAACATGGGGGGGTCAGGTGCTCTGGGGCAGGGGGCGCACTGCGGCCCCCCACCCCAGAGCACCCTGTCCCCATGTTGATGAGGACAGGGCCCCTTCCCGACAACCCTGGCCGTTGGTTGTCGGGGTATGCGGGCGGGAGGCTTATCGGAATCTGGAAGCCCCCTTTAATAAGGGGGCCCCCAGATACCGGCCCCCCACCCTAAGTGAATGAGTATGGGGTACATTGTACCCCTACCCATTCACCTGCAAATACAAAGTGTAAACACAAATAAAACACACAGGGTATTGAAATATTTTATTAGTTGGCCGCCGGGGGGGGGGGTGTGTATGATCGCTTTTATAAAAGCGCCCCCCTCCGGCGGGCTTCTGTGGGGGGTGGGTGCCGCCGTCTGGTTCTCTTCCGCCGCCGGGGGGCGCTTTGATAAAAGCGCCCACCACCCGGCGGGCTTCTTTCGACGTCTTCGGCGGCGGGGGGGGCCTTCTCCCACTCTCCGGGGTCTTCTCCCGCTCTCCGGGGGTCTTCTCCGCTCTCCGGGGGTCTTCTCCGCTCTCCGGGGGTCTTCTTCTTCTTCAGGACTCGCCGCCGCTATCTTCGTGTGTTAGCTCAATTACTAGCGGCGGCGGCCCCCTCTTCTGCGACGTCGGCGTCTTCTTCTTCTTCTGCTGTCCAGATGTTGACGCGACGCATCCCTCCGCTGTTATGCCGGGCACGCGGCTCGCAGCAAAATATATAGGCCTGTCTCGTGACGTCGCAGTCCCATCATGCTCCGGTAGGTACCACGTGCTACCTACCCACGTGATACCTACCGGAGCATGATGGGACTGCGACGTCACAAGACAGGCCTATATATTTCGCTGCGAGCCGCGCGCCCGGCATAACAGCGGAGGGATGCGTCGCGTCAACATCTGGACAGCAGAAGAAGAAGAAGAAGAAGACGCCGACGTCGCAGAAGAGGGGGCCGCCGCCGCTAGTAATTGAGCTAACACACGAAGATAGCGGCGGCGAGTCCTGAAGAAGAAGACCCCCGGAGAGCGGAGAAGACCCCCGGAGAGCGGAGAAGACCCCCGGAGAGCGGGAGAAGACCCCGGAGAGTGGGAGAAGACCCCCCCGCCGCCGAAGACGTCGAAAGAAGCCCGCCGGGTGGTGGGCGCTTTTATCAAAGCGCCCCCCGGCGGCGGAAGAGAACCAGACGGCGGCACCCACCCCCCACAGAAGCCCGCCGGAGGGGGGCGCTTTTATAAAAGCGATCATACACACCCCCCCCCCGGCGGCCAACTAATAAAATATTTCAATACCCTGTGTGTTTTATTTGTGTTTACACTTTGTATTTGCAGGTGAATGGGTAGGGGTACAATGTACCCCATACTCATTCACTTAGGGTGGGGGGCCGGTATCTGGGGGCCCCATTATTAAAGGGGGCTTCCAGATTCCGATAAGCCTCCCGCCCGCATACCCCGACAACCAACGGCCAGGGTTGTCGGGAAGGGGCCCTGTCCTCATCAACATGGGGACAGGGTGCTCTGGGGTGGGGGGCCGCAGTGCGCCCCCTGCCCCAGAGCACCTGACCCCCCCATGTTGAGGGCATGCTGCCCGGTACGGCTCAGGAGGGGGGGGGCGCTCGCTCGCCCCCACTCCCTTCCTGACCGGCCGGCCGGCGTGCTTTGGATACGGGTCTGTTATGGATTGTGGGTGGACCCCCACGCCGTTTTTTCGGCGTTGGGGGGGGTCTCCTTGCAACCCATAACCGACCTAAGGGCCCGTTATGCTCCTGAGGGGGGAACCCATGCCGGATTTTTCTTTAAAAATCCGGCGGGGATTTCTCCTTCAGGATTCATAACAAACTCTGCCCACGTGTAGAATTGGCGGGAATCCGCGTCGGATCCCCGTCGCTTCTATGACGCTCTCGCTGGAATGTGCTTTTACTATTCCAGCGAGTGCGAGATATCGGCAGCCTGTCGCCGAGATTCAGCGCGATGCTGGCGTGCTGAAAACACATTCTCGGCGGCAGGCACTGTAGTCTCCTCCTATGAAACCCTTTGAATGCACAATCTCTATAACTTTTAGGCAAACCTGTAACAGCACAATATAAAAGATCATAGTAGTCTTTATTGATACACAATTAAAATGTATTCCTAAAAACAAATATGGCTGATACATTGTGCGTTTTCACAACAAGCTATACTACATTACAGGAATTCCCAATTACAACCCAGTTTGGGCTTCTCTAGAAATACACTGCTGTATCAATTCATCAAAATATGCCCTACAGCTAGAGTGACCCAACACATTTCAATTTCTCTTTGTATTGCTTCTTCAGGAGTCAGGGTATGACAAGTGCACCAACCAAACATCAGACAAACTTTAAAAGATCAAGGTGCCTTGCTTTAAGCCCACCAAGGATGGAGCAGTTCACAGAAGATGCCTCATGTACACACAAGGGATTCCACAAACAGCAAAAGACCACTTAGATTTGTATTATTATTAAAGAGCTCGAGAAAGCGATTCACACCAGACATCCCAAGAATATTGCTGAACTGAAACAGTTCTGTAAAGAGGAATGGTCAAGAATTACTCCTGACCATTGTGCACGTCTGATCTGCAACTACAGGAAACATTTTATTGAAGTTATTGCTGCCAAAGGAGGTTCAACCAGTTATGAAATCCAAGGTGAATGGAGGGAATTTAAAGGGGTAACTAGCCCCAGGGACTTTAAAGGTGTCAAAATAAATTGATAATAAATCAAAAAAGGTAGGTAAAAAACACAGATTATTATTTAGACATAAATACAATACTTGTAAAACTCGACAACATCAGCTTAATGGTCCAAGGGGACTTGACAAGGCTGAAATTAGAGCCACAATGAATCTATATAAACGATGCCCAACATGTTTCGCTCGATAGGAGCTTCATCAGGAGCAAATATAGAGAGTACTGAAAATTGAAAAAGAGAGAAAGAAGATGTTGAATCAAGCATATACATCATACAATACTTATTGGTAAACATATTCATTAAAGAAACATATATTGTTACATCAATAAGTACATAGAAAATATTATGTGTGAATGACAATATTGGATGCACATACAATCAAGGTGTAGAAAGCACCCTGATTCGTATTGGGTAAACTCACCTAGCAATCTGGCCCAAATAGTCAACCATGAATATAAAAGCATCGGTCCCTACAATTAAGGTCCCTGAATACACATTTATCTGTACTGTGCTTGACAAGGATGCAATATTGGGTGCTCCCCTTATCTACCTGGTGCCATTCCCCCCACTTGACAAGTCTTCCTGTATGTAGCACGCAGGGGACACTGTACATTTGCCTTCTAATAGGGTGGATGTTTGCCTGGGTGACGTCTTTTCAGGGAATTACTTACCTTGTCCCTGGATCCTGCGATGCCTCCTCGCTGTGTGATCGAGCTGTTTCCTCGCTCGATTCACACAGTGCCTGTGTGTCGCGAGCTCCGTTGCAACGCACGGGGACGGAGATCGGCGCCAAATTCAAAAAAGTGAATATACACAATACATACAGTATACTGTAATCTTATAGATTACAGTACTGTATGAAATAAATACACACCCCCTTTGTCCCTAGTGGTCTGTCCAGTGTCCCACATGCACTTTTATATAATAAAAACAGTTTTCTGCCTGGAAAATGGAGATTGTCCATAGCAACCAAAAAGTGTGCCTTTACATCAAAAGTGGTTTTACACAGCTAGAAAACAGCGATAATAAATTAGAATCACTTGCAGAATTGAGCGATATCGATTTGTGGGGAAGTTCGTCATCAAACAATAAAAGTAATGACAGCGACAATTCTGCAACTGAGCAAATTTCAGTTTTTTATTTGATTACATTATTGAATAATTTTTATTATAATTACATTATTATTTTTTGTTATAATTACTTATAGTTATATATTATAATTTATGATTTAGTTTTTCAAACTTTATCATAGCCGAGATGTCTACTAGACTATTGTTTGGACAGATGTGCCATACTGGTGGAATCCCCACAACAGCTGGAAATCACTGTAGTGAGCCGAGTAGTTGCCTCGATGCTTACTGAACACAGGAGGTTGCCCATTTGACAAGGATGCCATTCAGAGAAAATTTGTGTTTTTTCACAACAAATGCAAAGTGTTTTCCAATTACATGAGGTGGAGGTAGTGAAGTCAAGTCCCTGCCACTTGACCTTGTCCAATCAGAGAACGCTTTGCATTTATTGATAGAGTGCAAACAGTAACTGGTGCCCATACCAAGTGAATGACCTTCTGTGTTCACAAGGCAGTCACTTGGTATGAAACCCAAAAGCTAGTAGAGATCACTAGAGCTATGGTGCCTACTACAGTGATTTCCAGCTTCCAGATATGGCACATATATACTTACTGTACAGTATATTGGTCCAAGCTGGACTAATGTGCAAATTGCTATACCTAAACTTTTAAGTTTTCGCTGAGTGCACGAATATCTGCAAACTCATGCAAACATGATACACAAGTATTTACATTATTTTCATAAGTATTTCTACATGAATTGTGATTTTCCTTTTATTAAATTAGATTCAATATGTTGAAGACGCAAGTTTAAGGATGTATGCTAATTTTTAATGACTTGGATTAACACTAATCCTCAATTCTCCCTGCCGCGGGTAAAAAAAATAGCTGTATGCCAGTCTCAGGCCTTGTCTAAGGAAAATATGAGGTAGTACAAAATCATGTTGTTTTCAGTGTGCCACTGCCTGGAAAACAGAATTTACCTCACAGATATGTATTTTTTTAGATTTGTGAAGTCAGAACTGTCTGCTTGGCAGAGCAATAGCTTATGTGTTCTTCCAACCAAATAAAGATGACCTTGCCAGGATTTATTCTGTCATCTTTTTCTCTAGATTATAAACATGACATGTTGTTCTCACACTCTGCACTTTCTGAAGCTGAGCTATCACACTTCTCCCAGGCTATTCAGTTTGTGAAGTGAAGAATTCCACACATTGGTTTGATAGATCTGACCCTTCCCCTGACAGAAACTGCTTCTGAATTAGCTCCTCCGATGGCCAAACCATTATTTTTTACCTTTCACATGCACAGTTCAAATTTAAAAGCTTGGGAATTGACCCCCACACCATATATTTTCTGATACTGAAAGACATGTAGAATTAAAAGATAGTACTCTTGACTTTGTACATCAGTACTCTTGAGCAAATATTTAACAAAGTAATATTTTTGAGGTCAATATTTAGACTCCATTCACACAGGGGCAACACGACTTCCAGCACGACTTTGGGAGGCAACTTGGACACGACTTGAGTATGAATCACAGCGCGACCTGAGGCAACTTACAAGGCAACTTCAAGTTGCCTCCAGGACAGGAGGCTTTCCAGTGGCCAATCAAACAACAATCAGCTCTGTGGGAGGGAGGGGGGGAAGGAGGGTTTTGCCTGAGAAATGTATGTTCTCTTCCTGTAAAGTTGCTTCTGTTAAGACAGTGATCCGACTTCTGAGGCGACTTCCATTGAAATCAATGGGTACAAGTTGCCTACAAGTTGCTTAGAAGTCAGATTGAAGTAGTACAGGAACCTTTTCTGAAGTCGGAGTTACTGCAGTAGCGTGCATTAAGACCGCTCCATTCACTTACATTGATTTTCTCATGCAGCGTGACTTGAGGCGACTTGGGGCGACTTGAAGTCGGATCCAAAGTCATCCCTGTGTGAATGGGCTCTAAGGCCGCATACACACGAGCAGACAGATTTGTTCAAATCGGTCGGGCCGACCGATTTGAACAAATCTGTCTGCTGGGGACATATTGGTTTGATCGTGTACACACGATCAAACCAAAATCCCCACCGCCAGACGGCGCGGTGACGTGGCGGTGATGTTGACGCCGCCACGTCACCGCACCAGTTAGTAAAACACTTCCGCGCATGCGTCGAAACCATTCGGCGCGTGTGCGAGAAGACATGTCTGCTGGTTAGCGTACTAACCAGCAGACATGTCGGGCGGATGGGTTCCCAGCCGACAGATTTCAAAGCATGCTTTGAAATCTGTCGGGTGGCCAAATTCGTCGGCTCGCCCGTACACACGGTTGAATCTGTCTGCTGTGACGGTCGGGCCGACCGTTTCCAGCAGATAGATTTGATCGTGTGTACGTGGCCTAAAGAACACCAATGCAAAATATCTTAAAACTTCTCTACCAAATATAATGACAATTTTTTTTGTGAGTTTTCTAAATACAGTTAAAATCACATGTGCACATAACTGTAAAGAAGGGACTAAGCTAGTATTTCTAAATCTTTCTAAAACTTTGTGTGGGCATAACTAATGTGAATAGTATAATAGGGCTTTGATGTACAGTATACCTGTGTGTTCTAGTTTAAAAAAAAAAAAAAGAATATTATTTAAAGTAGAAGTTCACCCTCAAAAAAAATTCTGCCATCACATGGAGTGCAGTCACCCTACCGACAGAATGCCGGTGGCTGCACTCCATGTGATGGCAGAAATTTTTTTGAGGGTGAACTTCCACTTTAACTTCATTCCTATGCATTTTGTTAATAGTATACACAGGGGTTAGTAGGCCCTCTTTATAGAGGTAACCCGATAGACTACTGATGCCTTCATTATGTGCTGGAGATGGAGAACAGAGACACAGGGTCTGCAACCTTCTTCTCCCTCAACACTCGACACTGCACTAGGCATGAACCTAGAAGTTAATAAAATTGAGTGAAGATCAATGTCCATCAAGTTCAGCCTTTCGTAACTCATGGAGTTTTGGTCCAGAGAAAAGCAAGACAAAACCCTCTGTACAACCTTTTTTGAAAAAGAAGATAAATATTTCTTTAGGACCCACACCCACTCCCCCCAAGCTCAATTGCTTCAATGCCAAAGATCAAAAAATTGCTTTCTTAACCTTAATTCTCATAACCTTTACTGCACAGAACCACTTCCTAAATATAGGAAGATTTTTTTTATTTTGTACAATGTACTATGTTCCAATCTTCTATACAGTTCTTGGGATTGAAAGTAGATTTGCCAAAATGTGCACTGATCTTGACTATAGTTTACCATGGTAATTAAAGTGGATGTAAACCCAATTGAAATTTAAGCTGGGCACATATATCTGCAGTATTTTGTTATCTCTCTTCAAAGAGCTATATCCTGTAGCTTTCTCCTGAATCGTTCCTATGTTAGCAGCCTGATAACTCCTGACAAATTCTCAGACACATCAGGTAAAAGCAGCCTGAAATTCCTGTCAGGGTAGGTTACTAAAATAGATTAGCAGGGAGCTGGCCCTGTTACAAAACAACTCTGAGAGTCTCTGTCTATGATGCGTGTGCCTTTACTCCAATTAACACATTTAGCTATATTGGCTGTATGCCCCGACATCACACTCTGTGTTAAACAGGAAGAGTAAATTTCCTAACACAATCTGAACGTTCTAAACAATATATAAATGTGAAGACAGCAGATATAGATGTAAAACCTATGTAGGGAGATTTGGTTCATCCCTGTGTATCATCTGAGGCTGTTCACTTCACTGGGTGTATAGAGGGTTTACATCCACTTTAAGCTGCTTATAGGACATCTGTTTTTCAAAGCGAAGCATACCTAACTTGTACATAAACTTTCATTGTAGGATTTTTCATGACTTTAGTTGCACACTTTCATATTTTTTTTTACATTGTGGTACCCAGAACTGTACCCTTTATTTTAGAAGTGGAAAATAACAGAATTGAGGACCTGTCACTTTATGCCATCTTAAAATACAGTGAATTTGTAGATTTCATGACTCTTCCTCTCTTTTATTATTATCCTTGGATGGCTAGACATATGAAGCCCATCCACTTAAACCTGGCAATCCACCATGGCCCACACATAGCGGGCCCTACATACTAAGGGATATACAGGTATTCTGGTGCATTAAATATGTGCAAACCAGAAAATCAGATAGTAAACAAATTTGCTATGCACTAGTGCTAGTCTCCATATGTAACACCAGTGCTAGCAAAGTGAAACTTAAAAAGGTTCCTGGACTTTATACCTGTATATACCTTTTTCCTTTAACTCACATTATTATGACTGATTGATAATAATGAATAGTGTTGAGCGGAATATGCCATATTCGATTTCGCGATATTTCGCGAATATATAGGAGAATATTCGCGAATATTCGCTAATATCGAATATTCGTGATATTTTATCAAAAAAAAATTTTGCTCATAAACGGAGATCATTTCCTGTATTACTAAACTAATATGCACTAAACACTAACTCTACACTAACTCTACTTAAAAGAAAGGAGAATAAGGGGGCAAAAGAAGGGCGGAGAAGATAATCGCGCAATATTCCTATTGCGCGATTATCTTCTCCGCCCTTCTTTTGCATCAGAGCCAATCAGAATAACTCGAATATTCGGCAAAAGGAATATCGCGCAATATTCTTTTTGCCGAATATTCGAGTTATTCTGATTGGCTCTGATGCAAAAGAAGGGCGGAGAAGAAAATCGCGCAATATTCCTTTTGCCGAATATTCGAGTTGCAGCATCAGAGCCAATCAGAATAACTTGAATATTCGGCAAAAGGAATATTGCGCGATTTTCTTCTCCGCCCTTCTTTTGCATCAGAGCCAATCAGAATATCTCGAATATTCGGCAAAAGGAATATCCCGCAATATTCCTTTTGCCGAATATTCGAGTTATTCTGATTGGCTCTGATGCAAAAGAAGGGCCGAGTAGCTGATGCGATTCTTTTATGTTGCCGACAATTCGCAATGCGAATTTTCGGCAACATAAAAGAGTCGCATCAGCTACTCGGCCCAGGGTCTCTCTCTAATCATACCAGCAATGCTTTTAGACGTTGATGGAGATCACTAGGATGTGATCTGTTTTAAAAATAAATTTGAAAAAATACGAATATTCGCCATAGCGAATATTCGCTGCAATATTCGAGTTATTCCCGAATACTCGAATATGCAATATTCATAGCGAATATTCGCAATGCGAATATTCGTGAGCAACACTAATAATGAACAGATAAACTCAGCAGAACGGGCCAGGTGATGAGTGACAGAGGGTACAAGACAGACTTTGAATCTAATTGTACAACCTCTGTACAATCGCCTCTAGATTTACCAAACTATGTAGATCTAACTAAGCAATCTATTCACATTGAATGCAGTGAGTTAGGCTCTTGCACTACATAGGTGTAGGTAGATCTAAAAACGATTGTACAGTCAGACTATATGTAGACCTTAAACAGGTTATGTTTGTTCTGCATTGTCTAAATTACATTTTTAATTTCGTATTATATCTTTAGAAATGCAGGATGCCATTTTTCTTGTCTTTACAAAGGCGAATTGTGGGAGACTGGGGAGATATATGGTGCTATTGTTTTCCTGGCTTATTATAAAGTTTTAGTAACTGCTGGTAGTATATGGGGTTCATCGAAAGGAAGATCCACTACTCCAAAAATTCCTATCTTTGGTACTTATAGAACCACACCTTTAGTGTTACTTACAATTCTACTTCCTCCTCCCCTCTTCCCTTTCTCGGTTGGGGTCCCCCAAGGTTCTATTCTTGGACCTCTCCTATTTTCAATCTACAGCTGATAGCCTCCAATGGCTTCCAATACCACCTCTACGCTGACAACACCCAAATCTATTTCTCTACTCCTCATCTCACTCATTCCGTCTCCTCACGTATCACTAATTTACTAACGAATATACCAATCTGGATGTGTCACACCACTTCCTCAAACTCAATCTATCCAAAACCAAACTTATCATTTTTCCTCCCCCCATGTGCCCCTTCCCCTTCCCCTGATCTCTCTGTCAAAATTGATGGCAAAATTCGAGGTGTAGTCCTGGACTCTGACCTCTCCTTTAAACCCCATGTCCAATCACTGTCCAAATCTTGCCACCTCAACCTCCGTAACATCTCCAAAATACTCCCTTTTCTAACCAATGACACAACAAAGCTCTTAATTGACTCCCTGGTCATCTCTCGCCTGGACTACTGTAACTCCCTTCTCATTGGCTTACCTCTACATAGAGTATCCCCCATTATGAATGCTACTGCCAGACTCATCCACCTTACCAATCGCTCTGTGGCTACACCTGTCTGTCAATCCCTCCACTGGCTTCCACTCGCCCAACAAATTAAATTCAAAATACTAACAACTTCTTACAAAGCCATCCACAACTCTCCCCCAGCTACATCACTAGCCTAGCCTCTAAATACCAACCTATTCGTTCTCTTCGTTCCTCTCAAGACCTCCAGTTCTCTAGCTCCCTCGTTGCCTCCTCCCATGTTCGCCTCCAAGACTTCTCCAGAGCCTCTCTATTCCTATGGAACCCCAATCTGTCCGGTTATCTCCTACTCTATTCGTTTTTAGACGATCCTTGAAAACACTTCTCTTCACAGAAGCCTATCCTACCCATATAACTGTATTTTCATTTTCTCCATCACCACATCCCTCACAGTTATTACCTTTTGTTCCACTTGCCCTCACTTCTAGATTGTAAGCTTTAACGAGCAGGACCCTCTGATCCCCCCTGTATTGATTTGTATTGTTTGACTGTACATTCTTGCCACATGCTGAGCAAACTGTTTGCACTATATAAATCCATAATAATAATGATAATAATAATGAAGATTAAGGCCTCATGTACACTGCTGCTCCTGAACATGCGTTTAGGAGCTTTTTTTTTCTTTTTTTCCCCAAGCTCCTGAACTTAATTTAATAAAAGCCTGTGTCCATGCACACTAAGCTTTCATCAGAGTTTAGGAGCAGCAGAGTTTAGGGGCAGTCAAACCTCCCACTTAAAACCAGAAGAATCGCGTTTAGGAGAGGAACATTTTGGCAAAAACTTGTATATACACTCCTAAGAACTAGCTGCATTTAGTGATTGAGCGTTTATTCATTTTTTATGGCCAGTACTCTGTAGACACGTGCATTCGTTTTCATCCGAATGCATTTTGGTCTGAATTTCGGGTATTTTCGTTATTGTTTTAACAATCGAAAACAAACGCACAGAATCCGAAATCCGAAAGATCGACATAAAGCATTATTTTTTCCGTTTTTGTTGCTACAACAGTTCGATATAGGTAGGAGATTTGACATGACAGTGACAATAGCCTTACAAGTTCCAAATGTTTTTTTCTGCCCACACTGTTGCTCCTGGATGCACAGGCAGTTTTTTCCTGCCTCTAATCTCTCCTGTTACTAAATGCTGCTAAACGTCTATGTGTGAATAGACACATGCTAACATGCAGGGGAGTTTAGAGGCAGGGGAATAAACCCTAGACGCCCCTAGAAGCAGCTGCAAAAATGTCCAGTGTACATGAGGCTTAGGGTTTAACAAAAGCCAAAACTTTTCTTTTTTTGTTCTGATGGCAACTCAGAATTTTGGTTTTCCTTCAATTTTAGACCTAGTGACAATTGTCTCCAGGGCGAATAGAAGAGAGTGTATCTCTCTAACGGGAACACAGACAACAATAAAAACCTGACAGGTGTTCTAACCACCCTATCCATATCTATTCGCTAGACATCTGGGCGCATCCCGACAATATTGTCGGGATCCGTGCAGAGCCATAACCGGCTCTGTGGCTAAAGCCTGCTGTCGGCTAAATCTGGGTCATAGAAGTGTAGGACTAAGTGCACTCCTGTGACCCACAGAAGAAGTATGGCCAAAAGAGCTTTACCCATACTTCTCCTTTAATGGTTTCACATACCTCTTACCAGTTTTGGACCAGTTTAGGGCATGTGAATAGGATCTCCCTGTCCCAATGCATACCTAGGGCATAGCTGAGACTCTCTATGGGAAAAATTATACATTTGTAAGTTTACTTAATAGCATCATTGGGTTTTGATATTTGGTATGTATGGCAGTTTATATTTTAGATATAAGGCCCTGTTTATATTGAGAATGAGTTTTGAGTAAAATGTATTTATTTTCATGTAGTGTGAGATCAGTGAGTTTTGGTAACTATTGAAGGCATGGCAGAGTTGACGATTCTGATAAGCAAGTTTGTAGCAAGTTTGTAGTTGCTGGAAGGATTCAAGTGTGTCTACACATTATAACTGAGAGAGATACATTATGCCAACTTTTTATACAGGTCTGATTCTTCCAAATTCAACAGTTTGGTAAGGTAATTAGTGTCCCTGATGGGAGTATACTTCTTTATGGGAGTATACTTCTAGTGTTCTATGGTATATCATGAATTATGGGTAGGGTTGTGTAAATATTTAAAGTGCCCCAGCCTCTAAAGTTTAGATGCTCTTCTGTTCATCTATAAGAGGGGATGACAGCAATTATTAGGGATCAGTCAGGAGTGACAAATGATGCCACATAATACAACCAATAGTTAAAAACCGCCAACCTCCACTCCTCTCAGAAAAGATACAGTGTTTCTAACTTGAGTCAAGGAGTTTTTGCATTCCAGATATGTTCAGGGAATAGCACACTTAACTTGTGGAACCATTTCTTCACATCTTCCCACATTAGTCAAGGGCAGTTGGGTCCAACTTTTAGATTTTTCATTAAACTTAGAGAGCAAGGTAGTATACATTTTAAATAATCGTGGGGATCTAAAGAACAAACTGTAATAAAGGAAAGAATCCACAATCTTCGTTTTCTGCACACAGCTGGGTATTAGCTGTTGAAGTTGGTCTAGTTGTATTAAGGTGGATTTATGCCAATTTATTGTTGGGCCTGAAAATCAACCAAAGCTTTGTATTGGGGCCATAGCATTCTCCAGTGAGGTTGTGGTATCCCCAGGAATAGTGAGGCATCATCTGCATATACTAATATTTTATCCTCCCTATTGTCTCTGACATATCCAGTAATCTGTGGATTTTTCCACATAGCTGCTAATGGTTTAATTGCTAAGATGTTAAAGCCTCGTACACACAATCAGAATATTGGATGAATTATTGCCCGTTTTATTTTTTCTATGCTAGTCTCATATCAGTAATCAAGAGTTTACTAAACTCATGAAAATCCCATACAACAGAGTATAACTAGTGTGTTGTCTTGAATTGTAATATATTCTTTAGTTTTCAGACATGCTTAGTCTTGCTTTTCCATTTTTTTTCGAACAAATACTTTATTAATTAAACTAATTTTTTTATGTTTGTCCCTTTGGATAATTTTAGATAAACTGTTGTGATCGGTTCTCAAAAGCTGTATACTAATGATCAAATTATTTTAAGATCGCTTCGAGAGTGGTATTTTTTATCCGATTTTCTGATCGTGTGTACTACGCCTAAAGGAGAAGTACAGCCAAAGCTCGTTACGCTGTATTTCTCCTGTGGGTCACAGGAGTGCAGTTTGTTTTGTGACCCTGCTGAAGCCTGCTGTCGGCTGACATCACAGAGCCAGTTCAGGCTCGGGATAGATCGCAACAATATGGTCGGGATTTGGACTGTCACCCTTCTCAGCCTCTTGCCGCTGAGAGCCTGAGCCCCTCCACAGCTCAGAGGTGTTATTTGTTCAATAAGTGTTGTTGATTGTGTAATAAATCTTTTGAGATTATGTAATATATTTCTGGCACATGCACAGTTATTTTTCTGTAAAATTAACCTCCTGGAATTAGGCCACTTTGTAAAATCAGCTGCATGCCACCTCATGGACTTATCTCTTATAATTTGCAGCTGACAGTTTTACTGAGCACTGTGAGTACACTCCCAGGAGACATGCTGTCTTCTCATACACAGCAGTGATGATTCACAGTGATTCAAGACTGTTTTTTTGTGAATGGGTTTGCATAATACAAAGAATTTGTGAGAAAACAGGAGGAGGGAGGGCTGAGCATAGCAGATAGAGATGTCCTGAACTATTCGCCGGCGAATAGTTCCCGGCGAACATAGCTTGTTCACGTTCGCCGCAGTGGGCAAACATGTGCGATTTTCAGTCCGGCCCCTATTCGTCATCATTGAGCAAACTTTGACCCTGTACCTCACAGTCAGCAGACACATTCCAGCCAATCAGCAGCATACCCTCCCTCCCAGACCCTCCCACCTCCTGGACAGCATCCATTTTAGATTCATTCAGAAGCTGCAGTCTTAGTAGAGGAGGGACAGTGTAGCTGCTGCTGATTTAATAGGGAAATCGATAGCTAGGCCAGTGTATTCAGTGTCCACTCCAGTCCTGAAAGATTCATCTGATCTCTGCTGTAAGAACAGCATCCTGACAGCACCCCAAAAAGCCCTTTTTAGGGCTAGTGCATCAGTCTGCTTTTTTTTTTTCTCTGTAATCTAATTGCAGTTGCCTGCCAGCGTGTGTGTCAGGCTCACAGCGTATACTGTGCCCACTTGCCCAGTGCCACCACTCATATTTGGAGTCACAGTAGATTACATTTAAAAAAACAACAACAATTTTGACTGTAATAGAATAGCAGTCAGTTGCCTGCCAGCATGTGTGTCAGGCTCACAGCGTATACTGTGCCCACTTGCCCAATGCCACCACTCGTATATGGTGTCACAGTAGATTACATAAAAAAATTAAAAAAATTTGACTGTAAGGCTGGGTTCACACTTGTGCGGTGCGTATTTCAGCTCTTTTATCTCTGTAGATAGATAAGGGAAGTGTTCAGCAGATTAGCTCAGTTTTTGCTGTGAATTTGGAGACCTGGGAGAAGTTCCGAGTGAGAGGAGAGTGGGGGAGAAATGTATTGAGCTGAATGAGAGAAATTCCTGAAGAGAACTGAACACATCTGCGAATCAGCTGCGTACCCATAGAAGATAATGGGACTGAATTCGCACCTGAGCCACACCGCAAGGCATACGTTTTTTCGGCAATGTGCAGTGCGAATGCATCGCACATATGTGAACCAGCCTCATTGAAAACAATGTATTTAGAAATGTTCTGCGTATTAAATGCGGTTTAAGCCACACTCAATTCGCATAGGTGTGAACCCAGCCTAATAGAATAGCAGTCAGTTGCCAGCCAGCGTGTGTGTCGGGCTCACAGCGTATACTGTGCCCAGTGCCACCACTCATATCTGGTGTCACAGTAGATTACATTTAAAAAAAACACAACAATTTTGACTGTAATAGAATAGCAGTCAGTTGCCTGCCAGCGTGTGCACGTTATTCCAAACAATTTAGGAATGTTAGGTGATTTATGCCCTTAATGGATTAAAACCCGACTCTGCGTCAACTATGTAATTTTCCATGGAAGTTTTGCCATGGATCCCACTCCGGCATGCCACAGTCGAGGTGTTAGTCCCCTTGAAACAACTTTTCCATCACTATTGTGGCCAGAAAGAGTCCCTGTGGGTTTTAAAATTCACCTGCCTATTGAAGTCTATGGCGGTTCGCCCGATTTGCCGTTCGCGAACATTTGCGGAAATTCGTGTTCGCCGTTCGCGAGATACATGCAACTGTGCAGCTACAGAAGCTGGGACCAGAAGGTCCATTATTGGAGTGCCAAAAGTATAACACTATGCTCCCGTCACTCAGTAAAAACGTTAACTGTAAATGAAAGGGATAAGTCCATGATGTGGGATGCACCTTTTTGGACTTAACCAATAACAATTTGGCACCATTTACAAAGTGGCTGAATTCTTGGAAGGTATAAAATATTGGAAATATATATTTCAGAAAAGTACTAAATGTGTTTTTTTTCTTTTGCCTTTACATACAATTTAAACAAGCTTGTTATGCCCTACACAGGTACAAGGAGAGATGTACAATATCCAGCACCTGCCCTGTGGTGAACTGTGTCGGGATGATATGCTGTATGTATTTGTCACTGTGCAAAGAGACTAATACATACTGTATGAAACTACAATAGCCAGCTCTAATCATTTTCTTGCAAAAACCTTGTGTCTGTGATATCACTGGATGTCACAGTATAATGGCTATAGGTGGGACCATTACGTGAAGAGGTGTGAAGGAGACACCAGAGCAGTCTGAAAAGTTTGCAGTTTTAATTTACTCAGCTAGTAACAGTATCAGTAGTACTATACTCATCGGCTTGCTGAAGGGTGAGATTTTTAAATTACAAAATGATTTGTGTAAAAATTATATATGTTACATCCATTAAAAAAAAATAGATCCTTGAAAAGTGTGCATGTGTCTGTGTGTTTTTTTTTCTCTTTATTAACTAACTTCATGTTGCTTTCAGTAGGCTTTAGAATTTTGAATATTGAAATTTCATACAATTTTTACCTATAATGAAAGACAGAAGTCTTATAAAATTCTGCATCATGTACTGGTAATTGGTAGACAGCATACTTATTCATTTCACATGGAAATCCATAGAAGCTATCCTTATTAGAAACAATGATTTCTCTTTGTATGACTGTCTATGAATGACTGGCTTTGTGCACATTTAAGCAGGACAGTGTATATGAGGAATGTAAACATAGACAGGACATGCTGAATGTACATGTTGGCTTTAAACGTGACATCTGACACCATGTAGAGGTTAAGTCCTAATTGGACAAGGGATGAGCTGAGACCGGTAAAAATATTTTTCTTCATATACTGATGTGTGAGCCACCCTACGGTTCCAGATGGTTGAAATTCCAGCATGAGACTAACGTAAATCATGATTACCACTTGGAAGAGAACCTGTACTTTCTTTACTTAAAATGACATGTTTGTAATGCATAAAAAATGGTTACACCGTGTCGCCCCCCTGGGATGATCCAGTGTTTGCTGCACTGCCATTCTAATCACAGCTTTCTGAGCTGCTTTATCTTTCATTTCATTTCGGTCATAATGTTGACATTAGAGCAATCTGTTATAAGGGCCTGATATCAAAGGGATCTTAATCCTGTATGCTGTAGCCATGTGTTCAGTGACTTCCCTAGCATTAGTTATCTAGCTTGGCAATACAGTCACTGGCAGAATGTATTTTTTTAAGAACAGTTACAGCTGACTCCAGACACATAATAAAAGATTAATTAGTCCAGTTACATAATTTAAAAAAATCAATAGACCCCAGTCACACCTGAGCATTTTGTAGTTCGAAGCTTTAAAATGCTCAACATCAAAAATGTCTTATCTCCCTGATCAGCAACACATTGGGAGTGGAAGAGGAAACTGAACTTCACAGAGTCTGTACTGCTCCACACTGTGCTGATGGTATAGCTGATTGGGGGTAGACAAGCAGAAGCTGGCAACCGGCATGAAGCACTACACATTTGGATGACAAGAGTATAAACAGGATGCCAGGCCTAGGTTAGTATCACACGGTCAGAAGATGAGCCCAAGGTATAAGCAGGATATGGAGTAAAGAAGCAAGCCAGAGGTCAGGTATCAGAAGGATTAAGATCAGGCATAGGCAAAAGGCAAACTGGGTATATCACAGGAACAAGCCTGTAGAAGACTAAATCTCATGGTGGACAGAATTTGCATGACAAACTTCTTACCAAATTAAATTTACGATCATGATAACAATGGCCAGTTCAATTAACCACTTCAGCCCTGGAAGGATTTACCCCCTTAATGACCGGGTCATTGTTTGCTATAGGGCACTGCGTTATTTAAACTGATAATTGCTTGGGCATTTCCAGCCTATCTTGTAGCCTATCAGTCATCTTTTCCATGAGTTCTACATCTTTTATTCTAGCGTACAGATCTTCTTGTGAGGGTGGGTGATACACCTAGTAAGAATATTTTTGGAGTAAGGGGGACCTGTTCCTCCAAAAGGTGGGGCAGCAAGAGCTGTGTCTCCGTCCAAAAAGTTACAATCCTGGGGCAGCTCTAAGGCCCTGTACACACGAGGAGACATGCCTGATGAAATCGGGGTCCGCGGACCGTTTTCATCGGACATGTCTCCAGTGATATTTTGGTCTGATGTGTGTACACACCATTAGACCAAAATCCCCGCGGACAGAGAACGCGGTGACGTAGAAGACACCGACGTGCTCTAACCAGGAAGTTAAATGCTTCCACACATGCGCAGCATCAATTTGACGCATGCGCGGAATTTTGGTCCGCTGGTTAGGCGTACTAACCAGCGGACATGTCCGACGGACAGGTTTCCAGCGTAAAAGTTTCTAAGCATGCTTAGAAACTTTTGTCCGCTGGAAACCTGTCCGCTTGGCCGTACAGACGATCGAACATGTCCGCTGAAACTGGTCTGCGGACCAGTTTCAACGGACATGTCTCCTCGTGTGTACGCGGCCTAAGAGATATGGTAGAGGGTGCCCTTGTCACCTGGCAGCGCCAGCACCTATCTGAGCAGGAGGGGTAGATAGCGTGAAGCTTATATGGTGTCAGGTACCGAAAATAGAGAATTTTATAAGCGTTCTCCTTGTAGAGAGTACAGTAGGAGCTTTTTGCTGCCTGAGGCCAGATTGGCTGCCACGTCGCCTTCAGGATTTCTTCCCCCAGTACCTTTTCCCAGCGAAGCATGTAGGCGTGCTTAGCCTGGTTGGCAATGGAGTAGGAATTAAGCAGCCAGTAGATATCAGATATCAGGCCTCAGCGTGCCGTTCCCTCCATAATTATGCTCTCGAAAGGGGATGGCGCTGAAAACTGGAGATTCGGAGCGAAGGATTGGGCATAGTAACGTATTTGCAGATAATGCCATAAAACACCTGGAGAGGTAAGTCATGTTATTCCCGGAGTTGAGTAAATAATAGAAATTTACGTGATCTAGGGTCCACCAAGTGGCCGAAGTGATAAAGGTTTCATGTCACCCAGGGCGAGGACATCTGGCGAGTGAGACCAGATGGTGAGGTTGTAGAGGAAAGAGGTCAGCAGTGAACTCTCTGAGCTGAGACCATGGGCACGAGAGAGTTTGCGCCAAAGTGGTCTAAGTAAAATCATAGCCCCCAGAAGCCTCTTTGGGTCTGCCTCTGCGTTCGCATTCCAGAGTAAGCTATTTGGGTGCATGGGTGCTAGCCATACCTTTTACATTTCTGTCCATTTGTTATACGACAGTTGGGGGAACCAGGAAGTAATGGCGCGCAATTGAGTCGATTGGTAATATTTCACTAGTTTTTGTAGTTGCACATAAGGAACTGGGATAGGCAGTGTCTGGAATGGCCCTTATCTTTCAATGCATTTCAGTGGGTGGCTGTTGTATGAGACTGAGTTGAAGGACCAGGGAGAGTATTTACATGCATACAGGCTATGCCCAGTCTACATACCCTGTATGGCTGTATGCAGTCCCAAGCACTGTCGGTGAGTGGAGAAAATATAGCGGTATCTGCTCTTTGTTTTAAGGCCTAGTTTACACTTGTGGCTGGAGGAAGGTTAAAACCGTTGCCTGTTAATTGCTCTCTGGAAAGCGGTACACTGCGGATTATTCTTCAGAGTGCAGAGCAAATATAAAACAAATCCTAAATTGGTCCCTTTTTTGCTGCAGATCAGGATGCCCTCCGGCAGAACATCTGCTCTGTTGAGACCGTTCTTCTTTATGTGACCCTAAAATTATTGTTTACTTTGATGTATCAATCATTGCTAAAAGGGGAAGACATTGTGGATACTAGATGTTTTGTGTATATGATAAAAAAAAAACAGCATGAGACAAGAAAAATAAATAAAATCAATCTTGTATTGTCTATCTATAGGGATATGCTGACTGCAGTTAACTCAAGAACAACATTTGATAGTATTTCAGGTTACCCGTTTTTAGATGTGGTGGCTGCATTAAATTATTTTCACATTGTTTTTCAATTATTTTTTTTTACCTGGTAATCTTGCCATTAACTTCTGTCCTAGGTTGACAACCATACTGAGCAGCATTGTAATGCTAGACAAATATTTTTAAACAAACTTGCTTAGATATGCATTGTCACAGGGTGACACTGTGGATGCATTAATATATGTGTGCCAGCATCCCGGTATATTGAAAATGGATACTAATCTAGACTCGAAGAAATGGACTTTTGGCAGCACACGAGTAATAGGTATAAAAATCTATAGATGCTTATAGCCGGGGGTGAGAGTGTGGCGATTGCATCCCCTGAGAGGCAGTTTGACCCCATAGGGCAGGGATCTCAAACTCAAATTACCTGAGGGCCACAAGACAAGTTTTCATATTTCATGGGGGGCCGCATGCAAATTTTCCAACTTCAAAAACAGTACTGGTGTCAGCGAATGCATTATTAACCCCCCAGCACTGGTGTGAGCGGACGCATTGTTAACCCTGACCACTACACTGCACACTGACCACTACACTGCACACTGACCACTCACCATCAGGGTACAGCACATGGCACATCACAATACAGGACATGGCACATCAGGACAGGGCACATGGCACATCAGGGTACATAGGGCACAATCAGAGAACATCAGGGCACACACGAGCACACCAGGGCACACATGAGCACACCAGGGCAAAGCACATCAGGACAGGGCACATGGTACATCAGGGTACAGGACAGGGCACATAAAACAGCACATCAGGGTACCCCATGTACCCTAATGTGCTGGGCTTTGTACCCAGATGTGCTGTTTCATGTGCCCTGTACCCGGATGTGCGTGGCTTTGTACCCTGATGTGCTGTTTTATGTGCCCTGTACCCTGATGTGCCATGTGCTCTGTCCTGATGTGCTGTGCCATGTCCTGTACACTGATGTGCCATGTCCTGATGTGCTGTGCCCCATGTGCCCTGATGTGCTCCATGTTCCCTGATTGTGCCCTGATGTGCTCTCATGTGCCCCATGGCACATCAGGGTACATGGGCCACATCAGGGAACATGGGACACAATCCGAGCACATCAGGGCACATGGGGCACAATCAGGGCACATACGAGCACACCAGGGCACAATCAGGGCACATGGGGGCACATCAGGGCACAATCAGGGAACATGGGGGCACATAAGAGCACAGCACATCAGGGTACAGGGCACAGGGTACCTTGAAGTACAGAGCCCAGCACATCAGGGTACATAGGGCACACTCAGGACACACTCAGGGCACACTCAGGGCACACTCCCCCCTCTCTTCTCGTCCATCTCAGATGATGTCACAAGCAACTGGGGATGGACAAGAAGAGAGGGGGGGCCGCCGGGGAGTAGGAGCACCAGTGTGACATGAGAAGTGAACTTATAACAGACGCTTCCTGCTCTGCTCTGCATCTACACTTCCGCGGCACCCCACGCACTGCCTGCGGGCCATTTAAAACCGGTCCATGGGCCGCAAATGGCCAGCGGGCCGGTACTTTGAGACCCCTGCCATAGGGGCTTCTGGGGGGGGGGGCGAAGTCGCTGCGCCCAACCCGCTGGGGAATTTCCCACGACATGTTTTTAGGGGGACTCATTGCCCCAGGGCTGGTCGAACAGCCTTGTTTGAGGATTGGGAATGTTGTTGGGAATTTCTTTTCCCTTTTTTTTTGGATGCTCACTTGTGTTATTGGGGGAAGGATTTCGAGGTTCTCTCTTCAGGACTTAGAATGTAATGTCTTTGTTACTGATGTTGTCTCATTGCATATGATGTTTATTTGGATGCTTGTTATCTTTTAAAAATCTCTCAATAAAAACTATTGAAATTTAAAAATCTATAGATATTTATTATAGAAATCTATATAAAAATTCACAAATCATAATACAGAATTCATCAGCATAGGGGCCCAGCGAGTACTACAATAACACTTGTTATTGTAGTACTTGCTGGGCCCCTATGCTGATGAATACTGTATTATGATCTGTGATTTTTTATATATATTTCTATAATACATATCTATAGATTGTAATACTTATTACTTGTGTGCCGCCAAAAGTCAATTTCTTCTAGATTAGATTAGTATCCATTTTCAATGCTATGAAAATAAGTTAATGTATTAGGACTACATAACACTTCCCCTATTCTCTATAACCAGGGGAGGTGTTTTGTAGTTAGTAAGGGGGCAGAGAGAAATGGGTGTGAGAGGGAAGGTAACAGAGAGAGAGAGAGAGAGAGAGAGAAAGAGAGAGAGAGAGAGAGAGAGAGTTGGGCTGAGAGAAAGGGGTGAAAGAGAGGGAAGGGGACATAGAGAGAGAGAGGGGGACTGAAAGAGGGGGGACAGAGAGAAATGGGTGTGTGAGAGAGGAAAGGGGACTGAGAGGGGGGGGAAAAGAGAGAGAGAGGGGTGTGAGAGAGGGGGACACAGAAAGGGGGGACTGAAAAAGAGGAGGGCTGAGAGAGAGGGAGGGGGCTGAGAGGAGAGAGAGACTCTAGCTCTGTCCTACTCTGCAGTCCCTGCTCTGCCTCCCTGCCACAGTCTTTGTCTGCAGTTAGTCAGTGTATAATTGTGTCTCTGCTCTGCTCCCTCACAAGCCTCCACCTCCCACCTGTACTCATCTTCTGGGCCCACAATCAGCCTGTGTGTCAGCCAGTCAACCATGTTTATCAACAGTGAGGTCTCCGAACCTCACTGTTGAAGAGGTGGTTTAAGGAGTCCAGGGTCCGGAGGCGCCAGGGATTCTGCGCCTGCTGCGCCCCTCTTCAGCGGTGAAGTTCTTCTCTCCCTCCCGTGCTCTCAAGCCTGTAGTCTTCCGCGTGGAGGCTGCGGAGCCGCCCACTCACTCGTGCAGAGAGTTTCCTGCACCTCGCCGCTGCTTCTTGCTGCGCTCTCTCCACTGCGAACTATCTGTACTATCTTGCGTTCCCAAAGAGATTGCTCTGCATGCCAGCTGTGGCACGCATGCCATAGGTTCCCCATCAGTGACCTAGGTGATTCCACCTAGGTGAGTATGATATTTTTTCGGTAATCCCGCTCTTTTAACAGACCAAAAGGGAGAAAAAAAAGAGAAATATATTGTTAGAGTTTACCGACAGTTTACATTTATAAAAATATCTTTCGTATTTAGAATTGAAACTTAGGTTTTAAAAACAAAATGAAACCTTAATCCTAGTTCTTATTTATTGTCGTACGTCCTTACCACAAGTCATTGATTCAACAGAATGCACCATTTTTATTTATTTTTTATGTAGTCAGCACAGAGCAGAAAAGATCTTTTGCGGAGAGAGCAGACTTGGTTTTCTGAATGTCCAGGTTACAGGAAATATCTGTTTATTTGCAGAGGCTCTCTATTTCCATTTGTAGAACACAGTAGCCCTCTTCATTATCTAACTGAAAATAAATGGAGACATTTGCAATGATATTTTTAGTGCTAGAACAAAACATATGGGGTTGTGCTGTAAGCAGAATGAACAACATGGAAAATCACCAACATTTTTTGAAAGCACACATTCATATTCCAGTAGATCAGTGACTAAAGAGGGTGAGTAAGAGTTTTGCAAGGCAGGGCTTACCTCTTGGGCCCTTCTTACCAATATGGGCCGCAATCCAGACCAGGACAGACTTCCCCTTTCCACCTGCTGAATTCATCTGCACAACAGCAGCACATTAGAGAAGTCATATTGTAAGCTATTGCAGGACAGAGGTTATATTCTCTTGTTCAATATGCTCGGCACCTGGACTTTCACATTCAGTTATCATTCAAATACATTTATCATCCTTCCTTTGGATATATGGAGGGATATCATTAGGCTTTTGGTGGAGTCATTAGGTGATCAGATGAAAATGGGTAATTTTTTCACATACAATTATATACACAAGCCCCAGACAGGGCATTGGGCTGGCTTGTTTTAGTAGGTGATTATATGTCTTATGATAAAAATGTGGGTACAGCATTAGGAATATGAAAATGTTACTATTAATAAGGAAGAGGATCAAAGTAAATAATATATAACCCAAAAATGCAATGATGCATAAATGTTAAAAAAACACTGAATATTTATGTAAATAAGGCACTGTGAATGCTAAACAATAAAATATGTGGCAAAATGTGAATAAATAAATTCAAAGCTGAAAAGGAATGATCCCAATAAGTGCATAAAAAACAGACATATATTATAAATGTATAAATAACAGTTATAAAATGTATGGAGTGAAAAAACATCCAAAAAGGAAAACTCACAGAGCCCCAAACATAAGGTGAGAAGACTGAAGCAAATGTCCCAAATTGTGTGAATTTGTGAAGGGTTAACCAATATATTCTCATAGAAGTGCAGAAATAGAGTGACAAAGAAGATTTGTTAAGAAAGATCCTTCATCCACTTAGTATACACCCAAGTGTGAGTATGTAGTCTCCTTACCGGATCTAAATGACCGCTATAATGGCAGTCTCACCAAGCACAGGGATTTAAGGGTCTCCCAAAAGACCTATGCAGATGTCTGGATGTCAGAAGCGAATAAGTTCCGTATCTCTCAAAAGATATAAACACAAATAGGCTCCATGGTGTAGTATTTAAATAAGAGGGTTTTAATAAGCTAAAACAATTGCACTTACAAGATAGATGATCGTGATGCATGGTGAAATAAAATGTAAATGTTTGTGGCGTCTCCAAAGACTTCCTATGCTTGCTGTTCACTGTGATAACTCTGTGGAGGAAGAAGCGTGATGACGTTAGTTGCACAGGCCACACCCTACGATTATATATCTTATTCATATGAGCTAAAGAGATTAAACTAACCCCCAACTCTAAGTAAACATTTTTTATTTACTTTTGGACAAAGTATGAAAGGGATAGACACTCTATGAAGTTTCCGTTTGCCATCTGTGCCCCCTTTCAAGAGATTTCCCTCCGACATCTAGGAACAGCCATTGCCCTAATCCCCTTCAGTACTGTCACAGGCACGTAAGGTGATCTACCTAATGGACTAGAGAAGAGCAATACATTAATAGCAGAAGTATTTACTATTGAAGTACATGCAAAATGAATTAAAAAAGTTTTGTCTGGAGTTAGGTTATTGCAACCAACCAAGTAAACAGAACTGTGTAGCTTTGAAGAATTGTGTTTGGCATTCTGTATATACAGTGGCAGTAGTGTGAAATAAAAAAAGGTCACATCCTAATACTGATAAAATTGGATAATAAAACAAAGAGTTGCTAAATGTGATAACTGCTCCACTGACCTACAATATTCTATAATACTTGCACAGCCACAAGGCTTTTCTCTAACACTTAAATATATATATTTATCCATAACAGATGGCAGTGAATCAGTGATGTTGGAGCATGCTGTGTCAACAGATCACTATTTAAAGTAAACTTGTCTATACCCAAATGATGCTAACTTTCTTCAGCTTTAGAGCGCGCTCAGCACTACAATGTACTATTAAGTAGCAAATGACGCTTGCACATTCCATCAGTTTTTGCCTTGTGTTCTTGGGCTGGTGGAGCCAACTAATTTCACTTGTCTATTTACATATTCCTATTGACCATTTAGGTCACCCCTCATAAAGATCAGCCCATAAGAGCATGACCTGTTTGGGTACTGATTGCATGCTTAATGTGATGGCTGTCAACTCAGTCGCAACACAGCCTCTTGTCTCTTGGTAACAATCCTCTTTATTTCATGATAGGAAAAGCAACTGATCAGTTGAGATGAGAGCTGTGGATGTGGGTAGTGTGGAGATGAAAACTGAGGATGGCGAAGGTTACAGAGATGAGAGCTTTAAATGGAGGGGGGTAAAGAGATGAGAGCTGTAAATAGGGGGGGGGGGCAACAGTGGTTGAGGGAAGGGGCGCAAATGTAAATACCTTGGGGAAGCGAATGCTGGGTGCAAAGATGAAAGCTTTGAATGGAGGGGGTGCAGAGGTGAGAGCTATGAATAAAAGGGGTTGTGAGAGATATGGATACTGGATAGAGGTGAAAGCTGTGGATTAGGGAATGGCTGTAGGGGTGAGAGTTGAGGATTGAGCCAATGAGTAGTAGTGAGATCTGTGAATGAGGAAACGGGTGCAGAGGTGAGAGTTGTGGATGGAGGAAGGGGGTGCAGAGGTGAGAGTTATGGATGGAGGTAGGGTGCAGATTTGAGAGCTGTGAGATGTGGAAATGCAAGCTGTGTATGGGGAAAGGGGGTGCAAATGTGACAGCTGTGGTTGTGAAAAGGAGAGTGCAGAAGTGAAAGCTGTGGATAATGTGATTGGATAAGGTACAGGGGTGAGAGCTATGAACAACGAGGATGGAGGGTGGGTGCAAAGGTGAGAGCTATGAATTTAGGGGGGAGGGGGGTGGCTCAATGTAAAGGTAACAGCTGTGGATCTGGGGGTGTAGAGGTGAGAGCTGTGGATTAGGGGGATTTGGGTGCAGAGCTGTGAATAAAAAAGGAATGGGTGCAGAGGTGAGAGCTATAAAAGGAAGGGGGGGTGCAGAAGTGAAAGAGCTTGGATGGATGGGGGGGGGGGGGGCGCATTAGAAGTGCAGAAGTAAAATGTGGAGGGGGTTGCAGAGGTGAGCTGTGGACATGGGATTTAGGGGTGAGCTGTGAACATGAGATTCAGGGGTGAGCTGTGAGTGGAAGAGCAGAGAGGGGATCTGTGGATAGGGGAAGTAGGGGGAAGTCACTGAAGTGAGCTGTGGATGGGTGCAACAGAGGTGATCTGTGAACAGGGGTGCAAAGGTAAGTGAAATTTACTGGGGGGACAGCAAAGCTTATATTGTTCAGTGGTCACACCCTACAGAGTGGAGCAGTCAGGATTTTGTAAGATACCTTGTAAATTAAATATTGCTGATCGCCATACTCTGTATGCTGTGCTATATGTTACATATTATTTTTCATTATTTATATAGCGCCAGTGGTTTTCGCAACACTTTACGTACATATGCTCAGGGCTTTTTTTCAGGGGGAACTTGGGGGAACTCAGTTCCACCACCTCTGGCTCAGACCCTTTGGTGCCTGCTTACCACAATCACTTGTAAACAAAGAAGTCTGGTTTCTGTGTTTACAAGTGACAGCTTTGTAACCCCCTGAACACTGCACACTGTATGTAATGCAATTATGGTATTTAATGCCCCTTTAAGACCCTTCTACTGTTTGTGAAATCTGAACGGGTCGTGGTTGAGTTCCCGCACATATTTTCTGAGAAAAAAAGCTCTGCATATGCTACATAAAAATGGCCACTGGACTGTACTTCTGAATGCTGCATTTTATACAGTGGGCTATATGCTACATATTCCTGAGCCCTACACTATATTGGGATGCACATTACATTCACTCTGTACAATATACAATGTATGATGCAGCATACAGGATTATGTAACGTACAGTACATTACATATTTTTATAGGGTTTGGACATTGCTCATGTTTTAATTTGTAGTTTTTGTATAGAGAGTATCAGCACTGTCTAGCACATTTTTTGTCAACCCTGGTTCTTTGCTCTGACTAATTTACTGGAAAGTCCATGGTAACTAAGTGAAACCATATTCAGCGGGATGCACAGTAGAGAGATATTATATAATTAACGACACCTCTGAGCAATGGTCTAGCAATCCACTCTGTATGAAAGAGATAATGAATGTTTCCATGTATGTTTGCTACCACCCTTTCAGTAACCAATAAGAAGAGAACAGGAGGGATATTTTGGCCAACACTTTTTGGCAGGAAAATGCAACACTGAATTAATTGGGAGAGTTTGGGAAAGCATTTTGTAGAGTGTACCTAATCTGCAATATAGCACCTGCCTGGAAAATTTCACAATCAAATGCAGAGGATAGCGATTCTGTGTTACATTGTAGTCCACCTTTAGAAAAACTTCACTTCTCACTATTTCTCAGCTGTAAAAATATCTAGTCACTCAACTCAGTTATGAAGTGTTCTTGTAAATCTAAAGCCAAAACTTGTTATTTTTTTATTTTTGGATCTATCAGATTTTCGGATCTATCAGGTTTTTTTTTCTAAATAATATATCAATGTGCCCTGCTATATTGTACAATCCAAGTGTTCAAAATGTGTGTGCAAAAATGCATATGCAGTGTTCCAAATGCTATTCTATGTAATCAAACAATACTGTGCATCATCAAAAACCAGTAAAAAATGTGCACTATTACACATCAATTGTACCAATATCTATGCCTTATAAATAGTATATTTATTTACCAAAATGTGAAATACAATTTATATTTTTAATTACTTAAGTGCAGTCTATAAAGTGCACTGCCTTGTACACGTGATCGGAATTTCCGATGGAAAAAGTCAGACGGAATTTTCTCATCGGATATTCCGACGAGTTTTTCCATCGGAAATTCCGACGGACTTAGAAAGAGAACATGTTCTTTTTTTTCCGGAAATCCGATTCATCTGTATGGAACTCCAACGGAGAAAAAAAACACGCATGCTCAGAATCAAGTTGACGCATGCTCGGAAGCATTGAACTTCATTTTTCTCGGCTCGTCGTAGTGTTGTATGTCACCACATTTTGGACGGTTGGAATTTGGTGTGACAGTGTGTATGCAAGACAGCTTGAATGGAATCCCGACAGAAAAGAGTTTATCCCGACGGAAACTACGATCGTGTGTATGGGGCATTAGGTGACCGATAATGTGCCAACAATATCCTCATGATTCAGTTGAAGTAGATCATTGTGAATAAGTGCTCTAAACTCCAAAGGGTGTCCTCACTCCCGTGTGCATGTGACCGCACAATGAAGTTTGGTCAGTAACGCTGTTGAACGCTGTGATATAAAGACTTTGCAGATTCCTGAGCTGTTCTGATATTATATCCTCAGTACATATATAAACTGACAAGCTTCATAGTGCTTTAACGTTTAAAAACACATTTATTTAAAAACTTCTCACACATCCAAGGTACTTGTAGCGCACCACACTACAGCCAGCAGATTTTTTTATAATCCAATTTCAACTGTATGTCTATTTGTTTGCCCGTGGCGACGTGTCCAGCAAAACTGCCACTGCCTACACAATCCATTCCCCTCCCCAATGCGTGTCGACACAGGGATCACGTGTCTTCTTCTGCCCATGTCCCTCCATGAGGAGATTCTCCCTCTATAAACATATTAAACTTCTGCTTTAAGAATAATATGAAGCAATATGTCAAAGAAGGCTATAAGAAATACTTTTTCTATAAAGTCGGTAAATGGATGTGATACTAAACATAATACTAAGTATCAAATGACCATACAACCTGAAATGTGCACTCCTATATAATATTGTGTATTTTATTTTTTTACTAGGGCAGCAACTGATCACAATATTGATAACACTACAGCAATATTACGGGAATGGTTAAAGAATGTACAGAAACTGTACCATTTTGTGGAGTGGAGGCCTATGTCAGAACCTCTGTAAGTATTGTTATTGTTCAAAAAATATGAATGATTATAAAGTATTGCAACAATATACTAGACCAAAAGTATGGGAACAGCCCTCCAAGTATTGAGCCCCTCGGCTTATAATCGAGTAACTTTTTTGCGTCTGATCTCCTGGGCTTTGGGGACCCGGTACCGGCCGGCCGTAAACTTGACACACATGTAGCCCCACTCTTTCTCTACAAGTGTGCAAAGTTTGTTGTCTGGGGACCTACGGACGGGGAGCACCGATTTTTCAAATCCGGGCACCCCTTCCATAGACTCCCATGTTTAACGGTAATTTCTCCGGTCATTTTGGGGACCTGGTGGTGGCCGGTCGTAGGACCCGGAACTTGGCACACCTGTAGCCCCATTTCTCCTCTACAAGTGTGCAAAGTTTGTTGTCTGGGGGATCTATGGCTGGGAGCACCGATTTTTCAAAGCTGGGCACCCCTTCCAAAGACTCCTATGTTAAACGTCAGTCTAGTCATGGACACAGTGAGGCATGGGCACAGTGAGGCATGGACACAGTGAGGCATGGACACAGTGAGGCATTAACACAGTGAGGCATGGACACAGTGAGGCATGCACATGGACACAGTGAAGCAAAGTGAGGCACAGTGAGGCATGCAGATGGACACCCTAGGCTTATACTCGAGCCAATAAGTTATCCCATTTTTTTGTGGTAAAATTGGGTGCCTCGGCTTATACTCGATTATATACGGTATGTACTTTTTTTCAATAAATACTTATTTTTTGATATATACCTTCCCACTGTTTCCATGCCTTAAAAGTTGGACCTTGGTTACTTCTCGAAGTAGCATTTTTTTGTGCCCCTACATTAATTATACATTGTGTAGTACAGGCATTTTAGAAAACTGTGTGCTTTCTACCTTGTGACAACGGTTTTGGCATGACTGTGTTCTGTACTCAGTGTCAGGTCCTTAAAGACATAAACAAATTAAGTCCTACAAGGTTCAAACCACTTATCCCTATAAACAGGTGTGAGAGTTATTCCACTATTAAACACCAAAATGAATCAAACTCAAAATGAATAATGCTTAACCCCTACCTATGTATAATGAGTCAAATATATTGTGGGATTCTACTATTGGATCTATAGCCTAAAGTCATATGTGTCCCCACACAAAAGGGATAAAACAGCGAGATAGAGATATATATGAGTGGGAAAGTACTCTCGTTCACATACAAAATCGACCTTAATTGCAAAAAATATAGAATATATATCCAATAGTAGAATCCCACAATATATTCAATTTATTATACATAGGTAGGGGTTGAGATTTATCCATTTTGTGTTTGATTCGTTTTGGTCCATAAAGACATGCTATAATGAGTTTGGTGAGGAGGAACTCCAGTGGCCAGCACAGACCTCTGCTCTTAACCTAAATTAACACCAGATGTAAGCTGGGTCTTATCCAACATCTGTACCTGACTTTACAAATGCTCTTTTGGTTGAATGTGCACACATTCCAATAGACACACTCCAAAATCTTGTGGAACGTCTTTCCAGAAGACTGGAAGCTGTTATAACTACAAAGGAAGCAACTTAATATTAGTGTGAATGGCTTTAGAAAGGAATATCCAACAAGCTTGTATAGGTGTAATAGTCCGTTCCACAAACATTGGCCATATAGTGTACAAAGCCTTATATGAATCTATAAAACCACACCACCATACAGCTTCTTATACTCAGTTGACAAGCTCCTCACTTGTAATGCTCTTGGGTTTAGTATGTACCATGGAATGTACAAAGTGATTCAAGTATTAAGAGCTCCAGAAGCACAAGTTAACCACTTCCGCACGACTATATACGTTGGCACTTTAAAGCGCGATATCTCTGTTATGGCAGCAGCTAGCTGCCATAATACAGATATCCTCCTCTTCAGGCGGCGGTCCGGTTTACGATAATGGTGATCTCTGTGGCCGATTTGCAGCAAGATCACCGTTATCGGAGGTCGGAGAGAACCCCCCTCCCGCTACTCTCCCGTGCCCTCCACCGCTTTCCGAAGCCGTCCGTAGCGGCAGAGAAGCGATCGGGTCCTTCCGTGGCTGGGTATGGGAACGAGTGAGGGGAAGATGACCCCCACCTGTCTCCATACCATAGCAGAGCAGAAGCGACGTCAACATTTTTTTTTTATTAATGCATTTTTGTGTAAATATGAGATCTGATGTCTTTTTGATCCCAGATCTCATATTTAAGAGGACCTGTCATGCTTTTTTCTATTAAAAGGGATATTTAAATTCCTTGTAATAGGAATAAAAGTGACTAATTAAAAAAATAAAAAAATAAAATAAAGTAAAATAAATAAGAAAAATCTTTTTTTTTTTCGACCCTACCCGATGAGCTTGTGCGCAGAAGCGAACGCTTCTAAAATTGCGCCATTCCACGAGCGGTCGCAATTTTAAAGCATGACATGTTGGGTATCAATTTACTCAGCGTAACATTATCTTTCACAATATAAAAAAAATGGACTAACTTTGTTGTTGTCTTATTTTTAAATTCAATAAAGTGTATTTCTTCCCAAAAAAGTGTGCTTGTAAGACTGATGCACAAATACGGTGTGACATAAAGTATTGCAAGGACTGCCATTTTATTCTCTAGGGTGTTAGAATTCTTTTTATAATGTTTGGAGGATCTAAGTAATTTTCTGGCAAAAAAATAAATAAATAGTTTTTAACGTGTAAACAACATATCTGAAAAAGAGGATCAGTTCTTAAGTGGTTAAAAAATATATTGTTTCATCCTCAGTGTCCCGACTCCCCAGGCAAAATACAATCTTGAGTCATAAATTTCCAGTGTACAACTATTTACTGACTCCATAAATTTGTGTGCCTGTAGCAGATATTGAACCCAGATGACATCCTGCTCCCGTGGCTTCTGGGCAATAAACGAATTATACAATGCACGTTTTTTTATGGAATGATCCCTACACAGCAAACAATTTGCCTTTTGTTGCAAGGAGTCCATTTGTAAATTGTGTCAGCATCAATGTGCAGCTAAACATACAGAATTAAAACAACAGGCGAATGTTGTGTCTATAATAAGTTTATAAGTGACCTGCAGGGTAATTTTACTGAAATATACAACCTAAAGTATTTCCCTGCATCTGGGTGTTTTTATTAATGTTGTATCAGATTATACAGTCTGTAATGGCTGGTATTGTCTAGAGTAGTATAATAACCTTTCTGTCACAGACAGGTTTTTGAGGGCAGTATAGGGGAGATTTACTAAAGCTGGCCATACACCATACAATTTTCTTATTTCATTTTACTTAAATTTACCTTTAACTATGTAGTGCAAGGGCCTGCCTGATTGCATACAAATTGAAAGTGTTTAGGTTTGACCTCCTATTACATGGTTTTGGTAAATCTAAAGGAAAGTTGTACAAGAAAATTGTATATCTGGAGCGTGCAAAATCTGATGCAGCTCTGTATAGAAACCAAACAGATTTCAGTTAGTTTTCCTCAGAGCTTAAAGGGATTGTACAGATTTGTTTTTTTTATTTTCTAAATAGGTTCCTTCAAGCTAGTGCATTGTTGGTTCACTTACCTTTTACTTCGATTTCCCTTCTAAATTTTTTTTTCTTTGTCTGAATTTCTCACTTCCTGTTTCTCCTTAGTAAGCTTGCCCCCATCATCTGGCTGGGGGTTAGTCAGCCAGAACAGCTTACTGAGGAGGAACAGGAGGTGACAAATTCAGACAAAGAATAAAACATTTAGAAGGGATATCGAAGGAAAAGGTAAGTGAACCAACAATGCACTAGGTTAAAGGGGTTGTAAAGGATTTTTTCCCCCCCTAAATAGTTTCCTTTACCTTAGTGCAGTCCTCCTTCACTTACCTCATCCTTCCATTTTACTTTTAAATGTTCTTATTTCTTCTGAGAAATGCTCACTTCCTGTTCTTCTGTCTGTAACTCACCACAGTAATGCAAGGCTTTCTTCCTAGTGTGGAGAAAGCCTCTTGAGGGGGCAAGCAGGAGTGTCAGGACGCCCATTAACACACAGCTCCTTTCTCTATCTGCAAAGTAGAGAGCGTCCAGACTTGCCTGCTTGCCCCCTCCCCCCTCAAGAGGCTTTCTCCACACCAGGGAGAAAGCCTCACATTACGGTGTTGAGTTACAGACAGAAGAACAGACAGTGAGGATTTCTCAAAATCGAAGGATGAGGTAAGTGAAGGAGGACTGCACTAAGGTAGAGGAAGCTATTAGGGGGAAAAAAAATCCTTTACAACCCCTTTAAAGGAATCTATGTAGAAAATAAAAAACAAACCTTTACAACCCCTTTAGCCACTTGCTTACTGGGCACATATATACCCCCTACCTGCCCAGACAAAATTTCAGCTTTCGGCATTGTCATGTTTTAACTGACAATTGCGCGGTCGCGGAACATGGCTCTCAAACAAAATTGATGTCTTTTTTTCCCCACAAATAGAGCTTTTTTTTTTTTTTGTGCTATAAATAAAAAAAGAGCGACAATTTTGAGAAAAAACACAATATTTTTTACTTTTTGCTATAATAAATATCCAATTTTTTTTTAAAAAAAACATTTTTTTCCCCTCAGTTTAGGCCGATACGTATTCTTCTACAGATTTTTGGTAAAAAAAAAAAATTGCAAGCGACTGGTTTGCGCAAAAGTTATAGCACCTACAAAATAGGGGACAGGAGGGGGTATATGTGCCCAGTAAGGAAGTGGTTAATCTTTTTTCTCTAACACATATGATGTGTCCAGGAAGTGGTCTGTAGACCTGGGAGCAGCGTCTATGTGTTCTTGCATTTGTGCTGGATGCAAGCTCGCTTGTGCACCCAGCATAGAGAGACCGGGCTATCTGCAACAGCCCCGGGTGTCTTTGAACGATCGGGGCACAGGGGAATTGGATCCTGGTCACATGATCTCTGTAATAGCCTCTGATTGGGTATCACAGTGATCATTCACACTGTAGCCCTTCCCTGTGTTTCTTTTTCACAACACACATTGTATCTTTTCCTCACTAGAGGACATGTTTAAAAAAAATAAAGATTAACTAGTTCAGGGCTTGATCTAGTGTAGGGAGTGTAATACGCTATACGAAAAATTAGCCGAACCAATTTTCGAAAAATGAACATTCGGCTGTAAGAGCAAACGATAGTGCCATCATGTAATGACCGATAAATCGTTCAATGGACATAAATGAAGATATTTTTTGTTACTTGTTTTACATATACCTAATGCAAACTGTTTGGACGAGAAACACACTTTCAATTTATCATTCGTTCCGCAGAAAATTTCCAAACTTGACCTTTTTTTTCGGCTCAAAAACGTCCCGATGATTACAGATTTTGTGCCGATTAAAACGAATGAACTAGCCAAATGACTGAATTTTAGCTGATTTATCATATAGTGTATGGCCAGCATTAGTGTCAGTGTTGGTGCCAGTGATTTGACAGTGTAAGTGTCAGTTAGTGACAGTGTGTCAGTTATTGTTAGTGTCAAGATAGTGTCAGTTAGTGGTGGTGTAACGTTGGATCGTTAGTACAGCGACTCCAACCTGAGCTACCAGTAGTAGATTGTACTAGGGTTAAGTATCAGTGTTTCAGTTTGTGTCAGTGTATTTTAGTAAAGAGAAAAGCGCTCTCCCAAGGTCGGTTACCTTGCAAGCGCGCTCCCGAGTCCTGTGTTTGGCGACCATAGCCGCCGACTACAGGACTAGGCCACGCCCCCGGCCCTTGCATCATTGGAGTTGATTCACAGCAGCGCAAGCCAATGGCTGCGCTGCTATCAATCTATCAAATGAACCAATGAAGAGCCGAGAACAGCTGAGAAGACCGAGCAAAGGAAGAGCGCGTTTGCCAGTGATCATAAGATGTTTTTTTCACTTTGATGCATAGGAATCTCAGGATTAGGAGAATTTATTTTGCAGGGTTTTTGGTCAAGGTAATGAGATAAAAATATAAGGCTAAAATTTTAATTGTAATAACTATTTTGGGCCAGTTTTCCGTTCATAATAAAACAAAATCAAGAGATATCTATTACCATTTACCACAAAATGAAAGTCTAATCTGCCCTTAAAAAAATAAGGCATAATCCACTTGTATACACCAATTAATTGCAATGATACTAACACATGTTAAAGTTGCAAAATTAAAGGTTTGCTTTAAAATGCAACTAGTGTTGTTCTTGAATTTGACTTGATATGCCCTATAAAGTAGAATAAAGCAGAGGTGGGGTGCTACTACCCAATAAGAATTTTCAGAGCGGCCAAGGAAAATAAACAGCATTTTTTGCTTGCACAAGATTGGATGATAAAATCAGCAGAGCCTCCCCTCATTTCAGACCCTCCCCCTCAGATCTACAGTGACTGCACTTCCAAGTGTACTTGTAGTGCATACTGTAGTGATTTTTCCTTTAGTAAATCAACCCCACAGTGTCAGACAGTAAATGTAAACACGTTTCAGCCTTGTAGGCCTTGTTCACTACCCTATAAAAGTAGCCCTCTGCCCAATAGCTGGAAAGACAGAGCAATGAGCCAATCATGTGTGCCACATTCAAATGTGCTAACAAGTAATATGCTAATACTAGGAGCAGGGTAACCTCTTCAGTCTCCTGGTGCTCTCTCACTGTCCAGTCAGCAGGATGGGAATGAGTAGAGAACACCACTGTATTTCTAACAATGTCTACAACTGTAGCTGGCTATTTGCATACCTCCCAACTTTTCTACTTCAGAATGAGGGACAAATGAGCATACCTCGAAGTTGTTGAGCGGAAGGTGGGGTGGGGGTTCGAACAGATCGGAGTTGTTGATCGGGGGGGTTACGTGGGTCAGAGTTGTTGAGTAGGGGGGGTCCATGGATCGGAGTTGTTGAGCGGGGGGGGTTTACCGCGAATCGCGGGGGGTTGCCACAGAATTGCGGGACTCTAGCCCTGATCGCGGGGCCGCGTGATTTACCGCGAATTGCGGGACGGTTGGGAGGTATGTATTTGTACTATTTACTATGTACTATGATAGTACATAGTAATATGTACTATTTGACAGAGTTGTAAGAGTCATCACTCAGAGACTGTATAAGTCAGTGGTGCTTCAGGTGAGCAGAGACCAGGAGAAAAAGCAGAATAAAAAGCCACAAGAGAGATCCTTCTAATGCCTTGTACATACGATCAGGCTTTTGCATGGCCAAATCACATCGGAATTCCATCGGAAAAATATAGAACATGTTCTATATCTAAACTCTGATGGAATTCATTAAGATTTCTGATGAAAAATCTCTGATGGGGCTACACACGATCGGAAAATCCGATGAACTTTTTTATCCATCTGACTTTTTCCATTAGAAATTCCGATCATGCGTACGGGGCATAAGAATAGTGTTCAGTTGTACATCTCAGAACTCAATGAACAAAAATACAAATCCTTTGTTATGCAAAACAGCCCATTTCTATGTATTTTATTTGTGGATTTAGCTATTTCCATGGCGTTCAATTTCAATCAAACATCCAAACAAGCCAGTGGTTACATATAAATCATATATTTATTAACCACTTAAGACCCGGACCAATACGCTGGCAAATGACCCAAGGGGTTTTTGCGATTCGGCACTGCGTCGCTTTAACAGACAATTGCGCGGTCGTGCGACGTGGCTCCCAAACACAATTTGCGTCCTTTTTTTCCCACAAATAGAGCTTTCTTTTGGTGGTATTTGATCACCTCTGCGGTTTTTATTTTTTGCGATATAAACAAAAATAGAGCGACAATTTAAAAAAAAATGCAATATTTTTTACTTTTTGCTATAATAAATATCCCCCAAAAATATATAAAAAAACATTTTTTTTCCTCAGTTTAGGCCGATACGTATTCTTCTACATATTTTTGGTAAAAAAAATCGCAATAAGCGTTTATCGGTTGGTTTTCGCAAAATTTATAGCGTTTACAAAATAAGGGATAGTTTTATTGCATTTTTATTAATTATTTTTTTTTTACTACTAATAGCGGCGATCAGCGATTTTTTTCGTGACTGCGACAATATGGCGGACACTTCGGACAATTTTGACACATTTTTGGGACAATTGTCATTTTCACAGCAAAAAATGCATTTAAATTGCATTGTTTACTGTGGAAATGACAGTTGCAATTTGGGAGTTAACCACAGGTGGCGCTGTAGGGGATGTGTGACCTAATGTGTTGTTTACAACTGTAGGGGGGTGTGGCTGTAGGTGTGACGTCATCGATCGCGTCTCCCTATTACAGGGATGACGCGATCGATGCTGCAGCCACAGAGAAGCACGGGGAAGCCGTGTGTACACACGGCTCTCCCCGTTCTTCCGCTCCAGGGACGGATCGCCGCACTGCAGCGGCGATCGGGTCCGCGAATCCCGCGGTCCCGGTCCTGGAGCTTCGGACCGGGTCGCGGGCGCGCGCCCGCGGGCGCGCGCCCCGCGACCCACGGCTGGGTACTAAAACCAACGTATATATACGTTGATGTGCCCAGCCGTGCCATTCTGCCGACGTAAATGTGCAGTAGGCGGTCCTTAAGTGGTTAATGATTGGTTTCCAGTGCAAAATCCAGACATAGATACTTTGTGGGCATTATTAAATTCTATGTTCAGGCCTGTAAAAATCCTGTAATAAAAATACAATATTCCTGTATATGGTATGTTCAATGATTTCATGGCCAGGTGTTCTCCAAGAACAAGTGCAGCACATGAATGAAAAGTATAAAGTTTAGGAGGATTGATTGGAATTTTGACATGACTGCTAAATACAGCTGCAGTTTGCAAATATACTATTAACACAATAAATTTTTTATTTAATATTGTGAACCTAATAATTATCAGAAAGCCAATCTTTGAATCTCATATTATCTCTTTTTTCTGTAGATCTTATACTGATGAATTTGGACCAAAGCACTGGCCATCTTCCAGATTTATCCATGTGATGAAACTTCGCCAGGCTGCACTGCGCACTGCAAGAGAAAAATGGTCTGATTATATTTTAGTAAGTCAGTTATTGAAAATGTGTCTTTTAAGTTATAAAAATGTATTGGCTCCTTTTGGTTTTGTTTGGAACAGACTTTAAATCAGATTTGGCTGGAAAAGTGTAATATTATACAATTAACCTTTGCTATCATCAGTTACAGTAATGCCTGATTGACCGTTTTCATCGGTCAAAACCGATCGTGTGGGGGCGCCACCGGTTATTTATCCATCGGTAAAAAAAAAAAAAAACACTTGTTTTAAATTTAACCGCATGCTCAGAATCAAGTCGACGCATGCTTGGAAGCATTGAACTTCATTTTTTCAGCACGTCGTTGTGTTTTACGTCACCGTGTTTTGACACGATCGTTTTTTTAACCGATGGTGTGTAGGCACGATAGACTATCAGTCAGCTTCATCGGTTAACCAATAAAAACGGTCCATTAGACCGTTCTCATCAGATGGACCGATCGCGTGTACACGGCATAATACAAACATCGATCAACTCTTAATATAAGATAACTTAAAATATATTTATGAAATGTAAAATAGATTTTTTTAAATTCATTTAATATGTGTTATATTAATTTTCTTGCATACTTTTTTTTTATAGTACGTCGATGTAGACAACTTTCTAACTAATCCTCAAACATTGAATCTTCTGATTGAAGAAAATCAAACCGTTGTGGCCCCTATGATGGAATCTCGGTCATTATACTCCAATTTCTGGTGTGGTATGACACCTCAGGCAAGTATCAAATTATAAGAAAATATGACTGACCACTGCACTTTATGAAACTTTTCAAACATTTCAAAACAAAGCTCTGTTAAGATTTGTTATAACATGTGAAGGTTTTACTGTAAACAAGGTGGTTTCTATGTTACACAGAAGTGGTCTCCAATCTGTGGCCCGGGGGCCAGATGTGGTCCTTTGCCTGCCTGTATCCGGCCCTTGGGACACTTCTTCTTCAGCTGATACCAATGATAGGGCACTATTCCTCCCACTAACACCAATGATAAGGCACTAATCCTTCCACTAATACCAATGATAATGCACTACTCCTTCCACTAATACCAATGATGGGGCACTATTCCTCCCACTGCCACCAATGATAGGGCACTGTTCCTTCCACTAACACCAATGATAAGGCACTACTTCTTCCACTAATACCAATGATGGTGTACTATTCCTCCCACTGCCACCAATGATAGGTCACAATCCCTTCCACTAACACCAATGATAAGGCACTACTCCTTCCACCAATACAAATGATGGGGCACTATTCCTCCCACTGCCACCAATGATGGGACACTACTCCTTCCACTAATACCAATGATGGGGTAGTATTCCTCCCACTGCCACCAATGATGGGGCACTACTCCTTCCACTAATACCAATGATGGGGTAGTATTCCTCCCACTTTCACCAATGATGGGGCTATATTCTGATACTATTCTGATACTGATACCAATGATGGGGTGCTATTCCTTCTACTGACATCATTGATGGAACCTTATTCTTCACACAGAGAGTGGGTTCTCTATTTTTTTCGGCAGTCTTCCTGTCAGGAAAACTGTGATGGAGCATACCCATGGCCGGTTTTCCCGGCCAAATGCTCTCATGGCAGTTTTCCTGCCGAGAAAACCTGTCGTGTGTACAGGGCATTAGAGCTCTATTTGCTTTGAGGACTTCTAAACATGTGGATCACAATTAACATAAATATAAGCGGAGAGAAAGCCATTAGGAGAGTTCTATCACATGGCCTGTCAGTAGGAAGACCCCATTAAATTAGTAAAGTAAAGCTATGTTTGCTTTATATGTCCAATTATGTGCTAGGGAAATTAAAAATAAATGATACAAATACAGGATTGTTGCTTGTATGTGATCGGATGGCTGAAGTGAACACTGATTTACCTTTTATACTTTGTAAAGTGAACATTCACTTAGCTAAGTGAAATATCTCTTTTAGTGATCATCCCCATTTTGTCAAACGTTTTCTAGCTGGTGTACTATAACAAAGTTTGTACTTATTTGTAATTTCAATTTGAAACTCATATTTGCCTGTTCCACTGCATGTAGTGCAAGTACCTCCTAATGTCACTATGGAATAACACAGTTTTCTTTATTACATTTTGGAACTGCCCTCTTCTAGATCAGATATGGAGTGCAGCGGCAACTAAATTTGAGAGTTCCTACAGATATAGGATAACCCTTACCCCTCAAATTTGTCTTTTATATGCCAAGATCCCAGATATTCCAACATCACACATGACATTATTCCATTCCCTATGCAGCTCCATCCAATGGATGATAGCCCTCAATTGGAGATCTAATAGTGTCCTTTGGTAGCAGGTATTGGAGAGAATGGAAGTTCTTAAACTCTCTGAGAGAATATATCATACCTTAAATGACAGCCTACATATTTATGATTCTAAATGGTCTAATTGGAATATACTATAATACTTGCTATCCTCCTCCATACCACCCCTCCCCCCCCCCCTTTACCTTCATTTCTCACACCAATTGAGGTATCACCATATAACAATCCATATAACTTCCGCTATCTTATTGTTCTTCTTTATCTGTTATATAATATTAACTACTCTGGCTGTAAACTTTGTTATTGATTACGTTGTTATTTTATATATGCAACCACTCTTTATTATTACAATAAGTTTATAAACAAGGAATAACACAGTTTTTAGAGACAGAATGGTGGCTTTATTATTTTTTTTGTAAATGATAAACCTATTTTAGTGTATAAGATAAATTGGAAAAGGGGGGGACCATATAATTAGAGACAGCAAGCTGCTTGACACTATGCGTCTAAATACTTATATGGTCCCCCCCTTTTCCAATAATTTCGGGATGCTGGTACATTATAACCATTTTTTTCATTTAAGTACTTGAGGCCATACTCTCCCTTTTTCACTGTATAAGATAAATGTAACTAAAATCTTATTCCTGCTGTAATCTGTTTTAAGGGTTATTATAGAAGGACTCCAGAGTATGCTCTCTTAAGAGAATGGAGGAAAACGGGCTGTTACCCTGTACCAATGATCCATTCAACGATGCTCATTGACCTTCGAAAAGAAGCATCTCGAAATCTTCAGTTTTATCCTCCGCATCCCGACTTTACTTGGTCATTTGATGACATCATTATATTTGCCTTCTCCTGCAGGCAAGCAGGTATGTGTTTGCACAGTAATAGTTTGACACATATAAAAGCCTATTCAATAAGTCAATGGAAAAACAAAGTGCACAGAAATGCCCCATACACACGATCGGAATTTAGAATGGAAAAAGTCAGATGAACTTTGTCCATCGGAAATTCCGACTGTGTGTATGCCCCATCGGATTATTTCCATCGGAAATTTTGAGGAATTCCGTCTGAGTTTAGATAGAGAACATGTTCTCTTTTACTCTGATGGAATTCCGTCGGAATTCCGATGTGATTTTGGTCGGACAAAGGTCCGACCGTGTGTACGGGCTTTAGGTTAACAGGTACACCTATTAAAGAATCATGTCATCAAGCTGATAGGTTCCTGGCCACTACACATTGCACATCCTTGCTGCAGAAGTAGGATAGTAGCATCTTCTGTTACTTCAACCGAGCTTAACAACGGCACTGTACAAAGAATATACAATGATAATAAGAAATAATTGTTTTAGCACAGAGAAATATATAAAATAAGTCACTAGGCAAAAAAAAAAAATTATAAAAAAAAAACTTTAACCGTAGTTTCTTGAGGAGTGGGAGAAGATAACATTTTTGGTTATACTAAACCTTTTTTACAGTTTGATGGCATATCTACAGTAAGTGCCTCACATACTTTAAAGTGGTTCTAAAGGTACAATGTTTTTTACCTTAATGCATTCTATGCATTAAAAGAGAAGTACGACTCCCCCCCCCCTTTTATACCTACCTTTGTGGATGCAGAATGTGGCCGATGCTGCATCTGTCCCCCGGTGTCTCTGCACTGAGAACTGAGGTATTGAACATTGCTGATGGCTCATTTTTTTTCTAGATCTCCAAGAGGAGAGCTGCTGACTGTCAATCAGCAGCTCTCCTCTCTGCTACTCCATGCTCACTGGAATCCTGAACTGTGTAGGGGAGGAGAGTGGCCATCTCAGGCTCTTAGCGGCTCGCTAAGAGGCTGAGACAGGCATCAGTTCAGGCACCTGGCAGATCCAGAAATTATTGTCAAGAAAACTAGCATTGGGACTTTAAATGAGGCGTATGAAAAACATACACCTCCATCCCTGTTGGATACAAAAAAGAGGGGAGTTTTTGAGACTTTAGATGAGATGCAAGCATAGGTGGAGCCTTGGCTTCAGACCACTCTCTGCTGAAAACGGGTCACAGTAGTGCAGTAGTGAGGAGAGAGAGGAGGTGGAAGCGAGCATGCACAAATGCCCCCAGAGCAAGCTCTGGAGGTGGGAGGAGCAAGGAGCTCCAGTGGGGGACCCAAAAAGAGGAGGATTGGGGCTGGTGTGTGCAAAACTATCGCACAGAGCAGGTAAGTATAACATGTTTGCTATTTTTCTTTAAAAATTTGCCTTTAGAATCATTTTAGACCAAATATCATTTAACAAATAACAACTAGGGATGAGCTCCCCGCTTAATATAAACATGATATATAGTTGTAGCTTTTTTTCCCTGTTATTGGTTGTTGACGAAGTAGTGGGTGCCAGCATCCAGCAGTTTATCACCTGATCCTATTCATTTATAGTCTGGGAATCCCCAGTCTTGTAAACAAAAGAGTCGGGGATAGTTTAAAAAAAAAAGGGGGATTTTCCTCATAAGTTATACCAGGTCTTTCGGGTCTGGTGTGGATTTTAAGAAGGGACCCCACGCAAATATAAATAAAAAAATGGGGGTATGCCCCTCCCAGAAATCTACAAATCCACCATGCACCAAATACCCTTACCAGAGCATTCTACTTGGCTAGCCAGGAAAGGGGAATGAAGGGGGTGGAAAATCCGGCCCCCTCTTCCTGAACCAAACCAGACTGGGGACATGCCTTCAGCATGGGGGGTGGGGGAACCTTGTCAGGGGGAAAGCACATAATTCCCATGTTGATAAAGGCCCTTTTTATCCCCCATGTGTGATTTTTTGTGGGGTCCCACATTAACATCTACAGCAGACCCTCATCTAGGACAAGGATCTGGTATAGAAGAATGAAATCCCCAATCACTTGTTTTCAAACAGAAGGAAGTGGCTGGAAGCCCTAATTTTGCCAGCAATTTAACCACTTAATCTCCGGAAGGTTTTTATGACCAGGGTGTTTTATGCTATTCAGCGCTGAGTAAATTTAAATTTTGGGCAAAATGTATTATGCTTCATCTTTGGTATAAAAAAAATAAAAATAATTGGCACTGACATCGCCAGTGACACTAATAAAGTGACTGGCTGGGAAGGTGTTAAGATCAGGGGCAATCAAGGAGTTAACTGTGTGCCTAACAATGTGTAATGTGTGCTGCTTGTACCTTACTATCTGGCTGTTTTTTCTTTCTGCTTTTCAGGAAGAAGAAACAGCTAGAATGCTGTTCACAGTACACAGAGCTGTGTGTTTTTGTAAACAGAACTTTGTGTGTGTGATTGGACACATCCAATCACGGCATGTTTCAGCAGCGGGTACACGTGTAGTGGGGCCCCCACACATTTCACCCTGTTGGTCAGACATCTATTTTGGCACATTTTCCAAAACAATAAACAGTCTCTTGCTTGTTTTTTTTCTTTTATTAGGGGATTAAACTTGGATGGGGAAAAGGACATGAGATGCCCAAATGATAAATACTTCTCAATGAAATCAATGTTGGTTGAGTGTAAATTTGACAGTTGCTTCCTTTGCACATCTGCTCCAGCACACTACTTGAGATCACTTGCTTCACTTTCTGGTAGCAACCGTTTTAGTTGAGAAGAATAGATGTGCTAACTGACACTTGGTGGACTACTGATCCCAGCATGTCCAATGCAAATCTTGCCAGCCCTCCAAAACAACACCACAGTCTCTACCTTTGGCTCCACATCCAATCCTGGCATGTCTCTTTCAGAGCTTCTTGCTGTGCTTCTCTCACCGACCCCGGCATGGATCCCTCTTGAATGACTTTCCTGGCAGTGCTTGCAACTGTCCTCTTCCTGCTCCTGTTCCAGGACACCTCTCAATGATCATTTAGAGCAGCCCTCAAAAAATTCACTCGCCTGCTCGCATTTTGCGAGTGGATTTTGATGGCTGGTGTGTGGGCTGCCTGTGGGTGGGGAAGCACCGCCGGCAGCCTGGGTTTGTCGGACTCGGAGCGATAGTAGGGAAGGAGAAAGAAGAGGAGAGACACTGCCGCCTGGTTGATCAGCGCGCAGGGAACAGCTTTCATTTCAATAGCTGTGTTCCCTGCTGCGCGCCATCATATACAGCCCCCTCCCTTGTCCGTGCACTTTGATAGACAGATTACCCGTCCCAGGATTGAATGGGTGATCTGTCTATCAAAGTGCCTGGACAAGGGGGAGGGGCTGTATATCTCGGCACGTGGCGGGGAACACAGCTATTGAAATGAAAGCTGTTCCCTGCACGCTGATCAACCAGGCGGCAGCGTCTCTCCTCCGGATCCACTCCTCCCTATGGGGAACGTGCGTCCGCTTCCAATAAATAGGAAACAGGCGTTAAGGAAGTGTGGCAGGGCACTTTTTAGATATTGGCTGACCGGCATAGGAGGCACATGAAATAGGAAGTGCAAAGGAGAGAGGGGAACGTCAATGCCCAGTATATCTTGTATCTGAGTTTTAATTTCCTCCCAGAATGGCTTAATTTTCAGGCACTCCCACCATATGTTAAGCAAGGTGTCCCGGAGGCCACATTCCCTCCAGCAGCGATCAGACATGGTGGGGTAGATTCGAGATAGGGCCACTGGCACCCTGTACCAGCATGTCAGTAGCTTGTAGTTAGTTTCCTGCGTTCTAGACTTGATAGTGCTAGAGTGCGTTAGCTGTTGCAGGTGAGTCAGCTGTGCCCCAGAAAATTCCTTTTTCTAGGCCCCATTCACATTCCCTTATAAAGACTGGCTTAGTCTCTAAGGCGGCCGAGCCCAATAGTTGGTACAGTTCTGAAATCATGCAGGGGGTGGGTTCATCCGCAATAAAATAGGAGCTCGAATGTGGTAAGCTGAGAGGTAGTTCTAATGGGTTGGTTTTGCATAGCAAAAAAGTTATTAAGTTGCTTGTGTCGCCAGAAGTCCCGTGGGAAGCTACCATGGCGAGCCCTAAGGGTCTCAAGGGTGAGCAGTCTACCGTTCTCCAGGAATTTACCGCAACAGGCATTAGAGTCATCCGTCCACTTTTAAAAAATTGCTATTTGTTCTCCTCGGGGAAACCAGCAGAAGTCCCCAAGCAGAGCCAGCGGGGACACAGGGAAGCCAGTCAGTATGTGCTGTTGATCCTGTCCCAGACCCGGAGAGCATGGGTCGTTAGGGGAGAGGTAGCATGTGACAGTCCCCTGTGTTCCCTAGCCAGCCACGGGGCATAGGCTAGGTCTCTACCAGTCAGGTATTTTTCTAAGCATACTCAGAGCCTGGATCGGGTATGAAAGCGCCAATTGAGTATCCACTGGAGAATGATAGCCCTGAAGTACCTCCTAATATCCAGTATACCCAAGCCACCAGCACTCTTTGAGTGCTTCAGCACTCTCATAGCTAAGCGGGGTCTCTTTCCACTCTACACAAACTCGATAAATACATTTTGATTTTCATATATTTAGGAAAGACATGAAAGTACATCAGAGTATATGCACAAGATCTTCCCACAGTTCCTCTTTCTATTCTAGACAAAGGCAAGCTCACAGCTACAACCATCATATACGTTTTCATTAGAACAGGGAGGAGATCCAGGCTAAAAGAAGGTGGAGGTGGATCTCACTTGAGAAAGGGATTTTTACTCCGAAACGTTTGTCTGCATGCCACCTAAAGTTTTTTTTTTCTGGTATCAAGCCATGTGTCTTGCTAATTTCTGTCTTTTTAGAAACCCAATCTATCTATATTTAACCCTTTATATACTGATGTTTTGTGTGTGCATTAGCTCACCCTTTGGTTTACTAACTTTACATTGGGTTTATCACTAATGACAGCCCTTATAAATGCCTCATCTTTTCAAACACATCATAAAATGCTTTACAAAACAGGGGATGCTTTTGCCTGCAGTAAATTCCATTATTTATGTTCACAAGCCTTTGGCTGTGCTTCTACTTTGGATGATAGGAGTGCAGTGCGTTTTTTACTCCTGTGGCCCGTTTTTCACTCTCTGCTGATGCCAGAAGTCAGTCCAGACACCGTGTCATTGTGGCAATAAAGTCGGGTTCCGCCAGGTGCCTGGACTGACACCCGGCTCAGGCTCTCAGAGAGCCTGAGACGGCCACACCCGCCCCCTCCAAAGCTCAGCACTTCAATGAGTGAGGAGGGAGGAGAGCAGAGAGCTGTACTGACAGTCTGTAGCTCTCTTCTCAAGGGGACCGAGTGATTGGCAATGTTTAATCGCATGCTTCTCAATGTAGAGGTACCGGGGGACTGATGCTACATTCAATAAGGTATTGAATAAGGTAAGTATGATTTATAAAAAAAATATGACACTAATATCTTAAAATTACACTAAACTCTGGGTTAAAAAAAAAAAAATATATATATATATATATATATATATAAAATTCTATTCAAGCATGTATTTTTTACTCAAAAAGTACCTTCTATTGCTCTCAACCCCCACCAAATCTGCAAATTCCTTACAAGTCCAAGCAAACAGAAGTGTGTGTGTGTGTGGGGGGGGGGGGAATACAGTAAGAAATCAATATATAAAAAGTAGATTACAAGACCATTAAGCAGTGGGCGTGTATGGATTAATTTTGGAGAATAAGAATGTTGTTTAGTGTCACCTAAATGCACATAAGTTCCCATCCATGAGAGAAAATTTAAAATTTTTGCAGAAATGTACTGCCACCTTCTGTATATTTGTAGTCTTTGCATGCTACCACAAGTATATTAATATTAATATTACCATATCACTAATAGTCTGCGTATAGACTGAATGAGATACAATCAATACAAATAAATGAAACAGAAAGTATAGATAAATGCATAGGAAAAACACATGGATTAATCAGGGTTTAGCTACAGACAAAGGAATCCCAATGCAAATATTGCGTTAGAACGTCTTTCTTTCCCTTGATAGAAACTCCTACCATTTATTGAGTTTCTCACTTTACTGCTTTGCAGTGATCTTACAATTTAATAGAGTGGCCCATCTGAAGAGCCATTGGGTTCTCCAGAGGTGTAAAAGGAAGTTACATTGCTGATGGAGGGTTCATTGAGTGTAATATAACAAAATTATGAATTAATTAGTCTGGATATATCCTTATACCAGTAAGGGTCAGGGTGGCAAGCCTACCTAGTTCCAACATTATTTTTTTGAGGGTAGTACAAAAAACTGGGAGGCACTCCTTAAAGTGTTGTGCCATGATGATAGCCTAAGTCCACCCCTTAGCAACACAGATGATCTATCTAAACGTATGATACTCTATTGCACTTTGCCTTGCAGCTTTGCCTTTTTGCACTGCTTTGTTGACTAAACCTAATGAGTTGTAATGTCTTAATGTAATAATGAATACAAATGCGAGAATTTCATTAAGTGTACTCTTGTCTAGCCCCAGACTCCTATGGCAGGATGAAAATGAAAAATTAACTATAAAGTGTACTCTATGATTGTTGTATGACTGGTGTTATGATCTTTACAATAAAAAAAAATACAATTTATCCAGAATGGTGGCCAGTAATGTGTACGCCGTATGAGGGAAATTGTGCAACAGAATTGTTAAAGTCTGCCTGCCAGAATTTGCAAAAGAATAGAGTTGGCTACATTTATTTGAATTTCTATTGGAAAAAAAATACAATGTCAAAATATCCCCCCAAGAGCAGCTAGAGAATCAATGTATTGAAGCACAAACTGGGATAGCTCTTTTCATTACAATTGCAAGACTATATGAGATTTTGGCATTATTTTGTTCTTGTTATTCTCTGTTATTTTTTGTTCTGTGTCACCTAGGTGTAAGATTGTATCCCCTTAGCATGAACATTTACAATGCACGAAATGGCATACATTTATGAGGAACCTAATCATTTGTGGGCAAAAGTTCACATATTTAAAACTGTATACCATTTGATACAGATGCTCTGTCTTTTTTAGGAATTCAGATGTATATATGCAATAAGGAGCATTATGGATATCTCCCTGTACCTCTTAAACCATATCAAACTTTAGAAGATGACATGGAGAACTTTGCTCATGTTCTTACAGAAGCAATGAGTAAGTAAAGAGTCAATAATAGAATATAAGTAAAAATCATTGATTTCTGTCCAGCTCTATGGTAACCTACAGGGGAAAGTTGACCACATGTAAAACTGTTGGCTACAAGAAATTGTATGGTACACATGCAGCTCATTGAAACAACACCTCACTCCTACTGAAAGTGCTAAAAGTAAAATCAATTGTCTCATATATATACCTGCTTACCTTCAGTATGTCATAGAGTAAGGCAAAGAAAATGAGAAAAGAGATGGATTATTGCATATTGGTCTAGACAGATTTGTTTGTACCTCTAGAAACGATTATAATAAATTGGACCATAGTGAGTAACTGGTTTCTGTATTTAGTATGCCTATAGAATTTTAATCAGACAGTCAGGCTATTTAAATGGAGAAAAATAAAATGGAGAAGATCAGAAAGAAAATTTAGACTAGCATGTCAAATGTTAAGGTTACAAGACCATCTCCAAGCAGCTTGATGTTCCTGTGACTACAGTTGCAAATATATTGAGAACTTCCATAGACATGGTTGCAGGAATAACATCGGCCCCTGAGTAAACAGAAGGTGTGAATGTAGTGCAAATGGTAGACAAAGAGACAAGGAAAACTTCCAAAGAGATTCAAGCTAAACTCCAAGGTCTAGACAGTGGGCTCAAAGGAAGAAGAACAAGGAGGATGCTACTGTTGAAAGAAATAAAAAAGCCAGGCTCTGATTAGCCAAAATGTATATTGACAAACAGTGCTTCAGGGAGAAAAACTAGAGCTCTGAGAAAAGTCATACCAGCTCTGTATACAGAAAAATTAAGGCATTCAGAAGATTTTTTTTTAAAATATATTATGAATTATAGAAGAACGTGGTTATATTTTGGGGCTGCCTGATGGCATCTGGCACAAGGTGCCTTAAATCATTGCAGACACGTTGACGTCTCTAGACTATCAAGTAATTCTATAGTGAAACATATTGCCAAGTTTCAGAAAGCTCTGTCTAAGTCACAGGTCATGGATTCTCCAATGAGATAAAATCACCCAGCTAAAAACAGCCAAGGATAGCAAAGAACAAAACATTTGACTATCCTAAAGTGGCTTTAAGCCTATGAGCCGTGATCTTAATCTTATTGAACATCTATGAAATGAGCTGAAACATGTGACCTGGAGAAGGCACACTTGTAAACCTGATATAGCTAGAACAGTTTTCTCAAGACTTGAAGGCCAAAATATCTATCAGCAGATTCAGAAATCTCATCTAGAGCTATAGCAAATGATTATCTCTAAAGGTTGAGTATTCTGTTGAATCAAAAATCAAATACAAAGTCTGATTTTATTTAATGTGCAATAAGCAATAATGAAATCCAATTACCTTGATCAGTTTAAGATTATTTCAGGGAAATTTTTAATTCTGTATGTAGCCATTTTTGCATAATACATCCTTAAAATCAATACACTATACTTCTCACAATCCAAGTCCTTGAGAAGCCAAGTCACGTGGCTGATATCTTATTTCAGTTATTACAACACTCACAGTCCCATTGATATTGGATATTGGATAAGCTACTAATCTCTATATTTACAAATGGCATATTAACAAATATTACATGCAATGATAAGTATGAGAATGTAATGTCAAAATGTTACTTTAAAATGACCACACAACGCAGATCTCAACAGACTGGGTACAGATAAGTATAGTATATGACGAGGAGGGGTGCCCCCACGAGTGTAAGTGCACCAAAAGTGCATTTGCACTTTAATGTTAACACTGTAATGATAAAATATTTGTTCACCAAATAAACTTTTTCATTAACTCAGTAAAAAATATTTTAAACAAAGTATTTCTGTTGAATGAAATTGCAATTCCAAACATTCTATATGAGTATTGAGGCCTTTGGCGTCCAGCCACAGGAACATTTGTCTAACAATACTCAATGATGTATTTGGTAGAATCCATGGAAATCTAATTCCAGGAGGGTATGCATTTATTGTAATTGTATACCAGAGTAGCAATTGTGCAACCATATCTTGCCATTTGACCATGGACTGTGTGATTGCATCCCTACTGGGAATGTTTATTTAACCACAAACATGTTAATTTATTCTTGTCTTGTGTAGTATATAACTTTATTTCTATAATTTTAGGTGCATTATGCTTCTGTATATACAGTAAGTGTATTTGTAGGTCTTTTACATGTAAGCATGAAGAATATAGCCCACTTCCTACTTTCCATTTTCCTCAAGCTGGGAAATGCAGCAACAGCATTGCTGACATATTGTGCAGTCTGCATCAATCATGCAGTTTTTGCAGTGAAATAAATAAATGCTTCTGTGTTGCCTCATACAATGCAATACAATCACCCTATCCTGGGGGTAAGGGACCACTTGGAGAATATTAGGCAGTTAGCAGGGTTTACGGAACATCCCATTTTTGCTAAGGGCGGAAAAATAAGATTTTATAATGCATCTTAATGTATGTGTGACAACAATAATATGTATTCTCACATGCAACATAAAAAGTATGTTTGTTAGGGGGTTTGTGCACCATACAGGTCCATTAAAGTGTAACCTATAATGAATGTGTACTGCTTAATGTACAATTATGTAAACTCATGTCAAGTAAAAGTTCGTCCTGTAAACACACTTGTTAAGGCAGTTCTTGATACTTAAATCAGAAGAATCAGTGATATTTCTTAGTTAACATGTGCCAACTAGTTTTCTGGCATGGTGCTACTGTAATGAAGGTTGACGACTTTTAGGCACACTCAAAGCACAATTAGACCCAGCAGACCACACACAGTTTTTGCTTAGAAGTTATTTGTTAGATTAGCAACAATTATGTAATGCAAGGGTTTTCAGGCCAAAATCACCAAGGTATGTAAACTTTTGATCAGGGTCATTTAGGTAGATTCTTTTGTCATGATTTAAAAATAGTAAACTAACTATGTGTACTATGTGAGTGATAATAAATGGCTTCAGCCAAACACTAACCATGAGTGAAAGAAATGTTTTGTGTTGTCATTCATATTCTCTGAAAAATGTCTAAGAAATCATAAATTCTGCCAGGGTATGTAAACTTATGAGCACAACTGTATATATATATTCATGCTTTCAATATCCACCAATAAATTGAGAAAAGTCCCAATATTTGCATGCACTATTCATTATTTTCAGGTACACACCAACAGTGTCTCTTTTTTAGAAAATATGCCTTTTCAAACAATTCCAACTTTTTCAGTAACCTCTAGCACCACGCATGTGTTGCCCTCACCTCAAACAGTTAACCTAACAATTGTTCAGGTCTATCAGCCAACTTCCCCTTTGGGGTATTTGTATTCACTCCTCCTCTGTTGTTAGTACCTCCATGGATGCAATAAGTGATGAGAATTGCTAAGGACAATATGGAGCATACAGGTTGTTTTTATTTGTTAAGCGGAATAACCAAATCTAAATAACAAGTCCTATGGCTTATATTGCTTTTTAAATGATGAAAGATGCATATTTTTAATCTAATTCTATCTTGCAAACTTGTCCTTATTATATTCTAGTTGATCGCCCACCCCTAGAAACATCACGATACGTCTACGTGCCACCTAAAGTTCCAGACAAGATGGGATTTGATGAGGTTAGTTGTCTGACGCTTTAAGATTAAATACTTTGTCAAGAAAGTTAACTTAATTAAATTAGACCAAAAGTAAGGTAACTGTTTTTTCGCATTTACTATATTCTCTCTCGTAGAGTTGGTATGCAATAAGTATGTTATTAATCACTGTCACAGTCAAGGAATTTGTGGTGTTTAATATATAGTATTGAATAAGGACTGCACTTAGCAGCTTATAAGAACTTAGCACCTAATTCAGTAGAGGCAGAATCTGGCAGCACAGGAATAATTAAAGTGGTCCCAGCGACTTGATTTAGAAGGATCCAGTTCTCATTTTTTTTCTAGGGTATGGGTAACACACACTAGTACGTACCTTACTCTCCGGCCTCGTAGTAAGGTCCTCTCCAGCACTGAAATGTGGATGGACACTCCTACCATGGTCATGTCCCCCTGCAGTTGTTCTGCACTGTACATGATGACATAAAGTGACAAGAAGAGGGAGGTTACATCACAACCCAGAGCTGTAAAAGAAGGAAGATCATAAAAATGTGGACTAAAGTGAGTATTAGTGTGCATTACTCATGTATGAAAGAAAAAGAGCAGTAGGTTGGGGGTGGATAGAGACTATTTTAATAAATTCCTAAATACCCTGAGCTAGGTCTTAATATAATGTTCTAATGTCTCTAGCATGATTCAGATATTTGCATGGAGTACGGGTAATTTTCACATTTGGCTTCATCATGGCTGCACATGGTGACCATATTTCCCTGGTAACCAAAGTTTCATGCACATGAGCTTTACTACTCAGTCCTACATGTCTAAACACAACCTACTGCACTGTGTACTCTACCAGGAAGTGGGATGCAGTTTTTGCCACACTTGTGTCGTATGATGGTCAACTTTCTGTAACATGATACAGAGCACAGGGAAAGCTGAGCTGTGCTTCCTAGTTTGCACAATACAGCTGTTCTACATTGAGTAGTCAGGGAATATGAGCAGCTTTGCATTACCATAAATAAAGTCTTCTAATGTTTAATTTGTGATTGAATGTGTAGCACTACCCCCGGAGGAGCTACTGGTTGTTTTGGGTCTACGCTCTGTGATCATTCCCTTAAAGTTGCTCAAAACCCTCCCTTGACACAGCTGGTAATATAGGAGTTGTGGACCCCAGTAACTTGTGGGGAAGCACAATATCCCATTACACTACAAACAGATTATGCACATTAAAGGGGTACCTTAAATGAAAGGAATCCTGCAGTATGAAAGAAAGGCTGCACACAAAATTCAAGGTAATGAAAGTAATACTTTACTTGAAATGGAAACAAAGGAACATGAGTAAAACAGTGATAAATTATTTGCAGCGCCCTGCAAGATCAGTAACAATAATGATGCATAGGTGTGAGCTAAACTATAATGTCATACAGACCTGTGTGAGCACACAGCAAGGGGAACTCCTTCAATAAAACATACACATTTAAAAACGCCCCCTTACCAAGCCCCCCCAGCCCCCCCCCAATATTAACACTAAAAGATAGTCCTTAAGTATTATAGCTATAGCTAATCGATATGGCCTGGCGTCCCAGGCCTAACCTCAATACAACTTTATGCTAACAGTTTGCGCACTTGTGCGTTGGCATGCGTTTGGCGCGCAAAGACCAATTTATAATCCAAAAGGGAAATAGTAAACTGGTGAAAGTTCCCTGAACAGTCAAACTGCAAAGATGGATATCAGCAATCCGCCCTGCAAGACAGTCAGTACTCTCGGGCAAGTGCTCGCCTCACCCAACCGGTTCAGGCCTTGTCCTTCTGTGGCACTCTGTCTCCGATCTCCAGTCACAATCCTGTTAGCCGGCAGACTCTGGTTCTCAGACAGGTCGCAGGGATACTGAAGGCCCGTCCGATCACTCCGACAGAGGTTCCGTCTCTCCTTCTACAAAGGCGCTCCACCCGGGCGTATGTAGGCCTCAGCTGCAGCCTACTCCCCGTGGAGACACTTCTGACAGTGTCCTCCTGGGTTGAAGAGGCGTTCCCGAGAGAGCGCGCCAAACACGTCCACTCCATTAAATTACCTTCCCCAGCAGGCGGCGCAGAGGGCAAAGCATCTTGGGGTTACCCAGCTGGTCTCTGGGTAATGTAGTTTATTACAGGTCAGGGCAAATGGAGTCTCTTCTCCTCCTGAACTAAATTCCCCAACATTCTCTGCGGTACCACAACAAAATATAAACAACAGGTGGCGCTAACCCATCTGGGCCACAAGAGGGAGCTGAGATCCTATACGATCAGCAATGGTAGTCTTTTATATTACATCGAAAGGGTGATACCCCGATACACATGTGTAATTTAAACATGAGAGTACAAGGTGGTGTCCCAGGCTGCCCCCTGGCTATGGGCATATGATGAACCCTCTCCACAGTAAAAAAGGGAGAAAACTTGGCATTCAGAAGCAGTTGCGCCAGCAGATTTTAAGTGAAGCTAGTAAGGTCTGAGCTCTCTGCTCCCTCTGAAAGACTCAGAATGCTTAAGTTATTTCTGAGATTGCAATTTTCCTGTATCCTCAACCCATGCCTCTAAGTAGCAGACCTTGGTTTTAAGGGTATGGAGATCAACCGTATGATCCCCCTGTCTATCTACCATAGAGGAAACACATTGCTCAACCTCTGTAATGCAGTCCTTAAATTAAGTCCCCCGAAGTCTGATTGAAGGTGGTCAGAGCCGCTTGACAAGTGGAGATGGTCATCATAACTGCAGTGAAATTGGCGAGTCAAGCTTCTTTTCCCTGAGAAGCAGTCTAAGTGATCATGTGTACTGAAACAGCACAGCTGCTAGGAACTTTTACTGATACTTGTGTAACACTGGTTTCTGTGCGGCAGAATGGTGGGACACGCTTCACCCTGGGCATGGCCCCACATCAGAAATCCAGGTACAAAAAAACTTGGTGCTTGTTGTATTAAGCACTCTATCTTACTGGCCAAGCTAGTGTAACTGCCTGTGAGCCCTGTCAGTCATCGAGTTCAGCAGCGGCTCCCACTCAGTTGTAATAGACATGCTGCCTCACTAACTAGAATTGCAAGGCTATCTGTGATCTTTGTCAGTCCTGGGGTTCAGCAGCGACTCCCACTCATCCTTCAGGCCTGGCTCCCAGGGAGGAATAGGAAAAAGACAGAGGGACAAGAGGTAGTACCGTCTCACCACACAGCCGGATGAGGAATCAGGTTCAGTGTGCAAAGCCTCTCTAATGTGCGTTCTCTCGCAATAACATCTTGAGAACGCTCCCCACACCTGTTCTCACATTGAAAAAAGTCTGAGTGAGATAGCTTTGAAATTATTGAATACCAATATGCTAACCCTATCCAATAAATACTGTTTTTTTTTTTTTTTTTACTATAAGTAAATAGGCCTTTTCTCATTGCAAGGACATTTTCACTTTGCAAAGGAATCATGCAAGCAAAAAAATTATTGGATATACTTTGCAAAGTGAATTTTCACCACTTTCACTAAGCTAAGGCAACAATTCCTTGTAAAGTGAACAGCCTTCAGTAAATCAATGATATTTTCACAAGCAATACCCACTAGAACCAGGGGTTATTAATGAGGGGAGAATTGTATACATGACTGCTATGAAGGGATCTTAAAGCCCAACTCCAGGAAATTGAAAAAATCTCCATTGCAGTGAGGCTGCTCCCACTGGGCAACGGTTTGCTTATTTATGTCTTGGTGAGAGTAAAAGCACTTTTACTTACCCAGTTAGACATATTGACCCTGCATCAGTCATTTTGACATAAGCGTGGAGAAGCGGAGGAGCCTTTTCCATGCCCCCTAAACCCAACTGAGCAGCTGACCCCTGTAGTGCGGGGGCTGCCCTACTACATATGGGAACTTTCCCATTTCCTAGACTTGGGCTTCAGGAGGATTAAAAATATGTCAGACCAAACGTGCATTGTTGTTGGTTTCTATACTTTTGGAGCTGACTCTGAAATTAGTCCAGACTTAAGCTAATTGGCTTTGTTGTTGATAGGATTGTTTTACATACCCTCAGACCCATTTTAGAGTGAAGGTTAAATCAGCTCTGCCTGTCAGTTTTTCAAGTGGACTTGATCCGAATTCCTATGTACAGGCAGGTGTTGTTTACTGGATCCAATTAGGTCCAATAAAGAAAAAAAAAAAAAACGGAGGTCCTCTTCTGTTTAGGCAGAGCTGATCAGAGAATAGTCTGGTGTAAACGGACACTGGTTTACCATAGAGCGGAGTGGTCTCTGTCTGTGTACGCTTTGCAAAAACTTAGTGGACAAGATTCAGCTCACAGATCCCCTGCTGATCCAAATGAAGTGTTCAAAGTGTAAATTTAATGTTAGAGGTAGGTTTAGTGATACAGTCAAGTGTTAGGGAGATAAGGTTAGGGTTAAGATTAGGGTTGGGGTTCATGGGGCTAGGTGGTAGTTTAAGGCGTAGGATACAGGTTAGGGAGTAATTTAAAATGTAGGTAATAGTGAAACTCCTATGTAAAAAATAAAAATCTTCAGCTCATTTACGTGCTACTGTCCCTTCCTCCTTCCTGAATCATAAGTGAAAGGATCTGTTTGCTATAATCACAGGATCAATCTTATTGGTGTAATAAGAAAATAATACCTCTTGCACAGAGGAGAAGAGGCTTAATATCTAGCTGTTAAAGGGGTTCCTTGTTGTAAAGTAGTAGAGATGTTGAAGAGTAGACATGTGCATTCGTTTTCGTTAGAATACATTTTCGTCCGAAAATCGTTTTTTTCCGTTATCGTTTTAACAAACGATAACGAAATCGCAAGAAACGAAAACCGAAAGATCCGACATAAAAAATGCTTTATTTTTGTTTTCGTTGTGGTAAAAATTCGATATAGAGAGATTCGACATTATAGGGAAAAGATTTGACATTATAGGGAAACGATTCGACACTATAGAAATAATAGATTCGACATTACAGAGAATAGATTTCGATTTATGAGAAAATAGATTCGACATTATTACTAGTCATACAACATTAGAATTCTTGCAGGCGGAATATTCGAACGGAAATGTACGATTCGACGTAAAGATTAGACGTCCCGTCGAATATTCTTTTGACCATTCGACAGAAACCAAGTATTATTGGATTTTCGGACGAAAGCTATTCCCCAACGAAAAACGAAATAAATCAAAACGATTTTCGGGAGTAACTAAATACATTTATTTTCCAAACGAAAAAATGTAACGAAATATTCCAGTCTGCACATGTCTATTGAAGAGTCTTCTACAAGAATTGGTTGGAGCACATTCAAGCTTCTTCACAAAAGGGTTTAATAGCTCCCTAAGGTGTATTAGAGATTAACATTTTCATTGTAAAGTGTTGTACACAGATTTTTTTCAGGGATGCAGTTATTGGGTCTAAGAAAGCATTTTTGCAATTATATGTACAAATGCAGGAACAAGGAACTGTTGTGTCTACTAGTTAACTTGAATTTTGAAAACACAAGACTTCAAGACCTATGTCGGTTACAGAGGCCTCTTTGAGGTTAACAAGAACACATTGTTAAAATTAATGAGCAGGATTTGTGCCAAAGATTAACAACTCCTGTTCTACTAATTGTCTAGTTGCTGTTTACAGTCTTCAATGATAACCCTCAGGTGTTCCAGGACTAAATTAAGGAATTTATGTGTCTCTTTTCTTTGGATCTAAAGATCACACACACACTTAGTTTTCAACCCCCGCCTTTTCAATGTCTCTAATTACTATTTGCTTCTAAACTGAATACAAAGCACAAATCCAAGCAATTCCAGTAAAACAGTGGCTTTTCCTAAAATAAAAGGAACACTTTTTATGGAGTCTCCATGGCTCTAAAATAATACACACGCAGAATAAATAGGTTTAAAAAATGACCTGTCTTTGGGAATTAATTCTCCTCTGCATATTTGAGCAGGTCTAAATCAGGAATAAAAAAGGCTTGTTTTTTTAATGGTGGGAGGGGGCTCTGTATGAAGTATTGACAAGTAGATGTATTACTATAATCTCAAATAAACTTAAATATATTAATGCAATTCTAAACATTGTTTTAATGTTTTTTAAAGCGGAGATCTGCCTAAAAAAAAAATATATATATTAAAAGCCAGCAGCTACAAATACTACAGCTGTTGACTTTTAATAAATGAACACTTACCTGTCCAGGGTGCCCGCAATGTCGCCAGCCCAAGCCGAGCAATCGCTTGGCTCTTGGCTGCCCCTGCCGCCATCCTCAATGAGGGAATCAGGAAGTGAAGCTTTGCGGCTTCACCTCCCATTTCCCTACTGCGTATGCGCGAGTTGTGCTGCACATCCTAACTGGTCCCTGCTGTCTTCTGGAACCTGTGTGTTTCCCAGAAGACAGCGGGGGGGGGGGGGGGGCGTGACCCCTGCGGGAGTCTATGCCTGGAATTGAGTGCAGATACCTGTATAATACAGGTATTTGCACCCAATTCCAGGCATAGACTGTTCTAGATATACAAGTCTAAGATGTCAAAAAGGCTGGGATGTATACCAGCATGTGTACTGTCATGTAATTATATATATATATATATATATATATATATATATATATATATATACGCATATATATTGTATTTATTTATGATTATTTTTATTTATTTGTGTATTTATTTTACATTTATTTATACATTTTATATCATTATTATTATTCATAGTAGTGTTCACACCCATACGATCGGGGGGTGTCATTAACTTTACATTGACACTGCAGCAGTTCACAGATGTTAGTGTGAACCGCTGGCAGATGACATGCGATATGGGAACCCGCACTGGAATTGCACTGGTTCCCGCATATATGTGAAATGGGACTGAGGACTACTAAAGGACTCCAGCAACAACACACAGCCCTGTAGATTTACATAACAGGTAATCTAGAGCTGACTGAGTATTAACCTCCCTGGTGGTAATCCTGAGTGTGGCTCGGGGTGAAAAGCAGTAACCTCGAGCCACACTCGGGATTGCATCTCAGTATCCTGGGAAAGTTACTTACCTTAACTGGGACGGAGCCCGGCTCCAAATTCAAAAAGTGCAAAAAAACTAAATACACACAGTATACTGTAATCTTACAGATTACACATAATATGGTATAGGGGTGGTGGTGCTGCCTAAGGGTGGTCACTTAAATGCCAATAATCAATGTGTTAATCCCTATAACGCATAATAGGTGAGTATGTGTGAATAAATTGTCGGACACCTCTGTTAGGTGGGCTCATAAAAGGGGCCCCCTTAATAATCTCAGTAGGTGATCCTATTAATAAACTTCAGGGTCCCACAATTGGACTCTGAATCTATATCACTTGATAGTGTATTGAATAACACTGTGATCTCTAGTGGTGGTGTAGTAATATGTGAGTATTTGCCCTTGTGTGGCCAGTGCTTGATGTGATAATGCCTCAGGTCAATTCCAATGAATGATGTGTATAAAAGATCAATATTGTAAAAAATACAAAAAATACAGTCCGTGACAAAGTCCAAATGGTTCAAGTGTGCATCACTGTGAGTGAACCAACTAATGTGCAGAAAACCATAATAAATAAATCCAAATCTCTGTGCTTGATAGAAAGATAGAATTATAAATGAAAATAAAAATAACCATAAACATAAACCGATCATAAACAAAGCTGTCCACTAGGTGCTGTATGTTGTTGGCTATGGTAATGACCAACTATATAATTGCAATTGTGCATCACAATATGATTCTTTGAACTGACTTGTAGAAAAGGAGATGATTATCCTGTGCCTTGATCTTCAATATGTTGACATCCCTGCAAGATCCCCACTCACCAGATTGTTGTCCCCCTATTGGGGGTGTTGCGCCTTACGGTGTTAGGGGAGATCCTCAGCTTGCTTTCCAGCTTCCACCGATGGGTTATATTTCCCAGCAAGATTCAGGAGCCACGTTTACGTCTCACAAACAAAATTACATTACTGTATCAAATCATTTCACCTGCCTTTTGTCCCCAATGCTTTGTCCAGTGCCCTGCATGTAGTTTTATATTATATATAATGTTCTTTCTGCCTGTAAACTTGAGATTGTCCATGGCAATCAAAATGTGTCCCTTTACATCAAAAGCAGTTTTAGACCAGCTAGAAAACAGCAATTGTAAATTAGAATCACTTACAGAATTGAGTGATAGCGATTTGTGGGAAGATTCATCATCAAACACTGAAATTAACGACAGCGACAATTCTGCAACTGAGCAACTTTCAGTGTTTTTGATTTGATTGCATTGATCTATATTGAATAAAATATTAATTAATATTATTATTATTATTATTATTATTATTATTATTTGTTATAATTATTTATAGTTATTTATTATTCTATAATTTATGATTTTGTGTTCCAAACTTTATCATACCCTTGACTCTTGGATGGATTTAAGTGAGTTTATTTCTAAGAATTACAGGCCTACAAATATAAAACGCCAAATTTCCATGCAAAACAATGTACCTGTTTGAGACGCAAACATTTGACATAATCATACCGCCAGGGAGGTTAAAGTGGGAGGTAATCAGGAGTAAAGCACACCTAAAAGAACAAAATATAAAGTGTTGCTTATAAAAGTAAAAAAGAGTCAGGGTGAATTCCCCTCTGCCACTGAAGTGACATGTTTAATGATAGATTATTTTAAGCTTATTAGATATGTGTTCTTTTCAGTGTATGATACTACACTATAAATGCATGCAACAGTTGGCATAAAGCTACGAAACAAGGCCCAGTCTTTGACCAGGATAATAAAGGAAAGATGGTACTTTTTACACACAGTCCTGAAAATGTATTTTCCAAGCCATAGAAGACGACTACTAGAATATTTATATGTCTTACTCATTCACACAGCAATTGTATTAATTCTATGGGCAGGCTTGAGTACAGTGGAGACCTGCTTATCTGTTATCCTACTTTTGGTCATTAGACCTCTGTTGCAATAATTGAGTGTCACTGTACACATAGATATGGCTGCTGTAGCTCATGCCCCGTGCACACAATCAATCCAAAAATCGGACAACATGTCGTGTGTTTTTTTTTGCATGCCACTCGCATATTAAACATAAAGAGCTTTCTTAAAGTGGATGTAAACCCGATTCATGAAATTTGAGTTGAACACATGTATCTGCAGTATTTTGTTATCTCTTTTCAATGAGCCAAGTCTTATAGCTTTCATCTGAATGGTTCCTCTGTTATCAGTCTGAGAACTCCTGACATATCTCAACCTAAAAGAAGGTTGCTAAAATAGATTAGCAGGAAGCAGTTCCTATTACAAAACAGCTCTGAGAGTCTCTGCCTATGGAGAGGGGGTGTGTGCCTTTCCTCCAATCAGCAATGTTAACTATCTTGGCTGTATGCCCAGACATCACACTCTGTGTTAACCAGGAAGAGAAAATCTCCTAACACAATCTGAACTTTCTGAACTGTATATAAATGTGAATACAGCAGATATACATATAAAACCTATGTAGGGAGATTTGGCTAATCTCTGTGTATCATCTGAGGCTGTTCACTTCATTGGATGTATGGGGGGTGGGGGGTGATTTACATCCACTTAGTTATGAAAATTCTCGTATGACACTTACATATATGACTTTTATAAATAAATGAAATACTAAGTGCATATACAACATATGTTTGAAAGCACTAAGCAGAAAATATCTTTTTAACTTATTTATGCCTTACTTCTTATATATAGGTTTTTATGATTAATTTAAAACGTCGCCAAGATCGGCGTGTCCGAATGCTGCGCAGCCTTTATGAGCTACAAATTCAAGCGAAAATATTTGATGCTGTGGATGGCAAGTAAGTATTTATGTTCCAATACATTTTTATGTGTTTTACAATACAAGCGAAGGATGCTGAACAAAAAGGCCATGACGCAACATGCCCATATAGTATAGTAATAAAGAAAATACTACAATACAAGCCACATATATGACAAATCATAAAAAGGCATAGTGATAAAGTCATTATCGAAAAGACATTCCTCAATTTTTCCAACGCTTAAGTAATATGTCTAGTTAATATTTCTAATGCAATGGTTGCATACATGAAAGTGTACAATAGTGTCACATTCTACGTAATTTTGCCTTATGAGTGCAGCTTATCTATATCATAATAACTTTATTCAACTTTGGGAAAAACAATATTATAAGGTCTTAATCACATGGGGTGTAATAAAGCGTATGCCCCAGTGGAGGGCCATGTTTACCTACAAGGGGATTCACAGGTGTTCCGTACATCCCCGTGCAGGGAGTCACATTCATGTAAATTGAGATGCAATGGCTGCATGGACACAGATGCAGCTCCCAATCTGACATCTATGCAGCTGTCCATGTATGGCTAATGAGGGAGGCAATGTGCGTTTGGGGCCATGTACCCACACAAATGTCAGAGTGAGAGCAGCGTCTTTATCCGTGCATCCACTGCATCCCAATTGACACCAGTGCATGGAAACACAGCCCTCCATGGGCAAATACTTTAGTATGCCCCATGTAAATGACACCTAAAGTCACACACATGTAAAGTTATATTTAACTGTATTCTTTTAACCACTTAAGGAGTGCCCACCACATATATACTGCGGCAGGGCTGCCCTATTGCTTGAAACGATGTACACATATGTCGGTCCCTGCACGAGTCACTGTGGGCATGATCCTGCTGCACAGCAGGGAAGCCGTTGCGTGGGTCCGGTGGCCGCAATGTCCGCCGGCCACCGGCAATCGCTCCTCAGAGAGGCAGAATGGGGATCTGTCAGTGTAAACAAAGCAGATCCTTGTTCTGATAGGAGAGTTCAGTGAGATTGTTAGTTCCTAGTGATCAGGAACAGCGATTTTTCTCTACTCCCAGTAAGTCCATTCCCTCTACAGTTAGAGACACCTCCCTAGGACACACTTAACCCCTTGATCGCCTCTAGTGTTAACCCCTTACAAATTGAACAAATCTGTCTGCTGGGGACATATTGGTTTGATCGTGTACACACGATCAAACTAAAATCCCCGCCGGCAGACAGCGCGCTGACGTGGCGGTGACGTTGACGCCGCCACGTCAGCGCACCGGGAAGTAAAACACTTCCGCGCATGCGTTCGACGCATTTGTGCGAGAAGACATGTCTGCTGGTTAGCGTACTAACCAGCAGACATGTCGGGCGGACGGGTTCCCAGCCAACAGATTTGAAGGCATGCTTTCAAATCTGTCGGCTGGCCAAATCTGTCGGCTCGCCCGTACACACGATCGAATCTGTCTGCTGGGATGGTCTGGCAGACCGTTTCCAGCAGACAGATTTGATCGTGTGTACGCGGCCTTACACGTAGAGAGCGTCCTGCCACACAGATGTAGTTCCCAGGAGGGGGCGAGCACGTTAATGACCACCACAGTAAAGTCTCCTTTCACGGTGGTCAGTAAAATCAGACAAGCAGGAAGTGAACAGAACAGAGAAGAAATAGAGCAACTTCTGAGCAAAAACGAACAATGAGGAAGTGAAAAGAGGAATGTTTGGAAGTAAAGGATGCTTATTATGAAAAAAAAATGTTTCCTCTACAACCCCTTTAAAGCTGGATTTCATGCAGTTATTAAAAGCAATAAAATATACTCATTCAAAAGTATAATTTATTTCTAAATGCAACTAGTTTTAGTACCTGAATTTGTTGTGATATCATCCTCTTGTAGTGCGCCGTACTCTGACACAGGGAAAAGGAAGAGAAACAATAGAAGTAAGAGCACATATGCTGACAGGAGGGGAGCACAGTGTGATAACTTCATCGGCAAAGTCTGCAGTTTTAATCTACATCCATCCTTGCCAGTCCATAGGGAAATTCTAACTTAAAGTGGATGTAAACCCAAAAAATTTTACATCCACTTTTATGATGTCACAATGTAGAGTATACGATTTCCTATCATCTCTTGCCACAAAGAATTAATCCAGCTCTGAGCAATCCTCTTTTCTTTTTTCAGTGAGATAAACAGAAAAACAGGAGAACATTTTTGTCCGTTCTTCCCCTTGCTGTGAATGACAGGTTATTTACATATCTCATGCACTAGCCTGGAGCCTGCACTATTTTTTAATTCCCACCCCCATTTATTTTCTGAAGTCATGTGGTTACTTTTCTGGATTTTGACTGGATGTTAGTGATCATAGCAGAATTTAGTGTAAGGAATACACAGGAGAAAATGAATGTTGACAAGGGGAGTGTAGGGGTGCGCGGGTAGTCTACTGACATCATGACTCCACCCATCAAGCTCCAGACAACAGACCCACCCACATAATCTGCAGTTTTTCAGTTCTTATAACAGAGGGGAGACATTTGACAGGTAAGGATACATGCAGGAGGGATGTATATCCTTAGGCCCCATGCACACGAGATGCTGGTAAACGCGTGTTTAGAGGCAGTTTTTTCAACTGCCCCTGAACACATTCAATGTTATCCTATGTGTCCATGCACACAGTCTCGTTTATTGCCGTTTTTAGGCAGTTGCGTTTATCCTCGTTTTTCCAGAAACAAACAAATGGGTTCAGACGCAAAAGTTTTCGCGTTTCAGACGCAAAATGCGACAAAACGCCGCTAAATTTAAAAAGATTTTGTTTATAGGCGTTTTTAAAGGTGACCTATTTTTTTACATTAGAAATCTCAAAAATGATGGCAAATAATGAAAAACCATAAAAACAACAAAAAAAAAACCTGTAATTGCTTGCATTGTGGACATTCCACAACTCGTGGCAGGTGACGTGGCAGGTGACGTGGCCAGGTGATGTGGCCAGTGGACAATCCACAACTTGTGGCAGGTGACATAGCCAGGTGACGTGGCCAGTGGACAATCCACAACTTGTGGCAGGTGATGTGGCCAGTGGACAATCCACAACTTGTGGCAGGTGACATGGCCAGGTGACGTGGCCAGGTCATGTGGCAAGTGGACAATCCACAACTTGCGGCAGGTGACGTGGCCAGGTGACATGGCAGGTGACGTGGCCAGGTGATGTGGCCAGTGGACAATTCACAACTTGTGGCAGTTGGCGTGGCCAGGTGACGTGGCAAGTGGACATTCACAACTTGTGGCAGGTCACATGGCCAGGTAATGTGGCAAGTGGACAATTCACAACTTGTGGCAGGTCACGTGGCCAGGTAATGTGGCAAGTGGACAATCCGCAGCTTGTGGCAGGTGATGTGGCAAGTGACACGCTAAATACATGTATACTGCTGCTCTCTCACTCACTCACTCTCTCACCTCTCACTCGGGTCTCACAAAATGGCTGAAATGGTTAAATAATACTGTTTTTTGAGCTTAGGGAGGGTCTTATGATGTTTCCTAACCAAACGCTTATAAACGCAAACGCAGTAAAACACCGCAAAAATCGCGGCAAAACTGGCATTTTAAACGCCGGTTTTAGCCTTTGAAAACATGTGTTTAGTAGAGTTTGCAAGTGTTACTAAACACAAAACAGTAAAAACAGTCTGTATTTGCAGTAAAGACATTAGGAGGAAACACAAACACAATATTTGTATAATGTTCAGCGCTAAACTATCTTATGAAAAAGATTCAAGTTAAAAATGTAAATGAAAATGCATGCATCTGCATGCTGATACATGAAGGTGCAACCATTTGAATGGTGAGAGGATTGAAAGTTCTGGAAGAGAAACCCCTAAAAATTAATCTCTAAAAAAGGAGAGAGAAGCGCCAAGCCAATCCTTTAAACAGCTTATGAATTTTTTCAGTATATAAGTATAAAACAACACTAAAATCTTGCATGAAAAATGTTGGAGCGCTTGCAGAGTGGTAGAGCGGATGGGAACTTCCACATGCAGTGTCTCAGGAGCACCTGAGGGCCCCCTGAAAGTCTACATTAAGGGATCCACAAACGCTGTGTGTAAGCCACAGCTGGAGCCTTGATAAGCCTCATGGAGATGTCGAACACACAGCTGACATCTCCATGAGGCTTTTCGAGGTTCCAGCTGCAGCTAACATACATCGCTCGTGGATCCCTCAAAAGAGACTTTCCGGCAGCCCTCCTGTGCTCCTGTGACACTGCATGTGGAAGTTCCCACACACTTTTTTCATGCAAGTTTTTAGTGTTGTTTTATACTTATATACTGAAAACAATCCTAAGCTGTTTAAAGGATTGGCTTGGCGCTTCTCTCTCCTCCTTTTGCTTTCCTGTATTTTCAGTAAAAAAATGCTTGTTATACTCACTGTAAAAACCTAGGGCCAGATTCAGGTACATCTGCGCATTATTGGACCGGCGTAGCGCACCGCCTTTACATTAGACTTGCGCAATGTAGCCGCGTAATCACCCTATTCTCGTAGCTTTTGCGCAGAAAATTGCGCATGCGTAACGTTATTTCAGAGGCGTAAGGCGGAGTAATACAAATTGGGAAGGACGTGGGCGTGTTACATTGAAATAAGCCGTGACCCCATGCAAATGAAGGGCCGGCCGGCTCGCGCATGCGCGGTTGAAGCAGACCATGGTCAGCACCTCTGTGCGCATGCTCACAACTCGGGAACGGCGCAATCAGTGAAATTGGAAGTGGACTAGGGCAACGTTGTGAACTACGCAAACAGCATAAATAGACAGACACAAATGCACTTCCTTTGCAAAAGCACATCCCTTTGTATCCCTTCCTATACAGCAAGGTGCTTTTGTTTATTGGCATTTGTTTGTTTGTTTGTGACGTGTCTTTGAGATATTTGGGGACTGTTTTGCAGAGTGATTTTTGTCTTTTATGTGTTTTCTTTGTTGTTATTTTGTTTAAAATTTATTTTTGCTGGGCATTTTTTATTTTTGCTCGTCATTTATTTAATTTTTTTGGTTCTGTTTGTGTATGATTTTGAAATGTGGGGGTGATATTCCTGCGGGAAAAGGGGTGTCACCCTCATTTGTGGTGGAGAAGTGATCCCCAGGTCTGTGTGAATGGTGTATGAATGTACAGTGACATAATTGGAGCCGTGGCATGGCGTTGCTGCTCACAAGTCCTGCATGGTGGGCTTGTACCAATCCAATGTGATGAGGATGTGATGTGTCTGTGCTAGGGACCACGGTGGTGTGCATGCATGCATTCTCATTGTGCCATGATTAATGTGTGTGTTTAACGTGCAAAGATGCATATGTAAGCTGGCATGAGATGGGGTCATGAGATGGGGTCCCAGTGCATATGCAGAGTCACCTTGAAGGGAAAAGACAGGAGGATGTTAGTAGTGCATGTGCCCCTTGTGATGTGTGCATCATTGGGGGGGAGGCAGTCATGCCTGCCACCCATGTCACTCACCAACCAGCCAGCTGTCCCCATACATGTTCTGTTCGAAATCTGTGGGGATGGGGCTAGGATTGTATATGTAGCTGTCATGGGTGTCATGGGTGGTGTCATGTGTTGGGCTGGTGATGTCCTCCTGCAAGGTTGTGGTTAATTCCATGATGGCATGAGGGGTGAATCTGAAGATGCGAGACACCTCAGAATCACTCATGCCATAGATGTCTAGGTGTGTATGATATATCCTCTCCCGTGAAGAGTGAAGAGTGAGGGGCTTGTATCAGATAAGAATATTGTATTAGATTAGATTAAATTGTAAAGTTTAGATAAGCAAATAAAAAAAATAAAAATAAAAAACATCTCCTGTGCCCTCCTTAGTGCCCTCCTAAGTGCCCTCATCCTTCTTTGTTCATCTAAAGTCAGTAGTATAGCTATGCGCGACGATGCCCCTGGCATGTTGGCATACAGATTGTTGTGCAACACGTGTGACTGCTGAGCTCCTCACTAACAGTGTTGCTTTATCTAACATGTAGACTTTTTTTCTCTTTTTAGACCAGCTTTTATATGGTGTAATTTTAGACAGGACATTTTGCTGTTGCGCACACTACGTAGCCTGCGCTGCCCCAACGTTCTTTTGTGGATCCCAGTAAGTCCCTCATTAGCATATTTGACTAGCAAATCAATGGTCTGTCTAGCGCACTTTTGCGCGGACGGATGCGCCAGTCTAACGAAATTACGCTGGACAAAAAAAAGTAGATTTTTTGCGTATCTTGTTCTGGGGATGCCGTGTATCGAAACGCACGCGCACATTTAGACTTATGCCGCGCATCTCCTGTTGCGCAGGCGTAATCGCTCTGTGAATCTGGGCCCTAAGGTTTAAGTCTCTGCATTGTGTAAAAAGGCTGTTAGATCCTCTCTTCTCTTATCCTCCCCCTTCTTCCACTGTTCCCAATCAATTTCCTGATCAGACAGAGCCTTTGGAGTCACTCTGCATATGCTCAGTTTGGTGTGTTTTGCTATAGAGGTTTTTTTGGGGGAGGGTGCATGTGATTAGCACAGGGCCAATCAGCACTGTCCAGACAGAGGGTCAGGGGTCCTGCAGCCTCATAGGACAGTCAGAGTAGAATTAAAACTCCTCCTACAAGCTTTAACCAGACACTGATAAAAGTCACAAGATTGCCATATACTGCTGATGAGAAAAGGTATTTAGCAGTTTATATTTACTAAAATAATTGCATTTCCATGTTCTGTGTACTGTGGGAGACCAGATATAGTGAATGTAGGGTCCTGGGTTTAGTAACACTTTAAAGTTCAAAAAGAGTAAACTCTCATAGATGGCTGTCTGCTCACTATCACACTATCGCAATCTCAGAGATTGCATGCGATCTTTGAGCAATGCAAATTCAGCCATACAGTTGCATGGCTGAACTCGCATTGGATTTGCACTGAAAATAGTGCAGGGACTTATTTTTCCCCCTTACTAATATTGTATCGCATGGCTGTAATCGCGCTGGTTCCCGCATCGCACATATGTGAACCTATGGTAAGGGGGAAACACAGCTTTTTACCTGAAGTGCACCAAATTTGGCACAATTTAATGTGAGTGGCATAACATACTTTAACCCCCTTGGCGGTATCCCCGAGCTAGACTCGGGGTGTTTTTTTTTTGCTGAAATCTGTATCCCCAAGTTACGCTCGGGGTAGCTATGCAGAGCCTGCAGTGCGCGCTGGCTTACCTTGTTCCTGGATCCAGCGATGCATTCACACTGTGTGAGCGAGCGGGTCCTCGCTCGATTCACACAGTGTCCCTGTGTGCCGTTGATCTACGTTCCCTGCGACGTTACGACGCACGGTGGCGGAGAACGTCGCCAAATTCAAAAACATAAACAAACACTATACATACAGTATACTGTAATCTTATAGATTACAGTACTGTATGTAAAAAATACACACCCCCCCCCCCTTGTCCCTAGTGGTCTGTCCTGTGCCCTGCATGTTCTTTTATATAATAAAAAATGTTCTTTCTGCCTGGAAACTGTAGATTGTCCATAGCAACCAAAAGTGTCCCTTTATGTCAAAAATTGTTTTAGATCAGCTAGAAATCAGCGATAATAAATTATAATCACTTGGAGAATTGAGCGATAGCGATTTGTGGGGAAATTCGTCATAAAAAATAAAAAAAAGTTATGACAGCGACAATTCTGCAACTGAGCAAATTTCAGTGATTTTGAGTTGATTACAATATTGAATATTTTTTATTATAATTACATTATTATTTGTTATAATTATTAAGAAGTTATTTATTATATTAAAATTTATGTCTTGTTTGGACAGATTTAAGCAAGTTATTCCTAAGAATTGCAGGCCTACAGTATAAAACGCCAAATTTCCATGCAAAAAATTGTACCGCTTTTGGTATGTAATTCCAGACAGAATTATAGCGCCAGGGAGGTTAATAAAATATTGGTGGGAAAACGTTATAATAGTTTACTTTTTTTGAACCTTGAGTGAGAATTTCCCTATGGGGTGTCATTATTTATTACATGTATTTACTTACAGCCAACAATTTATAGCAGCACTTTACATATTGTACATTCACATCAGCCCCTGCCCCCAAGGAGCTTACAATCTAAGGTCCCTACTTCACTTGCATACATACACATATGTTTACATTATAATATAGCTGAGTTTTTTATGCAGTCATAGAAGTCTGTTATATTGTGTCTGCATAGTTCAAAGTACAATACAGTGTATACAATAGGTTGTTTGTTATTGTTACCTTGGTTATAGTTACTAAACATTGATTTTCCTACCCTCACAGGGCTCTTAACACAAGCCAACTTAAAGCTCTGAATATAGATGTGGTACCAGGATATCATGACCCGTATTCAGGGAGAACACTAACAAGAGGCGAGATTGGATGCTTCCTAAGTCATTATTATATATGGAAAGAGGTAATCCGTCAGTAAATCCTGCTATTTATTTTGTATCCCATCTAAAGATGCCCAAATCTGACTCGCATTATAGGCGGTCACTGTGGATCCAGCAAAATTAAAGACATGGATTGTTCTGCAACCAGCTTAATGATCTCCAACTAAAAAAAATGCTATTGCCTTGTACACACGATCGGAAATTCCGACAACAAAACTGTGGATTTTTTTCCAACAGATGTTCGCTCAAACTTGTCTTGCGCACACACGGTCACACAAATGTTGTTGAAAATTCTGAGCGTCAAGAACGCGGTCGTGTACAACACTACGACAAGCCGAGAAAAATTAAGTTCAATGATTCCAAGCATGCGTCAAATTGATTCCGAGCATGCGTAGGATTTTTATGTGTCGGAATAATTGAGAACCAGCTCTCAAACATTTGTTGTTGGAAATCCCAAGAGCAAATGTCCGATGGAGCCTACGTGTGTACGTGGCATAAGGAGCTGAGTGTAAAAAAGTTGTCCAGAAAGTGACTGTTGCCAATTAGCGGCAGTCGCTTTCTGGGTACTCTGATAGTCGCGGGTGCTGGTTGTCAAAATACAACAATCAACAGTGTGAGTTTTATCCATCTATGCTATTTATCATGGCTAGAGGGTTCTATGTATTTTTCTCTTTCAGCTCAGTATGTACATGTATTGTCATCTTATTGGCACATGTACTGTACATACAGTATAATGGCTGTCATAAGCTCTTTATTGTACACTCTCTCCTTTCCCAGCCCTCTATCAATTCCTAAAGCTTATAATGGTGTGTAAAAATCACATTCAGAAGTCAGATGTCCACAGTTGCGCATTGTGTAGTAAATGATCTTCCCAGACTCCCTGAAATCGGTACTCCTTTCCCAAACAACTGGAATTACTTATTGTTTGGCTATTGGACAATATAAAAAAAAAAAGAAAGGAGTGATGATTTGTATCTAGGTAGACTTCTAAACGAAAAGCCTTTTTTTTTTAGAACTGTTATCTAGGAATTTCTTTGAGCGCTATTAAGGAATAGTAGGTGCAATAAAGAGAAGACAACTGCCTGTATACACAGAACTGTTAAGCCTCGTACACACGGGCCAGAATCTCGTCAGGAAAAAAAACTTTGTTTTTCCTGACAAGATTCTTGGCAAGAATCTCTTGTCGCCCGAGTGTACACACAGTCCTTTCAAAAGAACCGCGGTTCTTTTGAAAGTCAAGAACGTGGTGACGTCATCACGTAGGACGATCATGCGCTCGTCACATTTGATGCCGTCGCCGCCATCTTGCTTCACCCCACCTATGCCGTGGAAGCTACCGCGCATGCGTCAAAGTCATTTCGAGCATGCGCGGGTTTCCACGGCGACAGGTATATATACACACTCCCGGGTTACTCGTCGGGAAACAGGGCGTCAAGAATCTTGAGGAGAAAATAGTGAGCAGGATCTCTATTTTTCTCATCGAGATTCTGGCCAGATTTCAAGACGAGAAACCTGAAATCCGCATACACACGCTCGGTTTTCTCGGCAAGAAAGCTCTGCCAGCAATTTTCTTGCTGGTTCTTGCCGAGAAAACCGAGCGTGTGTACGAGGATTTCAGGTTTCTCGCCTCAACAGGATGGCAAGAAAAGTGGTATGGTTAACTTTAAGTATTCAAGGTGAAACTAAACTGGTTTGAATTCAATTGTATTTTAGTTGTTTTATTTTTTGATGTTTTACACCATTGTAATTGTTTTATAGCTATTTACTATATTTAAATGATCTTTGTTTAGAAAAAAAATAAAAAATGAGGGTATGACAGCGCTCAAATGACCCAGTTCTTGTAGAAGTGAAAGACAATGTTATGTATTATAAAACAATCTTATAAAATGTATGTGGATACATTATTTGCGTTATGACAACAAAAAATAAATAAATAAACTCTCCTAAACTAAAATGGAATCATTCATTTTTGGGCTCTGCTATATTATATAAAACACAAGTGCAAGGTACCCTAAGGCTGCATTCACACTATAACGCCGCGTACGCGGCGTACTTTGCTGCGATTTGTAAACTGTTTTTTTTTTTTTTAACAGAAGATTTTCATTGAGGTCTATGCCAAACGCCAAAAGCCACCTGAAAAAAAGGGTCCGGGACTTGTTTTCAGGCGGCAGGCGTACGGCGTTTTGGCGTTCGGCGTGAGATCTGAACCATCTCATAGACCTCAATGTATTTTTCGCCCCTCCAGCGTCACGAGCGTCGCGCTTTAGACGTATATACGCCTAGGTGTGAATGGAGCCTAATACATGAGAGAAATAGACAGTTTTGGCTACTTTCTAGTGTAGCACCCTTGTCTTAAACAAGGGCGCTACTGGTAAATTTACATTTTCTGGGTTGTAGTTAACCTAGCTGATTTATAATCTTTATGATCATTTGGGTTTCTGGTATAGCTGTGGTTTCTCCCTTCTGTCAATAGGTGGCAATGTTACCTTTGGCATTATTATGATGAGATACAGTGAAGGTGTACTTTTCTCAGCCAATCAGTATGAGTTTCTTGTGAAACCATGCTGGAAAATGGTATAAATATTTAGGAAGATCAAGTGATCAGGGTCCTCCCACACAGACCTTGGTCTGGTGTGGATGTGTGCATAACAGCTGCTGTTTTGGGCCTGCTTATGGACTGGAGGCATGAAGGAAGAAATGGAGAGCTGAGATGAAGTACTAGAGGTTACTCGGCCATGGATCGGGAAATTGTGGAAAGACTGGGAAAGTGCCAAGATGGAATCACCCAGAGAATTCCTGCCCTCCCCTTTGTGAGTTATTTTCGAGTTGCTATAAGAGACAGCTGTTGCTAAAAAAAAAAGTACAGATGGCTGGTTACATCTTAAAGCAGAGTTCCACCCAAAAGTGGAAGGTCCGCTCATTTGTCTCCTCTACCCCATCCGGTGCCACAATTGCCACCTTTTGGGGGAAGAAGGGACAGGTCTGCGCCGCAGCCCATGAGTGTCACTGCGGGGCTCCCTCCTCGTTCCCCTGTCACTGGGCCAGTAGGAGAGAGGAGTGTAGGGTTCCCAGCATGAAGCCGTAAGGCTACACTGCCGCGTTCCCTTAAGCACAATGGTGGCGGCAGCACCCGACAGCTGATGGAAACATCAGCTGCGGTATCAACATTGCTTAACTCTAGGACAGGTAAGTGTCCTATTATTAAAAAACTAACAGATTTTGGGCGGACCTCTGCTTTAAAGGCTCTTTTTCTGTACTGTTGTCAACCTTTTCTATTTTTTGTCTAAGAAGTCTGCTAGTCTGCTGGTTTTATTTGACTTAGGGTGTCCTGTGCCCTACCTCTCTCTCCCTGAATTGTTTGTTATTATGAGCAATAACTCACGCTTGTTCAACATAAAAGTTACTGGTGCCCCTCTTTTCTACCTTGTACACTACCCACCATGCCTAGCAACCTGCACCCTGAGGTGAAATGTCAGCCCTCCTTGTCTCTGGGGGTCACCACCATGCCTCTGGAGGTCAGGGGGGCGCTACACTAGGTTTCATGAAAAATAATTGTAGGAGAAACAGAGAAAACTGTGCTTTTAACTTTTTTCTTTCTATTAAAAACCCATAAACTCATATTTTTACACAAAACAAATGAAACGGATGAAACAAAAAAAAAAAAGTTTTGAGAAAAGATAACCTTTAAGTGATGAGTCTAATCTTAAAAAAATGTTCTTGACTTGATTTTGTATACTTGTTTAGGTAACTGAAAGGGGACTAGAGCAAGCTCTTATAATAGAAGATGATGTCCGGTTTGAGTACCAGTTTAAAAGCAAACTGCTAAAGCTCATGCATGATGTTGCAGTGGCTGAGTTGGATTGGGACCTAATGTAAGTAGATTATTTAGGCTGTTAATAAAGCTAAGTTATATTCTAATTATAATGACATGTACTGTAGGCCTAGTATCTACTACAATGTTATAAAGTCCACTTGTTATAAGAGAAATGTGAGAGCTGCCAGTGGTGGACCTTTTGAAAATGCTAGCTGATTGAAAGTCTGGCTTCAGTACAGACCAAAAACAGGCATACAGCAAATGTCAGAGAAAGGGCAGCATTTCTTATATTTATACCTGTCCCTGGTCCACATATGTTACAGGGCCGCTAGAAAGTATTAAAGCTAAAACAGCAGTATGAAAGAAAGGCACACAAACACTTTCAGAAATACAAGGTAGAGTTTAGAATGACCTTACCAGGAAGAAAATGCCCAAAGAAGAGAGAAAATATTACCTGTCCCACTCCTGGTGCTTTAAATTCTCTCTCTGGGAGAGTCAATTTTCTTGATCCCTACAGTTCTTTCTCCTGCTGACCTCCATATCACTACTGTGTCTTGAAATGACGTGGATGCCACTGGAAGCTTGGATGAAGGTGAACAATGTTCCTAGTTTTTGCTTTTCCTGCAAACTTTTCTGGAATCAGTGGAATCAAGGGCCTGTCTATAAAAGCAGTAGTAAACCGTATCCAAAAAAATGTAAATACTCGGGCCCTGGGCAAATTAAGTCATATGTACGCAGCTAGTAGCTCATTATGACAGACTTGCCTGAAAACAAAGCCCTTCAGCGGCACGCTGTCACTGCTGAAGGCACTTCCATCTCCACCTGGTCTTCTTTCTTAGGTTGTGAGTTTCGGCTATCTGATTGACCGAGCCGGTGGTAGTTGTTTATGCCGTGGCTCTGAAGGGACGTGACGGGACGGCACAGGTAGGTATGCCATTCCTTCAGAGCGCATGTGTCATTAAAGTCACTGCTGCAGGTAAATATCTCCTAAATGTTGCATGTTCAGGAGATATTTACAGCATAGCTCCCAACTGTCCCTGATTTCCAGAGACTGTTCCTGATTTGGAGCAATGTCCACCTGTCCCTGATTCCTCCTCATTTGTCCCTCATTTTGGTCTGATCGATATAGATGTATAAAATGCACTTTTTATCTATCAAATTTTTTTCCAGCGCTAAACCTTTCATATCATTTCTAAATTGCTGCATTTGTAAATTCCATAAGCCAATATATAGGAATAGTAGTGGTAAAAAACTACTTGTGGGTTTAACAAATATTGTTTTTTTGTACAATTCTCCTTTAAGGGGTCGTTGTAAGGGTGTGTGTCCTATGCCTGCATACTTGTCCCTCATTCCCATCTCAAAAATTTGGGAGGTATGTTTACAGTATCTATAGCTAAACATTATTATATGCTTACCTATAGGTAAAAGTCATACATGGGAATTTACTCCCACTTTAAACACAAGCTCTGCATCCTCCATAAAAAGGACTGAATAGAAAAGCTCAGACAGATTAGGTGGTAATTGATTACCACAAATGAAATACAATCACTGAGCAATACAAATGCCTCCTACAGCTAATTTCAGACTTAAAGGGTCACTAAAGGAAAAACAATTTTTTGCTGAAATGACTGTTTACAGGGTATAGAGACATACAAGTTAACTGATTCCTTTTCAAAATGATTAGAAATAAAAAAAAATCAATCATATAATGTGCCTGCAGGTTAGTTTCACTTTTGAACTGGCTTCATGTTTCTGCAAAGTAGAAATAGACACACAGAACAAAAACAAACAAATCCATGGCAGTGTTTTGTTTTTAAAATGAATCTGATTGGTTCTGGGAAGTTTTAGACACCCAGTAATGACAGCTTAAGGCTGCATTCACACCTGAGCGGCAAAACGCCTGTCGCGCGACGCTCGTGCCGCTGGAGGGGAAATTTCCCATTCATGTCTATAGAGATGGTTCACATCTCTGAGACGCCGAACGCCTGTCGCCTGAAAAAAAGTCCCGGACCCTTTTTTTCAAGCGACATTGGCGTTCGCCCATAGACATGAATGGGAAGATTTGTAAAAAAAAAAAAAAAAAAAATAAATAAATCGAAGCGCGGCAAGTAAAGCCGCGTATGCGGCGTTACTTGCCGCTCAGGTGTGAATGCAGCCTTAACCATTGTGAGAAAGCTCCTAGCACTGGGGTTATAAGGAAACAGACAAGCAGGAAGTGTGGAGATCAGAGCAGGATTACAACAACTTTAAAGCAAAAACGAACAATAAGAACATGAAACCAGTACTGCAGTAAGGTAAAGGAAGCTATTTAGCTAAAAAAAAAAAATCCTTTAGTGATCCTTTAAAGGTCTATTAGTGGAGGGCAATAATCTTGAAAGGGATTTCAGTTTAAACTGCCTTAAAATATTCTTGTAGCGATTTATGAGGTGGCAGTGCGACTGGAGAGCAGGTATTTCACACACCTGCTAGTGTTGGCTACCTGCAGTAGCCAGAGAAAAACAATAGCAGTTTCAACAGATGAGCTGGCGGAAGGGTAAGTATAAAGCATCTTCTTTACACTCTGTGTTTACTTAGTTCTGCTGTTATAGTGACAGGGTTACTTTAGGAGGAATGAAAAAAAAAACTTCCACGCTTAGGTTTTTCCAACTAATGCTTTTGTTTTATGTATTGACACAGGAGCACATGTGTCTTTGAGCAAACTTTGTGGGTGATACGTTTTGGCTTAAAAGACATTTTTTTCCCCAGTAAATCAAAATGCAGCCCATTATTCTCAATGTGCTTGTACACACAAGTGTGTAAATATGTGATGCGTATTGATCAGTAAAAAAAACAAAAAATAAAAAAACGTAAATTTGAGTTGCTGGTCAGTATGTTTGTGTGTATCCTGACAAATACGCTCAAATGTGTGCAAATGACATGCTTCCTGTTTGTGTCATACACAGCCCATACTCTTGGTTTTTTTTTCCGCCAGGAATGTCTGATGTTCATACATTAGAACAGTGTGCAAGAGGTCTCACTTGAAATTAGCCCACACATACAATTCTGCAGTAGAACTGATACATTGTAAAGAAGCAAATGCACTAGCAGACATAGAATTACCAAGATATAAACAGATCTGTTACTGTAACATATGTAATGACGCATAAACCAGAACACAGGCACGGTAAGAAGTAAATACAACTGTAATTGTCTTGAGGGAAGTGGAGGAAATATAAATAAACCAAATGCCTCACAAAAAAATTAAACATAATACAAAGAGAGCAATAAATACAGTCTATTGTATTCATAAATCAGACAACAGAGAAAAACACCAAAAAAATTATAAAAAAAATATAAAAGACTATCAAGATTTAAATCAGAATACTCACTAAAGTAGCAGCGTAATAGTTTGATTTTGAATGTGAAAATTTTCAGTTTTTATGTATATACTCATGGACATGCCTGAGCCCTTTTGTTTATTATTATACACTTCAGTTATAGTATATTATTGTGTTTCTCTTGATTGGAATTGCTGCACCTTTTACAGTTTTCCTTTATGTATATTTTTCTTTATTAGGGGCTGCTTAACCAATTTTGGCATTCCTCACATATATGTTTTTGTGTTTTTGCTAGAAAGACCCTAGAGAATAAAATCGTGGCTGTTGCAATTTTTTTTTGTTACATGATATTTGTACAGTCATTTATCAACCCAAATTTCAAACCAAGAAAATGTTTTATTCATTTTAGTGCACACAAACACAATATAATACCAATTTTCCCCCATAAAATATAAAAGATGATGTTGCGTTAAGTGAGTGAGTAGCTTGTATAGCGCAACAAATGCGAACTAAATCGCCTCAAGGCGCTTCCTACCAGTGTCGTCCTGGTCCTTCAGAAGAGATGGTTTTCTTCCAAGCGGATGGTCGTGGGTAGAGCATTCCAGAGTCGAGGTCCTTGGACTGCAAATCTGCGTTCTCCCTTAGATTTGCAGCGGCATTTAGGGATTTGGAGAAGGTTTTGGTTAGTTGACCGGAGCACGCGGTTGGTGATGTAGGGTTTTATTTTTTCACTAAAAGCGGAGTTTCACCCTTAAAATCACTTTTTTTCATTACATCCAGCATACTGGCGTCAGCGCCAGTATGCTGTTTTTTTTTTTTTTAATGCGCGTACTTACTTTATATCAAATCATTGAATTCCAGGCGCACCGCGGAATGTCGCCGCTATAAGGCGTCACGCCTTCCGGAAACAGCCGATTAGCGCTCGGCTTTTCTCGGCGCCTGCGCACAGACCCAGGAGCTGACTGCGCAGGCGCCGTATATAGCCGCGTCACGCCCTCCGAAAAAACCCGAACTAGGACCGGCTATTTTCGGCGCCTGCACAGTCAGCTCCTGGGTCTGTGCGCAGGCGCCGAGTAAAAGCCAAATGCTAATCGGCTGTTTCCGGAAGGCGTGACGCCTTATAGCGGCGACATTCCGCGGTGTGCCTGGAATTCAATGATTTGATATAAAGTAAGTACGCGCATTAAAAAAAAAAAAAACAGCATACTGGCGCTGATGCCAGTATGCTGGATGTAATGAAAAAAAGTGATTATAAGGGTGGAACTCCGCTTTAAGTTTTGGGGAGCGTTTCCTTGTGTACATTTGTGAGTTAGGCAGAGTGTCTTGAAAGTCACCCGGTCCTGTACGGGCAGCCAGTGGAGGGCCCTCAAGATAGGGAAGATTGATTCCCATGGTTTTTTCCCTGTTACCAGTCTGGCTGCCGTATTCTGGACAACTTGTAGACGTGAGATCAGGTATTTCGGTAGTCCTAAGTAGAGGGAGTTTGTGTAGTCGAGTCGTGAGTTGATGATTGTTCCTACCACTACTGCTGTGTCTTCTTCTGGGATGAAGTGGACGAGTCTACGTAGCATGCAGAGCAGATGATGAGCCCCGCTGACGACTGATCCTATTTGTGCATCCATCGTCATGTCTGAGTCAAAGATGACTCCGAGACTTTTGGCTTTGTTGCTTGGCGCAATGGTTTGTCCGAGGATGGTGGGTGGTGTCCATGTGGTCCTAGATTTGGAATTCCGATTTGCGTGAAGGATGAGTAATTCTGTTTTCGATCCGTTGACTTTGAGGGAGCTTTCGGTCATCCAATTGTCGATCAGTGTGAGGCATTTTCCTAGTTCATGATATTGGTCTTTTTTGTTGGTGATTCAAAGGTAAAGCTGTGTGTCGTCGGCATAGGAGTGGTAGCGCAGGTCTTGTTTGCTGATGATTTTAAGGAGTGGGCGGATGTAGATGTTGAAGAGTACAGGTGGAAGGGGTGATCCTTGCGGGACTCCGTATGTAATGGTCCGTGTTTCTGATGTAAAGCCTCCAATTTTCACTGTCTGTGACTCCGGCTACTTCTTTGAGTCACGTGAGCAATGTATTGTGGTCTACCGTGTCGAAGGCTGCGCTGAGGTCCAGCAGCACTAGGAGACAGGATTCTCCGTCATCTGCTGCTTCGAGAGCATCATCCCATATCTTGAGGAGAGCCGTTTCTGTCCCGTGGCCTGGGCGAGTGAAAAGATATATACGTGTGAAGATTTAAAATTTTACATGCCTGTGAAATGGCAAAAAAATACGTAAGGCCCCTTTCACACGGGGCGGATCAGTAATGATCTGCCCGTGAACCTCCGCGTGCTCAGCGGGGATCGCTCCGTTGATCCCCGCTGAGCCGGCGGATGACAGGGCGGTCCCCGCACACTGTGCAGGGACCGCCCTGTGTTTTCTTTGCTCTCCCCTATGGGGGAACGGATGGACCATCTGTCCATGTTCACCCGATCCACCAGACGGATGGAAAAGTAGGTTTTTCCTCCATCACACTTTGGCGGATCGGAGGGGGTCGGATGTCAGCGGGCATGTCACCACTATGTTCATAGAGGAGCACAAAGCACCAGTTCAGGTCCGCATAAAAAACTGGCAGGCGGTCCTGTGTGAAAGAGCCCTTACCTAAAATTATCCATAGTTGGTGCTTAAAAGCTTTTACAGGTTACCAGTTTAGAGTTAAATGTGAGTTCTGGCACTGGAATTCTTGTTCTCACTCTAACGTTCATTGCGACAGCTCATATATGTGGTTCAATCACTGTTTATGTGTGGGAGCTATGTTTGTTTTTGCACTTACGTGTGAATGGGGGCTTAAAGTTTTTTTTATTTTAACTTATTTTTAGAACTTTTTAAAATTGTTTTAATCCAACTTTATTGCTATCACAAGGGATGAGCAACACCTTGTGTTAGCTTTGGGTAGTTACTGGTATTCTTTATGGAGAAATCGGGGGTCTGTTAGATCCCTGATCCCTTATCTACCTTCCATCAACCAGATTTGTTTGATTGGCTGCTTCTCTGGCTGTACCAGCCATTCATACACAGCACTCCTGCACTCCCCTGTGGAATAGAAGGGCCTGGGGATGGCAGTAGGAGAAGGGCCCCCTTCCAAGTCTAGTAAAAGTGATTAGGTTGCTGTAGAGCCATTCAGATCACGTTTACATGAAAGTTGCTTGCTCCCGAGGCCATGTATATATGACCGAAGGAATGAGAAGCAGTTAAGGAAGGAAGGGAAAAGAAAGAAAAGACCAAAATATTTAAAGTAATTCGAGATTGAACTACCCTGACAATGAAATCCGTGTGCAAAACAAAAAAAGCGGGACAAACAAGACAACAAGCAGATTTATCAGGTTGTAGGATCAAGAAAATAAAACACTTATGCCGCTTACACACAATCACTTTTTGTGATGTAAAAAAACGTTGTTTTTATCTCACGATTGCCTACACACCATTGTTTTCTGAAAATGCTCTTGCAAAGCACGGTTACGTACACCACGTTCGATGGCACTCTGTTCCTTTCAAGCTCGCGTCATGACTTGCTTCTGAGCATGTGCGGGTTTAAAAACGTTGTTTTAAACGTCATTTTAGTCCACACACGATCATTTTTTGTGAAACAAAAAACGACATTCTGAAAAACGACATAAAAAATTGAAGCATGTTCAAATTTTTTTTTTTTTTACGTTTTTCAGAAGACATAAAACGACGTTTTGCCCACACACGATCATTTCAAATGACGTTTTTTAAAACGTTGTTTTATTTCATCACAAAAAAACGACCGTGTGTACGCGGCATTAGCCTTTTTGACTCTTTCTTCCTTTTGGTCCTTTCAGAAATGCAGCTCTGTTGTACTACTTTAAAGGGGTTGTAAAGGAAAAAAAAATCCCTAAATAGCTTCCTTTACCTTTACCTGATCCTTCTATTTTGCTTTTAAATGTCCTTATTTCTTCTGAGAAATGCTCACTTCCTGTTCTTCTGTCTGTAGCTATACACCGTAATGCAAGGCTTTCTCCCTGGTGTGGAGAAAGCCTCTTGAGGGGGGAAGGGGCAAGCAGGCAAGTCAGGACACTCTCTACTTTTCAGATAGGGAAAGGAGCTGTGTGTTAGTGGGTGTCCTGACACTCCTGCTTGCCCCCTCCCCCCTCAATAGGCTTTCTCCACACCAGGGAGAAAGCCTTGCATTACGGTGTGTAGTTACAGACAGAAGATCAGGAAGTGAGCATTTCTCAGAAGAAATAAGGACATTTAAAAGCAAAATCGAAGGATTAGGTAAGTGAAGGAGGACTGCACTAAGGTAAAGTAAGCTATTTAGGGAAAAAATGTTTTCCTTTAAACCCCTTTAATGAACAAAAATAATCTATGAATGGAGAAGTCAGACCTTTTATTCTTCTCCCGTCCTCCGTTCAAAGATTGTTTTTCACTCATAGAAGCAATAGTACAGGTGACCGTTTCCGTTAGTACAATAGTACAGGTGCCTGTCCCAGTTCCCTCAAGTTTATTAACTCCCATCGCACCAGGAAATTACAGTGGGGGAGCTGGGAAGGATCAGAGAAGGAGGATTTCAACGTAGCCAGGAGACATCAGCATGAGTGACACATCACATTGATAATAAGTAATGTCCCGTGTGTTTTTTTTATTTAAGGCTTTAAGGGCTTTAAGGAATCACTAAGACCTGATTTTCTTGGTAGAACAGAAGGACTGGATTCAATAAACATGCCTAGTATAGTTAAAATTTAATTTCATCAGACAGGAAAGACAGTATCTAAGGTATATGTATATGGATCCATGCAAGAGATTATTCCAGATGCCATATTAGTAGTAATTTTAGTAATTATTTTAATGTATATTTGTTTTTGATATTTACAGCTACATTGGCAGGAAAAGAATGCAAGTGCAACGCCCTGAGAAAGCTGTTCCCAATGTAATGAATTTAGTTGAAGCTGATTATTCATACTGGACACTGGCATATGCCATCTCCCAGCAAGGAGCTCGGAAACTTATTGCTGCAGAACCGTTGAACAAAATGCTGCCGGTGGACGAGTTTCTTCCAGTGATGTATAACAAGCATCCAGTGTAAGTAAAAGCATTATATATGGTGGACCAAAGCTCTCACAAACATAATAATAAAATAAACAAAAAAAACATGAGTGATGTTTAAAGGGCATAAAGAATGCTAAAATGCTTTGTTTTGGAATGCTTGCAATTTACCCTCTGGCACTAATCACATGAGCAGTGCTCTATCCTGGAGGGCTGAAGAACTGAAAGCATTCCAAGTGGAAACTGACTTTTTTTCAGCACTACTATTTTGTACAATCAATTGCTTAAGGTGATTTTCTTTTTACGTAAAATCAGGTTCTATAAATATGACCATAAAACACCCTTGAGCCCAGGTTCACACTGGGCTGCGGGAGTGAATAAGTGGGAGTTTGGCTGAACTCGCACAATTTCACTCCCGCTGGCAGTCCCGATTTCGGCCACGATTACAGAGACATCTGTGCAGGTTTCTGCACAGATGTCAATGTAAATCGCAGGCTGAAATTGTATAAAGTGGTACAGAAACTACTTTTTCAAATCGTTGCAGCGCCGCAGATGTGGCGTCGCACCGATTAGGCAGTGTCATTGCCGTAAATTTCCGGCAAATGCCACCGATTTGACGTGCGATTTGATATGTCAAATCACATGTGAAATCGCACCAGTGTGAACCAGGGCTTACACAAGTTTGTGTTTGTTAAAAAATTATTTGTTATAGTATATATAAATATAATCTCCTTCACACAAGGAATCAGAATAAGAGTGGAACAGCATTCTGTAGGAGCTATAGCCAGGGCCGCCATCAGGAATTATGGGGCCCCTTACACAGCTTCAGGCATGGGCCCCCTGGAGAACCGGGGGGGGTTCTGCCGCCTGAAATTGAGAAGCGGGGGGGGCTGCTGCAAATTGAGAAGCGAGGGGGGGGGGGTCTTTACAAAAAAAGAAGAAATAAAGAAAAATATATAAAAAAGGGGGTAGCCCTCTGGGCCCTTTAATAAAAAGAAAAAAAAAAAAGAGAAAAAATAAATATAAATATATATATATATATATATATATATATATATATATTTTAATAAAAATTGTTTTATAAAAAGAAATTACAAAAAAAGGGGGGTTTCCATCCGGGCCCTCTGGGCCCTTTAATAAAAAATAAATACAAAAATATATATATAAAAAAGAAAAACATTTATAAAAAAAAACAAGGGGGGGGGGTGCCAAAATAAATTAAAAACATATAAACAAAAATAAAAAAAATAATAAACATTTATTAAAAAAAGGGGGGTTTGACACATGGGGCCTGGGGACCTCTGAGCCCTTTAATAAAAATATATCTATATAAAAAAAGAAAGAAAAAGAAAAAAAAATACATATTTTTTAAAATTTTATACAAAAAAGGAGGGTTGTCATTCGGGGGCCCTGGGGACCTCTGGACCCTTTAATAATAATAATAATATATTATATATATAACCCCCCTTTTTTCATAAAAAAAATATAGTTTTTTTTATTTTATATATATATATATATATATATATATATATATATATGAAAGAAAGAAAGAAAAAAAAGGGGGGGTTGTCATCTGGGGCCCTGGGGATCTTCGAGCTTAGAAATATACTCTTTGTAATTGATTATGTTATACTCAGTTACCTAATATTCACAGTGCTTAAAGAGTCTATGCTCCAAAATACAGGAAAGCCCATGCAGGACACGTGCAGCACAAGTGCTAACAACCACTCAGGTGATCCGTATTCCAAGCTGGCAAAACCAGATCTAGCAATTGGATGACACGTGACCCGTCACAATGCACCAGCTACCGTCCCATATCATTGTGGACCTTAAAGTTTTTACAAAGATTATAGCCACAAGATTAACCACTTTAGCCCCGGACCATATTGCTGTCCAAAGACCAGAGCACTTTTTGTGATTCGGCACTGCGTCGCTTTAACTGACAATTGCGCGGTCGTGCAACGTGGCTCCCAAACAAAATTGGCGTCCTTTTTTTCCCACAACTAGAGCTTTCTTTTGGTGGTATTTGATCATCTCTGCGGTTTTTATTTTTTGCGCTATAAACAAAAATAGAGCGACTATTTTGAAAAAATGCAATATTTTTTACATTTTGCTATAATAAATATCCCCAAAAAAGATATAAAAAAAAACATTTTTTTCCCTCAGTTTAGGCCGATACATAATTTTCTACATATTTTTCATTAAAGAAAATCGCAATTGGCGTTTATTGATTGGTTTGCGCAAAATTTATAGCGTTTACAAAAAAGGGGGTAGTTTTATGGCATTTTTATTATTATTATTTTTTTTTACTAGTAATGGCGGCGATCAGCGTTTTTTTTTAGTACTGCGATTTTATGGCGGACACATCGGACACTTTTGACACATTTTTGGGACCATTGGCATTTTTATAGCGATCAATGCTATAAAAATGCATTGTATTACTATAATAATGCCATTGGCAGTGAAGGGGTTAACACTAGGGGGCAGGGAAGGGGTTAAGTGTGTTCCTGGGTGTGTTCTAACTGTAGGGGGGGTGGCCTCACTAGGGGAAATCACTGATCTTCTGTTCATACATTGTATGAACAGAAAATCAGCGTTTCCCCCGCTGACAGGAACGAGAGCTGTGTGTTTACACACACAGCTCCCATTCCCCGCTCTGCAATCGCGGGTGCCCGGCAGCGATCGTACCCGCCGGGCACGCGCGCGGCCTACAAGCTGCTAAAGGGAGGACGTAGAGCTACATGCTCCCGCGTAGCAGTGCCACCGTCCCGCAGTAATATGACGGCGGGCGGTCGGCAAGTAGTTAATAGACCATATCCTGGGATTTAGGCCTCTTACACACTATCAGTTTTTCTTCAGGTTTTTCTCTTCAAGTTTACCAAATCCATCTAATATGAGGTCAAACCTCAAGAGTCTCAATTTGTATGCAATCAGGCAGGCCCTTGTACTACATAGTTTTGGTAAACCTGAAGAGAAAAACCTGAATAGTGTGTAAGAGGCCTAATACATCCAGTTTAGATGGGGTTTACCCTGGGGAGAGAGGGAAGAGAGAATACACAATGAATAGTGAGTGCAATTTATTTAGCACAGAAACTACAGAAGCCAATGGTATTGGTATCTGCGGACGCAGAAAAAGCTTTTGATAGGGTAGATTGGATGTTTCTAAAAGCTATTCTGCAGCATATAGGCTTGGGAGAAGGGATGATGAATTGGTTTTCCAACTTATATTCAGTACAGAGTGCGAGGGTTAAAATAGATGATAGAATCTCGGAGCCATTTCTTATTCAAAATGAGACAAGACAGGGCTGTCCATTGTCGCCCATTATTTTTATTTTGAATATGGAACCTTTTTTTAAGGAAGATATGGGCAAACCTAAATATTAAGGGAATAACAAAGGGAGGGGAAGCACAGAAATTAGCGGCTTACGCAGACGATTTAATTTTTTTCACAACTTCCCCGATAATATCTTTGTCTTCCCTATTAGCAGCACTAAGAGAATATGGAAGATTATCCAATTTCAAGGTCAATTATGGAAAATCAGATGCGATGGTAATAGAAATAAATTCTTCCTCAACCACTTAAGGACCCCCGCACGCACATATACGGCCACAGAATGGCTCGTACAGGCACAAGGGCGTAAATTTACGTCCCCGCCTTCGTGCGGTTCGGGGGTCCCATCGGGACCCCCTCCGCGGCGTGCGGGGGTCCCCCTGGCTCCGGGAGCGATCCGGGACGAGCGGGCGGATGTCGGCGTTTACCCGCCCCCCCGCGATCGCTTCCAGCCAATGCGCGCGCTCCCCCTTTGTGTCACTTCCTCCTCCTGTGTAAACACAGGAAGGGGGAAGTGATGTAATTTCCCATCGCAGCGGTATTTCCAACCGCTGCGATGGGAGAAACACCTAACAGTAAGTGTGCACCAACATTACACTGACACACACTCACATACTTAACCCCTTGCGATCTGCCCCCCCCACCCCCCTGTCACAGTGTCACTGAATGCAGTGATCTAATCACTGCATTTAGTATCAGTGTGACAGGCAGTGTAAAATCAGTTAGTGTTAGGTTCAGGATAGCCCCCCCACCCCCCCTAATAAAGTTTTAACCCCATGATCACCGCCCTAGTTAACCCTTTCACTCCCTATTGCCAGCGTCACTAAGCGATCATTTTTCTGATTGCTGTATTTGTGTCGCTGTTCCCACTAGGTAGCTATTTTTTTTTATCGCGATTTTTTTTTTTTACTAAAGACATGTGGCTAAATAAATTTTGGCCTAAATGTTTGACTAAAATTTAGTTTATTTGATTTTTTTTTTAACAAAAAGTAAAAAATAGTGTTTTTTTTTCAAAAATGTCGCTCTATTTTTGTATATAGCGCAAAAAATAAAAATCGCAGAGGTGATCAAATACCACCAAAAGAAAGCTCTATTTGTGGGAAGAAAAGGACGCAAATTTTGTTTGGGAGCCACGTCGCACGACCGCGCAATTGTCTGTTAAAGCGACGCAGTGCCGAATCGCAAAAACACCTTGGGTCATTTACCAGCGTATTGGTCCGGGTCTTAAGTGGTTAATGCAACAGATAACTGCGCATTTTAAATTTAAATGGACAGATTCCCACATAAGTTATTTGGGGACCAAAATATCGAGGAATTGAAATAAATTATTCAAACTTAACTATGTACCATTGAGGAGACAGATTAAACTAGATTGAATAAGATGGGATAAAGACATTTTTACATGGTTACCGAGAATTTTGTATCTAATACAGACCCTGAGAAGGGCGGTCACAGGTTTTTTGGTAAGCCTTTAATTTTACTATCAGGTGATGGGCTGACTTCACGGTTTTCTGGAAATATTTAACACACACTAGATGTTTACAGCTTCCTTTTGAATCTTTCTTTTGGACTTTCACCTGCTGATCCATTGGACTCTATGGGCCAGATTCAGGTACATTGGCGCATTATTGGACCGGCGTAGCGCACCGCCTTTACGTTAGACTGGCGCAATGTAGCGGCGCATACACCCTATTTTCGTAGGTTTTGCGCAGAAATTTGCGCCTGTGCAACGTTATTTCAGAGGCACAAGGCGGAGTAATTCAAATTGGGAAGGACGTGGGCGTGTTACATTGAAATGAGCCGTGACCCCATGCAAATGAAGGGCCGGCCGGATCACGCATGCGCGCTTGAAGCAGACCATGGTCAGCACCTCTGTGCGCATGCTCACAACTCGGGAATGGCGCAATCAGTGAAATTGGAAGTGGACCCGGGCAACTTTGCTGAACTACGCAGACAGCATAAATAGACAGAAACGCACTTCCTTTGGAAAAGTACATCCCTTTGTATTCCTTCCTATACAGGAAGGTGCTTTTGTTATGTTGTTTGTTGCGTTGTGACTTGTCTTTGTTATATTTGTTGACTGTTTGATCTAGTGTTTGGTAGAATATATTTGAAAGTGTTTTTTGCTGACTGGTTGTGAGACTTTTTGGTTGTTAGATTTTTGTTTGTTTGTTTTGTTGCTTGATTTTTCCTGCTTGTTTTTGTGAGTGATTTTTGGTGATTGTTTGGGAGAGAGTTGTTGGATGAGTATGACTGAGAAGAAGAGGAAGTTAAATTTTACTTTGGGGGAGAAACAAATAATTGCCTGGGCCATTACCCAATATGGGCGTTTCCTCCGCCAACACCACCCCGGCCAGGAGGAGAGAGGTTTTGCTGCTCATTACTGACCAGGTGAATTCAGCGGGGGGGGAGACCCGGACACGCCAGGGGATCGAAAAGAAGATCAATGATCTCCGGCGTTTGGTCCGAAAGAAGCTGGCCAAAATGGCAGCCCATGCCAGGGGCACAGGAGGGGGCCCACCATGCCCTGTTAGGCTGACAGTGGAGGAGCATGCGGTGGCCCAGACCTTTCATAAACAACAGGTGGAGGGCCTGCCTGGCTATGACTCAGGTCATGAAGGCGTGATGCCAGGTAAGGTTTTTTTGCCCTGTCAGGTGTGTAGCATGTGGGGGGGGAGAAAGGGAATATGTGGCATATCCTCCAACCTGTGAATGTTTTGTGTCATCCACAGATGTGCAGGAGGGTGCTGGGCCATCTGGCCTGACCGCAGCATCCCCAGGACAGCAGCCTGATGAGGCCCCCCCGACAAGGCCAGAGTCCTTGGAGGAGGTTGAAGAGGAGGAGGTTGAGGAGGAGGAGTTTGAGGAGAAGGAGGAGGAGTTCATGTCAGACAGTGGCCTATTGTTTTTGGAGGACTCTTCCTCTCTGGCTGGCAGCAGCCAGCCCTCCATAAGGGCTAGCCCCTCCCACTCCTCCCCCAACAGGGCTCCCCTCCCAAGAGGCTCCCCTTCTCCCCGGCCACAAGCTTTAGCTGGAGGCAGGAAGGCGACCCACAAGACCAGGGGGGTGGCCGAGGTTCTGCCCGCCAATCTTGGACAGGTCAGCCAGACTTTGGGGCGGATGGAGGAGAGCCTGTCCTCCATAAAGGATACGCTCGGGGACCTGGACTGCCACTCCCTGGCTCTTACAAACTGCCTAAACGTACTGCAGACTACAACAGCAGACGTTGGGCAGGATGTGAGGGCCCTCACCCAGGCTATCCAGGACAACACCGCAACATTAAGTGCTGGCCTGAACAGAATTGCCGTGGCCTTGGAGGGCAGGCCGCCAGGTGGGCAGAGACCAGGGGCTGCTCCTCCTTCGCTGGATTACCCCCCTCCCTCCCCATGACTCTCCTCTGAGGAGCCGAGGCCATGGCCGTGGTCACCCCAGGCGTGGCTCACGCCAGCGGCATTAATTTGTTTTCCCCCTTTTTTTCTTCTTTTTTTTTGCTGGATTTTTTTTTTTTATGCTGGAATTTTTATTTTATTTTGTGTTCTGAATGTTTTTGGAATGTGGGGGTGATATTCCTGACGGAAAAGGGGTGTCGCCCTCAGTTTTGGTGGAGAAGGGTTCCCCAGGACCAGTGAGAAGTGATCCCCAGGTCCGTGTGAATGGTGTATGAATGTACAGTGACATAATTGGAGCCGTGGCGTGGCATTGCTGCTCACAAGTCCTGCATGGTGGGCTTGTGCTAATCCAATTTGATGAGGATGTGATGTGTCTGTGCTAGGGATCACAGTGGTGTGCATGCATGCATTCTCATTGTGCCATGATTAATGTGTGTGTTTAACGTGCAAAGATGCCTAATGTGAGCTGTCTCCTGGCTGCTCTTCCCTCAGAAGATGGGGTAACCTCGGTTAGGGGGGGATTGTCTGGTTCGGGGGTCAGGTCATCACGTAGGTCAATCTGCAGGCCCTTTCTCACTGCGAAGTTGTGCAGCAGGCAACATGCACCGATGATCTGGCACACAAAGTTTGGGGAATACAAAAGGGTACCCCCAGACTTATCTTGGCATCGGAAACGTGACTTCAGGAGGCCAAAGGTGCGCTCCACCACTGCACGTGTTTGGGCATGGGCTTCATTGTATCTTTCCTCTCCTGGTGTTTGGGGGTTCCGGATAGGAGTCATGAGATGAGGTCCCAGTGCATATGCAGAGTCACCTGTAAGGGAAAAGACAGGAGGATGTTAGTCATGCATGTGCCCCTTGTGATGTGTGCATCATGGGGGGGGGGGCAGTCATGCCTGCCACCCATGTCACTCACCAACCAGCCAGGTGTCCCCATACACGTTCTGTTCGAATTCCATTCGGATGGGGCTCTGATTGTAGATGTAGCTGTCATGGCTGGATCTGAGGAATTTGGCACGGACATGCCATATGAGGCCTTGGGCATCGACTATCACCTGTACGTTGATGGAATGCCAATGCTTCCGATTGCGGTATATGTGCTCTGTCTCATGGGGGGGCTAGAGTGCCACATGTGTGCAATCAATGGCCCCGATGGTGAGTGGGAATCTGGAAATTCTGTAGAAATCTGTCATTGCCTTCACCTGCAGCTCCTCAGTGGTGGGTTTGATGATTTGGTTGACCATGCGTCTGAGGATTGCAGGGACAACCTGGTGCACACATCTGCTCATGGAGGATTGTGACATCCCAGCCACCACTCCACTTGTTCTTTGAAAAGAGCCACTGGCAAGGAAATGGAGTGTTGCCATGACCTTGACCAGTGGCTGCACTGCATGTGAGCGGTGTGTTGGGCTGGTGATGTCCTCCTGCAAGGTTGTGGTTTTATTCCAGGATGGCATGAGGGGTGAATCTGAAGATGCGATACACCTCAGAATCACTCATGCCAAAGAGGTCTATGCGGGTGCGGTATATCCTCTCCCGTGCCCTCCTCCGTGCCCTCCTCCTTCTTTGCTCCTCTAAAGTCAGTAGTATAGTTATGAGCAAGGATGTCCCTGGCATCTTGGCATCTTGGCATACAGATTGTTGTGCAACAAGTGTGACTGCTCAGCTCCTCACTAGCATGCTTTGAAATGTGTCCGCTACAAACCTGTTCGTCGGATATGTCCACTGGTTAGTACGGGAAACCAGCGGACATATCCTCCCGCACATGCGTCGTATCCTGTGAATGGATCCGACGCATGCGCGTGGAAGTGTTTACTTCCTGGTGCGGTGACGTGGCGGTGACGTGGCGGCGTCAACGTCACCGCGCTGTCCGCCGGCGGTGAACTTGATCCGATGGTGTGTACAGCCATCGGATCAAACAGTCCGGCGGACATATCCGATGGAAACGGTCCGTCGGACCGTTTCCATCGGATACATCCCATCGTGTGTACAAGGCCTAACAGTGTTGCTTTCTCTGACATGTAGACGGATTGTCTAATTTGATACCACCTTTTATATGGTCTAATTTTAGACAGGACGTGCAGCTGTTGCGCACATCACGTAGCCTGCGCTGCAACAACGTTCTTTTGTGGATTCCCGTAACTCACTCATTAGCATATTTAACTAGCAAATCAATGGTGTGTCTAGCGCAGTTTTGCGCGGACGGATGCGCCTGTCTATCGAAATTACGCCGGGCCAAAAAAAGTAGATTTCTTGCGTATCTCGTTTTGGGGATGCCGCGCATCGAAACGCATGCGCAAATTTAGGCTTACGCTGGCGTAATCGCTCTGTGAATCTGGCCCTATATTTTCACTGATTATTTATTATATGTTATTTGCATATCTCTTAAGATCTTCACTTCACTGTTTTTGATTGTCACCAATCATTCATTATTAATGTTTATTGATTTATTCACTTTGATTCAATTTCCAGTGCTACACTGTTTTTACACATTTATTTTTTTGCACTTGATATCAAGGTTTTAGTGTTTAGCTGCAGGAAACCCTCAGGGATTATTAATATTAGCATTTTTTTAAATTTCACTTATTCTTTACCAAGCGCAAATTTTTCCCTTATTCTCCCTCCCCCCAATACAGACCCTACCAATTAAAATTCCTACAAGTTATTTAAGAGATTTAAGGTCAAGGTTTTTGAAATTCACATGGGCAGGGAAACCGGTTAGAGTACGGAAAACTATTCTGTCGTTACCTAAAGGGTTCCTGGACCCAGTAAAATACCAAGAAGCGTCTCATTTAGTCAGAGTAATGGAGTGGTGTGGGCTTAATAAGAAACCCTCGATAATGATGGAACAGGCTACAGTGGATATATTGCTGGAAGGCCTTGCTTGGATTGTGGAAGCAGAAATGGCATCAGAGATAAAAAAAAACACCAGACGATAGGCACGACTATACGAATAACTAAAAAAAAATGCAAAATAGACCCGAGCCCGATGACCCCGATTTTGGGTACTAAGACATTTCAGCCAGGGCTGACAGATCGAAAATGTATGGCTATGTGACAGAGAGGCATTAGTAGAGTGGTTCATTTCACAAGAGAAAAACGATTGATGACAAGGAGAGAGATTGAAAGAGAGGTAACACCAGAACTGGATTTTCTTCGAATGATGCAATTAGAAGCGTACATATGAATGAATGCAAGGGTATTTACAGCAATTAGAGCATTGTCAAGATTTGAACAGATGTGTTTAAGGGGAAATCCTCTTAGACATTCGCTATCATATTTTTATGGTATACTAATAACACCACAAGAACTCATATTTCTGCAGGCATGGGAGAGAGATCTGGGAATAACATTTTCTCAAGAGCAAAAAGAACCATATTTTGGTATTTAACTATAAGGCCTTAGTAGCGAGTAGGTACCAAGAGGGAGGGTATAAAATTCTAACCAGATGGTATAGAACACCATCTGTACTACATCAAATCTATCCCCAGACGACAGATGTCTGTTTGAGGTGTAAAACAGCAAAGGGAACATTAATACATATTTTTTTGGGAATGTGAGAAAATTAAAGAATTCTGGAGAATGGTGATAGAAACTACTAAAAGAATAACAGGAATGTCTCTAGAAGACAGACCGGAAACAATTTTATTGTTTAATATTCCTATATGAATGGAAAAATATAAAATGCTCAGACATATTCTCACAGCCGCTAGGGCGTGCATCCCTGCCATGTGGAAAAAGGAGACAGTGGTTCGCCAGAATCGCTGAAATCCAACAAATGGAGAATCGTATTATGACGATGAAAGATCAAGATGAGAGGTACCGAACGATATGGGCTCCTTATATGAGATATAGGGAGGAGATAACAGAGGGAAACTGAGTCAGACCGGGGTGGGGGGGGGGGGGGGGGGGGGGGGGAGAGGGAACGGGAGGAGAAGAGAGTTGGTGCTTTTTTTTTCTTTCTTCTTTCTTTTTTTTTCTCTTTGGGAGGGAATAGGGGGGTGGTAACAAGGGAGAAATTGAAGGGAGAGAAGGTAAAGACAGTTCACATTAAAGTAAGGTAAGGAACCGAATAGGAGATAAGCGTATAAAAGATGATAATATTTAGAATGGTAAAATTAGATAATATGAAAAAGTGAAAATTACAATGTGAATATGATAATTATAAAAAATAAAGAATTTATAAAAAAATTAAAAAAATAAAAGTCTAAAGGCAGAGGGGTGACTTGTTATTGTTATTCAACTCTGGCCCAATACTTTTTTCAAAAACTCGCTGATACTGATTACTGATATTTTTTTTAATGTTATGTGACAGTGACGCACTGATGGCTGGCCCTGATAGATGGCAATGACTGATGAGTACTAAAGGTGGCACTGACTGATGGTTAGGACTGATGGCTGGACACTGACTGATGGCACTGACAGGTGGCTGGCACTTATGGGCATTGAAATAAATTACATGAGAGGAAAATAACTAAACTATTTTTCTATGCTGCCTGCGATGCCCATCTTGGTACACCCAGCCACATAAAAGCAGCAGCGGACATGCAACTAGGGCCCCTGGGCAGTGCCCAGGTGTGCCCTCTCATTAAGACAGCCCTGTCCTGCACCCCTTGCAGGGCCAGCGTACCTGCTTGAGGACTCGCTCTCTGCTCCGCCCACTGACTCCGCCCCTATTGCATACTGCCTTTCTATTCAATCCCAGGTATCGGATTGGGCATCGGGAGCATTTGTGCCAGTACAAGTACTCGCACAAATGCTCTGTATCGGTCCCGATACCGATACTAGTATCAGTTTCGGGACAACCCTAGCTGCAACCTTGCTCTGATTCTGCTAACCCCACCCAATAATCTGTATCATTGAGCAGTCACATTTTATAGCTGCTAGAGTAATAAAAAAAAAACATATCCCAAGCCACCCGAATGCCCAGCAGCTAAATGACAGTTTGGCCAAATCACTGGTTTACAACTCCTGCCTTTCTAGCCGGTTGATTCTGCCCTCTTTTGGGAATTTCAGCCTTTGCTGTACCACAGTGGTAACTTCCTTGTTGCCATTTCTTTGCCATCCCTGGGCTTCACCATCATGTGGAAGGCTATGTTTCCACATCCCTGAACCATGAGGTCAGCAGTAAGGTCCACATGACCACAGACATGTTGTTCAGCAAGTATGGTAAGGAGCGCAATATATCATTCACAGTCAAATAGGTGATGGGGCATTTTTTGTTTGAAATACCAACTGCCCCAGGTCTGCAATGTGGGTTTGTGGATTGTGGTTTGTTTTGCCCCTGTTTGGTAAATTATATGATGTTGACAGCTTTAGATTATTTTTTCTTTTTAAGTATATAACGTTTTTGGCTGTAATGCCTCTGCTGCATTTAACACTCCATTATTATTGCTACAGAAATAACTGTTGTTTTGGGACAAACTACCTACTAGGAATGTATTTTGGGGTGGAAATAAATCATATTGGGTTGCTGCTACCTAATGTGAGCTAAACAATTATGTAAATATAAAGCAAATGACTATACAGGCAATTTATGTGATGCCAGAATATGGTGTTGTCCCCAAGAATCATGATGTGTTGTAATTCCACTTACAGTTTTAAGAAATCCCCCAAGCATTTTGTAAAGGAATTACAGTTTTCCCCCTGTGAGCCTCTCTAAAATGGCCTCTCAGTATTAAAGTATTTAAAATTGTTTGACTTGACCTTTAGCTTAGAAAATTACCATTACTAAATAGGAACATTCGTCTACTATGGATTCAGTTTAAATTCCAAACTCGAACTTTGATGGCCTGTGTTGAGCGTTCACAACACTGAACTGGGGTCTGTTCAGCTCATCACTAATCACCAATTTGGATTTTCACCTTTAAAGCTTCAAGAAATGGCTCTACCTGCTGTATGTTATTTTTAAAATATCAGAATATCAGCATTTCTAGGGCGAGCTGTCTGACTCTCTCAAGACACATTTGAAGCCCTATTTTGAGGAGGAGGGTTATGAGAAATGGCAATCCCAAACAGGATATTGCACTAAACCTATAGGTAAATAATAGAATCAGAACTTTCGCTAAGTGGAAGAATGGGATTGGTAGACATGTGCACACTAAAATATTTTGTTTCGTTATTTCATTTTCGTCCGAAAAATAAATTTATTTAGTTACTCCCGAAATTCGTGTTTATTTTGTTTTTCGTAAAAAAAATGCATTTGTCCAAAAATCCAAAATGAAGGTCGAATCTGTCATTGAAGGCTTATGGTGTCTGTCGAATGTTTTAAGAAAAAAAAAAAAAAAAGAAGATTTGACAGAATCTTTAAAAAAAAAAAATTTGGACTCTTCATGTCTCTCTATGTCGAATCTTCATGTACTTAGAACTGTCGAATCTTCATGTCTCTCTATGTCGAATCTTCATGTCCCTCTATGTCGAATCATCATGTCTCTCTATGTCGAATCTTCATGTCTCTCTATGTCGAATCTTCATGTCCCTCTATGTCGAATCATCATGTCTCTCTATGTCGAATCATCATGTCTCTCTATGTCGAATCTTCATGTCTCTCTATGTCGAATCTTCATGTCTCTCTATGTCGAATCTGTCATTAAAGGCTTATGGTGTCTGTCGAATGTTCTAAGAAAAAAAAAAGATTTGACAGAATCTTAAAAAAAAAAAAAAATTTGACTCTTCATGTCTCTCTATGTCGAATCTTTTCTCTCTGTCAAATCTTTTCACTCTATGTAGAATAATATTGGACTAATAGAGTTAAGGTTAGGCACATTCAACCGCAACGAAAACAAATATAAAGCATTTGTTTATGTCGGATCTTTCGTTTTTCGTTTTCTGTGCATCCATTATCGTTTGTTAAAACGATAACGAAAATACCGGAAATTCAGACGAAAATGCATTCGGACGAAAACAAATGCACATGTCTAGGGATTGGTAATAAAGTTGGCAGTGCCTCCACCCAGCAAAGGGCCTCTGTGGACAGAGGGGATTCTCTTCTTGGTAAATGATTCAGTATTGTAATCAAAGTAATTGAAGGCAGAAGAACTACTGCAACCGGCATATAACATTAACCATAAGAATATAGATACAGACCAGTATAGCAGCAATATAAGCTTTTTTATAAGAAAATAATAATAACCATGCCTACATTCAATGTACAAACAGATATTATCAGCAAATGGTCTGATAGGAGTCCTGGTGGAATTGTGCACATATACCCTGGGATACTTAGCAATTTATAGAGATACCGCCAGATGAATGTTGCAGCAAAGTCCCATAGCAGGGGCCCCTGAGGTTTATGCAGCATCCGTCTTTGTGTCAAAGACCAGAAGACAAGATCTGCTGGAGACCCCCCAGCTGTTACCCAACCAGTCTGGAAACGCAGTCTCTTTTGATCTGGAATTAGTAGCATAGACAGGACATTTGGCCTCACACCTTCTGCCTCTCTGCTTCCTCCTTCGAAGATCTTTTCCCAACAACCCCCAAGTGACATACATAATTTTACATTGCAATGTGATATTAGCAGCTGACAGTATAGGGCATTAAATCCCTACACATGCCTCCAGAAATATGGCTAGCGCACCACTGAAACGTCTATGCAATACACATTTTAATTATTTTAAAATGTAACTATATGTAAAAAAAAAAATTTCATCAACTGATGTCAAAATGGAGTCAGCTAAAATTACATAAACTATTTGACTGAATTTGAATACATACTCAAAACACAAATGTGTCTGCACAATGTTATTTGAAGGTGTCTTTTAATTTGTGTGTTTCTGCATAGGTTAATTTGATCCACTCTTTTGTTTTTAGCGAAACATACATGGAGTTTTATAATCCACGGGACTTGAAGGCCTTCTCAGCTGAACCGTTGCTTCTCTACCCTACTCATTACACAGGTCAGGTAGGATACTTTAGTGACACAGAAACATCCACTATATGGGACAATGAAACGGTATCAACAGACTGGGACAGAAGTTATTCAGGAAAAACAAGGCAGCAAGGTGAAATACATACTGATGCTCAGAACACCGAAGCATTGTCACCGCAGGCAACACTTGATCCATCATCACGGGATGAACTTTGATTGTTGTAAAGTATGTGTAAAGCAGATAGATTTTGTATAGAACAATTTAACTGTGAATAATTGAGCATTTTTTTGTAAAGATAAATAAACGTCTGTATTGTACACTTTGTAAAATAGCAAAAGCAACATTTGGTTTGCAAATCTTGAAGTTGCTCACTAACCGCTCTTCCAAGGAAAAACAAGAACACACTAGGGAGTCTGGACTCTCTATGATACATATTTATGATTTTATTTATGTACATTTCAAAAGTAATATATGTTCTTTAGGTGTGTCAATATTGCAAAGGATTTCAAAATTAAGAACATATATGATATTGTTGTACAACTAGAAAAATGTATTTTTTACTTTGATACTAGAACTTTCGGTAATTATTTTTACAAATTAGTATGAATTTGAATTTTGGATAAATGGGTTTTGTTAATTTTTCTATGTTTTATTCAAGTAGACTTGAGAATAATTAATACATGAAATATATAGATACATTTATTTTTGTTACTGTAATAATGATGACAATAAGCTGCTGTTTCAGCTAGTTTTGTGAAAATCTCTCATATAAACAGAAACTATAATTATTGTGAACTTTGACAAAGCACCACAAATGTTATCCATGCGGCAGACCCATCTGTTTAATACTACATTTTCCAAGTGGTATTCTCAGTAGAGGTATAGGGCAGGAATAAAAATGATTTGTATAACACCTAGCGCTAGAGCAACCTAAATCAGCAAGTAATGGATGGAAAAGGCAGAAGTGGAATATGATCTGAAACATCATGAACACCTTCTTTGCAGTACCAAAGTTGGCAAGCAAAGTGAATATCTGATATTGGATATTTAATGCCATGGTCTGAAAATTTCAAGTAAATTTCAAGTGTTTGTAAACGTACATTTAAAAAAAAAAAAAAAAATATGTCATACTTACCTGCAATTTCCAATGATTTTGCACAGAGCAGCCCCAATTCTTCTCTTCTTGGGTACATTGCCAACATTCCTGGCCTCTCCCCACTGCTGAGTGCCCCATAGGAAGCTGCTTGCTTTGGGGGGCTCTTATGTGTTCTCGCTCCTGAGCCACCTATGTGTGTCTATGAGACATGCAGAGTGTGGTTCGGCCTCGCCCCCCTGCTCTCTTCTCACTGGCTGTGATTGACAGCAGCAGGAGCCAATGGCTCCCGCTACTGTGTCTCAGCCAATGGGGAGGCAGAGACCTTGGAGAGCTTCTGCTCACCTTAGCCCGATCCAGTGATGTGCACAAGCACATCACTGGATCGGGTTTAGGTGAGTATAAGTGGGAGCTGCACACTGAAGTTTTACCTTCATGTGTTGAATGCATGAAGGAAATAACCTTCAGCCTTTAGAAATACTTTAAAGGCCAAGTTTATCCAAACTGATTTTAAACTTTACTAGAGCATGAATCATAAACAGCGTGCACAAGCTTGGCTGGAAAGATTTTGACAAGTGGCTGGTGGAATCAACTAGTTGTGTAACTGCTACTTCTCTGTGTCTGGTAAAGGTTAGTATAAGACTGGTAGGGAGGCTGGGGGCCACTACTACATTAAGTATGTAAATATAAGCCAACCACAACTGCCAAAGGCAGCAGATTTGTGTATAGAAATATCTCTGTTTACTATCATCCTCTAATTCTCAATGTATATGACCAATTTAACTGGATTTATTTATCAAAATGTTTTAAGCTGTTGTTTTTACATGTATATCCATTTTACATGGATAAAAGATAATTTGGTTAGTACACTTTATAAAATAATACTGATATGAGAAGTATCTTACTGCCAGTTAAGACCAGGAAAAGCATTCAATCTAAACTCTTAAACCCCAAGAAGGTGAAAATTCCCTGGACCAAGTATAGTCACAATAGTCTCTATTTATTAGATTCCCTTACATAATTAGTTCTTGTAAGGTAGGAACCATCTACGTTTAAATATAATAAAATGTAGGTTATTATAAATCAGAAGTGTTTTATAAAGATTGGACCAATTTTAACAGTTTCTTATTATGTTTAAATTAAACCGAATAAAATATTTTCTCTTTTGATCATGTTTTGTATTCTATAATAATCTGACATAAACAGTTTATAGGCAGAGATTAAAGGGAGTTAGCAGGAAATATAATGCCTGGTATTTTGTGGAGACAACCTAGAACCCAGTTTTGTTGCATGTTATCAACACAGCAGATTTATATATATATATATATATATATATATATATATATATATATATATATATATATATATATATATGCGCAGTACTGGGCAAAAGTTTTATGCAGATCTAAAGAAATGTCTTAAAGTAAGAATGCTTTCAAAAATATACATTTTAAAATTGTTATGAATTTACAAAATGCCAAGTGAGTAAACAGAAGATACATCTAAATGAACTCAACATTTAATGTGACTACCCTTTGGCTTCAAACCAGCATCAATTGTTACACTTGCACACTTTGTACATTTGCACCTGCTCGTGGCCGGTTTATGGTGAAATTATGTTCTTGCTACTTCCGGATTATGGCCCCAACAGTGCTCACTGGAACATTCAGAATTTTAGAAATCCTTCTGTAACCAATGCCATCAGTATGTTTTGCAACAATAGGGTTGTAAAAACCTTGAAGTATACAGTATAGTCTTGAGAGAGCTCTTTGTGTTTACACATCATGAGATGTTTCTTGTGTGACACCTTGGTAATGAGATACCTTTTTATAGGCCAAAAGTTGAGTTAATTTGCACTGACAGGGGTCAGGATTGCTTTCTAATTAGCTGGTGTCTCACCACAGAGCCGGAGAGATTAGAAGAAAGGAAGTGGAGAGCGCATAGTCTGAGGCAGAATCTTGCAAATTATGAAAATTACAACCAATATTGAGGCGAGAGTTCTGGGACACTAGTCTAAGGATAAGATTTATCATCTCTCTCTATTCATTGTGGATACTTGAATAGGGCATTTTATAACACACAGGAAGACACCTAATCCATCAAGTCATTCATCTTACCACTTATCTATTTTAGCAATTTGAACTATAGCATATACTCTATTACCACTCTTATTATACAGACATTATGCATTGATCTCTATTTGACTTTATTATTGTTTACACATTTGTATATCATTGTCTTTTTCACATATTTACTTATCACTGGATGTCATTTTTAGTGGTATCACCTTTGCATGTCCTGTGGTCTGATGTGACAAAGATAAACTTATTTGCTTCAGATGTTGTCAAGCGTCTGTGGTGGCAACCAGGTGAGTACAAGGATGAGTGTGTCTTGCTTACAGTCAAGCATGGTGGTGGGAGTGTCATGGTCTGGGGCTACATGAGAGCTGCCGGCTCTGGGGAGCTACAGTTTATTGAGGGAACCATGAATGCCAACATGTATTGTGACATACTGAAGCAGAGCATGATCCTCTCCCTTCGGAGACTGGGCCGCAGGGCAGTATTCCAACATAACGACCCCAAACACAACTCCAAGATGACCACTGCCTTGCTAAAAAAGCTGAGGGTAAAGACGATGGACTGGCCAAGCATGTTTCCAGACCTAAACTCTATTGAGCATCTATGAGGCATCCTCAAACAGAAGGTGGAGGATAGTGTTGAGCGGAATACGCCATATTCGATTTTGCGATATTGCGCGAATATATAGAAGAATATTCGCGAATATTCGCTAATATCGAATATTCGTGATATTTTATCCAAAAAAATTTTTGCGAAATTTCGCTAATGCGAAAATGATTGCGAAATTCTCATAAACGGAGATCATTTCCTGTATTACTAAACTAATATGCACTAAACACTAACTCTACTTAACCTCCCTGGCGGTATGATTCTTTCAGATTTTAGGTGCTGAAAGCGGTACCGTTATTTGCAAGGGAATTTGGCGTTTTATACTGTAGGCTTGTAATTCTTAGGAATAACTCACTTAACCTCCCTGGAGGTATGATTCTTTCAGATTTTAGGTGCTGAAAGCGGTACCATTATTTGCAAGGGAATTTGGCGTTTTATACTGTAGGCTTGTAATTCTTAGGAATAACTCACTGAAATCTATCCAAACAAGAGTCTAATAGGCATCCCAGGTATGATTTTTTTTATTTTTATTAAAAATTATAATATAATAAATAATTATAAAAAATTATAACAAATAATAATATAATTATAGTAAAAATTATTCAATAATGTAATCAAATCAAAATCACTGAAATTTGCTCAGTTGCAGAATTTTTGCTGTCATTATTTATTTTTTATGACGAATTTCCCCATAAATCGCTATCGCTAAATTCTGCAAGTGATTCTGATTTATTATCGCTGTTTTTTAGCTGCTCTAAAACAATTTTTGCCATAAAGGGACACTTTTGGTTGCTATGGGCAATCTACAGTTTGCAGGGAGAAAGAACAGTTTTTATTATATAAAAGGACATGTAGTGTACAGGGCAGACCACTAGGGACATGGGGGGTGTGTATTTTTTACATACAGTACTGTAATCTATAAGATTACAGTGTACTGTATGTATAGTGTTTGTTTACATTTTTGAATTTGGCGCCGTTCCCCCCCCCTACGTCGCGACGCTCGCAGGGAAGGGAATCGGCGGTACACACAGCATCAGGCGGACATCCGGCCGCCGTGTACTGCGGAGATTCATTGCTGGATCGCAGAGAAAAGGTAAGTAAACTTTTTTTCTGCATCCAGCGAGGCAAGTCCGTGTGTGGCATGGGGTTACCGATCGTAGCTTAAAAATCTCACCCCGTGCCACACACGGGAAGACCGCCAGGGAGGTTAAAAGAAAGGAGAATAAGGGGGCAAAAGAAGGGCGGAGAAGATAATCGCACAATATTCCTATTGCGCGATTATCTTCTCCGCCCTTCTTTTGCATCAGAGCCAATCAGAATAACTCGAATATTCGGCAAAAGGAATATCGCGCAATATTCCTTTTGCCGAATATTCGAGTTATTCTGATTGGCTCTGATGCAAAAGAAGGGCGGAGAAGATAATCGCGCAATATTCCGTTTGCCGAATATTGTGCGATATTCCTTTTGCCGATTGGCTCTGATGCAAAAGAAGGGCCGAGTAGCTGATGCGATTCTTTTATGTTGCCGAAAAGTCGCAATGCGAATTTTCGGCAACATAAAAGAATTGCATCAGCTACTCGGCCCAGGGTCTCTCTCTAATCATACCAGCAATGCTTTTAGACGTCGATGGAGATCACTAGGATGTGATCTGTTTTAAAAATAAATTTGAAAAAATACGAATATTCGCCATAGCGAATATTCGCCGCGATATTCGAGTTATTCGCGAATACTCGAATATGCAATATTCGTAGCGAATATTTGCAATGCGAATATTCGTGAGCAACACTAGTGGAGGAGCGCAAGGTCTCTAACATCCACAAGCTCTGTGATGTCATGGAGGAGTGGAAGAGGACTCCAGTGGCAACCTGTGAACTCCATGCCCAAGAGGATTAAGGCAGTGCTGCAAAATAATAGTGGCCACACATTAACCACTTAAGAACCGCCTCCTGCACATATACGAAGGCAGAATGGCACAGCTGGGCACATCCACGTACAGGTACGTCCTGTACTAGTACCCAGCCATGGGTCACGGGCGCGTGCCCGCGGCACGCTCCCGTGACCCGGTCCGAAGCTCCGGGACCGCGGGACTCAGGGACCTGATCGCCGCTGGAGTGCGGTGATCGGTCCCCGGAGCTGAAGAATGGGGAGAGCCGTGTGTAAACACGGCTTCCCCGTCTTTCACTGTGGCGGCGTCATCGATCGTGTGATCCCTTATACAGGGAATCACAATCGATGACGTCACACCTACAGCCACACCCCCCTACAGTTGTAAACACATGTTAGGTCACATACAGCGCCCCCTGTGGTTAACTCTCAAACTGCAAATGTAATTTTCACAATAAACAATGCAATTTAAATGCATTTTTTTGCTGTGAAAATTACAATTGTCCTAAAAATGTGTCAAAATTGTCTGAAGTGTCCGCCATAATGTCGCAGTCACGAAAAAAATCGCAGATCGCCACCATTAGTAGTAAAAAAAAAAAAAAATTATAAAAATGCAATAAAACTATCCCCTATTTTGTAAACGCTATAAATTTCACGCAAACAAATCGGTAAACGCTTATTGCAATTTTTTTTTACCAAAAATAGGTAGAAGAATACGTATCGGCCTAAACTGAGGGAAAAGAATGTTTTTTTATATATTTTTGGGGATATTTATTATAGCAAAAAGTAAAAAATATTGCATTTTTTTCAAAATTGTCGCTCTACTTTTGTTTATAGCGCAAAAAAAAACGCAGAGCTGATCAAATACCGCCAAAAAAAAGCTCTATTTGTAGAAAAAAAAGGACGCCAATTATGTTTGGGAGCCACATTGCACGACCGTGCAATTGTCAGTTAAAGCAACGCAGTGCCGAATCGCAAAAAGGGGCAAGGTCCTTTAGCAGCATTTTGGTCCGGGTCTTAAGTGGTTAAATATTGACATTTTCACTTAGGGGTGTACTTACTTTTGTTGCCAGCAGTTTAGAAATTAATGGCTGTGTGTTGAGTTATTTTGAGGGGACAGCAAATTTACTGCCATACAAGCTGTACACTCACTACTTTACATTGTAGAAACGTGTAATTTCTTTAGTGTTGTCACATGAAAAAGATATCATAAAATATTTACAAAAAAGAAATGTGAGGGATGTACTCACTTTTGTGAGATACTGTATAAATGGTTTTCAATTTCTTTTTACAAATAAATATGTGAAAAGTGTGGTGTGCATTTATATTCAGCCCCCCCTGGGTCAATACTTTGTAGAACCACCTTTCAATTACAGCAACAATTTTTTGGGGGGATGTCTCTACCAGCTTTGCACATCTAGAGAGTGAAATTTTTGCCCATTCTTCCTTGCAAAATACTGTAGCTCAAGCTGTCAGATTGGATGGAGAGCATCTGTAAACAGCAATTTTCAAGTCTTGCCACAGATTCTCAATTAGATTTAGATCTGGACTTTGACTGGGCCATTCTCACACATGAATATGCTTTGATCTAAACCATTCCATTGTAGCTCTGGCTGTATGTTTAGGGTCGTTGTCCTGCTGGAAGGTGAACCTCTGCCCCAGTCTCAAGTCTTTTGCAGACATTAAGATTGCCCTGTATTTGGCTCCATTCATCTTCCCATCAACCCTGTCCCTACTAAAGAAAAGCATCGCCACAACCTGATGCTGCAGTGGCGTAGCGTGGGGGTGCAGAGGGGACCGTGGCACCGGGCGCAACATTTAGGAAGGCGCCCGCCAGTAGGCTGCCTCCTCCTAAATGTACTTTCCTATATCCCTGTGCTCTGCCGCCTATTGGGCATATGGGGTCATGTGCGGCGGCGGGGCTGGCCTGTCCACGATCGCGGTAGATCCTGGAGTCCCACCTCCGCCCATGTTCAGTCTTCAGCATAGGGTTATCACCTGTCCGGTTTTGGACATGTGCCCGGTTTTCCTGCCGCATGAAACCTGGGCACATATAACCTAGAGCGGCGCATCCCGATTCCAATGCCCACCATCATCATTACACTGTCTGTCAACACAGTATAGGTCATGTGCGGGCGGCGGACACGAGGGTCTGTGATTGGCCCGGTGGACCTGGTCACATGTGGAGGCGGGGCAGGAGTGTGCGTGATCACGGCCGCCCAGAGTCCTGCCTCCTTGCCTGTTGTCGAGAAAGAAGGAAATCACCGCTCTAGGTGGGTGCTGCAAACCCTCAATCAGGAGGAATCTTCGGGACACCAGGGTGCCGGCAGTGCACGTAGCAATAGGAAAAATAGCAGAGCAAAAATTTGGATGGCCGCACTCTAGGGAACTTCCAGAAAAAGTTGTCTTTATTTGTACAACCGACGCGTTTCACACTATACCTTTAGTGCTTAGTCATGGCTGTATTGTGGTTCACCAACAGTGAAATTTAAACAACGTTTCCCATCAGTCACATAAATGTGACTGATGGGAGACGTTGTTTAACGTCTTGAAGTTCCCTGGAGTGCGGCCATCCAAATTTTTGCTCTGCTATTTTTCCTTGCCTGTTGTGTACTCTGATATGCCTCATAACTGATGTATCTTTCTCATCTGCCCTCTAACCCCCCTCTGTCAGCTACCCCTCCTCTGTAAGCCACCCCTCACTCTGTCAGCTACCCCCCTCTGTAAGACACTCCTCCCTCTGCCAGCTACCCCCTCTGTAAGCGCTCCCCCTCCCCCAGCTACCCCTCCCTCTGTCAGCTACACCCTCTCTGTCAACTACCCCCTCCTCTGTCAGCTAATCCCCCCTCTTTCAGCTAATCCCCCCTCTGTCAGCTATCCCCTCCTCTGTCAGCTACCCCCTCCTCTGTCAGCTACTCCCCTCTCTGTCAGATAATTCCCCCTCTGTCAGCTACTCCCGTCTTTGTCAGTTAATCCCCCCCTCTGTCAGCTACCCTCTCTCTGTCAGCTACTCCCCTCTCTCTCAGCTACTCCCCCCTCCTCTGTCACCTAATCCCCTCTGTCAGCTACTCCCCTTCCTCTGTCAGACACCCCCTCCCTTTGTCAGCTACCCCCTCTCTTACCACCTTTCTCTCTCACCCCCTCCCTTTTAGCCCCTTCTCTCTCCCACCCCTCCGCTCTTTCTCATTCCACTCCCCCTCACACCCCCAATCCCCTCCCCCTCTCTCTCACACACCCTCACCTCTTTCTTACCCCCTCTTTCTCCTGCCTCCTCACCCCCTTACCTTCTTCTCTCACCCATTCTCACCTCATTCCCCCCACATCTTTTCCCCCCTCAGGGGACAAGGGCCCCATGTTTCCTAACAGCGGCCCTGTGATTGAGTGCACAAATTCGGATGTGTTTTGGTTGAAAAAATCTAGGAGATAGAGCAAAGCAGTAGCCCACATCTAACAACAAAATGGAACAAAATGAAATTATGCCAATAGTTTTGTCTCTGTGGGAATCTTGGAAATTAATGTGTGCTTGCAAATATTTCTTCCCCTTCAAAATATAGTATCTTCTCCTGACACATTTTACAATTTCATCAATGACTGTTATCAAAAAACTGTGTTTACAAAAATAAGTTATATTTTATGATTCGTTCTTCTAAATGTTTATATGAATAATTCACTTATACATGCAAATAGTATGCTGAGCCAGGCCCTGGCTGCTCATATCTTGGATACTTCAACTATGAGACCCCCATACCATATCTCCTATCTTATTTCCTGTCCACCAGGGAGTTCTAGCTGTTCCTGCCGACCCTTTCCTTTTTCTACCACATTCTGTTGCATTTTCCCTAGTACAGTATATAAGTTGTAGCAAACATCAAACAGAAAACAAGGAACTTGCATTGTTACCACAACAGGTGTATAGTCCCAAGACCTCAAGTGCAGTTATCATGGTCAGTTTATTATAGTGGTCAGTATAGTGGATAGTGTAGTGGTCAGTGTAGTGGTCAGTGTAGTGTAGTGGTTAGTACAGTATTCCGTGTAGTGTAGTGGTTAGTTTAGTGGTCAGTGTAGTGTATTGTAGTGGTCAGTACAGTGGTCAGAGTAGTGTAGTGGTCAGTATAGGAATCAGGTAGGTCAGTGTAGTATAATAGTCAGTATAGTGGTAAGTGTAGTGGTCAGTATAGTGGTCGGTGTAGTGTAGTGGTTAGTGTGCTGACAACCCACGCTACACCACTGTGTGGGGATGGTGTGTGTTCAGGGTGATGTGCAGTGTTAGTTTTCTGCCACATATAGCGTTTTTCTTTTAGCCCAAAAAGTTATATTTTGGGTTCATCTGATCAGAGCACCTCCTTCCACTTGTTTGCTGTGTCCCCACGTGGCTTCTTGCAAACTGCAAACGGGACTTCTTATGGCTTTTTTTCAACAATGGCTTTTTTTCTTGCCACTCTTCCATAAAGGCCAGAATTGTGGAGTGCACTACTTATAGTCAGGCAGTGGTTTCAGTGGGGGGCATCCATAGTTTCAAAAAACTATTAGATAAGCACCTGAAACACTGCAACATTCAGGGATATATAATGTAATACTGACATATAATCACTCACATAGGTTGGACTTGATGGACTTTGTCTTTTTTCAACCTCACCTACTGTACTATGTAACTATGTAGTTGTCCTGTGGACAGATTCTCCAACCTGAAATCATGATCTCTGCAGCTCCTCCAGAGTTACCATGGGCCTCTTGGCTGCTTCTCTGATTACTGCTCTCCTTGCCTGGCCTGTCAGTTTAGGTGGATGACCATGTTCTAGTAGGTTTGAAGTTGTGCCATACTCTTTCCATTTTCGGACAGTGGATTGAACAGGGCTCTGTGAGATGTTCAAAGCTTGGCCTATTTTTTATAACCTAACCCTGCTTTAAACTTCTCCGCAGCTTTATCCATGACCTTTCTGGTGTATTCCTTGGCCTTCTTGATGCTTGTTTTCTTTTTTTTACATATTATCTTTGTATTGATATAATTTTCAAAGGAAACAACAATTCTTCACTACATTGTTTCATTGTTTCTTATACATACATTTCTCATTCCCCCCTCCCAAAAGAGAGAAAAATAAAAACCATAAACCCAACCTCCCTTAACCCTTGAAGCCTCTCTCCCTCTCCGTCCCCCTCCTGGGGCAGTTCTTCACTCATTCCTCTGGGGCAGTTCTTCACTCATTCAAATCATATTGTTATGTCTTCTTACACTCTGCCCTCGCCTGTTTCACTTAGCCCTCCATCATGGTCGTATTCTAAGGATTTTTTTAAACTTCAGCGATTTCCCCCCATATGATGATATATGCATCTAGGGAATCCTCAAGGGTATATATTGTTTCTTCTATTGATCTCAACCAGTCCACCTTTACTACCCACGCCTTCATAGTAGGGACTTCTGGAGTTCTCTATAGTCTCGGGATCAAACTTTGGCTGTGTTTAAGAAGTATGGGACTAGGACTCTATACAGAGCGACTGTTTTATTCATGATGCTGTTCATTAAGGTTCTCTAACAAACCTCTGAGGGCTAATTATCATATCATGTTATCCTAAATTTGATATTACAAATGACATCTATCTAATATACATGGTTACAGAATGGTTTATAAAAGGGAGTATACTGTAAATATTGGAAAGAATACGGAGAGAGAGGTGGGATTGGGGATAGAGGGAGAGGTGAACTGAAGGGGCAATACAGCAGGGAGGAGATGCAGCAGTGGCGCCCCCCTAATCCATGCAATCCATGCATACCGCCACTACTCTACATGCAGGGTGCCAGACGCATAGATTCCAATGATTTTTTTCTTTTTTCGAAGCACATAATTAGAGCCGGAGACATTCGCTAATGTCTTCCTGTTTTCTCCTTGTGGCCAATCAGGAAGCAGGTCCTGAGACACGATTGGCCAGGAGTCCTAAGACACGATTAGCTGCGAGTCCTGACTCCTAATTGACCAGGAGGAGAAGCGTCCACCAGGACTCGGGAAGTCGATGAAGCCGCGATGTCAAGAATCAGGCGTCACCAGAACTGCGTGGACAGCAACAGAGGAACCCCAAACACATGTAAAGTGAAAATATTGTGATTTATTAAGATAAGTGAAACATATAAATACAACCACCTCCTCCAATATAACACAATGCACAACATACCAACTAACAGACAGAGACCCACAAATAACAGTAGTCAGACAGGTATATACAATAAATGGGGAATACCGGAATCATAAACGTAGCCAGGCCAGGGTCATCAATGGGAGATCAGCAGATGGGGACAGGGAACAAGCAGGACAGGGAGAGGATGGATGGATGGATGGATCAGGCTGCAGGGTAAATGTAACAGGGTCACAGGAGGGACAGGTTCGGGTAAAGGGCACAGGGTTCAGGTATCAGGTACAGAGACACGGTCAGGTTCCAAGATAACAGGTTCAGGCCAGGGCACAAGGAAGATACCAAGGCAACTTTGTGTGTGGGTTGCTGGGTAGTTACAGTATACACATCTCCTGCAATCAGACTCAGTTGACGCCTGATCGCAGGAGATAATGTCGGCTCCACACTGCTGGGAAACACCCACTGGTGGACGCCAGTACTGTGGCCCAAGGATGAGATAGTGTGACCAGCACTGCAAACCAAAGCACCACCAACATATAGAACCTTTTCTGACAAGTGACCTGGATGGGGTGAGTGCAGGGCAAGCAATGCAGCAATTGAGAGATGGAGGGAAAGCAGCGATTGAGCGAGTGTCGGGGAGTTGGGGGTGAGTGACGGGGGTGGGGGGTAGTTGGCTGGCTGGCTGCAGGGAGGTGTGGCTGACTGGGGGGGGCCACATGCCATCCCCACAAGAAAATTGAGCACCAGCTGCCACTGAGTTGAGTAAATTAGATGCTTTTTAGTGTAATTGGTTAAGAAAGGCTGTATTATGGGGATGTTGTGGATGTTAAGATTTGGACAATGATTGGATGTTGGGCTGAAAGGGGAGTTCAGAGTCCAGGATTACACCTAGCACTGTGGCATGCGGGGACAAACTGATAGATGTGTCATTGATCTTGACAGAGAAGTCAGGGGAAGGGGCACAGGGGGAGGAAATATTATGGGCTTGGTTTTTGAGGTAGTGGTGTGATATCCAGATTGATATGTCTGTCAGTATATCAGTGATGCCTGAGGAGAATGATAAAGTTGGCTGAGGGGTAGAAAGATAGATTTGGGTGTCGTTAGCAAATAAATGGTATTTAAAGCCATGGGATTATATAGATAAAGTATGTCTAATAAGTCCTATAATATTGTTTACAGGAGGTGCCAAATTACAACTGAACTGTGACACTGACATGTTTAACATTAGTGCTACCTGAGAGGATGAAATAAACTCCTGTGGCATCACAAGTGTTTAATTTCCACCAGGCTTTGCAGCTCACAGCTAATTGGTGTGGCAGAGATGCAATCATGTGACAGATCCCTAAACTGGTTTGGACAAAGTCCAGACCAAACCTCAACACTCCTTACCTGGGAATATGTCACATGCTTCCAAATAACAGGAAGTACAGAGTAATTTGCCAGTTAAGGCAATTAAAGGGAGATCTTTAAAGGGGCCCTTTGCACAGACGGTTATTTACGAATGGCAAATCCACTTTGCACTACAAACTACAAATGCAAAGTGCACTTGGAAGTGCAGTCGCTGTAAATCTGAGGGGTAGATCTGAAATGAGGGGAAGCTCTGCTGATTGTATTATCCAATCATGTGCAAGCTAAAATGCTGTTTTTTATTTTCCTTTCATGCCCCCCTCGGATCTACAGCGACTGCACTTCCAAGTGCACTTTCAGTGAAATTTCAAGTACACTTTGCACTTGTAGTTTTCACTTGTAGTGGATATGCCTTTAGTAAATAACCCCTATTGTGTAACATAAATAACTGTAGTGTTTTTTTTCTTGTACAATTTTTTAATCCTTTTTTTTTTGCACCTCAGTTCTGCTGATCCCCTCCAGCCTCCCTCAGCTACTTCCTGTCTACATGTACTTTCTTTGCTGTTGGCTGCAGAACATCATCCTGGACCAGCTCCCTGATAGTGAAAATGATGGAACATGTCTGAATATTGTCGATATGGCCGCATATACAGCAGTCTTCATCATAGTTTTGTGTCTTATGCCCTGTACACACATGCGGGATTTCTGAAAGGAAAAGTTCCCATCCCAAGGGGAAAGCAGAGAACCTGCTCGGTTCAGTCTTTCCCCTACACACAGACGGTTTTCCCAACAGGAAAACTGCAATGGAGCTTTGGCTGAGAATCCCGGCCGTTTGTATGCTCCATCGCAGTTTTTCCCATAGGAAAACTGCCAAAAACCACTGGGCAAAAGTCCGCCGGTTATTGGGCAATTTTTTTCCTATCGGAAAAAAACTGTGAGGAGCATACACACGGCCGGGATTCCTGGCCAAAAGCTCTCCTCACAGTTTTCCCATCAAGAAAACTGATCGTGTGTACGCGGCATTAGGCTTCCAACATACAAGCACAATTGGGGGAAAGTTGTCACCTCATAACAAGAATTGCCTGAAAAAGTGTTTTTATGGCATGATCACCAGTTAGATTTTTAAACAGGATATGTATGTTTTAAAAGGTTGAAGAAAACTTTTATAATCACATTAACATGTTTAGGCTTGTATGTTGCTTTAGTCATCGATTTTAAGTCTACTTGGTTGAACTTACAATTTTTCTGAGACTAATGCCGCGTACACACGATCACTTTTTGTGATGAAAAAAAAAGACGTTTTATGTGATGAAACAAAATGACGTTTTTCAAACTTCATTTTCCAAAACGACGTTGCATACACACCATCGTTTTTCCAAAATGCTCTAGCAAAGCGCAGTGACGTACACCACGTTCGACGGCACTCTGTTCCATTGAAGCTCCGTCTCATAACTTGCTTCTGAGCATGCGCGGGTTTAAAAACGACATTTTGAACGTCGTTTTGCCCACACACCATCACTTTTTATGACACAAAAAACGACGTTTTGAAAAACGACACAAAAAAATTCAAGCATGTTCAAATTTTTTTTGGGTCTTTTTTTTTAAGACATAAACAGCGTTTTGCCCACACACGGTCATTTTTAATGACGTTTTTGAAAACTTTGTTTTTTTTTCATCACAAAAAGTGATTGTGTGTACGCGGCATAAGTTTGCAACTTCATTTCTGCAAGTACTTCTAGCTTTTAATGCATTTGATGTACTCCTTATTCAGTCAGTCAGGCAAGACAACCCTTTTGCTATAAGGTATGAAATAACCCAGTCTATTGTTAGGCTATTATGTCCAGTTTTGCAGTTTTGAGAATTTTCGAAGCATGAAATCCTGTATTTGAGTATTATGTTACAATAGGAGAGGAATGCTTTAGTGGTGTCTGCTTGTAAAGTCATTTAGCCACACCTAGCGAGAGACGTCACAGGCAATTGACTTAGCAACAGCTTTGTATTGAGCATAAATAAATACAAGGACGTATAAGAGCTACACTGCTGAAAAAAGTCTTACAAAAATTACAGAATCCTTAATCAACAGATCAGTAACGGTAAGAAAATATATTCCTATTGGTTGTGATGACATGTGCTTTCAAATAGTTAAAAAAAAAATATTTAATTGAAAGTGAGATTACAGTGGGAAAATGGATTCTGCACAAGTATACAACAAAGTAGGATAGCTGCTCAAGCTGAAAGTTACACATACATGATGATTGTAAAAATTTATTAATACTGTTATTATAATCATCAGATTAACTAGGTAAGAACCAAGCCTATTTTTTAGACTTGGTGTTTACAAGTTAAAATCTTTTTTTTTTGCTAGAAAATTACTTAGAACCCCCAAACATTATATGTATATTTTTTCAGACACCCTAGAGAATAAAATGGCAATTGTTGCAATATTTAATGTCACACCGTATTTGCGCAGCGGTCTTACAAGCACAATGTTTTGGGAATAAATACACATTTTTTTAATTAAAAAATAAGGCAACAATAAAGTTAGCGCAACTATTTTTTAAATTTGTGAATGGTAATGTTATGCCCAGTAAATTGATACCCAACATGTTGCGCTTAAAAATTGAGCCTGCTCGTGAAATGGCGACAAATTTGACCCTTAAAAATCTTCATAAGCGCCGTTTAAAAATGTTTACAGGTTACCAGTTTTGAGTTACAGAGGCAGACTAGTGCTAGAATTATTGCTCTTGCTCTAACGATCACGGCGATACCTCACATTTTTCACATGCGGGTGCATATTACGTATGCATTAGCTTCTGTGTGCAAACTCGCTGAGATGGGGGGCACTTAAAATTTTATATTTTTGTATTATTATTTTTTTTTTACACTGTCATTAAAAAAAAATTGTGCCACGTTTTATCCCTATTACAAGAAATGTAAATGTACAGTTACCTGCCTGTCATACACCAAAGATTCTTAATAGGATCAGATTGTTTACAATATAAATGCTGAATTTGTTCTGTTTATAATGAAGCTTGTGGAATTTTCTTTCCTTTTTTTCCCTTTCTTTTGGAAAAGGTGTATACAGAAAAATACACAGCCATTATACATTCCATACTAATACAGTCCAGTCAGGTATATTAACATACAAGACGTTATAAAAAAAAGTTAAGACATATATTAACCAAAATGATGTCCATAATGCCTGAATCAACTGACCCGTAAAGGTTAAGGAACAGATGGGAAAGTGACAATATATAAAACATCTTGAGTGATAAGGTTATTAAGGCTGTGTGTCATAGAACAAATAACCTTATAAACAGATTTCCGATATCACCATGCTTCAAGGTTTTACTTCTAAAGCCCTGTACACACAACTGGGATTCCCGGCGGTAAAAAGTCTGCCGGGAATCCCGATGGGAAACCGGAAAACCTGCTCGGTAAGTTTCCCCATGTATACACGGCCGTGTTTCCCGTCTGGAAAACTGTGGGGAGAGCTTTGGCCAGGAATCCCGGCCGTGTGTATGCTCCCTTGCAGTGTTTTCCCCATAGGAAAACTGCCGGGTCTAAAAACCGCAGAGAATCCCAGCGGGAAAATAGAGAGCAGGTTCTCTATTTTCCCGCCGGGATTCCCAGCAGTTTTCTGATGGAGCCTAGCACTCAGGGGCATTGCTACGGCTAGACCATGTCACTGTGTCACGCAGGACATGTGCCCCCGTTTTAGTGCCTTTCATCTCCTTTTCAGTAATTGCTATCATTATCCCAAGTAAGGTACATCTGTTTTTATATATCATTATATATCACCTTCATATGATTCTATAGCCCTGATGAAAAAGGTTCTTCAAAACCTCCAAACCACTTTGGCTGTATTCCTGTTTCCTTAAAAAACAAAACAAATAAAAACATGGATTCTTCACATCAAAGCCCCATGACCTTCATTACTCCTCACCCTTCACATATTGAAGACACATGCTTGAATGGCTCTGAGCTCGTGTTGAGCAGTTACAGGAGAATTCTCCTATAACGTACATAACCCTCACTGGGATTGAAAATATCCAAATATTTGTTTGCTATTTCACAGTTACTTAAGTTTTCTTATTCTAGTATTTTAAGCCTTTTTTATTCTATATTTGAAAATATTAATAGGATTACCGTACTGTATCAGTGGCATTCACACCTAATACAAGCCTCTCCCTCTATATATGTTCACCAGTTTTGTTCTAGTTGCCCAGTTTTGAGTGTCCTGACACTTTGGACCACAACACACTTACAAGCAAACTTGGATAACCAGTGAAGCAAATCATCTCTTCCCGACAAGCTGCAACTTAGAGAGAACCAGCCCCATTTGTTCTTCACAAGTTCTGAGAAAAAAATCTATTTGTGGGCAGGACTTAAACACCCAATGGGGGACCACTGCGAACATGCTCATTAATGCCCAAGATACAGGCATGAGGGGCCATGGTAATGCAAAAATCATTGTTAGGGTGGCACCCCAACTTAGAAGTGAGCTACTTGTCTTGCACAGTTCCACTTTGTACACTGAGAACTTAACTCCTCTTAACTCCTCTCCTGTCTTCTGAATTAAGCATTTCTAAAGAGGACACCGTGGAGCCTGTATTCCACTTCACCAGCACAGCCATGATTGGCACCTCACCCCCAGTGACAATGTGAGGATCCCACCATTCACACAGCGTGGACCTCTGTTGCTAATGAGCTTTAACACTTTGTTGAGTCCACTTCTCTCTCTTCTCCCTTTCCTCCAGGCTAGGTCCATAGGCTCCATGTTACATGATGCTTGTCCTGAGTATGGAGTACTGATCCCTAGAGATTGGTCAAGCTCACCAACCCTTTTACTACCATCTCTCAGTTACCGTCTCCTGACACCTAAATTTATAAAAATAGAGGGAATAATAATAGGAGCAAATGGTGCCCCTTGTCGGTTCCCCACTCACTAACAAGTGAAAGTTTGGCTTTATGGTCCAAACTCATGCATTACTAAATAAGCAACAGTAAAAAGGAAACTGTTACTATTAGAGACCATAAACTTAGGCCAACAGAGCGTAAGCCTGACTATTTTTAAATCAGTCAGCAATTTGAAAAATACTCAAATCATAAGCACCAAAAAGTTAAAAAGTTTATGAGCCAGCAACCTTCCACCACCACTTTAAAAAAAAAACAATGGGCCAGATTCACAGAGCCATTACGCCTGTCTAACTGGTGTTAGACTGGAGTAATTTCAAATTACGCACGTTTTTTAGCTAGTCAAAAACCTCAAACCATGAATAAGACGGCTGCGGGCTTCAATTCGACTGGATTACGTGTTCGTACGCCTTCGGATCTACGCTGCAATAAAATTGCGGCCACTGGGTGGACTTCCCGTCATTTTCCGCGTCGGGGTATGCTAATGAGCTTTTGTCGGCGATCCCAGAAATTACGATCTTCAATCGCAATCTCTTACGGCACCTTTAGTCATCTTTTTTTTTACGTAACACTATACCAGCTTTTTGCTGGTCTAATATTAGACAGCCCATGTTAAGTATGGCCGTCGTTCCCGCGTCGAATTTCTACGTTTTCCGACGTCTTTTATTATTTTTTACGTAAGTCGTCCGGGAATAGGAATGTTCGTAAACGACGCTACTCAAACAATGAATGACGTAACGACGTGATTTCGCGCAATGCACAGCAGGAAATTTCTGAACGGAGCATGCGCAGTTCGATCGCCGCGGGGACGCGCTTAATTTAAATGCTTCACACCCCCTAATCGCGTATTTCGATTACGCGGCGAGAAATAGACTACGCCGCCGTAGCTTACGGGCAAAAATCTACCAGGATTCAGTGTAGAGCCTGGTGAAATACGGCATTAGAGTATTTCGATTACGCAGCGCAATATTAAGTGTATCTGAATCTAGACGTCACTCACACATGCACTCAGTCATATTAGTAAGCCTTAGTCGAGTGGGAAAAGTTTTCCAGGAAATCTCATCAATCCTTATTATGGAGTATAAAGGTAGTCTATCTAATTTCTAAAGTCCCCTTTGGAGAAACATACACAGGGGTCAATTCACAAAGCTTTATTTTCAGATTGCGGGTGTTATTTTAACGATTTTGCACGTTATTGAAGCTAGTTCAATTCACTAAACGATTTAACGCTTTGAAAAATCATCAAATAACGTTTCACTACACAGAACAGATATTTTGACTGATGGTCAAAATATCCTTATTTAACGATTCGATCGTTATTTTAAAGAGTCAAATCGTTATTTTAAAGAGTCAAATCGTTAAATATGTACAGAAGTACAATTCACAAAGATTTTTTTGACAGTTATCGATCGTTAATTTAACACCTCCCTCAGGGTTTCGTTATGACATTTCCCAGGCGATATTTTGTTATTAAAGGAAGCTTTTGGTGATTTTTGTAGTGTAGTGATGTTTTTAGTAGTGTTGGGCAAGATGGAACCATGCTCTATTTGAACTTAAAATTATCCAGAGGCGAAGAAGAACATGTTAGAATGTTGTTCAGATTTATAAACGTGTATTCCGTTCACATACTATTTTGGATGACTTTTCTGAAACCCAGGTGATAGCCAAATACTGATTATCATCTCCCATGATTTATTCTCTGTATGAGGAAATACACATGGCTTTAGAAAAACACACACTAGAAGTTTTGCACATCACATGCTCAATCTTCACATGTGTCTTGCTTGTCTCTCTCTCTCTGCATCTGCTCTTTTCCACATGCAGCTGTTCTCCTCCCCTTCTGCTCCCAGAATGCCTCTTTCAAGCATTATTTAACGCTCTTAGACGTTATTATTATGATTTGGGGCGTTAAAATAACTCTTGAGTAGTTAGCATAACGATTGGATAAAGAGTCAGTTGAAAACCATAACGACTATGTTGAATAACGATTATAGCTTTTATGAATACCATGTTTGCTAGCTTTAAATAAAGAGTGGTAATTTAACAACTGAAGAAAACCAATAACGTTTCTCTTTGTGAATTGACCCCATAATGTGGTAATAGATTCCAGACTGCCTCCCCTTCTATTTATAGTCCTCCCCAAAAAGGCAGAGCTTTGAACGCCCAGGAGTGGGCAGACGTAGCTCCTTCCTAACTCCCTAGGTGGATTATTACACAAACCCCACTAGCACAGACCTACTACAAACACAACATAAACCAGTAATATAAGGCAGTGTACACTGCAACAGTACACTCCTTAACCACTTGCTTACTGGGCACTTAAATCCCCCTCCTGCCCAGACCAATTTCAGCTTTCAGCTCTCTCGCTCTTTGAATGACAATTGCGAAATCATACAACACTGTACCCAAATTCTTTTTTTTCCACAAAAAGAGCTTTCTTTTGGTGGCCTTTGATCAGCACTGTGGTTTTTATTTTTTGTTAAAAAAATAAAAAAAATGACTGAATTAGAAAAAAATACAAAACTGTTTTATATTTAGTTATAACATTTTGCAAACGGGTAATTTTTCTCCTTCATTGATGTTCGCTTATGAGGCTGCACTGATGGGCAATGATAGGCTGCACTTATGGGCACTGATAGGCTGCACGGATGGGCACTGATAGGCTGCACGGATGGGCACCGATAAGGCGGCACTGGTGGGCACTGAGAGGTGGCACTGGTGGGCACTGATAGGCGGCACTGGTGGTCACTGAGTGGCAGCATTGGTGGGCACTGATAGGTGACACTGAGAGGTGGCACTAATGGGTGGCACTGAAGGGCATTGATAGGTGGCACTGGTGGGCACTGAAGATTGTCACTAATAGGTAGCACCAATAGGTGGCAGTGATGGCCACTGATAGGTGGCAGTGATGGCCACTGATAGGTGGCAGTGATGGGCACTGATTAGCAGTGGTAGGTGAGACTGCTAGGCAGCACTGCTAGGGGGCACGGATGAGCCAGTGACTGGCACCATTGGTGGGCATTCATAGGTGGCAATAATGGGCACTGATAGGTGGCACTTTATTTTACTGGTGGTCACTGGTAGGGGGCACTGGCAGGTGGTACTGGTGGGCACCAATGAGGCTGATGTGCCTTTTCCACTGGGGACCAATGTCCCTTACACAAGAGACGGTGATCGGATTTTTTTCCTCCTCAGGAGAAAAAAACGATTACTGAGCTTTGTTTACATCACGTGATCAGCTGTCATTGGCTGACAGCTGATCACATGGTAAGGGGCCGGGACCTGTGATCACTCGAGTCTCAGTGACGGCCTCCTGTCATTCGGCTATAGCGCGGACACAAAGCGGTTAAAGCAACATGTGTTTCATGTGACAAATAACATTTATGTTATTTTGCAGACTATGTTTTGGGGTTGGGAGGGTTACGGTGAAGGAGGCTTTTAAAGCTGATCTTGATTTCTGCACTAGTCCTCCATAACAGTATTTTTGAGTATTATCACTCAGAATGCCCTCAAATTATTTACAGACTTATAGTCAAGTCTATTGGTCTACAGTTTCATGGATGCAACTTTTTGGCTGTATCAAAATAGAGTATAATAGTGTTTAGATTAAAATAGAACACAAAAAGTGAAGACTTGTTATGTTATAGGTAGCATCTAAAATGTTAATCGTGCCTAGGGAGTACCCTGAAAATCTATCTTCTGTCTTGAATTCCTCCTGAAAAATAGCAGTGTACTTCTCAGTGTTTGAGGGTGCTAAAGCATGTTTGTGCCCACAGCTTCAAAGCTGTAATTCTACAGTGTGAGATATTAGGCACTGCACTGCTATTCTCACATGACTTGGAGATGTCTTTACTGTACTGATTAGTGGACAGGCATACATCTCTCTGCTTCTGCTTCATCCATTTAGTGAATCTGTGCTTTGTGTACCTCTCCAAAGAGGCCCGGAGCAAAAGAACAAGCCATAAGCGTAGGGCCTGCATGACGGGGTTAACAGAAATCCTTACAAGCCAGGGGGGAGTGGTCATGAGAGGTGCAGTGTGCAGAGAAGGATAGGCTATAAATTCTCCCCCCTCCTTTCCCGGGTAACACAGTCTGGGGAGAAAATTTGTAAGGTAGGATTGCTGCTGGCCTCTCCTGAGCCAGGCCAGCAACCAGGCCGGGGCACACCCGCGGGGGGGGGGGGCAGGGCACCCACGGGTGGGGGGGCACCCGGGGGTCACCCGCGGGGGGGCGGGGCACCTGCGGGTCACCCACGGGGGCGGCGGGGCACCTGCGAGGGGGGGCAGCACCCGGGGGTCACCCGCGGGGGGGCAGGGCACCCGCGAGGGGGGGGGCACCCGGGAGTCACCCGCGTGGGGGGCGGGGCACCGACGGGGGGGGGCACCCACGGCCCCCGTAGCGGTACTCCCCGGGGCCATCCACCAGGCAGCTCAGGAGGGAAGGGAGCCCAGCCCGGGCCCCCCAGCAAAAATGGACAGCGGCTGGCCCTGTAGGCCCCGCGAGGCGCGGAGGGGGGGCGGCCAGGGGGCTAGGCCTGCCCTACGTGTGGAACAGGCTGCTGCAGGCTCTCACCCCGGTTGTGCACCGGTGGTTTATGTGCCTCGGCGAGGGAGATCGATCGCAGCGGTGGCTAGCCCCTTGCCTTCCACGGCTAGCCACCTCCTATCCAGCCCTGAGGAGGGGGGGCGTGGGGGAGCGGGAGACAGCAGCAGAGGTACAGCACCCAGAAAAGCGACGGGGAAATCCGTGCACGGGTCCAGAGTGCGCAGAGTGAGTGATGCCAGCTCTGGGCCCTCGGCTGCCAGGCCCGAGTCGCCTGGTGGGCCATCATCTGAGGAGCCTGAGATCGTTCGGAGTGGGAGCTGTTGGGTTCCGAGGAGGAGGAGTTCGTGCCCGGGACGCAGTTTACAGCGCTGGAGACGAGTGTTTCGGCTGTTGGGATTGCTTCCAGGCAGCCCGGTAAGTAGTTTTCATCAATTTCTACTGTGTTGCAAAATGCTGGTGTGTTGGTAGGTTAGCCCTGCGGCAGCTTGGGTGCCGGCAGGGGGGTATGGCTGGGGGTAGTGACGGTGGGCAATCCAGGGTTAAGGTGTAGGCGGTGAGAGACTCCGCAAAGAGGGATCTGGTCCGGTGGTCGGGCGCAAAAGGGGGTAGGGTATACTTGTTATGAGGCACCCTTGGGTTCACATTTTAGGCAGGAGGGGAGAGAGAAGGGCTGTAAGAGCGAATATGTAGAGATATTTGCGCATTTGCCTCTGGGGAAGTTTAACCTGGTCAGGGTTAAGCCTGAGTCCTAAAAGGAAGATGAAGCAAAGGGAGGTATAGGTTTATACCCAGGACTTTTGCGAAGTGGTCGCAGTCATACTAGATCGGGGTGTGCGTGATCGGTGAGAAAAAACTCTGAACACTGTTCGGCGCTTTTCAGTTAACAGGAGGCGATTAGCAAGGCCTATCGGTGTTACGGAGGCACGGGATGGCTCCGTTGCGACGAACAGTTCAGGCAACGCAGGGCGTTGGGACCGGACATGTAGGTGGAGAGACCGAGGGCTTTGGCCTTGGGATGCAGCTCAGGTCGGTCCCACGGACGTCCACAACTTTTTTTGGGGGGGGGGGCTGTGTAACCCATTCCCCGGGACAGTCGGCCGGAAATGGAAAAGGGGGTCTGCTGGCAGTGTAATGAGGGTAACTGCAAGTTTGGGGGGTCCTGCCGGTTCAAGCACGAGGGCTCTGGCTGCGGTGTAACCATCCCTCTTTCCTGGGTTTTGTGAGCAAGGCAAGGTACGTCTCGGAGATTTTACGAGTAAGAGGGAGGACTACGGTGATGGTGTAGAGGATGCAACCGTTTCTCGGTAGCACCCTGACAGGGCGGCTGCCCGGTCGTTGGAGGGGGGGTTTTCCGAGGGTTTTAGCATTCCTTGCAAGCTGGGGGTGGCCCCCCCATGCCTAACAATTGGCGCTCCGCGCTACGTCACCCTGCAGTGGTTTCGGATACACTGCGGTAGGAAGTAGCTCTGGGCCGAATGGGGTGCCCATTCTCTCCGCCCACCCCCTTCATATTAGTTGGTTGTTTTTCCCCTTTGGGGTGGGGCCAAACAAGGAGCCGAACAAGTTTAGGCTCATTCATCACCGGTCTTGACGGGGGGGGGGGGTCAACGAGGCTATTAGTGCGGGGTATTGTACGGTATGTTACGCCTCATTTGATGGGGCGGTTGATTGGGTCAGGGGTATGGTCGAGGGGCGGTGATGGCCGAGCCTGACATCGAGGCTGCCTTTCCGCTTCTTCCGGTACTGGTGTGTCACTGGGAGGGGGAGTTCAAGAGGGACAAGTGGGTACCGGTGGGTTGCTCGGTTCTTGTGCCTTGTGGGTACAGTTTAGTTTGTTTCTAGAATGGGGGGTCGGTACGTGGCTGGAGTGAACTCCTTGGTCCACTATCGGGTCGACTTCCTCAGCATTTGCCCGGCTGGGTCACGTATCTGCGCAGTGTTTTGGCCACTCTGGAACGCATTGCGGAGCGATTTGCGGCGCCGCTGGCATCCGAGAAAAGGTAGGGGCCGAAGTCGGTCATACAATTTTTTTGGCATAGTAATTGGCTTGGAGGCAATGGAGTGCAGATTACCATGGGACACACTGGAAAGCCTCACGACAAAAAATTGGCGAGATATTGGTATCACAGAAAGTACAAATCTGAGCGTGGCAGTCGCTCCTGGGAAAACGTATTTTCGTGTGTCTTATTCTTCCTATGGGGCAAGTCGTTTGCACGCGCCGCTCGGCAAGCACGGCGGGGGGTTAAGTCACCCAAACACTTTGTGGGTTTGTGAAGGAACACAAGGAAGACCTGTCGGTTTGTCACTTCGTTTTGGAGTCAGTTAACAGTACGGCTCTGTGGATGTTCGGTCCGGTCAGCAATGTTGACATGGAACTGTTCACAGATGCGGCCGGGGATCGGGCTTTGGTGCATTTTTGCAGGGACAGTGTAGGGTGGGCCCTTGGCCCCAGTCCTGGCGCCAGCAGGGTTCACTAAGAACTTGGTTCGGCTGGAACTGTTTTCCGGTAGTGCTGGCGGTGGAACTATGGGGGCCCTGCCATCCGGGATCGGAAGTTCTGTTTACATGGTGATAATCTGGGGGTGGTACAGGTGTTCAACAGGGTGTCCGCTCCTCTCCCCCGGTCATTCGTCTCTTGCGGCACCTGGAGCTGCGCTGTTTCCAGAGGTATACCGGGAGTGGACAAGGTTGTGGCGGACGCCTTGTCCCGGTTTGCAGTGGGGACAGGTTCTGGGTTTGGTGCGTTAGGCAGAGTAGCAAGGGTCCCCTGTCCAGCGAGTGTGTGGAGGATTCAGTTTGAATCATGTCACAGAAGGTCGGTAAGGTGAGGAAACATGGGCGGCCTAAGAGAAGGTCTGGTTGGTGTGGCAGATGCTGGTTCGGGGGGCGGAGGTGCAGCTGACAGGTCCGGAGGTATGGGTCCTGATTCGGTATTGTTTGTCCAGGAACATAGAGGCTGGGATGTCACAGTTGGTACTCGATAAGAAAAGTTGTTGAGTCTGGTATTCTCGTTTGAGTGGCTAAGGTGCCTGGAATTTTACTATGGTTTTTGGGTGCAACAAGCGCTCAAGGGATATAGCCAGCAGGAACGACGGAGGGAGGCGCGGCGCCCAGTATCGTTACATCTTAAGAGGTGTTATGGGGAATGTGAGGACATTGTGTTTATCCCGGTATGGGGTTGTGTCGTTTCTGCACAGTGTTTTTGGTCTGGCAAATTCTTTGGAGCATCCGGGGTGGGCGAGTTAGTCAGCCCCTCCAAGAAACAGTTCAAGGCGGCATGTTGGCTGCTGACGTGTGGGGGGCTCATGAAGGGGCCACACTGCTTCTAAGCAGATCCAAAATGGATCAGAGGGGGTGAGGTGAGTCAGTGCAGGTGGTCACTGTTGTTGGTTCAGACCTTTGCCCAGTCGGGCTGGTGGGGAATTCCGGCAGGTACGCCCGAAGGTGGGCGGTTCATTTGGTTGCATAAGTAGGGGGCTCCAGGGTCGCGGTATCAGTTCGTGGCAGGGTTTAAGAAAGGTTTGGGGGCTTTGGGCCTAGTGGAGAAGGAATTCTCTGGCGTTCCCTTAGGATTGGGGCAGCGACAGAGGTGGCACGTGATCGCCTTGATGAGGAAACAGTCAAGGGGATAGGCAGGTGGGAGTCGAAGAGGTTTCGACTAGATGCAGGCCACAATGGTTGGTGGGCCTGGCGTAGGGGTAATTTGGTGGTTGCATCAATGGTTGTATAGGTTGCTTACTGTCTTTCAGGTACAGTGCAAGGATTGGTCTGGATTATAGGCCACTCCTTCGGAGATTGGGGGGGCTTGGAGAGTGTATGTGCGACCGGTGGGTCGACAGCTGGGGGTCCCGAGACGGCAGGCTTGTGTACATTGGTTGCGTTTCCCAGGAATGATGTGGAAGTAGAGTGGTATCGGAAGTGCACAGGTTTGCACGTTGGGACCGACCACTGGAGGTACTGGTTCTCCATGTAGGAGAAATGATTTAGGGGGTGAGGTCAATGCTGGGGTCGTGAGGTTCCCGGATACGATAGTGGTATGATCGGTCATGGTGGCTGGGACATCATGGAGGATGGCCAGACAGCGGAGGGGGTGAAAAAGAGCTTGGTGGAAGATGGACAGAGAGGTGGTGGGGGCACTGCGGTCAGTGGTCGTCTCTGAGCCAGCCTGTCGTCTTGAGGCCTATGACCATGGGTTAGATAACGCAGTGCCAACCAAATGTGGTTAGTAAGTAGAAACGGGGGCCTGGCGGTCAGGCATCTGGGAGTTGGAGGTGTCTACGTGAAGATACCTTAGGAGTGATGGAGTTTACTGCACAGATGATGGTATCGATATGGTGGGGGTTGGGCCCGTAGGATGGGGTACAGCAAGCATTGAGGGTGTGGAGGTGCGCCCAAAGGCAAGGGGTTACCTTTGGGTGCTGGTGGCGGGTGTTTGGACTTTGCAGGAGAAGAAATTACCTCAAATATGGATGCCATTACCCAGAGGTGGTATGGGTTCTGAAGGGGTGTGGTTTCCAGTCTACCAAGGTGTAGCTGGAATGTTGGTTAATGGGGGCACTGCGGTCAGTGGTCGTCTCTGAGCCAGCTTGTCGGCTTGAGGCCTATGACCAGAGGTGAGGTACCGCAGTGCCAATAAAATTTTATAATATTAAAAGGTTTTACAAGTCAGTGTTAGTGGTGCCTGCAAAGTCCAGCACTAGGATGAGAAGAACTGTTTTTCTCAGGAATTATATGGCTTATATATGTTATTTATTATTGGATGTTATCTAAAATAAAGGAGGCTGCTACGGCCAGTTTTACTCCAAGTTACAGTGGTGGTCTCATTATTATTAAAGGTTTAAGGGGGAGTATAAACAGTGTGTCCTAGCAGTAAAGGTTATATCTGGGATACCATAGTCATGCTACTTCTTGAATATTTCCACCAGATAATGTTATATCACCAGTCAGCATACATAGTCATGCTCCAGTCCGCAAGTGATTAATCAGGTTGCAAAAATTCTTGTAACAAAGTAAGAAAGAGAGAAAAAGAAAGAAATTAGGAACGAAAGAAAGAAAAAAAAAGACCCTAGCATAGGGTATAACATAGTCTTGCTACTCCTTCAAAGGAATGCAATCCTTCTTACTCCACCAATTGGGAAAAGTCCTTACAAACCGGTTCCAGATCAGAAATACTGTTTGTTTTTATCTACAGGCTGAAGACACGATGCACTAACCCACCAACCTACTTATATAATCCTACATGATCATCCCAGACTGTCATGGCAAAGTTGCCAAGCAACCTAAGGTGGGGTACCATCTTAAAGGACTTTATCACAACCACTCCCCAAGCTGCAAAAACTTATAGTCATGACAATTTCTGTCGGCTCAGGGTCTACAGACACAACTCTACTGCACTCCCTACATCATCTTTCTATTGACCAACCAAGCAGAGTTCACAAGAAAGCTTTTTAAAATACTCAGTTCTCTTTGCAGGCATAGTGTACAAAATTTCTTATAATGTATACACACCTGAAAATAACTTTGTTATCAAAAATAAATGTCTGCACAGATGGTGTTCATTTAGCAAATTACAGTATGTTGAAACGTGATACAACTCACTGTGAGGAGGTTTTAGAAGCCTTTGAAATACATGGTGCTTGTTCTTAAAGACTACTCAATTTGCAAAGAGCTCTAATCTCATGGCCCCATCGCCAACCTTTGTCCCACATCAAGCCATCTTAAAAGGTAATACACTTTAAAATTGTTTAAATTCCCATTATTTCAGTTCCTGTTGTGTTCTAAAATAGCTCAGTAGTATAGTGCAGTGGTTCTCAACCCCACTATTGGTTTGCAGCCTCCCTCCTACTGGACCACAGCTTCAGGGTCGTGCTGGGCTGGAGAGCAGATGGGGATGGTGCCCCTGTAGTTTGTTCTAGTTGCGCACCCATTCAGAACTCTATCAGAGCAGCACTTGCTGTAAGAAATGATAGCTAAATGGAAAGAAGTGTTTCTGAGTGTAATGAGTAAACACAACCAGTAGCCGATTAGACACTTTGAAGCTGCAGCTATTAAGCAAAATGTTGAACTTATCACATAACAGCATCAGTCCTTTCTGATTGGCTACAGTTCCAGGGTGTCTAACTGGTTTCACGTTGTTTTTACACATTACACTCTGTGAACTGCGGGACCATGGTTATTTAATTTATTAACCACTTGCTGACTGCCTAACTGAGAATTGACATCATAACTTTGGCATTAAATACTGGGGTTATAGACTTTGGCCATATTTGGGTAATGATGTAACCACTATCCCCACCCTTTCACACATATAGCTGATGACAGCTCTCGGCCGGTGATGTCACAAGGGGGTGGTAGCACCAGGTGACATCACTAGGTTGCTCCGCCCCTTACCTATATAAGAACTGTCAAAGGGCAAGCCGGGCATTCAGTGATTTGCCTTAGCTGAACAGTGAAGCATTTTTTTTTCGGGTCTAGTGGTGGCGTCGGCATCGTGATTGATGATGGATGTGCATCAGGGGACACTTCCATGTTGAGGGCATGTGACCTGGTATGTTTCAGGAGGGGGGCGCTCCCTTATCCCCCCTTTCCTGCATGCTCAGATAAGGGTCTGGTATGGATCTTGGGGGGGACCCCATGGTGTTTTTTTTAAATGTTTTATTGAATTTCATTTATTTTATTTAGCTGTCAGCAGGGAAGCCTATTGACAGCTGATAACTCATTGGTTGTTAACACTGGATTCCTGGCCCCCGCTCCTTAACAACCAGCTATTTATTGCAGCCTGACTGGGCAAAGCTTTGCCCAATCATGGCTTAGAATGCACTCTGCAGTGCGCAGTGCATTGCAGGTCTTCGGCGAGGCAAACACCCGCCAAGTGCCCTGCAAATTCGGGTCAACTCTATTAGGGAGATTCCCCATCTCTTTTTGTTCTGTTTACTTTTATCAATGAGAGTGAAAGTGAAGAAAATCACTAACTTTTTGCAAGAAAAGCCTAAACTTTGAGTTGTCACCAAAACAGCAACAGAGGGGAAGCCTTCTGATGGGTATACTAGTCCTGGTGACAACTAAGGATCCCCTCACTTTGTAGGAATATCCTCTAACTTCCTATTTTAGTTATGGGACAGGTATTGAAGGGGTACTCCCCAATAGAACACAGATGCATACCTACCAATGTTTTCAGATGGAAAAGAGGAAGACCTACTAGCAAAAAAATATGCAGTCAAAGGACATGCCCTTACCACATCCTTCTGATATGAAGATTAATGCACAAAAAACATTGGTTAAACCCACAACACTTTTTCATAAACAATACATTTTTATACAGGTACATACATCAGACTAAAATGAGGGACCAATGAAGAAAAAAGATGCACAGAGGGAGAGTCCATACAAATCAGGAAATCAAGCTGGCCAAACACTAGTAGGTTTTTTCGAATTAACATTAATATCAATATTTATTCGAACATTTCTACAAATATTCTCAGTACATTCAATGACTTCACAAATGTCATTTAATAAGCATTTTTTTCTGTTAATAAATGACAAACAAGCACACCGTTAAAAAATATGGTAGTTTGTTTGAGAAACAATTTCCATCCAGAATTTTCTCATCACTGTGCTTAAAAAACAAATTGACATTTGACCCCACTAACAATTAGAAAGATGGACAAGCATTCTTAAAAAGTTTTTTTAAATGAAATGCTACTAGTGTATGGTTAAATAAAAACTGATTTGTTGCGCTAATAAAGTAATGCAAATAGAATTAGCTGCTGACACATTATTGTTGGGTACAAAATATGGGGTAAAAATGTAGCGCTAAAAATTGGTAATAATAAACATAAAAGTTCAATGCGAAAAAAATTCAAAAATGTGAAGATGCCAGAAAGTTCATAACATAATCCACAAATGAAGGAATTCATTGAGACAAGGAAACTGGAAAGCCGTCACCAACACCCGACATAACTGACCCTTAGGCCTTGAACACACGAGCAGACACATTTGTTCAACTCGGTCGGGCAGACCGATTTGAACAAATCTGTCTGCTGGGGACGTATTGGTTTGATCATGTACACACGATCAAACCAAAATCCCCACCGGCAGATGGTGCGGTGACGTGGCGGTGACGTTGATGCCGCCACGTCACCGCACCAGGAAGTAAATCACTTCCGCGCATGCGTCAAATCCATTCAACGCGTGTGCGAGAAGACATGTCTGCTGGTTAGCGTACTAACCAGCAGACATGTCGGGCGGACGGGTACTAGTGTATGGTTGGCTTTAGTTGCCTCTTGCGGACTTGTTTCTGCAAAAAAAATCTTGATCAACATGGTTAGAACATGTGCAGGTTTACTTTCTTAGACAAATTCCCTTTCTCAGTTCACCGCACCATACACTAGCATATTTTCAAATAAATGTTCATAAGAACATTTGTGCAAGAATTTGTATAGAAATGCTCTGCGTATTTGAGGGCTTGAAAAACGTAATTTGAAATGTTTTTAACATTCGATATTAGAACAAATATATTTTACGGAACGAAAACCACATACGTTGTTGGAAATTTGTTCGTTCACCAAAAAATTGCCATCTTGCTCTTCTGAATTTTATCATCACTGCAGTCGAAAATGAATGTCTTTTTGACCCTACTCATGATTAGAAAACTGAAAAATAAAATAAAATAAAAATAAATTTTTAAACAAAATTCTACTAGTGTATAGCGGTCTTTAGGGTGACAGAGTGGGAGGTTGTTAGGGGTAGTTTTTACAAAACTCCAAATAGACTTCATTCAACAGTCATTATATAAATGTGTTTGTAGCTTTTAATTAACCTTCCGGGAGATCACATGCCTCTTTCTAAAGACTTATTTACTGTATATTTTCCTTCTTCTGAAACATCATTTTCTCCGATTGATGTTGAACTGTGTTTATGATCCTTCTTTTGAAGTGAAATACCTCATGTGTACAGTTCTTTAATCAAAGCAAGGCTGTTTCATGGTGTTTGCACACACAAAAAAGTGCAAAGCACAATGAAACATTCCCAGTTGCTGGTAAACACAGAATAAAACTAACAGTTGACATTACCAGATGTATAGAAGTATGCCCTGTTCTATGACATTTCTCCAATGCATCATTTTACGTATTCATTAGGTTTTAAAGGAAATACATTTGGAAATATTTTTCTTCATTTCCATGCAAAATGGAAGAAATATTACCATTATATCTATGGAATTAATAACATAACACTTTAAAATCGTTTTTTTCAGATTTTTGGAGGAAAAAAATTATAAATAAAGGGGCACTGGGGTTGGTTTACTAGAACTGGAGAGTATACAATCTGGTGCAGCTCTGCATAGAAATCAATCAGATTACATGTTTTTGTCAAAGCTTAAAGGGGTTGTAAACCCTTAAAGTTTTTTCAGCATTCTATGCATTAGTGAAAAACCTTCTGTAGTGCAGCTTCCCCCCAGATCCCCCCTTACTTTCCTGAGCCCCATCTTTCTATCGACTGGGACGAGCACAGCAACTCCAGACGGTGTCTTGGGTCATAATTGGATAGATTGATAGCGGCAACAGCCATTGGCTCCCACTGCTAACAATCAAATCCAATGATGTGGGAGCTGGGGGCGGGGAGGAGTCCTGCTGTCTGTGTCAAGTGAAGCAGCAGCAGGACTCAGGAGCACAACCGCACGAGTGCCCACATGGCAATTGGTTCTCGAGAAGAAGCAGAGCCAGGAACACTGCTGGGGGACCCCAAAAGAGAAGGATCAGGGCCCCTCTGTGCAAAACCCTTGAACAGAGGAGGTAAGTATGACAAAAAAAATAAAAATTACAACCCCCTTAATTGAACAATCTGAAGTTAGAAGATGATTGGCTACCATGCAGAGCTGCACCAGATTTTGCATTCTCTAGCATTAGTAGATCATCCCCACTATTTTTTATACAAAAAGATCTGTATACTTACTTTTTTGTGCCTGCTCCATTCTGATGATGTGATCCTGCAGCTCCGACTCCCCTATGTCAGTGGGCCGCAGCTGCAGGGAAGCAAAAGGAGTGCTGAAAATGGCTGGGCCGTGAGATTTTAATGCTCCCAGAAATCCCAGCTATTGTCAAGCACTCCATGACACAGGGGACCTGGATCTGTAGGATCACATGACTGCACCAGCTCGAACTGACCAAAAAAAAGGTAAGTATACACAGGGTAGGCAGGATAGGTTGGGGGGTAATTGTAAGAATAGTTAGTGTTAGGCTTAAGTTCCACTTTAGGTGTACATTTAATAAACCGTGATAAGCCGAGATCATGATGATCATGGCTTATCACAGAGCATTGCTGGTTTAATAAACTGTCATAAGGAGCAGAGAACATATTCTCTACTTCTCATCACAGCACATGGCTGTTTTGTCCAAACGGACAGTTTAATAAACCAAGATCTGAAGATTTCACAGCCCTTCCACTGAGAGAAGCTGTTGTGATAAGAGGAAGAAGGCTTATTTCTTCCTAATATCAACACAAGTGGGTTAAAAATGTATATTAACAACATAAAAAAAAATATATATATATACACACACACATGTGTATATATACAGGATATATATATAGTTATCACATGTCTAAAAACATGTAATTACATGTTCTTTTAAACTTTAGTTTCACTTTTTGAACTCTTCTGCACTGTAATCTCACAATATCTCACGAGATTACAGGCAGCCCACCCACTTCTACACAGATCTCTGCTGTTTTCAGAGGAAACACTTCTCTTCTGTTCTCCCTCTGAGAACTGAAGTTCTCAGTTTATTAAACCGGCTGCAGAGGAGATAATTTTCCTCTGAGAACTGCCGAGAACTGAACTGAGGAAAAACGTCTCAGTTTATTAAACGGACACTTCAATGTGAAAGGTGATGGAAATCTTAAAGCAGAACTCAAAATGACTTACCTCTATTCCATGAAGTCCCTCACTGGCGCTGGCATCTTCTTTTTTTGCTTCTTCTGGGTTCAGTTTGGCTTTGGCTGCATTGATTGGCCAATGCAGGATGATGCTAGCCCGGGAGTCATTCATCATGGTACACTGGCATTGTGATGGAAATGTAAACCGAGTTGCACATTCCGCAGGGGATTGTAAACAGGCAGGTACATTTATTTTATTGCATGTCTTTTCTGCAGTAAAGGTCTTGCCTGCTCAAAATGTTTTAATCTTTTAACCTTTTTTTAACGGGAGACAGATGCAGCATTGGATTGGTGCTGCATTCACCTAGATGAGTATAAATGTTTTTTTTTTTTTTCTGAATCCCACACTTATGTTTTAATTCTTACATTCTGCCCTAGCCAGTATGATAACTTGAGTAAAAAGGGGTGGAAACACTTATCAGTGCATTAATTGTTAGTTCATTTATTGTAATAAATATGTAATTTACACACTAATAATGCACATTGATGTCACTGATATGTTCTGTAAGCAATGTCCAATTATGGTATTCATATAGATGCCTATTGTAAAAGGACAATTGTAAAGACACAGTGAGATTGATTTACTAAACCTGGAGAGTGCAAAATCTGGTGCAGCTCTGTATTGTAGCCAATCAGCTTCTAACTTCATCCTGATCCAAAAAAAAACTGTAAGTTGATTGGTTTCTTTGCAGAGCTGCACCAGATTTTTCACCATCCAGTTTTAGGGAATTATCACCTGTGTTTTTAAAACATTATGGAGCAGAAAATCTAAGACCCCTTTCTCACATGCATATATACACATACAAAGGGCCAATCTAGGCTACAGTGAATTAAACTGAAACAACTGGAGGAAACCCATGCAAGCACTGGGAAAATATGCAAACTCAATCCTTTTAACACTTAGGCCTTATTCATCTTAACCACTTAAGACCCGGACCAATACGCTGGTAAATGACCCAAGGTGTTTTTGCGATTCGGCACTGCGTCGCTTTAACAGACAATTGCGCGGTCGTGCGACGTGGCTCCCAAACAAAATTTGCGTCCTTTTCTTCCCACAAATAGAGCTTTCTTTTGGTGGTATTTTATCACCTCTGCGATTTTTATTTTTTTGCGCTATATACAAAAATAGAGCGACATTTTTGAAAAAAAAACACTATTTTTTAATTTTTGTTAAAAAAAAAATCAATTAAACTAAATTTTAGTCAAACATTTAGGCCAAAATTTATTTAGCCACATGTCTTTAGTAAAAAAAAAAAATTGCAGTAAAAAAAAATAGCTACCTAGCGGGAACAGCGACACTAATACAGCGATCAGAAAAATGATCGCTTAGTGACGCTGGCAATAGGGAGTGAAAGGGTTAACTAGGGCGGTGATCAGGGGGTTAAAACTTTATTAGGGGGGCTGGGGGGGCTATCCTGAACCTAACACTAACTGACTTTTATACTGCCTGTCACACTGACACTAAATGCAGTGATTAGATCACTGCATTCAGTGACACTGTGACAGAGGGGGTGGGGGGCAGATCGCAAGGGGTTAAGTATGCCTATGTGTGTGTATGTCAGTGTAGTGTTAGTGCACACTTACTGTGAGGTGTTCCTCTCATCGCAGCGGTTGGAAATACCGCTGCGATGAGAGATTACATCACTTCCCCCTTCCTTTGTAAACACAGGAGGAGGAAGTGACAGGGCGGGAGAGCGCAGGGATTGGCTGGGAGCGATCACGGGGGGGCGGGCAAACACGGACATCCGCCCGCTCGTCCCGGATCGCTCCCGGAGACACGGGGACCGCCGCACGCCGCGGAGGGGGTCCCGATCGGACCCCCGACCCGCTACTGGGCGAGGACGTAAATTTACGCCCTTGTGCCCAGCCGTGCCATTCTGTGGCCGTAAATGTGCGTGCGGAGGTCCTTAAGTGGTTAAAAAACAAAACAAAATATATTGCAATATTGTAATATATTGCAGCTTAGCATTAGGTGGGGTAGTAGTCTTCTTTTTTCAGCCCTGTTTCTTATGCTGGGTACACACAACCATTTTTAATGTCATGGAAAAAAACTAAGTTTTTCTCGACGTGATTCTGGTCAAGCCTACCTTGCATACACACGATCGTAAAAAAAAAAATGCACAAGCAAAGCGCGGTGACGTACAACACCACTATAAAGGGGAAGTTTCATTCGGATGGCGCCACCCTTTGGACTGCTTTTGCTGATTTCGTGTTAGTAAAAGTTTGGTGAGAGACGATTCGCGCTTTTCAGTCTTCGTGCTTTTCAGTCTGTTACAGTGTGATGAATGTGTTATCTCCATTACAAACACTAGTTTTACCAGAACGAGTGCTCCCGTCTCATAACTTGCTTCTGAGGCCGTGTACACACGGCAGAGAACCTCGACGGGCAGAACACATCGTTCCGCCCCTCAAAATCGGCGACCCGCCCGTTGGGAATGGCATTTTTTTTATATATATTAAAATAAAAAAGATGTTATACTTACCTTCTCTGTGCAACAGTGGCTTATTTCCTGTTCTGGAGTCCCCTGCCAATGTTCTCCACTGCTTCTTCTTCTGAGTGTCTACTTAGCAACTGCAGGGATACGTGTGCATCATAGATACACACAGTGCAGCTTAGCCACATCCCCTCCGCAGTTGGGATAGTGCTGCATTGGTGGAGTAGTCAGGTAAATGTTTAGTGTGAACAGGCAGGGATGTGTTTTTTACTCTTAATTCATAGAATGCATTATTGTAAAAAATGCTTAGACTTTAGAGTCACTTTAGCCTGCATGTCCATTTAAAAAAAAATTGGGTAAATTGATAAGAATCCTGCTTCGTTGGCTCATTAGTCTAAAAAAATATATTATATGTTCTTGTCTTTGCAGATAAATACTCAAACTGGAAGGCCATATCTAAGAAGCTTTAGATGGAAACCGTTTTTCAAGAATTCTCTAGTTATCACGGGACATTAGTCAAACCGTATTACTGGCTTAACCCAAACCAGAACTGCTCCAAATGTCCTTATCATATTAGAACGGGAGAAGAGTCAAGAGTCACCTACGGGGAGTTTTATGAAAATTTTGGATTCCCATATGGGCCAACAATGCATGAAGACAAGCAACTCATATTTTATGAAATAAAGTCTTTTAATGGAACAGTAATACAGAAAGGCCAAGTTACTGGGTGTGCTGCTTCTAACATTCATGCAGAAGCCATGTTGTTTGAAAAACATGGCTACTTGGATTTTCTTCTCTATCAGCATGATTCAATTGGCTACATAACTCTTTATGCCAACTTTACACCTTGCAATGAGTATGGTCACTACTGCATTAGCAAAATGTATGATATATTAATCAAGTACACACAAATGCGTCTAGACATCTATTTTTCACAGATGTATCATGTTGAAGTGAATTTTCCATCTGCTGTCTGGAACAGAGATGCATTAAAGAGCCTTGCCGGTCACTGGCCTAGAGTAACACTGAATCCACTGAGTAATGGAATTTGGAAAACTGTTCTGTGCACCTTTGTGAAAGAAGTTCCAGAGACAACAATGAATCAGCCCATTTTGCCTATCCGAGCATCTGCAGATAGACACAATGCATACATGATCCATGTTATCACAGGCATTAAGCCTTACTTTGTTGAAGATCCTCCTGTTCCTCAGCCTGAAGAAACAAGACGTCAGCCAAAATATCAAAGACATAACGTAAAATACAATGTAGCTCCCCAGCCTCCAACTGGCTTCCAGCAATACTTCCCTTTCTTTGCTCCTCAAATATCATTTGTACCTGCTTTTCAAAGTCAGAGTGAACTGATGACCAAGCCTAAACAAGTTGTCCGTCATCTTAACATGCCTATGAACCTGAATGAGGAAGCAAATAAGAGTGAATTCATACCCAGTGCCAGGAAATTTACCAAGGTTGTAAACACTGAGAGAACAGTATGGGGAAGTGATAAAGAAACAAGGAACAAGAGGAAAAAAAAGAAACAGTAATATTTAGAAATAAAGTCTATAGAATGTGTGAAACAAATTACAGTGTCAATTCTGAATTAGTCGCCAACAAACACCAATCAGAATAACAATACCAAAGCTACTGTATATTATTCTCACAAATGCCAAGTTCCCTTCAAAAATTGGGCTTAGAAGTTTAAGGGCTGTGGGTGGAAGTAGGCCTTTGTGGTGTGGTGGTCCTAACATGATTTTCAATAATTATAAATATAATTTCAATACTTTATTGGTTGAACTAAATGAACTTGTGTCTTTTTTCAACCAGACTAACAATGTAGACCACAGCGGTCTACTGTCTCCTATAGCTAATAGTGTTGCTCACGAATATTCGTATTGCGAATATTCGGCTCAAATATGGCATATTCGAGTATTCGCGATATATTCCGAATTTCGCGGTGAATATTCGCTATTTCGAATATTCGTATTTTTTCAATTTTTTTTTAGAACAGATCACTTCCTAGAGATCCCCATCGATGTCTAAAAGCATTGCTGGTATGATTAGAGACCTTGGGCCGAGTAGCTGCAGCGATCATTTTATATTGCCGAAAAATGGCAATGTGATTATTCGGCAATAGCGATATCGCGCGATTATTTTCGAGAAATTCGCAATATTGTTTTTAGCTAAAATAACACATATATTCGATTTCAGAGTGTTACTGTCGAAATTCCGCAATCAATTTCTCATTTGCATTTTTGCGAAATTACGATAAAATATCAAGAATATTCTGAGCCAATCAGAGTGCTCCTTCCGCATTTCTCGAAATTTCGCAATTATTTTGTATTATAAAATATCACAAATATTCTGAGCCAATCAGAGTGCTCCTTCCGCATTTGCCGAATATTCGCAATTATTTTGTATTGTAATATATCACGAATATTCTGAGCCAATCAGAGTGCTCCATTCCGCATTTCTCGAAATTTCGCAATTATTTTGTATTATAAAATATCACGAATATTCTGAGCCAATCAGAGTGCTCCTTCCGCATTTGCCGAATATTCGCAATTATTTTGTATTGTAATATATCACGAATATTCTGAGCCAATCAGAGTGCTCCTTCCGCATTTGCCGAATATTCGCAATTATTTTGTATTGTAATATATCACGAATATTCTGAGCCAATCAGAGTGCTCCTTCCGGGTTTGCCGAATATTCGCAATTATTTTGTATTGTAATATATCACAAATATTCTGAGCCAATCAGAGTGCTCCTTCCGCATTTGCCGAATATTCGCAATTATTTTGTATTGTAATATATCACAAATATTCTGAGCCAATCAGAGTGCTCCATTCCGCATTTCTCGAAATTTCGCAATTATTTTGTATTATAAAATATCACAAATATTCTGAGCCAATCAGAGTGCTCCTTCCGCATTTCTCGAAATTTCATTCGCATTCGCAATTCGCATCTGCATTCGCAATAGCAAAATTTCGCAATCATTTCATTTCCAAAAAATATTGCGAATATTCGCATTTAACGAATATATCTCGAATATTCGACTATATATTCGAGATATATCGCGAAATCGAATATGGCATATTCTGCTCAACACTAATAGCTAACAGAAGCCAAGGTGTGGTTAAAAAACTGTCCACACAAGTACACCAAGAATATGGCTTTAAGTTCCCATTGGATTTTCCAATATTTGTATTTTCCTGCTTATATGATTGTAGGTGTATGCCTTGTTGGGCTTAATTGTAATGTCTAAAATATGTAGCGGGTGCCCGTAGAGTGCAAAATAGCACACAGAGACAGCCCCACAATACAATGTTTCTGATTTATAGGCCAAACCCTGTGTGATAAATTTTCTTGTAACATTAAATCCAAAGGCAAACATCTTACAGAGGTACTGTAAATAGCTATTTATTGCAATTAGTATTTATTTGTAAATGTTGTGTTTCATCTCGTCTTGGCTCTTTAACAATGTAGATATACAAAAACAAAGATTCAAATTGACTCAAATGTTACTAACGTGAAGGCACTAAATGATGTTTGTGTGTAAAATCAATTGGTTTGTTTTACTGTTTGCTGACAATTTTGATATCCTGTTAAATGCCACAGCTGTTTTATATAAGTAAAAGAAAATAAATGACCAAAATAAACACTTTGAATTGCGTTTTGATGCTTTTTTTTTTATATATGTGGCCACACAAAGGCCTGTGCAGCCTTATTCAAGGCCGAGAAAAAGCCAGAGTAGAGGGACAGGGATAACCTGAAAGGAATACACATTTGGTAATATGTCCTTCTTAACAGCACACCACAATATGAATGGTTTATCATATGCCTTGAGACAAATAAAAGGCCTTATGTAAGATTGGTGTGGAATTAAAGTGGTTGTAAACTTCTGACTATGAGTTTCACCTGTAGGTAAGCCTAGAATAAGGCTTACCCATTGGATAGTGAAAATAGCGCCTAAACGTGCGCTGTTTAGGAGATATTTACCTTGTAATGTGCCAATGATGTCATTGGAGCATGCGCTGTGAAGAAACGGACCTCAATTCCGCTTCTACTCGCAAGTACCGTGACTTGCGTATTCTGCCCGCATGCATGAGAGTGACGTCACGCAGCTCCGGCCAATCACAGAGCCGGAGTCCACAGCCCCAGAAGGAAGAGGGGTGAAGATGGATGCGGCCACAAGCGGGGACATCAGGGACATTGCGGGCTTCATTTGTAGATAAGTGCCACATAATGGGCTAGTATACAATGCATACTTGACCAATGCATACTTGACAAAGAGGAAGTAAAACCCATCAGGGTTTACTTCCTCTTTAAGGTTTACAATGGCGAATAGTAAAAATGGGATGTGAATGGCCAGATATTTTACAGCCGTTTGCTGCCACTTGAACAATTTTTTTTTTGAAGTTGGGATACTAGTGACCGGGGCAGGTAAAGGCCTCTTTCTTGTCATAGTTCTCTTTGACATTGATTACAACCTCGATTTCTCGAAAGTGCACATGAGAGAAGGAAATATGTCCCCTAGTAATAGGGACAGCTTAATTCATATTGGCCATGACAGAGGCAGGGTTTAGAACCACCCACCGCACAGAAAGGAGAGGAGCAGAGTGAGGGAGAGTCCAGAGATCCTAGAGTGGTCTATAGGTAGCATACATACAGTAGCATATGATTGAGCCCAGGGTGTGGAAGAGAGCTGCCATGGGCTTTGAGCAGGATGTGTGCAGGTCTGGTGTAGGTCTGATGCCAGTATTTTTGACACCCTAGGCGAAACCTAATTTTGCTGCCCCTGTGGCTCCACCCCCTTTGTCCTGCCCATGTATACCCCACCTTTTTAATGAAGTGCCCATCAAATTCAGCCTCACCACCGCCCATCAAATGCAGCCACCAGCGCCCATCAAATGCAGCCACCAGTGCCCATCAAATGCAGCCTCCCCAGCGCCCATTAAATGCAAACTCCCCAGCGGCCATTAAATGCAGCCTCACCAGCGCCCATCAATGCAGCCTACCAGAGCCCATCAAATGCAGCCTCCCCAGCGCTCATAAAATGCAGCTTCACCAGTGCCCATCAATGCAGCCTACCAATGCCCATCAATGCAGCCTCACCTCACCAGCACCCATCAATGCAGCCTCACTTCATCAGTGCCCATTAATGCAGCCTCATCTCACCAGCGCCCATCGATGCAGCCTCACCAGCTTTGCTTGCTTCTATTCATTCAGGGACACAGACACAGTCCTCCTCCGCCACTGCACCTCTGTCACTATGTACGAAAGGAGCAGTGGCTGCCTGCTGTTGCTGAGACTTAGTTGCTTGTTGCAGAGAGAGGAGAGTAGAAACACTAGTGTCCGGGCGCCCCTAGGCAGCAGTGTGCCCTAGGCGGTTGCCTAGTTTGCCTAGTGGTAGCACTGTCCCTGGCTGTGTGACTGCTGGGAGACCAAAAGACAGAGCTAAGAGAGCTACAAGAGAGAGAGATCATGTAGCTGTGCAGCGTGGAAAAAGAAGTGTAACGGCATATCAGATGAGAAAGCATAATGCCGCGTACACACAATCATTTTTTGTGATGAAAAAAAACGATGTTTTCAATCATGAAAAAAAACGAAGTTTTTCAAACTTCATTTTTCAAAACGACGTTGCGTACACACCATTGTTTTTCTACAAAGCTCTAGCAAAGCGTGGTGACGTACACCACATTCGACGGCACTCTTTTCCATTGAAGCTCCGTCTCATAACTTGCTTCTGAGCATGCGCGGGTTTAAAAACGTTATTTTCAACATCGTTTTGCCCACACACCATCACTTTTTATGACACAAAAAACGACATTTTAAAAAACGACACAAAAATTCAAGCATGTTGGAATTGTTTTTTGGTCGTTTTTTTTAAGACAAAAAACAACGTTTTGCCCACACACGATCATTTTTAATGACGTTTTAATAAAAAGTAGTTTTTTTTCATCACAAAAAATGATCATAAGGCTCTGGGGGTGAGTATGCCTATGAACCTGTGCTACTGCGGCTACTGTGTTCCTGTCTGCTATGAACACCAGAGACTTTGTTGCTGTATGACACTGCTCACTGGGAGAGAACGCTGCATGAAGCTAAGTTGCAGAGACCACTATCTGACTGATTTGCTGTGCTACTGATCCAAATTACTCCCAAAAATACAGAGAGAGAGAGCTGCAGGATCAAAATGTTGTCCATGGCAAAGCTGTATACCAAGAGACTGCCGAGAGCCCGAGGGGTGCAGGTTTTACCAGTAGGTAAAAGTAGTTTTTCCTGATTCCCCTTAGCAACTGTAGCTGCTCTACTGCTACAGGGGAAGGAAGAGTGCACTGCACATGTGCAGGTTTTGAAAGAGGGAGATGTATGATGTGTCCTAACTTCTAGCAGTGATGGGACTGATTGTTTACAATGGTAGCTTTTCAGCCAGGCAATGTGGATGCGGCTCAGGGCCTACAGGTATGGTATTTAACCACTTAGCAACCCCCTGCCGAAAAATAACGGCGGCAAGGTGGTTGCTTAACTCTGGGATCACGTTATATAACGTGATTCCAGAGTCGCGCTCCCGCGCGCCCCCGGAGCGTGCACACGGGAATGTCCTCTGGACCCGGCGGGTCACGGATCTTGGTAAATCGCCGCTGATAGCGGCGATTTACCACGTGTAAACAGACCGTCATTTGATGACGCCGGTTCCTCCCTCCTCTCTCTGTACCGATCGGTACAGTGTGAGAGGGGGAGCGCGGATGGCGGCAGCGCTGTGGATGGATCTGTGACTATTGCAGTCACAGATCCATCCATCCCTGCAACCCCCCAGCAATACCGTGCATACCCCCCCAGCAATACTGTGCATACCCCCCCAGCAATACTCAGCAGTACCCAGGCGCAATACTCTGCAGTACCCCGGTGCAATACTCTGCAATACTCTGAACAATACTCTGCAGTACCCCCTGCGCAATACTCTGCAATACTCTGAACAATACTCTGCAGTACCCCCTGCGCAATACTCTGCAATACTCTGAACAATACTCTGCAATACTCTGAACAATACTCTGCAGTACCCCTGCGCAAATACTCCCTGCGCAATACTCCCTGCGCAATACTCCCTGCGCAATACTCTGCGGTAATTTTTTTTTCAGGCTTCCCAGCCTAGAGGTGAGATGTGGGGTCTTATTGACCCCATATCTCACTGAAGAGGACCTGTCACGCTATATTCCTATTACAAGGGAGGTTTACATTCCTTGTAATAGGAATAAAAGTAATCAAAACATTTATTTTTGGGGAAAAAGGTGTCAAACTAAAATAAATAAAGTAAAATGAACAATAAAAATAAAAAATACAGAAGCGAACGCATACGCAAGTCCCGCCCACATATGAAAACGGTGTTCAAACCACACATGTGAGGTATCGCTGCGAACATTAGAGCGAGAGCAATCATTTTGGCCCTAGACCTCCTCTCCAACTAAAATGATGTAACCAGTAAAAATATTTAAAGCGTCACCTATGGGGATTTTTAAGTCGCAAAGTTTGGCGCCATTCCACAAGCATGTGCAATATTGAAGGGTGACATGTTGTGTATCTATTTACTTGGCGTAACTTCATCTTTCATATTATGCAAAAACATTGCGCTAAATTTAATGTGTTTTTTTTAAAAGCACAAAACTGTTTTATTTCCAAAAAAAATGTGTTCGAAAAATTGCTGTGCAAATACCATGCGCGATAAAAAGTTGCAACAACCGCCATTGTATTCTCTAGGGTCTTTGCTAAAAAAACATATATAATGTTTTGGGGTTCTATGTAATTTTCTAGCAAATAAATGATGATTTTTACATGTAGGAGAGAAATGTCAGAATTGGTCTGGGTGCTCCAGAATGTCTGATGGCATTCCCTGCATGTTGGGCCTCTGTATGTGGCCACGCTGTGTAAAAGTCTCACACATGTGGTATCGCCATACTCGGGAGGAATAGCAGAATGTGTTTTGGGGTGTAATTTGTGGTAGGCATATGCTGTGTGTGAGAAATAACCTGCTAATATGAACATTTTGTGGAAAGGAAATAAAAATGAAAAAAAATCTTGATTTTGCAAAGAATTGTGGGAAAAAATGACAACTTCAAAAAACTCACAATGCCTCTTTCTAAATACCTTGGAATGTCTTCTTTCCATAAAGGGGTCATTTGGGAGGTATCTGTACTTTTCTGGCATGTTAGGGTCTCAAGAAATGAGAGAGGCTGTCAGTACATCAGATGTGATCAAATTGATCAATTTTCAGTAATTGGTACCATAGCTTTTAGACCCTATAACTTTCACCCAGACTAAATCATATCTAAAAAATGTTTGTTTTGTTACCAAAGATATGTAGCAGTATACATTTTAGGCCAAGTTTATGAAGAAAAATTACTTTTTTTGCAAAATGTTATAATAGAAATGAAGAAAAATTTTTTTTTTTACAAAATGTTCGTTCTTTTTTCATTTATAGCGAAAAAAAATAAAAACCGCAGAGGTGATAAATTACTACCAAAAGAAAGCTCTATTTGTGGGGAAAAAAAGGACAAAAATTTAATTTGGTTACAGTGTTGTATGACTGAGTTATTGTCATTCAAAATGTGAGAGCACCGAAAGCTGAAAATTGGTCTGGTTATTAAGTGGGTTTAAGTGCCCAGTGGTCAAGTGGTTAAACTAAGCAAAATTTTGTACAGTGCTTTACCCTACTAACCACAGCCCCAAACCATTTGGCTGGCCAAAGCCCAGAGCACTTTTTGCGATTCGGCACTGTCGCTTTAACTGACAATTGCGCAGTCATTCCTTTTCCCCCACAAATAGAGCTTTCTTTTGGTGGTATTTGATCACCTCTGCTTTTCAGTTTTATTTTTTTTGTGCTACAAAAAAAAAAAAGAAAAAAAAAGCAATATTATTTACTTTTTGCGACAATAAATATTGCCAAAAAAATATATATATAAAAAAAATGTCCTTGGTTTAGGCCGATACATATTCTTCTACATATTTTTGGTAAAGAAAAAACGCAATAAGAGTCGGTTCACACTGGGGCGACACGACTTCAAGCACGACTTTCAGAGGCAACTCCAACACGACTTGAGCATGAACCACAGGGCGATCTGGGGCGATTTACAACACGACTTGAAGTCGTCTCCAGGACAGGAGACTTTCCAGTGGCCAATCAAACAACAATCAGCTCTAGGGGAGGGAGGGGGAGGAAGAGGTTTGCCTGAGAAATGTATGTTATCTTCCTGGAAAGTTGCTTCAGTTAAGACAGTAATCAGACTTCTGAGGCGACTTCCATTGAAATCAATGGGTACAAGTTGCCTACAAGTCTGATTGAAGTAGTACAGGAACCATTTCTGAAGTCGGAGCGACTTCAGTAGTGTGTATTAAGACGGCTCCATTCACTTCAATTGATTTTCTCAACCACACGACTTGGGACGACTTGGGGCAACTTCAAGTCGGATCCCAAGTCGCCCCTGTGTGAACCGGCTCTAAGCGTTTATTGATTGGTTCAATGGGCACACTGTCAGCATCTGATGGGGCACAGTAGCGGAAATTGATGGGCATACTGGCAGCTCCTGATGGGGCACAGTAGAGGCAATTGATGGGCACACTGGGAGCATCTGATTGGGCATAGTAGCGGCAATTCATGGGCACACTGGCAGCATCTGATGGGACACAGTAGTGGCAATTCATGGAAACACTGGCAGCAATTGATGGGGCACACTGACAGCAATTGATGGGGCACTGTTCAGTTCACATATATTAAGGAGCTCACTTCCCTCCTGATGGTTATTTCTGAAATGGCATTTATAAATAGCGTTGCAGAAATAAGCATCCACTACTTTAGAGTTGTATGGTGGTTGGCAAGTGGTTAAGCTTCCCAAACACTTCTATCTCTATTCTCCAGTGGCTGTGGGAAGATTATGTGAGAATAGATTTTCAACAATTATACTATACTGACAGGATTTTTATACTAGTAACACTACCCATGGCCAGCATCCCTGTAAAGCAACCTACGTACCCTTTTCTCACACCGCCAAGTTCTTCACTGTATGACTTGTTCAGTGCCATACAATCTATTTTATAAAATTCTCACAGTCAGGTCATTATCCTATGCATGTACAGCATGAATTTAATAAATTCTAGTCAAAAATCTGTACTTCACTTGTCCCGGCTAAAGATTTTGGTGGAGCAGGAATGGGTATATACAGTATGTGATGCATTACCAAAATTTCTGAGCACACTCTTCAGCTTGCATGCACAAGACTTTACGATTTCAACATCTCAAGGTAAAAACAGTGGCATCAGGCTGTAAAAGGAGCAGTCACCCCCTCCGTCTGATGTCACATCCATTGTGATTAGGTTCTGGATGGGCTTCAAATTAGCATGAGGTGGTCCTGGAATACAATCCAGTGTCCTCGGCTCTTCTCGCCTAATGTGATAATTCTATCTCCTGTCACAGCGGTTCCAGCAGGCCAGGATGTTTGCCACAGTGTTTACTATTAATCAGCCTTTACTTATTAAGACCCTGTATGTTTTTATGACTGTTGTCTCTTAAAGTATACAACAAATGCTGCACTTAGATGGCACTTTCTCTCTTTTTTCCTTTATTTCTGATACATTTAAAAATACATGTGAAACTACACTGCTGTGTCAAGACATCTCTGAAAAGTGTGGTCCCTATCAATAAATTATCTGAATTTCAAACTTTGAGACCTATATAGGAAAGTAATGTTGAAATTGAGAGCAGAGCTTTCCTTAAAGTCACAGCAAAACACCAGAAGCACAACATTGGTCAAAGCAGGTGAAGACCCCCATTGTTTGTCTCTACTAATTCCAACAAAGCACCATTGTATGCCACGTTAAACCTAGCAAAAAAGAAAAGAAAGGTGCCCATGGACAGAGCAATATAAAAACCAATACATAAATTAACCAGCACTGTATCCAACTGGTCAGCACAATAATCTATAGCTTTGTGTATTGCCCTGGGCATGTGCACCTTTCCCTTTTTTTTGCTTGCGTGGGTGGGTCCCATTGTTGCATTGGTATGTATGTGGCTTCTGAGGATGCCAGGGGAGAGCATCGGAATCCACCAAGGGTAACTGCAGCAGATCTTGACCAAAGGGGTGCTTTTACCAAGAGATACTCTTTTAGCTAGAGCTATACTCATGGCATTCCTTGAGCTTTTAAATGTGTAATGAGAGGAGATAAGATGCGTATTCTAGTCAGGATCATCTTTAACGTGGGGGCAAACGGGGAAGCTGCCTTGGGCCCTGGCATTACTGGGGGGCTCAAAGTAGCTTCCCCATGATTCCACGCTGCATGACAGTGGGGCTCCATAGGAAGTAGGAGAGGTGGCACTTTGTATCCATTATCGGAGGTGCAGGCAGCGGAAGCAGCCAGTGCAGAGCTGTATTTCCTGACAATAATCTTGGGGGAGTGCTGTTTTTAACACTCATGCAGACTCCTTAATTAACTCCAGAAAGTTCTTAGCTAAGGCAGATTTTCTCTAGCTAAGAAGGGTTGCTTGGGAGTAAGGCTGTGAGTGCTTCCTATCCCGTCCTGTCATTACCTTTCTCCCAGCCCTTCACCCACATCCGCCTGTCCAATCCCATATTGCGCTGCCATTTGTGTCTGCCTAACCTTGCCCCATTCTAACTCCCTACACTGGCCATATTGGTGAGCATTCCTTTTGCACACAGAACAGGCCTTTTTTCTCCCTTTCTCTTACTCCTCTCCATTGTTCTCTCCCCCATATATCTTTCCATCCTTTGTCTTCTCTCTTATTCCCCTTCTTTTCTCCCCCTCCCCCTCCCCTCGCTCTTTCTCCTTTTTCTCACCTCACTCTCTCTATCTTTGCCCCCCCTCTGCCTCCCCCAGCTTTTGTCCTCCCTTTCTCTCTTGTTCCCATATCTCTCTTTCTCCTCCCACTCTCCTCACTCTTTTTCTTTCTTCCCCTTTCTCTCTCTCATCCACCTTCTTTCTCCCTCACACTTCCCCTTTCTCTTTTTTTTTCTCCTCCTTCCCCCCTCTCTCTCCCTCACCAACCCCCACACTCATCCACCCTTTTCTCCATCCCTCTTTCTTTCACTGCCCCCTCTCTTTTGCCCTACTTTCTGTATCTATGTCTCCTCTCTCCGCATACTCTCCCCCCTCTCTCCCTGTCTCTCTCCATTTTTCCTCCTTCCACTCCCTCCTTCGCTTCATTATTTCTCATATCCCCTCCCCATTCCTTGCCCAGTCCTGTCCTGGGGGTGTTGCCAACCCTGTTCACCACCTCCCCACTGCAACATTCCAGCCTGTCTGTTGTTGGCTAGCCTTGGAATTAGAAGTGGTATAACATTAAATCTCATGATGTCTACAATATGTAAGTCATCTCAAACTGTATTTAAAGGGCAGGTTCACCTTTACAGAAAACTCTGTAAGGTGAACTTACACAGGGCCCCTCCTTGCCCCCTCTAGACCACTGCAATCTCCAGTTCTAAGCCCAGGTATTTCTGTGACAGGTGTCCAGGACTTAGAAATCCCCTGAGCCGAATGTCCAAATCGGTCCTCATCAGGAGTGACGTTTTGGAGCATTCTAATTGGTCAGCGCCATCAAATGAGTGGCACCGACCAATCAGCAGCCACATAGCCCATCCTGTCAGCTATTGAGAAGACACATGGCAGAGGATATCTAAGCTCCGGGCTCCTGATGTCGAAATACAGATTCTTAGAACCAGAGATTGCGGCGGTCCAGGTCAGCGAGACTGGTGGGGGGGGCAAGGAGGGGGACCTCTTTAAGTTCATAAGAGCAAAATGCATGGAGTTAATGATAAAGACTGATTTTAGTTACATTTCAAAGTGCTTGGAATTTGCAGCTGCTGCATCCCAGTATTCACACTCGCCAGGTGTCAGAAATATTCCAATACACTTCAATCAGTATCTACCAGCCATATTTACGCTTTCAAAGCCACAATTGGCACTGGTGGACCAATGAGATAGATCCTTATATTAGATCCAACATTTTTGTTTCTCTTTTTTTTTGTTTCTTTTTTAACCCATTTTAAAATTTCATTTGTTTTGTTGATATTGTAATAGTTATAAAACAATGTATCTGCATGATATTATAAAATATAACATTTATCTAAAGGAAAATAGAAAAAGGAAAGGAAAATACCTTGAAGCAATCATTTTTGTAAAATTCAAGTCCAGCCAGATCATATGTTATATGGCTTGAATAGGTTAGGGTGTTGTGTTTTTATTGGTGTTTGTGTCCTATTGGGGGTCTTAAGCTCTGTACACATGGGCAAGACTCTCGTCAGGAAAAAAACATTGTTTTTCCCGACGAGATTCTTAGCAAGAATCTCTTGCTGCGGAGTGTACAGACTCTCCTTTCAAAAGAACTGCGGTTCTCTTGAAAGGCAAGAACGCGGTGACGTCATTGCGTACGATGAGCAGGTGCTCGTCATATTCGATGCTGTTGCCGCTATCTTGCAGCACCCTACCTATGCCTAGGAAGCTACCGTGCATGCGTCAAAGTCATTTCGAGCATGCGTGGGTTTCCACGGCAACCAGGTAAGTATACACACTCTCGGGTTTCTTAGCAGGAAAACTGCAATGAATCTCACGACGAGAAAATAGAGAACATGTTCTCTATTTTTCTCGTCTAGATTCTGGGCAGTTTTCTTGTCGAGAAATCTGAAAGCCTCATTTACACGCACGCTACTCGGCAAGAAAGCTCTGGCAGCAGTTTTCTTGCTGGTTCTTGCCGAGTAAACCGAGCGTGTGTACAAGACTTTACTCATATTTCATGCTCCAGATGACCACTTTACAGGAAGTGAAGAGAGCTTTTTAATGGGAATACAAGCCAAAATTAAAGTCTGACCAAGGTACTAACCCATTCCCTGGTCTACTCTTTCTCATTCTTTTCCTTACTTCCTGCCCTAATAACCCCACAGGATGTGAAAGGGATATAAACAGCAATACGAGCTAAATCAAGACTGCGTAGTTCTCATTCTTCAGTGAGCAAAGTTAGTCCCCTGGTCCCTGCTCTGCCCCTTCAGTGCTCATTGGAGTGTTGGGCTGTGCAGGAGGCGGAATCAGCTGAGCCAGGTGAGCGGAGAGGCTGAGCCAGGTGCTGGTCAGACATCTGGGTGGATCCAGACGCTAAATTTGGGATAATCTCAGAGTCTGGACTGTTTTAGTGGCATAAGCCGACAACAGGCATGGAGGAGCTCAGCTATGAGGAAAGATTAGAAGAAGTGAATTTATTCACTCTTGAGAAGAGGAGAATAAGGGGGGGGGGGGTATAATCAACATGTACAAATATATAAGAGGTCCATATAGTGAACTTGGTGTTGAGTTATTCACTTTAAGGTCAACACTGAGGACAAGGGGGCACTCTTTACCTCTGGAGGAAAAGATATTTCACCTCCAAATACGGAAAGGTTTCTTCACAGTAAGAGCTGTGAAAATGTGGAATAGACTCCCTCCAGAGGTGGTTCTGGCCAGCTCAGTAGATTGCTTTAAGAAAGGCCTGGATTCTTTCCTAAATGCACATAATATAACTGAGTACTAAGATTTGTAGGTAAAGTTGATCCAGGGTAAATCCGATTGCCTCTAGGGGGATCAGGAAGGATTTTTTCCCCTCATGTAGCAAATTGGATCATCGCTCTGCTGTTTTTTTTTTGCCTTCCTCTGGATCAACTGTGGGTATGGAGTTGGGTGTATGGGATTGTACTGTGTTTTATTTTGTTTGTTTATTTATTTATTTTTTATGGTTGAACTGAATGGACTTGTGTCTTTTTTCAACCTAGCTAACTATGTAACTATGTAACTATGTAACAGATTTTAGCCCACTGTCTGCTGAATATGAGTCATAGAAGAGCAGAACTATATGCACTCCTGGAACCCACAGGAGAAGTAAGGTCTAAAGAGCTTTGGCTCTACTTCTCCTTTAACAGAACAATATTGAATACACTTAATTAACCACTTAAGACCCGGACCAATACGCTGGTAAATGACCCAAGGTGTTTTTGCGATTCGGCACTGCGTCGCTTTAACAGACAATTGCGCGGTCGTGCGACGTGGCTCCCAAACAAAATTTGCGTCCTTGTCTTCCCACAAATAGAGCTTTCTTTTGGTGGTATTTGATCACCTCTGCGATTTTTATTTTTTGCGCTATATACAAAAATAGAGCGACATTTTTGAAAAAAAAACACTATTTTTTACTTTTTGTTAAAAAAAAAATCAAATAAACTAAATTTTAGTCAAACATTTAGGCCAAAATTTATTTAGCCACATGTCTTTAGTAAAAAAAAAAATCGCAATAAAAAAAAATAGCTACCTAGCGGGAACAGCGGCACTAATACAGCGATCAGAAAAATGATCGCTTAGTGACGCTTGCAATAGGGAGTGAAAGGGTTAACTAGGGCGGTGATCAGGGGGTTAAAACTTTATTAGGGGGGGTGGGGGGGCTATCCTGAACCTAACACTAACTGTTTTTTACAGTGCCTGTCACACTGACACTAAATGCAGTGATTAAATCACTGCATTCAGTGACACTGTGACAGGGGGGTGGGGGGGGGCGATCACAAGGGGTTAATATGCCTATGTGAGTGTGTGTCAGTGTTGTGTTGGTGCACACTTACTTGTCATGTCTTCTCTCATCAGCAGCGCTGGGAAACAGATCTGCGATGAGAGAATACATCATTTCCTCCTTCCTGTGTAAACACAGGAGGAGGAAGTGACAGGCTGGGAGCGCGCTCCCATTGGCTGGGAGCGATCGCGGGGGGGGCGGATATCACGGACATCCGCCCGCAGATCCCGGATCGCTCCCAGAGGTAGGGGGACCCCCGCACGCCACGGAGGGGGTCCCGATGGGACCCCCGAACCGCACTCAGGCGGGGACGTAAATTTACGCCCTTGTGCCTGTACGTGCCATTCTGTGGCCGTATATGTGCGTGCGGGGGTCCTTAAGTGGTTAAAGAAGACAAACATCTGCAACAAGAAGCCTTGTGACCATGCACCTAACAGAATAAAAATAACATGTTCTGTAATGGGATTTGAAGAACACCCCATAAAGAAACATCAATGTATTCTATATTGTTATCTAGAGACCGAAGTTAGTGGGGTTGATTTAATAAATTTAAAGCCTGCAAAATCTGATGCAGCTCTGCATTATAGCCAATCAGCTTCTACCTTCAGCTTGTTCAATTAAGCTTTGACAAAAAAAAAACTTGAAGCTGATTGGTTTCTATGCAGAACTTCACCAGATTTTTCTCTCTCTAATTTTAGTAAATTAACCCCTGTGTTTCATCATTTCCCATGCTGTGCTCATGGCATTTGACACAGTAGACCATTACATTCCAACAAAATGCCCCGAGCAATAATGTGGTATAGATGGCTCAGTACTCACATCTTTCCAACAGGCAACTCTTACAGAATCATGTCTGGACAGTATTCCCTTACAAGTTTACCTTGTTTCTACAGAAGATTGCAAGGATCAGCACTGTTAACTTCACTCTTAACAGAAGATGTAATACTAGTCAGCAATATCATCAAAAGCGTTGACCTCCTCTATCATTCCTATGCAGATGACACCTGGTCTTATATGTATCTACATTTCAGGCAGCTAATAAAATAACTGCAATTATGTATTCTACAAAATTGTTAAATACATTTTTAAATTTATCTAGTGTAATAACCTGAATTTGACAGTATCAAGCTTTTGTAATGCCTTGTACAGTAGCACTCAGATTGTCAAAAGAATAGGCAGCACCAGGAGCTAAGAAGGCACATATGCTGAGAAGAAACATGATGACAGGAGGAAAGAGAAGAGAGAAAAACTCATCAGTATGTTGCTGTTCCTTCACGGCCCAGCCACAAGTAGGGCAAGGAAGTGATCTAGCTGTATTGGCCTAATATTGCATTCGTGAAAAGTAATTTAACCAATCTGGTTGTGAAATCTAGCAGGGCTGGATGAGCAGAAAAACAAATTCCTCATCTCCCAACTATATATTTTAGCAGTTTTTTTTTTGTATGTTTGCCTGTAGTTTAGCTTTGAAGTTTAACGAGCAACTTCAGTCGCTCCTTTGTAAGTTTTTTTTTTTTTAATCCCCACTTACCTGTTATGCAGGTTTGTCCTCGTGTGCTCGATTTAGATACTCATCTGCCCAATGGATCAAGTGGTGCTGTGCTGAAATCTGCTAATAAGATGCACCTGATCTCCACCATCTTGGTACTCATCAGTCACTGGAACCCGACTGCCTCCTCCGGGCTTAGGCTGCTGGCCTCCGATGATATGTGAAGCTCTGCCAAATGGCCGCTGTCAGCCACTATTCCATTAGCCTTCTAGGATATGTAATGTGAAATCCCAGGAGGCTGAGGCAGCAGGCAAGAATGGTGGCAGAGAGGGACTAGACATGATGTGTGGAAAAGCAGATAAAAAATAAGTCAATCCATACTGCAGAGAGGTGGGGGAGTGTAGGGAGCCATAGCTGATCCGGGGGTTAAAGGTCTACTCTAAGTCAAGGTATTTTTATTTATTTTTATAGGGTTTAGTAAATGTAATGTAAAAAAAGCTGTCTTCCCAGCAAGCATGAAAAACCCTGTTTCTAGCTCTAAAACAATCTATAACCTGTATACCTGTAAACCTGGTGCCCTCCCATAGTATGTTGTTTTCATGTACAGCAATACTGGTCACCAACTCTACTTATGATGTAAATCTATAGTGCCAACGTGTCCCGGATTGCCCTTCATTCTGGGACAATACAATGTTCTGGAATGAAATAGAGGACACAGCCACCCCCTACTAATTAATAACTACATTTCCAGAACTGTTTGCTAGGGCCAACGCTGCCTGGCATCTTGCAACCAGTGACAATTTACTCTCAGACAGTGAGACCCGGAGCGAGGACTGTGCCTAGTGCAGCACTGTTGTCCCCACCCACCTCGGCACCTCCTCCTTCTCCGGTACCCAGCGGCAAGCAGCAGGGACTGGTGTGATCTTCACTCTCCAGATAGTGACGCCATTCCTTTCCTTCTATGCATGTGGCTCATGCAGAGGGAGTGACAGCAGCACTGCATCTGGTGACAGGCTATGGGTGGCAAGCGGCACTGCATCTGGTGGCAAGTGGCACATTCACCTGACAAATAACCCACCGCCAAATTCCCCATCAACCCTGAGACTACATTTCCCCTGCCCCCTCATCTTTTTTGGGGGAAGGTGAGAGAAGGGATGTGTCCCTGAATGGCAGTTTGGAAACGTGGTCACCCTATGTAAATCTGAAGTATACATCTGCACCTGACCATCGGACGAGAGGCTAATTTTTAAAAGACAATTATAGAACCCTGAATTTTCTTACATTTTAAAACCCAAATATATTTTATTGTCGGTAACAATGTAAAACATGCCTCTATTTGGGGTCCATAAATTCTTGATCTAAATTCTAATTCTAATTCTAAAGTCTTGTTATGTCAATGTGTCATCAATTTTGCCAAACTTTCCTGTTTTCCATAAGTAATTGAAATAATTTTGGCAAAGAACAAATGATGTTTGATAGTTTTTTTTTTGTATTAGTAATTGCAGTCAAGAAAATAAACCCACACTAGGAGAAAAGGACTCCTGGTATATACACCACAGCTCCAGCAGGTGGCAGCCATGACCTATTCTAACAAGAAGCAGGAAACCTTTGTCTCTGCAAAGTAGAAACAAAATATAAAGCACAGTTGTGGTTCAGCCCATTGAGCTGTTTCATTGTTTGTGTAGTTTGAGAGGGACAACTGGAAAGCCACTTGGACTCTTCCTTAAGCAATGTCTTAAGACATTTCAGGCTATTCTTATCATACTAACATCATGTCAAAAAGTCAAGAAAGTGAAATCAGGAGGAATGTTAGGATGCTTTTCTTTAGGAACATTTCTATTCAGCTGCCAATTGTTCTACTTCTGCTTCAACTACTCCAACTAAATTCCTGTACAGAATCAGAGCCAGATATAGGAAAAACCCCGGACGGAGCTTCTACTTTAGCATTTGTTTTTGATGTCACTGGATCCATGTATGACGACTTAGTTCAAGTGATTGACGGCGCATCAAAGATTTTAGAAACATCTTTAAACAGACAGAAAAAGCCGCTGTATAATTTTGCTCTGGTGCCATTTCATGATCCAGGTAAGATTTTTCTCTATCCTAATTCAAAATGTTGTATACCTTTAAATGAATATCAGTGGTGTTTTTATAACGGTGAAGAATACAATAAACTTATGTAATATAGATATCGCTATTTAGCAGGAGTTTTGCTCATTATTTATCCTGTAAATCAATTGGTTATGCATTTGCTTATCTGATTATATGAAATGTTTTAGCCACCCACATCATAAAGTAACACAAGTTACATTTTATAATTCAGATATTATGCAGAAATATTTAAAGAGTCAAGTGAAATAAACTGTAGTACTGTCCTTGGTCTAATTGCATATTTTGTTGCCTTAAAATTCTCAAAAAACGGTAGATAGCAGAAAAAAGTTTAAGTAAAATGAATTTAAAAGTTTGGCACATTACATGAAGCAAAGCAGTAACAAATCCATTGCCTTTAGTCATGCTGACATTCTTTAACCCTTTTGATGTGCATTTTTAACCTCCCCGGGCTCTTTCAAGTAACAAGAATCCAAAGCAGGAAGTTATCACAGCCTAATGTTAATTCTCTTGATGTTTATTTGTTGGACCATTGCACTTTACTAACCTACTACATGTTCTGTAATTGCTTTAGAGCTAAATGTCTTGGAATATGTGGATCTAATTTAGTTGGATACAAATTCTTTTAGATTCTCAAATTAGAAACCATTGTGCAATAATAAACGGTTTACATAGATTTTGCCTTTAGAATTCTTCCCAATGCAAATTAAAGAATTGGTCCACAAACAAAAGTGCATGTAACGTGTCTGAAACAAACAGGACCAGACGGTTTGGGATTTGACCCAGAATACCCTAACTGGCACGGTTACAAATAATTATGGCTTTAGAAAAGACCCTTTATCTCCAATCATGAAAATGTGGATAGAGATGGTGAACTGGACAGTAATGGATGGGGCTTCAGTCTGTTTGAACATTTGCATTAGGGTTGTCCCAATACCACTTTTTTAGGACTACTTTAGGAGTACAAGTACCGATACTTTTTTTCAAGTACTCGCCGATACCGAATACCAATACTTTTTTTTAAATGTGTCCCCAAATGCAGCCATGTCCCCCATGCATGTAGCCATGTCCCCCCACAAATGCAGCCATGTCCCCCACAGATGCAGTCATGTCCCCCACATATGCAGTCATGTCCCCCACATATGCAGCCATGTCCCCCACAGATGAGGCCATGTCCCCCACATATGCAGCCATGTCCCCCACAAATGCAGCCATGTCCCCCACAGATGCAGCCATGTCCCCCACAGATGCAGCCATGTCCCTCACATATGCAGCCATGTCCCCCACAGATGCAGCCATGTCCCCCACAGATGCAGCCATGTCCCCCCACATATGTAGCCATGTCCCCCCACATATGCAGCCATGTCCCCCCACATATGCAGCCATGTCCCCCCATAGATGCAGCCATGTCCCCCGTACCGTATATGCAGCCTCAGCCGCCGCCGCCTAGTTCATCAGCGAGGGAAAATCACAGCTTTCATTTGAATAGCTGTGTGTTCCCCGCCGCGCCGTGTACAGACACGCCCCCTTGCTCGGGCACTTTGATAGACAGATCACCCGTCCAATCCTGGGGACGGGTGATCTGTCTATCAAACTGCCAGAGCAAGGGGGTGTGTCAATACGCGGCGCGGCGGGGAACACACAGCTATTTAAATGATAGCTGTGATGTTCCCCGCATTGATGAACTAGGCGGCGGTATGCGTTATGCGGTGGCTTTGCGTTTGTGGCGGCGTCGGTTGTGGCGTTGGCGGCGGCAGTGGGGGGGTCATAGTATCGGATCTGGCATCGGGGACATTTGCGGGAGTACAAGTACTCCCGCAAATGCTCAGTATCGGTCCCGATACCGATACTGGTATCGGTATCGGGACAACCCTAATTTGCATGCTGGGAATAAAGTAGGTTATGAAAATGTTCTCTTTTTTCTTATTGGCTATTTAAATTGTACACACCAGGCACCTTCTGCAAAGAGGAAAAATGGCCTACCTACCTTCTGCTTCAACGTTTCATCCAAATATCGGTCCCCCCTTCCCACCATCCTGCTACAATTTGTCAGTGACTTGTTTATAAAGCAGTTTGCTTTGTACACGCGATCACTTTTTGTGATGAAATAAAATGACATTTTTAAAACGTCATTTAAAATGATCGTGTTTGGGCTTTACATCGTTTTTTGTCTTCTGAAAAACCTAAATAAAAAAATTCGAACCTGCTTCAATTTTTTATATTGTTTTTGAAAATGTCGTTTTTTGTGTTGTAAAAAATTATCGTGTGTGGGCTAAAACGACGTTTAAAACGACGTATAAACATAAAAATCCACGCATGCTCAGAAGCAAGTTATGAGATGTAAGCTTGAATTAAACTTCCCCTTTAGAGTGCCGTTGTACGTCACTGCGCTTTGCTCATCATTTTTTTTTAAAAAATGGTGTGTGGGCAACATTGTTTTTTATGATGAAGTTGGAAAAACTTAGTTTTTTTTCATGATGAAAAACGTTTTGTTTCATCACAAAAAGTGATTGTGTAAACGCGGCATAACATGTAGAAAATAAGACACATAAGAGTCCATAAAGTAGAACTAAAAGCAAAACTTTATACATTTTGGATAGAGAAAGGGAATGTTTTTTTTCTTTGTCATTTGTATTCCATTGGGGTGATTTCCCTTCACTTCCTGTCCTGTAGCCAAAACAGTAAATGATTGGAAACTCCTGCAAAATAAGAAAATACCTGGATGTCACAAGCAGTACCGATCCTGACCTCCCTGGGGCCCTAAGCAAAATCACATGTCACATTAAAGTTGAGAAGTGGGGGGCACTGCCGACAGTGACAAGTCACATTAAATATTACAGTTGAGAAGCAGGGGGAGGGGGTGTTCTGCTATCGGAAATGACATCTTACATTAAAGTGAGAAGCTGGGGGTGCTGACTTCTTACCTCTTCTCCCATGCAGCCAGCGAGTTGAGAGGCCGAAAATTACTTCTCACCAGGCGGGGCCTCTAGTAATTTGGGGGGCCCTCTGCAGATTTGCAGGGCCCTAAGTGGCTTGCATAGTGAGCCTATAGGGTGGATCGGCCCTGGTCACAAGGGTAACCAGAATTAATGTCCCCATTGGAAAATGTCCCTTCTATTACTGTTCTGGGGACAACCCAAACTTTGGGACATTCTTCCCCTTTCATGTGCAATAATAACAGTAAACAGGACCAGTAGAGAAAGGAATGTTCCTAACGGGGGCATAGACAGCAATACAAACTTGACAGGTGTTCTAAACCCTCTCCACTCTATCCAAAACCAAAAAAAAAAGAGATGTTTTGCCTTTCTTTAGACTTTAAGAAAATACAGGAAGTTATACAGATTTCAAGAGGTAGTCATACCCACACCACATGTGGGCTGCTTTCTGAAATCCAGCTACAGTTGCTTACATATAACTGATCACTAATTGCTAAACTTCCTGATACATTTTATTTGATGCATGGATTTTTTTGTTAAGATTTTAAAGTGATTCTAAAGGTTGTCTTTTCTTTTTAACTAACAAACAATTGTTTTGCATAGACCAGCCCTGGTTCTATTATTTTTCGATCCCCTGGCAGTCTTGGCTCCACCCTTCTGCCGAGTGCCCCCAATAGCAATCCTCTTGCTATAGGGGCACTTGAGTAGGCTCACTACTGAGCCACGCTCCTGTGAATGGACATTGTCTATTCATACACAGAGCGTGGCTTGCCTCTGTTCCAAATGTCCAAATGTTGCCTTTAGTTCTACTGTAATAGTTGTACACTGCATGTTATGACACTAAGGGACTGTCCACCGCTCAGAGCTTAACCACTTAAGGACTGGACCAATATGCTGCTAAAAGACCCAAGGTGTTTTTACAATTTGGCACTGCGCTGCTTTAACTGGTAATTGCGCTGTCATGCAATGTTGTACCGAAACTAAATTTGTGTCCTTTTCTTCCCACAAATAGAGCTTTCTTTTGATGGTATTTGATTGCCTCTGCGATTTTTATTTTTTGCGATATAAAAGTAAAAAATATTGAATAAACTACATTTTAGTCAAACATTTAGGCCAAAATGAATTCAGCCACATGTCTTTAGTAAAAAAAATCACAATAAGCGTATATTTATTGGTTTTCGCAAAAGTTATAGCGTCTACAAACTAGGGTACATTTTCTGGAATTTACACAGCTTTTATTTTATGACTGCCTATGTCAATTTCTTGAGGTGCTAAAATGGCAGGGCAGTACACAATCCCCCCAAATGACCCCATTTTGGAAAGTAGACACCCCAAGGAAACTGCTGAGAGGCATGTTGAGTCCATTGAATATTTTTTTTTTTGTCCCAAGTGATTGAATTATGACAATTTTTTTTTTCTACAAAAAGTTGTCACTAAATTATATATTGCTCACACATGCCATGGTTATTTGTGGAATTGCACTTCAAAATACATTCTGCTGCTTCTCCTGAGTACGGGGATACCACATGTTTGGGACTTTTTGGGAGCCTAGCCGCGTATGGGGCCCCAAAAACTAAGCACCTCCTTCAGCATTTCTAAGGGCGCAAATTTTTGATTTCACTCCTCGCTACCTATCACAGTTTCAAGGCCATAAAATGCGAAAATAGCTCAAAACCCCCCCCAAATGACCCCATTTTGGAAAGTAGACACCCCAAGCTATTTGCTGAGAGGCATGTCGAGTCCATGGAATATTTTATATTTTGACACAAGTTGCGGGAATATTACAAACTGATTTTTTTTTGCACAAAGTTGTCACTAAATGATATATTTCTCACACATGCCATGGTTATATGTGGAATTGCACCCCAAAATACATTCTGCTGCTTCTCCTGAGTACGGGGATACCACATTTTTGGGAGCCTAGTCGCGTACAGAACCCCGAAAACCAAGCACCGTCTTTAAGATTTCTAAGGGCATACATTTTTGATTTCACTCCTCACTACCTATCACTACTTATCACAGTTTTGAAGGCCATAAAATGCCAAGATGGCACACAACCCCCCCAAATGACCCCATTTTGGAAAGAAGACACCCCAAGATATTTGCTGAGAGGCATGTTGAGTCCATGGAATATTTAATTTTTTTGCCCCAAGTCATTGAATAATGACCAAAAAAAATAAATGATATATTTCTCACACATGCCATGGGCATATGTGGAATTACTCCTCAAAATACATTCTGCTGCTTCTCCTTTCCGAATAAGGGTGACACCAAACAATCTTGCCAGCGCTCCCCATGTAATCTGGGCATCCTTCCGGCTCTACCTCAATATCTTTGCCCTCATAAACCCTAAAGCTCCAGGTGTAGCCTGTTGCCCTGTCACAGAGCTTATAGAGCTTGACCCCGTATCTGGCACGCTTGCTGGGAAGGTACTGCTTGAATGACAAGCGGCCAGAAAATGTAATTAGGGACTCATCAACGCAGACAACTTGCTGGGGATTAAACAAGGCTGCATAACGTTCGTTGAAATGGTTTATGAGGGGCCAAATTTTGTAGAGCCGGTCAAATTCAGGGTCTCCAAGTGGACGACAAAGTGCATTGTCACTGAAATGCAAGAACCGCAGGATCGCCTTGTATCATTTCCTGGCCATGTGAGCAGAGAATATGGGCATATGGTCAATTGGATGTGTGGACCAATACATCCGCAAGTGAGGAAATTGGTGTATGCCGATGTTGAGGGTAAGGCCCAGAAAGCTCTTAAATTCGAAAACCTCAAGAGGTTTCCATTCTTTGGCAAGGAGGGTCTGGGGATTAGCGGCAATGTAGGTACCAGCATATAAATTAGTCTGGTCCACAATAGATCTATAGAGATCTTCTGTGAAATACAGAGAATAAAAATCAAGTGGCATAAAATTTGCTGTATCCACCTGAATACCAGGTTGGCCAGTGAATGGGGGAAGTACGGGTGCTGCAGTGGAAGTGGTGGGGACCCAATCAGGATAGGCAAATTCTGCAGGAAGGGCACTATGGGCACGACGGGTCTGTCTTTGTCTTCTTCTTGGTGGCTTGCCACCTCGCCAGCTTGAACTGCAGTTATGGGACTCGCCACGTCACCACGTGATACTGCAGTGCTGGATGAACGACCAGGGTGTACTAGGCCGCTGGTGCTTGCCAACCAGAAGGAATAGCGGCGCTAGTACTGGCTCTCTGCTCTATACAAGGGTTCTGCGGTTCTTGCTGCTCAACAACATCAGAACGTTTAAAAAAACAACATCCCTTTACATTTAAAAATTCTACAGGTTGCATGTTTTGAGTTACAGAGGAGGTCCAGGGCTAGAATTATTGCTCTCGCTATAACGATCATGGCGATACCTCACGTGTGTGGTTTGAACACCATTTTCATATGTGGGTGCTGCTCACATATGCATTTGCTTCTGCACGTGAGCTTGACGGGACGGGACATGTTTAATAAAAAAAATGTTTTCTTATTTATTTTACCTTTTATTTGTATTTTTTATACTGTTCTTTTAGAAAAAAAATGTCACTTTTATTCCTATTACAAGGAATGTAAATATCCCTTGTAATAGAAAAAAAGTATGACAAGACCTCCTAAATATGAGATCTGGGGTCAAAAATATGCAAATTCTTTATAAATCAACCCCTAGATGTTTTAACCATGCCCAGACATGGTTCAACAAATTAGTTAGGGTTGTTTGTGTAGCATAAGTGCTCCAAACCATGCCTGCCCAGTAAAGCATACCACTTGGAAAAACGGTTCACATGGTGTCCGGTACTGTTTTCTTTAGTGTGAGTGTAAAATGCGCCTGTGCACAGAACTCTCCATTAGGGATGATCCAAACACCACCGCGTTCGGATCGCACCAGAACCTTCGAACAGGCCAAACAGGCAATACATTACGTGAGAATACTGCAGCTAGCACAATCAACTACCTGCCAGTAAATTAGGAAGAACTGATTTAGCTAAACTATACAGTGTATAAATATATGTACAACACCTGGGATGTATATATATCCTCTACACACTGTAAATTTAACTGACTAGTCTGCCTGCTCTATCTAGCTAGAAAAAAAGACACTTGCTCTCTCTCTGTGACTGATATCTAACCAGCGCCAAAACACACTACACGAGGCTGCCCTGCAGGCGGCCTTTTATAGTGTGGGGCGTGTACTAAAGCCCTGAGCCATAATTGGACAAAGCCACCATGGCTTTTGCCAATTACGGCTCTCTGTACTGACGGCGCTGTGATTGGCCAAGCATGCGGGTCATAGTGCATGCTTGGCCAATCATCAGCGCGCAATGCCGCAGTGAATTATGGGCCGTGGCGCGTCACTCGAATTTGGCGCGAACGACTCGTTTTGTTCGTATTTCGACGAACAATCGAAAATGCGATGTTCAAGTCGAACATACGTTCGACTCGAACACGAAGCTCATCCCTACTCTCCATAGATTTAAACAGGGATTGCTGTGGTCTGGCTGGCAGAGGTGATGACATTAGTGTGACTGGGAATGCTTTCTTTCAAGAACAGCGTGTGGGCAGACCAATGGAAGAGTGGGGAGGGGAAACAATTTTACGGAGGCCTGCTTCTGATCAACCATGGCCAATATGAGTACACCCTAAAAGTAGACAAACTGAAGCAAAACAGTTTTCAATGTAGTTAGAAGGATAGCAAAAAAAAAAGTTCAATTCTGAAAGAAAAATGCCTAGAATTTTATTTTTTAATTAGAATTTTCCTTTCTAATAATTCCAAGGGTGTTTTAACTTGATAGTGTATTTAATAATAATAACAACAACGTGTAGTGGCATGTTGCTGTTGAAAGCTATTATCAGCGGATACAATTCTCCCACAATTACTGTTTCTTAAGTTAAGACTGGATGACCTTTTTCAGGAAATACAATCTGCAATAAAAAAATATTTACATTTTTACTAAGAACAGCTAAACAAAATCCTAAAAATATATTAACACCAGACGTTTGGCAAAGCTATGAAGACTACAAAATGTTAGGAACTGTCTGTGTTCACATTCCCACCATGAAAACATTTTCTGCTTTATCAGTCTTGGAACGGCCAAGAGGCTCAGATGTGGCCTTGTCTCTTCCTAAGGTTAAGTTAAAAGTGTTCATATTCCAGCACAGGAGGTAAAAAACAGAGATGTGTGTGAAAAGGCAGCTACAGTTCATCCTGAGCTTCATACCACGACTGGGACAAATTAGAAACCCAAAGACCTTTAAAAAGTTAAGCACAGATTTTCTTAATCATGATCATTTACTCCAGAAACAGCATTTAAATGTTAAATGTAAAACATTACAACGTCCGAAAATTGGCAAATGCCAGGGCAATAAAAGATCTTGGAAAACATCTGGCACTTTGGTATGGTGCTAGGTGTAGCCAAGATATGGGTATGGATGACAAGGAAATGTTTAAGCTTGACTTCAGCCATAACAGTTTTTTTAGTAAAAAATAATTTTTCAGATGCAAGATTATTTATTTTAAACTAATACAATCACTTGTTAATTTCATTAGTTAAAAAAAATGTCTCTTTTGTATAGAGGGTGGAAGGGTTAAAACCATTCATGGATCTTTTTTCTTGCTCAAGCCTCAAGTTTGAGATTCCCTTTGCTTTCTGTTTTTACCTACTTAAATAAGTTACGGCTCACAATTCAAGAAAAAAACTCCATCAGATACAAATTTGTCGCTTTGCTGCTGAATAAGGATGAGCTGAACACCCCCCGGTTCAGTTTGCGGCAGAAAATGCGAACGGACCGAAAGTTTGCGCGAACATTCGAACACTGTTAAAGTCTATGGGACCCGAACGTGAGAAATCAAAAGTGCTAATTTTAAAGGCTATTATGCAAGTTATTGTCATTAAAATTGTTTGGGGACTTGGGTCCTGCCCCAGGGGACATGTATCAATGCAGAAAAAAAGTTTTAAAAAGGGCAGTTTTTTCGGGAGCAGTGATTTTAATAATGCTTAAAGTGAAAAATTAAAAGTAAAATATTCCTTTAAATATCGTACCTGGGGGGTGTCTATAGTATGCCTGTAAAGTGGCACATGTTTCCCATCTTTATAACAGTCTCTGCACAAAATGACATTTCTAAAGGAATGAAAGTCATTTAAAACTGCTTGCGGCTTTAATGTAATGTTGGGTCATGGCAATATAGATTACAATTATTGAGAAAAATTGCATGGGCACCCCCCTCCCCCCCAGCCCATTACCAGGCCCTTTGGGTCTTGTATGGATATTAACCACTTAAGGACCGCCTACTGCACATTTACGTCGGCAGAATGGCACGGCTGGGCACATCAACGTATATATATGTTGATTTTAGTACCCAGCCGTGGGCCGCGGGATTCGCGGACCCGATCGCCGCTGGAGTGCGCCGATCCGTCCCTGGAGCGGAAGAACGGGGAGAGCCGTGTGTACACAGGGCTTCCCTGTGCTTCTCTGTGGCCGTAGCATCGATTGCGTCATCCCTGTAATTGGGGGAAACGCGATCGATGACGTCACACCTACAGCCACACCCTCCTACAGTTGTAAACACACACATTAGGTCACACATCCCCTACAGCGCCACCTGTAGTTAACTCCCAAACTGCAACTGTCATTTCCACAGTAAACAATGCAATTTAAATGCATTTTTTGCTGTGAAAATGACAATTGTCCCAAAAATGTGTCAACATTTTCGAAGTGTCCACCATATTGTCGTAGTCGCGAAAAAAATCGCTGATCGCCGCTATTAGTAGTAAAAAAAAAATAATTAATAAAAATGCAATAAAACTATCCCTTATTTTGTAAACGCTATAAATTTTGCGAAAACCAACCGATAAACGCTTATTGCGATTTTTTTTACCAAAAATACGTAGAAGAATACGTATCGGCCTAAACTGAGGAAAAAAAATGTTTTTTTATATATTTTTGGGGGATATTTATTATAGCAAAAAGTAAAAAATATTGCATTTTTTTTTAAATTGTCGCTCTATTTTTGTTTATAGCGCAAAAAATAAAAACCGCAGAGGTGATCAAATACCACCAAAAGAAAGCTCTATTTGTGGGAAAAAAAGGACGCCAATTTTGTTTGGGAGCCACGTCGCACGACCGCGCAATTGTCAGTTAAAACGACGCAGTGCCGAATCGCAAAAAGGGGCAAGGTCCTTTACCTGCATTTTGGTCCGGGTCTTAAGTGGTTAAGGGGAACCCCACACCCAAATTAAAAAAAGAAAAGGCATGGGGCCCCTAGGCCCTATATGCTCTGAACAGCAGTATACAGGCAGTCCTGGGTTACAAACAAGATGTTTGTAATTTACAACAGTTATATTTTGTAAGTGTAGCTCCAGCCAAAACATCTATTTTTAAGCTTTTGAGATTTCACCTCACTTTCTGTCCGAAATGGATGAAAATGTAGGGTTTTTAGGGAAACAAGTGGTGAGAAAGCATCAGTGGAGACACTTTTTTCCCATATTAACTCTTACAGGAAAGATTTTCCCTTCCTAGGGGTAGATTTCCTCTCACTTCCTGTTGTCTCCCTCCATTTGGAGTCATTTGTATGTCGGATGTTTGAAAGTAGGGGACCGCTTGTATATACTATACGTCCTGCCCTATATACTCTGCAGAAAATTGGGCCTTAGGTGTTGGTGGTACCAGAACACTGTAAGCCCTCACAGTTACTCTTGGTGGGCACTGGAACGGGCCCTGCTGTGAAATATTATATCAAGAATTGTAATTACATGCCACTGTTAAACAGGGGCAAAAAAATGGGCCTTAGCTAGTGGTGGTAGCACAGCACTGTAAAGCCTTAGGCCTCGTACACACGAGGCAATAGATTTGTTCAAAACGGTCTGTCCGACCGATTTGAACAAATCTGTCTGCTGTCATTTTGGTTTGCTTGCGTGTACACACGAGCAAACCAAAATCCCCGCCAGCAGACAGCGCGCTGACATGTCGGTGACGTGGCGGTGACGTTGACGCCGCCACGTCACCACACCAGGAAGTAAAACACTTCCGCGAATGCGCCGAATCCATTCGGCGTCTGTGCGAGACGACATGTCTGCTGGTAAGTGTACTAACCAGCAAACATGTCGGGTGGACGGGTTCCCACCCGATAGATTTCAAAGCATGCTGTCGGGTGGCCAAATCCGTCGGCTCGCCCGTACACACGATCGAATCTGTCTGCTGGGACGGTCTAGCAGACCGTTTCCAGCAGACAGATTTGATCGTGTGTACGCGGCCTTACAGTTACTCTTGGTGGGCACAGGAACAGGCCCTGCTGTGAAATATTAGATCAACATTTTTAATTATGTGCCCCTGTAAAACAGGGGCAGAAAAATTGGGCCTTAGGCAGTGGTGGTGGGCTGGTGGCACAACACTGTAAAGCCTCACAGTCACTCTTGGTGGGCGCAGGAAAGGGCCCTGCTGTAAAATATTAGATACACAATTTTAATTACACTCCCCTATTAAACAGGAGCAGAAAAATTGGGCCTTAGGCAGTGGTGGTGGTGCCACAACACTGCAACCCCTCACAGATACTCTAGCTGAGCGCAGGTACGGCCCTGCTGTAAAAAATATATCAGCTAAAAATTGTAATTACTGGTGGTGGTGCCCTGAACCAAACATATTCTTAGAAGCTAGCATCATCAAGATTGAGGAGGAATAGAATAATCACTCAGCATTAGGGATGATCTACTCGAACATCGTCTGTTCGTATGTTCGTCGAAATTTGAACAAAACGGGTCGTTCGCGCCAAATTCGAGTGATGCGTCACAGCCCATAATTCACTGCGGCATTGCGCTCTGATGATTGGCCAAGCATGCACTATGAGCCGCATGCATGGCCAATCACAGCACGCAAAAAAACGGAGAGCCATAATTGGCCAAAGCCTGGGTGGCTTTGGCCAATTATGGCTCAGGGGGTTCAGTACACGCCCCACACTATAAAAGGCTGCCTGCAAGGCGGCCTCGTGTAGTGTGTTGCGGCCTTGTTAAAGAGATCAGTCCTGTAGAGAGAGAGAGAGAGAGAGAGAGAGAGACAGTGGGGCTGATTTACTAATGAATCTGCGCTGCGCCGGTACATGCCTTAATACGTGCGCTGGATGAATCCCTAATTAGGCGCATGAACCGGCGGCAGCAGCAGCGCGATGTGATTGATAAGTAAAGCCGCCGCCGAACTCCCTGTATAAGTCTATGGGGGAAATCTTAATAGTGAATTTTAAAGGCTAATCTGCAAGTTTTGTCCTAAAAAGTGTTTGGGGACCTCAGTCCTGCCCCAGGGGACATGTACCAATGCTTTTTTTATTTTTTAAAACGGCCGTTTTTTCGGGAGCAGTGATTTTAATAATGCTAAAAGTGCAATAATAAAAGTGTAATTTTCCTTTAAATTTCGTACTATGGGGGGCTCTAATGTCAGCATGTGAAAAAGCGCATGTTTCCCGTGGTTAGAACTGTCTCTGCACAAAATGTCATTTTTCAAAGGAAAAAAGCCATTTAAAACTGACTCGCGGCAATAATGAATTGTCGGCTCCCGGCAATTGCAGGAGAATTCATTCATTAAAAAAAGGAAAAAAAAAAGCGTGGGGGTCCCCCCAAATTCAATAACCAGACCCTTTAGGTCTGGTATGGATATTAAGGGGAACCCCGCCGTCAATTTAAAACAAAAAATGACGTGGGGTTCCCCCCAAATATCCATAACCAGACCCTTCGGGTCTGGTGTGGAATTTAAGGGGAACTCCACTCCAAATTAAAAAAAAAATGGCGTGGAGTCCCCCCTAAAATCCACACCAGACCCCTTATCCGAGCACGTTGACCTGGCCGGCCGCAGAAAAGAGGGGGGGACAGAGCGCGGCCCCCCCCCTCTCCTGAACCGCACCAGGCCACATGCCCTCAACATTGGGAGGGTGTTTTGGGGTGCCCCCCAAAACACCTTGTCCCCATGTTGATGAGGACAAGGGTCTCTTCCCCACAACCCTTGCCCGGTGGTTGTGGGGGTCTGCGGGCAGGAGGCTTATCGAAATCTGGAAGACCCCTTTAACAAACGGGCCCCCCAGATCCCGGCCCCCCCCCTGTGTGAAATGGTAATGGGGTACCTTGTACCTCTACCATTTCACCAGTAAAAAAAATGTAAAGGGTTAAAAAAGACAAGAGCCGGTTTTGGACAAGTCCTTTATTATCTTCTTTCTTCTTTCCTTCGGGTTTCTTCTTCCTCCTCCTTCTTCTTCCTCTGCTTCTGTCTTGGGTCTTCTATTCCCGCATCTTGCCCGGCGTGTTCTTCCATCTTCTGTTCCTCCCGCTGTCCTTCTCGTCCGCATCTTCTCCTTCTTGTTCTTCTTCGCCGGAGCGGCCGCTTCCAATTGAAATCCCCGCTGTCTGCCGGACCACGCCCCCCCTCTGACGCCACGGGCAAGCTCTTAGGAGTGTGCTGCCAGTGCGTCAGAGGGGGGCGTGGTCACATGTCAGAGGGCGGCCAATTCAATTTGAAGCTCGAGCGCGGCTTTTTCTTTGCCAGAGTCGCCGCTTCCAATTGAATTGCCCGCTTTCTGGAACATGTGACCACGCCCCCCTCTGACGCACTGGCACCACACGGGGACTTTCCTAAGAGCTTGCCCGTGGCGTCAGAGGGGGGGCGTGGTCCGGCAGACAGCGGGGATTTCAATTGGAAGCGGCCGCTCCGGCGAAGAAGCACAAGAAGAAGATGCGGACGAGAAGGACAGCGGAAGAAGATGGAAGAACACGCCGGGCAAGATGCGGGAATAGAAGACCCAAGACAGAAGCAGAGGAAGAAGAAGATGGAGGAAGAAGAAACCCGAAGGAAAGAAGATAATAAAGGACTTGTCAAAAACCGGCTCTTGTCTTTTTTAACACTGACACTTTTTTTTTACTCGTGAAATGGTAGAGGTACAAGGTACCCCATAACCATTTCACACAGGGGGGGGGGGCGGGATCTGGGGGGCCCCTTTGTTAAAGGGGTCTTCCAGATTTCGATAAGCCTCCTGCCCGCAGACCCCCACAACCACCGGGCAAGGGTTGTGGGGAAGAGACCCTTGTCCTCATCAACATGGGGACAAGGTGTTTTGGGGGGCACCCCAAAACACCCTCCCAATGTTGAGGGCATGTGGCCTGGTGCGGTTCAGGAGAGGGGGGGGGCCGCGCTCTGTCCCCCCCTCTTTTCTGCGGCCGGCCAGGTCAACGTGCTCGGATAAGGGGTCTGGTGTGGATTTTAGGGGGGACTCCACGCCATTTTTTTAAAAATTTGGGGTGGAGTTCCCCTTAAATTCCACACCAGACCTGAAGGGTCTGGTTATGGATATTTGGGGGGAACCCCACGTCATTTTTTTTTTAAATTGACGGCGGGGTTCCCCTTAATATCCATACCAGACCTAAAGGGTCTGGTTATTGAATTTGGGGGGACCCCCACGCTTTATTTTTTCGTTTTTTTAATGAATGAATTCTCCTGCAATTGCCGGGAGCCGACAATTCATTATTGCCGCGAGTCAGTTTTAAATGGCTTTTTTTTTTTTTTTTCAGAATGTCATTTTGTGCAAAGACATATTTCTAACCGCAGGAAAAGTGCACTTTATTCACCTGCTGACATATCCCCCCCCCCCCCATGGTACGAATTTTAAAATAATTATTCAAATGACGTGGGGTTCCCCCCAAATATCCATAACCAGACCCTTCGGGTCTGGTGTGGAATTTAAGGGGAACTCCACTCCAAATTTAAAAAAAAATGGCGTGGAGTCCCCCCTAAAATCCACACCAGACCCCTTATCCGAGCACGTTGACCTGGCCGGCCGCAGAAAAGAGGGGGGGACAGAGCGCGGCCCCCCCCCTCTCCTGAACCGCACCAGGCCACATGCCCTCAACATTGGGAGGGTGTTTTGGGGTGCCCCCCAAAACACCTTGTCCCCATGTTGATGAGGACAAGGGTCTCTTCCCCACAACCCTTGCCCGGTGGTTGTGGGGGTCTGCGGGCAGGAGGCTTATCGAAATCTGGAAGACCCCTTTAACAAAGGGGCCCCCCAGATCCCGCCCCCCCCCCCTGTGTGAAATGGTAATGGGGTACCTTGTACCTCTACCATTTCACGAGTAAAAAAAAAGTGTCAGTGTTAAAAAAGACAAGAGCCGGTTTTTGACAAGTCCTTTATTATCTTCTTTCTTCTTTCCTTCGGGTTTCTTCTTCCTCCTCCTTCTTCTTCCTCTGCTTCTGTCTTGGGTCTTCTATTCCCGCATCTTGCCCGGCGTGTTCTTCCATCTTCTTCCGCTGTCCTTCTCGTCCGCATCTTCTTCTTGTGCTTCTTCGCCGGAGCGGCCGCTTCCAATTGAAATCCCCGCTGTCTGCCGGACCACGCCCCCCCTCTGACGCCACGGGCGAGCTCTTAGGAAAGTCCCCGTGTGGTGCCAGTGCGTCAGAGGGGGGCGTGGTCACATGTTCCAGAAAGCGGGCAATTCAATTGGAAGCGGCGACTCTGGCAAAGAAAAAGCCGCGCACAAGCTTCAAATTGAATTGCCCGCCCTCTCACTTGTGACCACGCCCCCCTCGGACGCACTTGCAGCACACTCCTAAGAGCTTGCCCGAGGCGTCAGAGGGGGGGGCGTGGTCCGGCAGACAGCGGGGATTTCAATTGGAAGTGGCGGCTCCGGCGAAGAAGAACAAGAAGGAGAAGATGCGGACGAGAAGAACAGCGGGAGGAACAGAAGATGGAAGAACACGCCGGGCAAGATGCGGGAATAGAAGACCCAAGACAGAAGCAGAGGAAGAAGAAGGAGGAGGAAGAAGAAACCCGAAGAAAAGAAGAAAGAAGATAATAAAGGACTTGTCCAAAACCGGCTCTTGTCTTTTTTAACCCTTTACATTTTTTTTACTGGTGAAATGGTAGAGGTACAAGGTACCCCATTACCATTTCACACAGGGGGGGGGCCGGGATCTGGGGGGCCCCTTTGTTAAAGGGGTCTTCCAGATTTCGATAAGCCTCCTGCCCGCAGACCCCCACAACCACCGGGCAAGGGTTGTGGGGAAGAGACCCTTGTCCTCATCAACATGGGGACAAGGTGTTTTGGGGGGCACCCCAAAACACCCTCCCAATGTTGAGGGCATGTGGCCTGGTGCGGTTCAGGAGAGGGGGGGGGGCGCGCTCTGTCCCCCCCTCTTTTCTGCGGCCGGCCAGGTCAACGTGCTCGGATAAGGGGTCTGGTGTGGATTTTAGGGGGGACTCCACGCCATTTTTTTTTTAAAAATTGGGGTGGAGTTCCCCTTAAATTCCACACCAGACCCGAAGGGTCTGGTTATGGATATTTGGGGGGAACCCCACGTCATTTTTTTTTAAAATTAATGGCGGGGTTCCCCTTAATATCCATACCAGACCTAAAGGGTCTGGTTATTGAATTTGGGGGGACCCCCACGCTTTTTTTTTGGTTTTTTTAATGAATGAATTCTCCTGCAATTTCCAGGAGCCGACAATTCATTATAGCCGCGAGTCAGTTTTAAATGGCTTTTTTGCTTCAGAATGTCATTTTTCACATGCTGACATTACACCCAGGGCCGCCATCAGGGGGGTACAGGCAGTACACCTGCAGGGCCGCCATTAGGGGGGTACAGGCATTACACCGCCCGGGGGTCCCCAGGGGCCCCCAGGGGCCCGGATGGGAACCACCCTAAAACAAAAAAAAATATTTTTTATTTTTTATTTTTTTTAAGGGCTCCGAAGGTCCCCAGGGGCCCGGAGGCCACTAAGGGCCCCAGATGGCAAGCCCTTTTTTTTTAAATAAAAGATATATATTTAAAAAAATATATATAATTTTTTAATATATTTGTTTTATTTTTTTTAAGGAAAGGGCCCAGAGGTCCCCAGGGCCCTGGAAGGCTACCCCCTTGTTTTTTTACTTTTTTTTTCGATAAATGTTATATTTAAAAAATATATATATATATGTATTTTCTCTCTTTTTTATTTTTATTTTATAAAGAGCACAGAGGTCCCCAGGGCCCCGGATGGCTACCCCCCTTTTTTATATATATTTTTCTTTATTTCTTATTTCTGTCAAAATTTTTGTAAAGGGCCCCCCCGCTCCTCAATTTGTGGCACCACCCCCCCCCCGCTTCTCAATTTCATGCGGCAGCACCCCCCCCCCCCCGGTTCTCTGCTCCAGGGGGCCCATGCCTGAAGCTGTGTAAGGGGCCCCAAAATTCATGATGGCGGCCCTGTACACCTGTAAGGCGCCCGGGGGTCCGGAGGTGCCCAGATGCCTGGAGGCCCCCCAGCGCCCCAGATGGTAACCCCCCTCTTTTTTTTTTTGTATATATATTTGTTAGTTGGTTTTTGTAGGATTTTTTATTAAAGGGCCAATTTTTGGAATTTAATATTTTTTAGCAGTCTGGAGGTCCCCAGGGCCCCGGGTGGCAACCCCCCAAATTTTTTGTTATTAAAGGGCCAATGTTTTGTTTTAGGGGTCTGGAGGTCCCCAGTGGCCCGGAGATCCCCAGGGCTCCAGATGACAACCCCCCACCTTTAAAAAAAAAACAAATAAAAATAAAAAATATATTAGTTGGTTATTTTTTTAACATATATATATATATAATATAATTATGAAAGCTCCCAGAGGGCCCCAGATGACAACCCCCCACCTTTACAAAAAAATCCAAAAAAAAAAAAATTATATATTTTTTGGTTATTTTTTAAACATATATATATATAATATAATTATGAAAGCTCCCAGAGGGCCCCAGATGACAACCTTTTTGCTTCTAAAAATGTTATAAACATTTTCCCCAGGTTTGTTACTTTTTACTTTAATTTCTTTTTTAAAGTGTATTTTGTGCGTGAAGTCGAGAGAGAGGAGCTGGACTTGCAATCGCCATCCTTCTCCATGCCCCCGGTGGCAATGGTGGGTGTGAGGGGGGCCTGTCCCCGATGGGACAGAGGGACTCCCCCTATGAAGGAGTGTAGCCCACCCAGCCAGCCCTGTAGGTCCTTCGCCTCCCTTTATTTTAGGAGACCTCATGGCCAAAGTGTGTGCAAGTGTGGTGTTTTTTTTTGGGGGGGGGGGGGGGTGGGCGTACTAAGCACAGGCGTACCTTGCATAGCACACCCACCGGGAGCCGGGCTGACACCACCAAACTCAATTCATATGTAGCCGAGACCGGGATCCGAACCCTTGGCTGCAGAGGTGAACGGCTTGTCAGCGCAGTGCCATTCACGTTGAGCCACCACAGCTCCCACCCAATGTTATTTTTTTTTTTGATTTTTGGAAGTTATTTTTTATTAAAGGGCCCAGAGCTCCCAAGGCAACCCCCTTTTTTATTATTTTATATATGTAGATATTGTAATTTATTTTTCATTAAAGAGCCCAGAAGTTTCTTTTTATTAAAGGGCCCAGTGGTCCCCAGGGCCCCCGGATGGCTACCACCCTTTTTAATATATATTTTTCTATATGTATTTTTTGTAAAGGAACCCCCCGCTTATCAAATTGCCGCAGCCCCCCCCCTTCTTAATATCAGGCGGCACCCCCCCCCCCCTATTCTCTGCTCCAGGGGGCCCATGCCTGAAGCTGTGTAAGGGGCCCCATAATTCCTGATGGCGCCCCTAATTGCCTCCCCCCCCCCATGGTACGAAATTTCAAGGAATTTTTCACTTTTATTGTTGCACTTTAACCACTTCCATACCGCGCCTATTCTGGCACTTCTCTCCTTCATGTAACAATTATATTTTCTTCCTTGAAACTTACTCAGGACCCCCAAACATTATATATATTTTATTAACAAACACCCTAGGGAATAAAGTGGCGGCCATTTTTTCGGACACATTTCCAACAGTATTTGTGCCAAAAATTTTCAAACGTTTTTTTTTTTTTTTGGCTTTCAAAAAAAAAACCTGTTTCATGAATGACAAAATAAGAAAGCAGTAAAGCTAGCCCAATTTTTAGGGATAAGGTGAAAGATGATGTTACACCGAGTAAATAGATACCTAACTTGTCACGCTTTCATATTGCGCACACTCATGGAATGGCGCTAAACTTCGTTATTAAAAATCTCCATAGGCAACGCTTGACTTTTTTTCTCAGGTTACCACTTTTGAGTTACAGAGGAGGTCTAGTGCTAAAATTATTGCTCTCGCTCTAACGCACGCTATGATACCTCACATGTGGGGTTTGAAGGATGTTTACATATGTGGGTGGGACTTGCATGCGTGTTCGCTTCTGAGTGCGAGCTACTAGGGACAGGAGCATTTAAATTCCTTTGTTATTTTATTTTTTTACTTAATATTTTAATTTTTGCACTTGTTTGTCCCTTTGTTTGTATTATTTTTCACTTTTCTTCCTATTACAAGGAATGTAAACATCCCTTGTAATAGGACTAGTGTGTGACAGGTCCTCTTTATAGAGAAAGGCGGGGTCAATTAGACCCCACATCTGTCCTCCAGGCTGGAAAGCATGTAATTGGTTTAAAAAAAAACATCTCATGCTTTCAGCTGCAATCATGTTCGTTCAGCACAGTAGCGTAGTGTGTAGCATGTTCACCTAGCAGCAAAAGGGTTGCTGGTTCGAATCCCGCCCGTGACACTATCTGCCTGGAGTTTGCATGTTCTCCCTGTGCGGGTTTCCTCCCACAATCTAAAAACATGCTGTAAATTGGATCCTGTCTAAATAAGCCCTAATATGCAGTAGGAGATTTAGGTTTTGTGCTGCCCTAGGCCTGACCAAATTTTGGCACCCCCCTAATAGAAAAATGACCCACCCTTCCTGTCAAGGCCACACCCTGTTTTTTTATGACCCACCCAGGAATTTTCAGGGGACACACACAAGTTCTGTGGGGGGGGGGGGGGGCCCTTAATTTGCCTAGTTTTTCGATCACTTCCTGTTTGGCTATGGGGCAGGAAGTGAAGGCCAATCTCCCCAAACGGACAGGGATAATACAAAATAAACTGACAGAGCTTCTAACCCCCCCCCCCCCCAACTCTATCCAAAATGAAAGAAATCCAAAAAATAAAAGTGATGATTATTGTTCCAGTTTAACCCCAAATTTCAGATCATTTTATTGAGAGGCTTAAGAAAATATAACCATGCCAATAGGCCAGGATCCAGCGTTGCTAATATGTATGAATGTGTGTTAGGGACCCCCACAAACACCACCCAATGTTAAATCAACTATTTTCTTGTTTGTTTTGGGGATGCCTGCACCCCTGATAGGGTAAAGACACCTCACAAATGTTGTCACTTTCTACTTAATTCATTCACTTCCTGCCACACAGCCAAACAGGAAGTGAGGGAAACACCTGAGTAATGTTTTGTTGGGGACACACAGATCAATATAAATAGTTTCCCATTTTGGAAATGGCATTTTGCTGTGTACACCCCAAATTAGTAGGAATCTTGGACTTTGGGGTCCATTTACTAAAGGCAAATCCACTTTGCACTACAAGTGGACAAGCAAGGAAGAAAACTCAAAACTTGGCGGGATTGGAAGTAAAAACCATCAGTGCTTCCCTTCTGATTTTCATTGCCTACGCTTCTACTGCAGAGCGGCTTTGCCTTTACTAAACCCCAAAATAACTAATCATTTGGGGTGTACACTGCAGTGCAATTTGCTTAATGGTGACACTAGTTAGATTGACCTGTGTCCCAAAGAAAAGACCATTGGTAGGGTTTTAACCTCACTTCCTGTTCAGCTGTGTGACAGGAAGTGAAGCCAATTTTAGGAAAAGGGACACAAAGCCCAACCTAAAAACACTAGCAGGGGTTCTAACACTCAATTGGCTTCCCTCAAACAACCCACAATTAGAATAGGATTGTCTTGTGCTAGTTTCAAGCACAGCGCTGTAAATCAGCACTTCAAGCCTGTCCACCAATACACCACCCCCCCCCCCCCCCCCCCTCCAACAGGCCCTGTTTGCAGCTTTTCCTACATCTTGCACATGTGCTTTAAAAAGTCAGTCTGGACATCAGTTCTAGGAAACAATACTTACCGCTTTGTCCTTCCTTTTCTGGTGACTAAACATTTCATGCATACACACCAGGAAAGAGCTTAGAGACAAATCACACTTGATGGTTTAGGCCCAAACTAGTTCAGCTGCAGCGGTTGAAATCCATAGCAGGAAAAAAATATCACAAAACAAACTTCAAAATTTGAAAGTAATTTTATTGGTCCACAAAACAAGGAAAGCAAAACAAAAAATTACAAATAAACACACCAAAAATATATAAAAACACCTAAAAACAAAAAAGACCAACGTTTATTTCACAGTCATTGGAAAATAAATCATGCTTTTGAAATAACAGGATAGACCCACAGGATTAAAACATTAGTCATTAACATCTTGAGAAACATTTAGCAAAATTATGTAGCAGAGAAAACATCAAAAAATACAAAACTTGCTCCAAAACATCTCTGTTTCACTCCGCCATTACTTCCAGCCAGCAAATCTGCCCCCTCTGAGGGGCAGCTGACACGTGCAGTATCCACGCTTTTTATAACATGTGTGCTAATGAACCAATTGGAAACACATGAAGAAATGTCAGCCTCTAGTTTGTGTGCACTTGGAACTGCTTACACCTGTTAAGGATGTCCTTAAATTACTAAGCCAAAAAAACAGCTTTCTGAGCATGCTCAGAAAGATGCAAGTCATTTTCAGGGTCAGACAACCCAACTTTTTTTCTAAGTGTTCGAGCATGCCCAGTTCACTCGAAATGCAGTACCAGAATCAAATCTGCAATGGCGGATGAAAGCATTAGAGGTGTTAAATTTTTTTTTGGTCCCCATGAAGTGATGCTTTACAAGCTGAACGGGAGGTCTTATAGAATTTTTACGTAACAAACCTAAATAGTAATAATTTAAAAGCCCCTGTCCCTAGTAGCTCGCAGTCAGAAGCGAACAAGCAGCATTTTTATTGTTTCCGGTTACCAGTTTAGATTTACAGATGAGGTCTAGTGCTATAAATATTCCTCTTGCTGTTACGCACGCTATGATACCTCACATGTGTGGTTTGAAGAATGTTTCCATATATGGGGGCGGGCCTTAAATGTGTAAGCCCCGCCCACATATTGAACCCCCGTTCAAACCCCACATGTGAGGTATCATAGCGTACGTTAGAGCGAGAGCAATACTTTTAGCACTAGACCTCCTCTGTAAATCTAAACTGGTAACCTGAAACACATAAAAAAGCGTTGCCTATGGGTATTTTCAAGTACTGAAGTTTGGCGCCATTCCATGAGTGTGTGCAATATTAAAGTGTAACATGTTGGGTATCTATTTACTCGGTGTAACATCATCTTTCACATTATGGCCATAAATTGGGCTAACTTTAGTGTATTCTTAATTTGTAACCACTTGAGCCCCAGAGCATATTACTGGTCACTGACGGGGCCATTTTTTGCATTTCAACACTGCGTCATTTTGACTGACAATTGCGTGGTTGTGCGACGTGGCCCCCAAAAAAATTGGGCGTCCTCATCCCCCCCCCCCCCCCCCCCTAAAAATTTTTTTTTTTTTTTTGTTGGTGGTATTTGATCACCTCTGCGTTTTTTCTTATTTTTGCTTGACCCAAAAATATAGCGACAATTTGGTAACTAAAAAAACATCTTTTTTACGGTTTGCTATAATAAATCTCCCCCAAAATATATTCAAAAAATGTTTGCCCTCAGTTTAGGCCGATAAGTATTCTTGGACATCTTTTTGGTTGCAAAAAATCACAATAAGCGTTTGATTGGTTTGGGCAAAAGTTCTAAGTAGGGGTTGGTCTTATGGGTTTTTTTGGAATAATTTTTTGTTTTACTAGTAATGGTGGCTATCATTGTTTTTTCTGTCTAATGCGACATTGTGGCGGACACATTTTTGTGAGATTTGGCATTTTTGTAGCGAGCAATGGTATATAAATGCATTGCTTACTATAAAAATGACACTGGCAGGGAAGGGGTTAACACTAGGGGCGCGGAAGGGGTTGAATATGTTACCTGGGTGTGTTCTAACTGTAAAGGGGGTGGGACTGTGTAGGGGAAATGACAGATCGCTGTTCATACATTGTAGGGACAGACGAGCAGGCATTCCCCCCCCCCCCTGACAGGACCGGGATAAAGGGGAACTCCACCCCAAATTAGAAAAAAAAAACGGCGTGGGGGTCCCCCTTCAGGTGCACAACAGGCTCTTAGATTTGATCTGGAACATAAGGGGTTAAACCCACGCCAAAAAACGGCGTGGGGTTCCCCCTCAGATCCAGACCAAACCCTTCTCCCAGGCACGCAGTCTGGCCGGACAGGAATGGGGGTGGGGACGAGCGAGCGCCCCCCCCCCTCCTGAGCCGTACCAGACCACATGCCCTCGACATGGGGGAGTGTGTGCTGTGGGGGAGGGGGGCACTGCCCCCCCACCCCAAAGCACTCTTGTCCCCATGTCGATCGGGACAAGAGCCTCTTCCCGACAACCCTGGCCGTTGGTTGTCGGGGTATGCGGGCGGGGGGCTTATCAGAATCTGAGAGCCCCCTATATTAAGGGGGCCCCCAGATTCTGGCCACCCACCCTATGTGAATGAGTATGGGGTACATCGTACCCCTACCCATTCACCGGGTGGAAAAGTGTAAACACAAAAAAAAACACACAGAAAAAAATAATTTATTAGTCAGCTCCGGGGGTCTTCTGCCGGGACCCCCCACCACCAGCCCATTGGGCCCCGGGCTTCGCCGTCTTCTGCCGGGGGGGGGGACACCCACCGATGATCTCCGCCATGTCCAGCCAGGCCCCCACCCCAAAATAAGCTCTTTCACATTCGGGGGGGGGCCGGCCGAAAAAAGCAGAGAACAACGGGGGCGGAGCCCCTCGGTCTTCCAGACGTTTTCTGCCGGGGGGGCTCCAGCCCCGCACCGGTCTTCGCCGCCGCCTTCCGCCGGGGGGGGACACCCACCGATGCTCTCGGCCATGTTCGGCCAGGCCCCCTACCCCAAATCAAGCTCTTTTACATCCGGGGGGGGCCGGCGGAAATGGCGGAGAACAACGGGGGCGAAACCCCTCCTCGGTCTTCGCCTTCCGCCGGGGGGGTACACCTACCCCCCCCCCGGTCTTCGCCGCCGCCTTCCGCCGGGGAGAGAGACACCCACCGATGCTCTCCGCCATGTTCGGCCAGGCCCCCTACCCCAAATCAAGCTCTTTTACATCCGGGGGGGGCCGGCGGAAATGGCGGAGAACAACGGGGGCGTCGCCACTCCTCGGTCTTCTAGCCGTCTTCTGCCGGGGGGGGGAAACACCCACCCATGCTCTCCGCCATGCTCGACTGTGCCTCCACTCCAAAATGAAGCTCTTTTACATCCGGGGGGGGCCGGCCGAACACAGCGGAGAACAACGGGGGTGTCGCCCCACCTCGGGCTCCTCCGCTTCTGCCTGGCTCCTCCCAGGGCTTCTTTCGCCGTCTTCCGCCGGAGGGCGCCACTCTCCGGGCTTCTCGACGTTGTCTTCCGCCGCGGGGGCCAGGCCTTCTTCTTTGCCGCCCCCTTCGAATTTTTTCGGCCTGGACGGGGGTCGCACATCCCATCCAGGACTTGGACGTGGCGGGCTTCTCGTCGCCGTCTTCTGCCGCTGCCCCCTTCACCACGAAGCTCCGTGCTTGTTTGATGAGGGCAGCGGGCTTCCGTCGTCTTCTCCGGGGCGAGGGTCGTACATCCCACCCCGGATTTCGTCGCCGTCTTCTGCCGCTGCCCCCTTCACCACGAAGCTCCGTGCTTGTTTGATGAGGGCAGCGGGCTTCCGTCGCAGTCTTCCGCCGCGGGGTGACACTCGCGGGCTTCTTCTTCCATTCGATGTTGACACGGCGAGGTCCGGCGCTGAAATGCCTTCTGAGCGGCGGGCAAGGACTTATATTGGCATTGGGCGTGGGCGTGGTTATGCCAACATGTGACCTCAACCCATGTGACAGTGATGTGACGTGACATCACTGTCACATGGGTTAAGGTCACATGTTGGCATAACCACGCCCACGCCCAATGCCAATATAAGTCCTTGCCCGCCGCTCAGAAGGCATTTCAGCGCCGGACCTCGCCGTGTCAACATCGAATGGAAGAAGAAGCCCGCGAGTGTCACCCCGCGGCGGAAGACTGCGACGGAAGCCCGCTGCCCTCATCAAACAAGCACGGAGCTTCGTGGTGAAGGGGGCAGCGGCAGAAGACGGCGACGAAATCCGGGGTGGGATGTACGACCCTCGCCCCGGAGAAGACGACGGAAGCCCGCTGCCCTCATCAAACAAGCACGGAGCTTCGTGGTGAAGGGGGCAGCGGCAGAAGACGGCGACGAGAAGCCCGCCACGTCCAAGTCCTGGATGGGATGTACGACCCCCATCCAGGCCGAAAAAATCGAGGGGGGCGGCAAAGAAGAAGGCCTGGCCCCCGCGGCGGAAGACAACGTCGAGAAGCCCGGAGAGTGGCGCCCTCCGGCGGAAGACGGCAAAAGAAGCCCTGGCCCCTAGTAGGAGCCAGGCAGAACCCGGCGACGAAATCCGGGGTGGGATGTACGACCCTCGCCCCGGAGAAGACGACGGAAGCCCGCTGCCCTCATCAAACAAGCACGGAGCTTCGTGGTGAAGGGGGCAGCGGCAGAAGAGAGCGACGAGAAGCCCGCCACGTCCAAGTCCTGGATGGGATGTACGACCCCCGTCCAGGCAGAAGAATTTGAAGGGGGCGGCGGAAGACCCTCAAGTGAAAACGTTCACCAGGTGAATGGGTAGGGGTACGATGTACCCCATACTCATTCACATAGGGTGGGGGCCCGAAATCTGGGGGCCACCTTATTAAACGGGGCTCCCAGATTCTGATTGGCTCCCGCCCGCATACCCCGACAACCAATGGCTAGGGTTGTCGGGAAGAGGCTCTTGTCCCGATCGACATGGGGACAAGAGTGCTTTGGGGTGGGGGGGCAGCGCCCCCCTCCCCCAAAGCACACACTCCCCCATGTCGAGGGCATGTGGTCTGGTACGGCTCAGGAGGGGGGGGGGCCGCTCGCTCGTCCCCACCCCCATTCCTGTCCGGCCAGACTGCATGCCTGGGATGAGGGCTTGGTACGGATCTGGGGGGGAACCCCACGCCGATTTTGGCGTGGGTTAACCCCTCACGTTCCGGACCAAGCCGGAGAGCCTATTGCACCCCTGGGGGGGAAGCCGCGCCGGTTTCACATTTGAAATTTGGCGCGGAGTTCCCCTTCAGTGTCAGCGCAGCCCGAGAACAGCTCGGAGCTTGCCGTGCGCCGCTCCAGGCAGTGCAAACACTGCTACGCCGCCTGGTATTTACCAAGGATTTCCCGGCGTACTGAAGAGGCGCGCGGTGAGCTCCGATTTTTCCCTCTGCGCATGCCCAGTATGCAAGTGAACCTTCCGAGGTTCTAGCGTACTTTGCAAGGGCACGGGGATCGGGTCCCAAAAGTCACTTTCCCTTTCAAATCGGCCCGCCACACAAGTTTAAACACATGTCACTACACTTCCCCTGCATCACCCCCCTCCCTCCCCTCATAAACTCCCGCCCGAATCCCCGATGTTTACATTACTAAATGCCGCACGCCAGCTCTGTACTGGCGTGCTGTGCGCCCTCTTCTGGGCGCATTAGGCACTTTAGTAAATGAGGAAACACGCTGCACTGGCAGCGTGTTTCTTTTGTAAATGTCAAAAACAGGTTTACTCCTGCTTGTGCACCATGAGTCTTGGCGCACAGGCTTGGTAAATCAGCCCAAGTGTCTTTATTACTAGATAGATAGATAGAGCAGGCAGGCAGGCTAGTCAGTTTAGTTAAATTTACAGTGTGTAGAGGATATATATACTGTAAATCCCAGGAGTTGTACATATATTTATACACTGTATAGCTTAGCTAGATCAGTTCTTCCTAATTTACTGGCAGGCAGGGGATTGTGCTAATTAACCACTTCGAGTCCGCGCTATTGACAGAATACGTCAACAGCGCGGACCTGAGGCGCCGGGGTCACGTCTTTGGATGTGATTTACTTGTAATTCCCGACGAATCACCGAGGATTCGATGCGTGTACCCGGCGGCCGCGATGTCCGTCAGGTACACACGATCGGCGGTGACAGAGCAGGGACGTGGAGCTGTGTGTGTAAACACAGAGCTCCACGTCCTGTCAGGGAAAGGAGACAGATGCTGTTTCCCTTGTACATAGGGAGACAGCATCGATTACCTCCCCCAGTCACCCCCCCTCCCCCCACACAGTTAGAACACACCCAGGCAATACATTTAACCCCTTCCTCACCCCCTAGTGTTAACCTCTTCAATGCCAGTCACATTTATACAGTAATTAGTGCATATTTATAGCACTGGTCGCTGTATAAATGTGAATGGCGCCAAAAATGTGTCAAAAGTGTCCGATGTGTCCGCCGCAATATCGCAGTCCCAATAAAAATCGCAGATCGCCGCCATTACTAGTAAAAAAAAAAATATTTAAAAAAAATCATAATTCTGTCCCCTATTTTGTAGGTGCTATAACTTTTGCGCAAAGCAGTCACTTATTGTGATTTTTTTTTTTTTTTTACAAAAATACGTAGAAGATTGGTAAAAAATTGGGATATTTATTATAGCAACAAGTAAAAAATATATATATATTTTTAAATTGTCGCTCTTTTTTGTTTATAACGCAAAAAATAAAAACCGCACAGGCGATCAAATACCACCAAAAGAAAGCTCTATTTGTGGGGAAAAAAAGGACGCCAATTTTGTTTGGGTGCCACGTCGCACGACCGCGCAATTGTCAGTTAAAGCGACGCAGTGCCAGAAGCTGAAATTTCGCCTGGGCACGAAGGGGGTTTATGTGCCCAGTAAGCAAGTGGTTAAAGACGTTATCACAGGTATAGACACACAGCAGGTACAATATTTAAAGGAATTTTTCATTTTTTTTATTTTTGTTTAAGCATCATTAACCACTTAAGACCCGGACCAATACGCTGGTAAATGACCCAAGGTGTTTTTGCGATTCGGCACTGCGTCGCTTTAACAGACAATTGCGCGGTCGTGCGACTTGGCTCCCAAACAAAATTTGCGCCCTTTTCTTCCCACAAATAGAGCTTTCTTTTGGTGGTATTTGATCACCTCTGCGATTTTTATTTTTTGCGCTATATACAAAAATAGAGCGACATTTTTGAAAAAAAAACACAATTTTTTACTTTTTGTTAAAAAAAAAATCAAATAAACTAAATTTTAGTCAAACATTTAGGCCAAAATGTATTTAGCCACATGTCTTTAGTAAAAAAAAAAAATCGCAATAAAAAAAAAAAAAATAGCTACCTAGCGGGAACAGCGACACTAATACAGCGATCAGAAAAAATGATCGCTTAGTGACGCTGGCAATAGGGAGTGAAAGGGTTAACTAGGGCGGTGATCAGGGGGTTAAAACTTTATTAGGGGGGGTGGAGGGGGCTATCCTGAACCTAACACTAACTGACTTTTACACTGCCTGTCACACTGACACTAAATGCAGTGATTAGATCACTGCATTCAGTGACACTGTGACAGGGGGGGTGGGGGGGCAGATCGCAAGGGGTTAAGTGTGCCTATGTGTGTGTATGTCAGTGTAGTGTTAGTGCACACTTACTGTGAGGTGTTCCTCTCATCGCAGCGGTTGGAAATACCGCTGCGGTGAGAGATTACATCACTTCCCCCTTCCTGTGTTTACACAGGAGGAGGAAGTGACACGCGGGGGGAGCGCTGCTATTGGCTGGGAGCGATCGCGGGGGGGCGGGCAAACACGGACATCCGCCCGCTCGTCCCGGAACGCTCCCGGAGACACGGGGACCGCCGCACGCCGCAGAGGGGGTCCCGATCGGACCCCCGACCCGCTACTGGGCGAGGACGTAAATTCTGTGGCCATAAATGTGCGTGCGGAGGTCCTTAAGTGCTTAAAATCACTGCTCCTGGAGTAGTGATTTTAATGATGCTTAAAAAAAAAAAAAATCTTTCAAATATTGTACCTGCTGGGTTTCTATAGTTTGCCTGTGAAAACATCTTTGAGAACCCGGGTCTTGCCCGAGGGAACATGTATCAATGGAAAAAAAGTTTTAAAAACGGTTGTTTTTCAGGTGTCCTGCTCCCGAAAAAAACAACCGTTTTTTAAACTTTTTTTCCATTGATACTGTAAGCCCGGATACCTGCCCAAGAACCACTGCACCACTAAATTCAGGATATGAGCCAAACAGGGAACATGGGTCAAGTGGGCGAAGAGGAGGTTGGTGCCATTGTCACGTACAATCATTCCTGGCTGAAGCTGGGGAGGCCTCAACCGCCTCTGAGTCTGCCCCGGCAGAGCAGTTAGAATCTCAGCCCCAGTCTGGCTCCTGTCCCCTAAGCAGACCAACTGAAGCACTGCATGGCATCTTTTTACCTGAGTGCTTGCGTACCCTCTTGAATGCCTATGGAGCACAGCTGGTTCCGAGGACAAATCTGCAGGTAAAGGGTATAATGCCGACACATCCAACAATGTTGTAGGATGATGGCTGATATAAAGCCTGCATATGCCAGAGGTTAATGGGAAGATAAAGCTTAGCATTAAACATACAAAGCCCACAGTCTAGTGGAAGAATGAGATTTAGTATACAACCTACATTGTTCACAAAGCCTACCGTCTAGAAGGGTAAAAAGTCATAGCATGTAGCATTACCAGATCCGCCACTTAGTGAGAATACATATCGTTGCATGTAATCCTCCTTAGCCCTCAGCCAAGTGGGATAAAAATGTATTTGCATGCGGCCTTACAGAACCTACAGTGTATAGGGATGAGTTCAATTGAGCACCCAGTCTAGGGACTAGTACCAGAGTAATCCATAAGAGACAGGATTCCAAATCCCACTGCTCCACCGCAAAGTACCCTCTACTACAGTGTTTTTCAACTCCAGTCCTCAAGGCACACCAACAGGTCAAGTTTTCAGGATTTCCCTCAGATGAAATGGCTGTGGTGATTACTAAGGCAGTGAAACTGATCAAATCACCTGTGCAAAATAATGAAAAGCCTGAAAACATGACCTGTTGGGGGGCCTTGAGGACTGGAGTTGAAAAACACTGCTCTACTAGACATGTGCACACTGAAATTTTTTGTTTCAGAATTTAGTTTTCGCCCGAGAAATACATTTATTTAGTTACTCCCGAAATTTGTTTTTAATTATTTAGTTATAAAATGCATTCGTCTGAAAATCCGAATTAATTAAGGTCAAATCTGTTAATTGAAGGCTTATGGTGTCTGTCGAATGATCTAAGACGATTCGACGGAGCAGCTAAACTATAAGATGCCGCAATCATACATTTCCAGTCGAATGTTCCGCCTACAAGCTATAGAAGAATTCTAATGTTGTATGACACTAGAATTAATTATATTTATGAATTATTATTACTAGTCAACTAACATTCAAATTCTTCTATAGCCTATGGACAGAGCATTTGACCAAAAATGTATGATTGCGGCATTGTACAGTTTAGCTGCTTGTCAAATCTTCTTAGAACTTTCGACAGACACCATAAGCCTTCAATGACAAATTCAATGTTTGTATGTTTTTCTCTGCTTCATCGAATCTTCTTCGTTCATGTCGAATGATCTACCCCAACAATGTCTCTATAATGTTGAATCTTTCCTCTCTATGTCTAAGCCTATGACAATGTGAAACACAATAGCTTTGCAGCCCCTACTAGTATAAAAATGTGAAAGGTAAAAATTTGAAAACGGTATGTTATTCTTTGAGAATTGCACTGTTTAGCAGTTAGAGTTTACGTGTAGTTTAAGGTGATCCTGTCAATTCTGTAGAAAAATGCTAATGAGTGAGTGAGTGAGTGAGTGAGTAACTTGTAAAGTGCAACAAATGCAAACGTAAACACCTCAAGGCGCTTTGCATCCAATGTTGTCCTGATCCTTAGAAGCGGTGGGTCTTTAGTTTTTTCCTAAAAGCCTGATGGTTTTCTTCCAAGTGGATGGTCGTGGGTAGAGCATTCCAAAGCCAGGGTCCTTGGACTGCAAATCTACGCCATGACTAGCCACTTTCCCACCGCGCCATAAGCATTTTACTGCTACGGCGCGGCGGGGTTATCTCGGGACGACGTCCCTGGGACGTCGTCCTTCACTTTCGCGATTGCGCGTCCCCTGGGACGCGCTCACGAAAGTGTCCGTGCTCGCCGGGTCTAGAAGACCCGGCGCATCACGGATCACGGTAAATTGCCGCTGATCGCGGCCGTTTACCACGTGATCGCGCCGTCAAATGACGGCGCGATCACTTGTAAACAAACCGGCGTCATTTGATGACGCCGGTTCCTCCCTCTCCTCCCTCTCCGCTCTGTACAGTGTGCGAGGAGAGGGGGGGGGGGGAGCGGGGTGTCAGCAGCTGAGCTGTGGCTGGATCTGTGACAAATGCAGTCACAGATCCAGCCATCCCTCAAAACATCCCAGCTCTGCCATCCCCCCAGTACCCTGCAATCCCCAGTACCCTGCAATCCCCAGTACCCAACAATACTCAGCAATCCCCCAGTACCCAACAATACCCCAGTACTCAACAATACCCCAGTACTCAACAATACCCCAGTACTCAACGATACCCCAATACTCGGCAATACCCCAATACTCGGCAATACCCCAATACTCGGCAATACCCCAGTACTCAACAATACCCCAGTACTCAACAATACCCCAGTACTCAGCAATACCTCAATACTCGGCAATACCCCAATATTCGGCAATACCCCAATACTCGGCAATACCCCAATACTCGGCAATACCCCAATACTCCAGTACTCAACGATACCCCAGTACTCAACAATACCCCAGTACTCAACAATACCCCAGTACTCAACGATACCCCAATACTCGGCAATACCCCAATACTCGGCAATACCCCAATACTCGGCAATACCCCAATACTCGGCAATACCCCAGTACTCAACAATACCCCAGTACTCAGCAATACCCCAATACTCGGCAATACCCCAATACTCGGCAATACCCCAATACTCGGCAATACCCCAATACTCCAGTACTCAACGATACCCCAGTACTCAACAATACCCCAGTACTCGGCAATACCCCAATACTCCCAATACTCGGCAATACCCCAATACTCGGCAATACCCCAATACTCGGCAATACCCCAATACTCCAGTACTCAACGATACCCCAGTACTCGGCAATACCCCAGTACTCGGCAATACCCCAATACTCGGCAATACCCCAATACTCCAGTACTCAACGATACCCCAGTACTCGGCAATACCCCAGTACTCCAGTACTCAACGATACCCCAATACTCGGCGATACCCCAATACTCGGCAATACCCCAATACTCGGCAATACCCCAATACTCGGCAATACCCCAGTACCCCAGTACTCGGCAATACCCCAATACCCTGCATGATACTTTGCAATACCCCAATACTCTGCAATACCGCCTATGGGGATTTTTAGGTAGCAAAGTTTGGCGCCATTCCATGAGCGTGCGCAATTTTGAAGGGTGACATGTTGGGTATCTATTTACTCGGCGTAACTTCATCTTTCACATTATGAAAAAAAATTGGGCTAACTTTACTGTTTTGTTTTAAGCACAAAACAGTTTTTTAAAAAACACGCGTTCAATACATTTCTGCGAAAATACCGTGCGAGATAAAAAGTTGTAACGGCCGCCATTGTATTCTCTAGGGTCTTTGCTAAAAAAGCATATATAATGTTTTGGGGTTCTATGTAATTTTCTAGTAAATAAATGATGATTTTTCCATGTAGGAGAGAAATGTCAGAATTGGCCTGGGTGCTCCAGAACGCCTGATGGCGCTCCCTGCATGTTGGGCCTCTGTATGTGGCCACGCTGTGTAAAAGTCCCACACATGGGGTATCGCCATACTCGGGAGGAATAGCAGAATGTGTTTTGGGGTGTAATTTGTGGTATGCATATGCTGTGTGTGAGAAATAACCCGCTAATATGACAGAAACAAGATTTTTTTTTTTTTTTTTTACAGAATTTTCAGTCGTTTTTCTTTTATAGCGCAAAAAATAAAAAACCCAGAGGTGATCAAATACCACCAAAAGAAAGCTCTATTTGTGTGAAAAAAAGGACAAAAATTTCAAATGGGTAGAATGTTGTATGACTGAGTAATTGTCATTCAAACTGTGAGAGCACCGAAAGCTGAAAATTGGTCTGGTTAGGAAGGGTGTTTAAGTGCCCAGTGGTCAAGTGGCTAGAGATGGTCCGAACACTAGGGATGAGCCGAACACCCCCGCGTTCGGTTCGCACCAGAACCGTTGAACAGTCCGATCGTTCGCACGAACATTTAGAACTCCATTGAAGTCTATCGGACTCGAACGTTCGCATTCAAAAACGATCATTTTAGAGACCAATATGCAAGTTATTGTTTGAAAATGTCTTTCAGAACCCGGGTCTTGCCCCAGGGAACATGTATCAATGGAAAAAAGTTTTAAAAACGGTCATTTTTTCAGGAGTCCTGCTCCTGAAAAAACAACAGTTTTAAAAACTTTTTTCCATTGATACATGTTCCCTCGGGCAAGACCTGGGTTCTCAAAGACGTTTTCACAGGCAAACTATAGACACCCAGCAGGTACAAAATTTAAAGGATTTTATTTTATTTAAGCATCATTAAAATCACTGCTATTGTACCTGCTGGGTGTCTATACCTGTGATAACGTCTTTAAATAGCACAATCACCTGCCTGCCAGTAAATTAGGAAGAACTAATCTAGCTAAGCTATACAGTGTATAAATATATGTACAACTCCTGGGATTTACAGTATATATATCCTCTACACACTATAATAAAGCTAAACTAACTAGCCTGCTCTATCTAGCTAACTAAAAAGACAATCTCTCTGTCTCTCTGACTGCTCTCATTAACAAGCCTGAACACACTACACGAGGCCGCCCAGCAGGCGGCCTTATATAGCGTGGGGCGTGTGCTAAAGCCCTGAGCCATAATTGTCCAAAGCCACCCAGGCTTTGGCCAATTATTGCTCTCCTTTTTTTGCGTGCTGTGATTGGCCAAGCATGCAGGGTCATAGTGCATGTTTGGCCAATCATCAGGGCGCAATGCCGCAATTAATTATGGGCCGTTTCGTTTCACTAGAATTTGCTGCGAACGATAGTTTTTGTTCGAAATTCGTCGAACGATCGAATGGACGATGTTCGAGTCGAACATACGTTTGTTTCTAACGCAAAGCTCATCCCTACCGAACACCCCCAGGTTCAGTTTATGCCAGAACTCTTGAACATTGCAGAACTCTTGAACATTGCAAAAGTTCAGACCCGAACTGCGAACCCTATTAAAGTCTATGGGACCTAATTTTTAAATCTTGTATGCAAGCTATTGGCTATAAAGAGGTTATGGGGGCCTTGTTACTGCCCTGGGGGACATATACCAATGCCTTTTTCATTTAGAAAAGAACGTTTTATAAGGAGCAGTAATTTAATGATGCTTAAAGTGAAACAGTAAAAATGAAAAATTACTTTAAATATAGTGCCTGGGGAGTCCCCATAGTCTGTCTGTATAGTGGTGCATCTATACCATGTATAGAACCTGCTGCAGCAAAACTGACATTTATAAAGAAAGAAAAATTACATTTAAATAGATTTTCCCTGCAAGCTTTCTTTATTTTGTAAACAACAAATTTAGGCCTCATGTACACTGCTGCTGAAAAATTGGCATTTTAAGGAGTAGTTTGGCATTTTTTTCAGCTGCCCCTGAACTCTCCTCCATGTTACCTTATATGTACATGTACACTGAGTCATTTATAGTAATTTAAAGGCAGTTGAGCTTAGTGGCATTTGTTTTAAAGCAAACAATTGCGTTCAGGATGGAAGTTTACTGGCATTTGGGCAAAAAAATTGGCTTTGGGTGTTGGTCGTGCCTTCACATCGTAAGCATATAGAGCATGGGTCTTCAAACTACGGCCCTCCAGTTGTTCAGGAACTACAATTCCCATCATGCCTAGTCATGTCTGTGAATGTCAGTGTGTTACAATGCCTCATGGGATGTGTAGTTCTACAACATCTGGAGGGCCGTAGTTTGAGGATCCCTGATATAGAGGTACTGTTGATGAAAGCAAGAATTTGGCCTTGCTGTAAAAAAAAAAAAAAAATTGATGCCCATGTTACACAGTTGGGTCAAAATTGGTCTTTGGGTGTTGGTGGTGCCTTCACCCCGTCACCTTCTAGAGGCAGAATAAACCACTCTGGAAGTTGTGGTGGACTGTGCACAAGTGTCAGCTTGGGTCATAGAGAATAAAGGAGGATGAGGATGGTTTGGTAAGCCAGTCCACCAGCTCCTCTGGATGCTGTGGCTGGATAGCACGGCAACATCTCTAAACAGAGACAAATGTGCCCTGCCTGAGGGCAGACACAGACGCTGCTGGCCCCATCATAGTGGCATGGGAATGTTTGCTTCTCTTTGTTGGCCTCCCAGACATGATGGGGGGGGGGGGGGGGGTGGGATTATTACCACCCAAATGTAATAGAAACTGGGAAATGTGTGATAGTATGCACTTTATTTAATACAAAGTGGTGTTTTGTGCATTTTAAATTGAGGTCTGACACTAACAGAAATGTGAACACTATGAAAAAAAGAAAAAGAAAAAGAGGGAACTGGGCCCAGAAACGTAAATCTTAATACCAACATCCATGTTATGTATACAGCATCCCAGTTAGTCTGCTGGTATCCAATGCCGTCTTTAATATGGTTTGGGCCCTGGGCAAACATTTTTTTTTGGGCCCCCCTCCAGCTTATTTTGGGCCTGGCTGGTTCACATGTATGTGTTTTAGCAGCCCTCATTTGTGCAGGCACAGCAGCCCATTGATTTGAATGGGCTGCCATGCCTTTGTTTCCTGCAGAAAAAAGGTTCATTCAGCATTTTAAAAATCAGCTACCTTGAAATCCATTCTACTTTTGCACCATGCTACTTACCTGCAGTTCTTGCACACACAAACGCACTGTGTTTTTAAAAGTGTGACCTAAACGTCTAAAAATGCAGCAAGTTTGACAGTGCAGGAACTGCAGATAAGTCACAGCAGACAGCAGAATGGACAGACAGTGCTGTATTTCAGTGCTTGATGGGCATAGGTGTGCCGTGTGTGCAGCCTATTACATGAGGCATGCGCTTTTCTTTGCACTAAATGCAGGCATGGCGGACCATTCAAATGTGGGCCGCCAAAACACATACATGTGAACCAGTCAGGCCCAAAATAAGCCCATCAAGCAGTTAAATACAGACAGTAATGCCATGTGCTCTGAGGCCTCACTCAGCCTGGACTGCAGGGCTGCTCTGTGACTTAAAGAGTTCCTCTATTTTACACATGGCATGGCATGGGGTCCCATGGTGCTAAAGCAGAATGGACAGACGGTGCTGTGACCCCATACCATGCCATGTGTAAAATACAGGAACTTTTTAAAACACTGACCAGACCTGCAGTGAATCATCAAATATTATAAAGACTTTGGGCACACTCTACAGAAAACTTGTATTTACAATATAGCAAACAGTGACATACCTTGAGGAGCAGGACATGAAGAAGTCAGCCTCGGGAAGAGCAAACTGGGGATGTTATAAAATCACATTCTAATTCACTTTTATATACAAGCAGCACCCAGTGGCAGGAAGGGAGAAGTGCACGTCTAAAGGGAAGCCAGGGGTGCTGTACATTTTAAAACACTGGGAAGGGAAGCAGTACTGTCACCTGGCTGCGTGCCGCTGATGATTTTCAGCCTGATTTGTGGGCAGCACAGGGGCTTAACGGGCGGCAGGGCCACCATCAGGGATCATGGGGCCCCTTACACAGCTTCAGGCATGGGCCCCCTGGAGCAGAGAACGGGGGTGTGCTGCCCCCTTAAATTGAGAAGCGGGGGGGGGGCGGGGCTGCCGCGAATTTAGAAGCGGGAGGCCCTTTACAAAAAAAAGATTTAATAAAGAAAAATATATATAAAAAAAGGGGTGTAGCCATCCGGGGCCCTGGGGACCTCTGGGCCCTTTAATAAAAAGAAAAAAAGAAATAAAAAATATATTTTTTTTTTTAAAAAGGGGGTTGCCATCTGGGGACCTCTGGTCCCTTTAATATTTTTTTTTAATAAAAATAAATTACAAAAAAAGGGGGGTTGCCATCCGGAACCTCTGGACCCTTTAATAAAAAATAAAATAAAAAAAATATATTAAAAATAAACATTTATAAAAAAAAAAAGTGGGGTTGCCATCCAGGGGACCTCTGAGCCCTTTAATTATATATATATATATATATATATATATATATATATATATATATATATATATATATATATATATATATATATATATATATATATATATATATATATATATTAAAATAAAAAGAAAAAAAAGAAATAAAATATAAAAAAAAATTATAAAAAAAAGGGGGTTGCCATCCAGGGCCCTGGGGAACTCTGGGTCCTTTAATAATAATAACATTATTAGTTTTTTTTTTTTATAAAACAAGTTTTTTTTATAAAAAAAGGGGGGTTGTCATCTGGGGCCCTGGGGAACTTTTTTTCAAAGGGGGTTGCTTTGGGCCCCCAACAGTGACAGGGCCCTGGGCAGCTGCCCCTGTTTGCCCTATGGTAGAGACGGCCCTGCTGGTATCTACGCAGAATTGAAATATTCATTTAAATAGGGTGAATTTTAAAATATGTGCTGTTTTAATCATGAAAAAAAGAGTCAGGCCGCGTACACACCACTGAATTAATCCGATCAAATCGGTCTGACAGACCGTTTTGATCGGATTTGTCTGCTGGGATATATTGGTTTGATCGTGTACACACGATCAAACCAAAATCCCCGCCGGCAGACAGCGCAGTGACGTGGCGGTGACGTTGACGCCGCCACGTCACCGCACCAGGAAGTAAAAAACTTCCACGCATGCGTCAAATCCATTCGACGCATGTGTGGGCAGATATGTCCGCTGGTTAGTGTAAAAACCAGCAGACATGTCGGACGGAAAAACATGTCTGTCTGCCCGTACACACGATCGAATTTGTCTGCTGAAACGGTCCGTCGGACCGTTTCCAGCAGATAAATTCAATCGTGTGTACGCGGCCTTACAGACATTCATATGAAAAATATTCTGAGGTTCCCTTTTTTACATGTATCTCCATTAGTTTGACTGTGAAACAGTTTCATGTCTAACCATGCCAGAATACACAGCTGAGAATGTATTTAGTATATATGAGCTTCAGGTTAAAAACCTTTGTTTATAATACATCCATATTTTACTGAAGCCAAGCTTATGTTTTAAAAAGTAAATAGATCGCGTACGGTAATTTTTTCAAGTAAAAAGAAAAATATGTTTGACTTTACAGGCAATACATTTTTAACATTATTGTTTAGCAGATTTAAAATAATACTGTAACTGAAATGCTAGTAAAACAAATCAAATGCATTCCTCTGCAGAGAAAGACACTATTCATACCTGAATTATTTTACAGAAATTCATATTTAGTAATGAGTATGAAGCCATACCTAATGCCCAACCCAGGTTAAACTATTGCAGCCCTGATGACCAGCATTCTGATTGAGAATTGCTATCTCTCCTCACTGGGAATAGACAGGCCTGCAGGTGGGAGCACACAGAGAGCCCAGGAAAGAGGAAGGGTAAAGAAGGAAGGCTGGGGTGCAGAGAACTAAAGGAAAAAAAAATATCAGCTTCACAGTGCCATTGAATATTTTAGGCCGCATACAGACGATGAGACATGTCCGCTCAAACATGTCCGACGGACCGTTTCCAGCGGACATGTCTCATCGGATTTTGGTCCGATGGCATGAACACACCATCGGACGAAAATCCCCTCGGGCTGAGGACGCGGTGACGTGGCGGTGACATTGACCACTCCAGAAAGTAAAATACTTCCACGCATGCGTCAAATCCATTCGGCGCATGCGGGGGATTTCTGTCCGCTGGTTAGGAAACCTGTCGGATGGACAGGTTTGTAGCGGACAAATTTCAAAGCATGCTTTGAAATTTGTCCACTGGACAAACCTGTCCGCTAGGTCGTACACACGATCGGATATGTCCGCTGAAACTGGTCGGCGGACCAGTTTCAGCAGATAAATTTGATCGTGTGTACGCGGCCTGAGGCTTTGGTAACATTCTAATTCTTCTACAGTCAGTTTTGTTTAATCAGTGTTCCGTTTACAGCGCTTGTTCCTTCCTAAAGAAAGCACTGTTGTTTCATTACTGGTGTGTTGGTGAGTGTCAGGTCCATCTAAGTGCAGGTCATTACTGAAAACTGAAGGAAAACCCAACAATCCGAAAGATCCTTACTGAGTACTTACTACACATGGGGGGCATTGCCACAGAAAACAAGTAAACTTTTGGCAGGTTTTACAGTTATAAGTTAATTTCCACCCTTTAATTACCATGATGAATTTCATACATCACTGGTTACCTAGAAAAAGATAAAGCCATGATGAATCGTATACATCCTTGACAGACAAAGCATTAAAGGAAACCCTGCTTGAAGCATGCAAAAACATTGCCAAGCAGGGCCGGAGTGGGACTCATTTTCAGCCCTGGAGTTTCATGCCTTAGACCAGCCCACTTTTGTTCACGACATTACGTTTAGGAGTACGTTTTGTATAGAGTGCGTTTTTGTACGGAGTGCGTTGTTCAGGAGTGCGTTACGTACAGTGTGCGTGGTTCAGGAGTGCGTTACGTACAGAGTGCGTGGTTCAGGATTGCCTTACATGCAGAGTGGAGGGTTCAGGTTTGCTTATGTACAGCGTGGAGGTGTGCATAAATCACAAGCTCTGTCCCCAAATTTCTGCCCCCCCCCCACAGTGCAGAGCACCCCTCTCTCTCTCTCTCTTTTACATTACACAGCACCATGCACCTCTGGGCCCCTTTACATTACACAGCACCCTGCCTCCCTGGACCCCTTTACATTACACAGCACCCTACACCTCTGGACCCCTTATATTACAGAGAGAGAGATGGGAGGTGAGAGAGGTGAGAGAGAGATGGGAGGTGAGAGAGAGATGGGAGGTGAGAGAGGTGAGAGAGAGATGGGAGGTGAGAGAGAGATGGGAGGTGAGAGAGGTGAGAGAGAGGTGAGAGAGAGAGAGAGAGAGAGAGAGGTGAGAGAGAGAGAGAGGTGAGAGAGAGAGGTGAGAGAGAGAGAGGTGAGAGAGAGAGAGAGAGGTGAGAGAGAGAGGTGAGAGAGAGAGAGAGGTGAGAGAGAGAGAGGGGTGAGAGAGAGAGAGAGGTGAGAGAGAGAGAGAGGTGTGAGAGAGAGAGAGAGGTGAGAGAGAGAGAGAGGTGAGAGAGGTGAGAGAGGGGTGAGAGAGGTGAGAGAGAGGTGAGAGAGAGGAGAGAGAGAGGTGAGAGAGAGAGGTGAGAGAGAGAGAGAGGTGAGAGAGGGATGAGAGAGAGAGGGATGAGAGAGGGGGATGAGAGAGAAAGAGAGAGGTGAGAGAGAGAGAGGTGAGAGAAAGAGAGGTGAGAGAGGGGGGGGGGTGAGAGAGAGAGAGAGAGATGAGAGAGGGGTGAGAGAGAGAGAGAGGGTGAGAGAGAGAGAGAGAGAGGGGGTGAGAGAGAGGGGGATGAGAGAGAGAGAGAGGGGTGAGTGAGAGAGAGGGGTGTGTGAGAGAGAGAGAGGGGGATGAGAGAGAGGGGTGAGATAGAGAGGGGTGAGATAGAGAGAGAGAGGTGAGAGAGAGAGAGAGAGAGAGGGTGTGAGAGAGAGAGGGGTGAGAGAGAGAGGGATGAGAGAGAGAGGGGTGAGAGAGAGGGGGGGTGAGAGAGAGAGGGGTGAGAGAGAGAGAGGGGTGAGAGAGGGGTGAGAGAGGGAAAGAGAGGGGTGAGAGAGAGAGAGAGAGGTGAGAGAGAGATAGAGGGGTGAGAGAGAGAGAGGGGTGAGAGAGAGAGGGGGTGAGAGAGAGAGGGGGGGGTGAGTGAGAGAGAGGGGGGTGAGTGAGAGAGAGGGGTGAGAGAGAGAGATGGGTGAGAGAGGGGTGTGAGAGAGAGAGAGGGGTGAGAGAGAGATAGATGGGTGAGGGAGTGAGAGAGAGAGGGGTGAGAGAGAGAGAGGGGTGAGAGAGAGAGTGAGAGAGAGAGAGAGAGAGAGGGGTGAGAGAGAGAGAGAGAGAGGGGTGAGAGAGAGAGAGGGGTGAGAGAGAGAGGGGTGAGAGAGGGAGAGAGAGAGAGAGGGGTGAGAGAGAGAGAGGGGTGAGAGAGAGAGAGAGAGGGGTGAGAGAGAGAGAGGAGTGAGAGAGAGAGGGGGGTGAGAGAGAGATGGGTGAGAGAGAGGGAGGGGAGAGAGGGATGAGAGAGAGAGAGGGGTGAGAGAGAGAGAGAGAGAGGGGTGAGAGAGAGGGGGAGAGAGAGAGGGGTGAGAGAGAGGGGGGGGTGAGAGAGAGAGAGAGGGAGGGGAGAGAGGGAGAGAGAGAGAGAGGGGTGGGAGAGAGAGAGGGGTGAGAGAGAGGGGTGAGAGAGAGAGGGGTGAGAGAGAGAGAGGGATGAGAGAGAGAGATGGGGTGAGAGAGAGAGAGAGAGAGGGGTGAGAGAGAGAGAGGGGTGAGAGAGAGAGAGAGGGGTGAGAGAGAAAGAGTGAGGGGTGAGAGAGAGAGGGGGGTGAGAGAGAGAGGGGGGTGAGAGAGAGATGGGTGAGAGAGAGATGGGTGAGAGAGAGGGAGAGAGAGAGGGAGAGAGAGAGAGAGGGGTGAGAGAGAGAGAGGGATGAGAGAGAGAGAGGGGTGAGAGAGAGAGAGGGGTGAGAGAGAGGGGGGTGAGAGAGAGGGGTGAGAGAGAGAGGGGTGAGAGAGAGAGGGGTGAGAGAGAGAGGGGTGAGAGAGAGGGGTGAGAGAGAGGGGTGAGAGATAGAGGGGTGAGAGAGAGAGAGGGGTGAGAGATAGAGGGGTGAGAGAGATAGAGGGGTGAGAGAGATAGAGGGGTGAGAGAGAGAGAGATGGGTGAGAGGGGAGAGAGGGAGAGAGAGGGGTGTGAGAGAGAGAGAGAGGGTGAGAGAGAGAGAGAGAGAGAGAGAGGGGTGAGAGAGAGAGAGTGGGGTGAGAGAGAGAGAGGGGTGAGAGAGAGAGGAGTGAGAGAGAGAGGGAGAGAAGGGGGAGAGAGAAGGGGAGAGGGAGAGAGAGGTCAAAGAGAGCTCAGGGGGAGAGGGGGGGTCAGAGTGAGAAAGGGGGGTTAAAGAGAGCTCAGGGGGAGAGGGGGGGTCAAAGAGAGCTCAGGGGGAGAGGGGGGGTCAGAGTGAGAGAGGGGGGTCAAAGAGAGCTCAGTGGGAAAGGGGGGTCAGAGTGAGAGAGGGGGGGTCAAAAAGAGCTCAGGGGGAGAGGGGGGTCAGAGTGAGAGAGGGGGGTCAAAGAGAGCTCAGGGGGAGAGGGGGGTCAGAGTGAGAGAGGGGGGGGGTCAAAGAGAGCTCAGGGGGAGAGGGGGGTCAGAGTGAGAGGGGGGGTCAAAGAGAGCTCAGGGGGAGAGGGGGGGGTCAGAGTGAGAGAGGGGGGTCAAAGAGAGCTCAGGGGGAGAGGGGGGGGTCAGAGTGAGATAGGGGGGGTCAAAGAGAGCTCAGGGGGAGAGGGGGGGTCAGAGTGAGAGAGGGGGGGGGTCAAAGAGATCTCAGGGGGAGTCAGAGTGAGAGAGGGGGGAGAGAGAGCTCAGGGGAGAGGGGGGGTCAGAGTGAGAGAGGGGGAGAGAGAGGGAGCAGGGTCTGGTCGGTGAACATGCTCACTCACTTGGAATGTTTCCCGGGGCTGGCTCACTGGTTCATTCAGCAGTGAGTGTGGATGCCTGTTTTTAATCTTCCCGCCCACCTCCCCTTCTTCACAGACGAGCACACTCAGACAGCCCCCACTCTCTGCTCTTAAGCGGCTGGTGATTGGCCAGACCGGGTGCATGTTATACCAGAGGCGGAGCCTCCGCCTCTGGTATGACATGCACCCGGCCTGGCCAATCACCGGCCATTTAATGCGTACGCTACAGGCCGCCGCGCCGGGGGCTACATTTTTAAGGGAGCCGGAAGGCGGCCGAGGGACTGGCCCGCAACCGGCCCGCAAACCCGACCAGCCAACCGGGAATTGTCCCGGTTCTCCCGATTAGCCACTCCGGGCCTGTTGCCAAGTCTTTGTAAAATTGTAATATACTCACAAGTTATTTACAAGTTGAAGCCCAGGCTTAAAGTGGATGTAAACCCAATTCATGAAATTTGAGCTGGGCACATATATCTGTAGTATTTTGTTATCTCTTTTCAATGAGCTAAGTCTTATAGCTCTCTTATGATCAGGTCCTCTGTTATCAGCCTGAGAACTCCTGACATATTTTTTTACTTTTTAGACAAAAGCAGCCTGAATCTTTCAAAGGAGGTTGCTAAAATAGATTAGCAGAGAGCAGCTCCTATTACAAAACAGCTCTGAGAATCTGAGCCTATGATGAGAGGGGGTGTGTGCCTTTCCTCCAATAACCAATGTTAACTATCTTGGTTGTATGCCCAGGCATCACACTCTGTGTTAACCAGGAAGAGAACGTCTCCTAACACATTCTCAACTTTATAAACAGTCTATAAATGTGAATACAGCAGATATACATATAAAACCTATGTAGGGAGATTTGGTTAATCTCTGTGTATCATCTGAGGCTTTTCACTTCACTGGGTGTATGGGGGGTTTACATCCACTTTAGGTGATTCTGAAAACACAATCACTGAAAAATAAAATTAATATGAAAGAGATACACACTACACAAATTGTCTGGCAGAAAGTGTATGTAAACAAGAAGGACATGCGCCAAACTAAGTGCAGTAAATAAGGATTTAATGAAGTAAATTAATAAACAGTAAATTGGCTACTCACAAGACAATGAGAGCATAGGCACATAGGGGGTTAATGACTGGTCCGATGTCACACCTATCGTCCACAGCTGCAAAGGTCCAGGCAGGTTGACTTGGCCAAGTCATGGGAGATGTAAGAGCCCATCCTGGGGAAGCCTAGAAGAAGCAACAGGGGGTCCAGGAGCCGTGTATCCTAGTTAGGACGCGCTGTGCGTTCCAGCATGAAGCGCAATCCGTCACCGTACGACCGGAAGTGACGTCGAACCTTGGGCCAACCAATGGGATGACGCGTTTCTCAGCATCCGCTGGTTCATCAGATCCATCAGATGGATCTGATGAACCAGCGGATGCTGAGAAACGCGTCATCCCATTGGTTGGCCCGAGGTTCGACGTCACTTCCGGTCGTACGGCGACGGATTGCGCTTCATGCTGGAACGCACAGCGCGTCCTAACTAGGATACACGGCTCCTGGACCCCCTGTTGCTTCTTCTAGGCTTCCCCAGGATGGGCTCTTACATCTCCCATGACTTGGCCAAGTCAGCCTGCCTGGACCTTTGCAGCTGTGGACGATAGGTGTGACACCGGACCAGTCATTAACCCCCTATGTGCCTATGCTCTCATTGTCTTGTGAGTAGCCAATTTACTGTTTATTAATTTACTTCATGAAATCCTTATTTACTGCACTTAGTTTGGCGCATGTCCTTCTTGTTTACATATACCTTTCAGAGTCTGCTTCTGCTTCAGGATTGTGCTGCCACTAGTGTTGTTGGACTAACACTGAACTTTTGGGACTTTTTTGACCATATTTGTATGGTCACTCATTGGACTATCATTATATGGTCATTTATTTATCCATTTGTTTATTTTCCTTTGATCATTTTCCTTTGATATTGACATGGACCTTATGATCTATTAACTATTAATTGTATTATTGATTTTCTGATTGCACTTTTTAGTCGTGCGCCATCTACCTATATTTTTCTGGCAGAAAGTGGCAGACCTGATTGTAACACCTACAATACTCTGTGCAATATCAATGCACAGAGAAGGGTAGTATGACACGTTTGTTATTTAAATAAAAAAAAATACTTTTACAATCACTTTAGGCATCTAGAACAGAATGACAGACAGATAACTACTTTTTTCCAGGGGAGGTTAACAATAGCGAAAAATCCTGGCTCTATTCGGCTCTACTATTTCTGTGTAATAGACCTAGAACAAGCATGCACCTTGAAAAAAAAAAAAAAAAGCATTGCTGTATAAATTAATCTCAATTTCTACCACTAGAGGGCAAATTGACTTTAATGCATTTCAAAAGGTTTATAGGAAGTAACTGTATAGAAATACATACAAATAGAAATATGCGCTACTTTAGTTAACTGGTACACAGAAGTCATGAGACACTAAGGGGTCTATATATAAAAGATTTGCTTCACAAATGTCTCAGGATTTGTGCAAAATAATACTGTTAATGTTTGTAATAGGTGTTTACAATATTTTTTATTAAGAAGATTATGATAGAATACATACACAGGGTAATGCAGATATGCTATATAAAATAACAACAATGAATATACAATTAAATATATTGGAAATAGTTAACAACAAGGAGAAGGGGAGGAAAAAGAGAAGAAATAAAGAAAAGTAGAAGAAGAGGTGGATTAGGATATGCTGGGTTTTATGTGGATGGCGGATGTAACCAAATATGTAATATGTGTGGAATTTCAGTTTGTATTTGTTGCCTGTAATATTCCCTAACATTCAATCCTAAATGTAGCTTTCCATGAAAGGGCCGCTGGATTTTGGGCCTTTTCCCCACACAGTACTCAAAGCCAGGTAAAGGGGATTTTCCACACTCTCTCCAATGGCCCAATAATCAGTCTATGGGATCTGTTTTTTTAGGTTTAATGTAGAACATTTAACTTGGATGGGGAATAGGAATACATGAGATACCCAGGATGGAAGAAATTCAAATTTCAAACAAACAGATGAGGACCTGATAAAGTCTCTGGCTGCTATGAATTGACTTCAAACTGAGCTGCACACCAGTGGAAGTGATGGTACAGCTGGAATAACGAACCAAAGTTCCAAAAGGTTAAAGTTGCAGATGCAGCACCTGGCTGTATTGCATGGCACTTGGCTGCTCTTGGCCCATGCTAGAGATAAATTGGGGGGCTCCTGGCAGTATTACACAAGCTCTTAAGCTGTTCCTCCGGACCCAGACATGTGAGGTATTGCACTTCACTGTCTTCTCTATAACTTTAGGTGGTTTGGCTGGTATGTACTCACTCATTCTCCTTAACCACTTCCTTACTGGGCACTTATAACCCTTCCTGACCAGGTGAAATTTCAGCTTCTGGCACTGCGTCGCTTTAACTGACAATTGCGCGGTCGTGCGACGTGGCTCCCAAACAAAATTGGCGTCCTTTTTTCCCCACAAATAGAGCTTTCTTTTGGTGGTATTTGATCATCTCTTTTTATTTTTTGCGCTATAAACAAAAAAAGAGCGACAATTTTGAAAAAAAGTCAATATTTTTTACTTGTTACTATAATAAATAGCCCATTTTTTAATAAATAAAATAAAAAAAAATCTCAGTTTAGGCCGATACGTATTATTCTACATATTTTTGGTAAAGAAAAAAATAATCGCAATAAGCGACTGGTTTGCGCAAAAGTTATAGCGCATACTAAATAGGGGACAGAATTATTATTAATTTTTATAATTTTTTTTTTTACTAGTAATGGCAGCGATCTGCGATTTTTATTGGGACTGCGACGTTATGGTGGACACATCGGACACTTTTGACACATTTTTGGCGCCATTCACATTTATACTGCGATCAGTGCTATAAAAATGCACCGATTACTGTATAAATGTGACTGGCAGTGAAGGGGTTAACACTAGGGGGGCATGGAAGGGGTTAAATGTATCTCAGGAATGCAGCGGGCACGCAGCGGGCACGCTGTAAAAGTACAGGACAGCCCGACGGCCGCATATATTCGTACGGCCGTCGGGAAGTGGTTAAGTAGCTCCTAGAATCCAGAAAGCTGATGCACTGGCCCATCTGTTGCACAGGCTGGTTCTGTAAAGAGGTGGGGGGTTTGTGCTATGACTGCCGGTAGCTTTAGCCACCAGCAGTGTTTATTGAATTCTGGTGGCAGGGAAACCTCCCACTGTCCGAACAAAATAGCGTAGCGAGACAAATTCTCCCAACAGTTCTGTGATCGGGGAGTGGAATATTCACTTTGATTCAACACTTTATTGCTATGCCTTTGTATTCTCTTAGACATCTGTGCGGTTCATGCATATATGTCTATTCAAATCGCCCCTGAAGTCACCAATATAGTACAGGAACTACTTTTGTGAATTGTTGCAGCACTGCACCAATTCGGACGGTGCCATTTCCAGCAGATCGCACCAATGTGAAGGTGGGCTTAAGATTTTCCCTTCTCCAAGGCCTACTCCAAACTTGGCAGTTGTCCCTTGACTTCTTAGTTTCTAGTGCCTCCATATTGACCCAGAAATAAAATGGGTATCTTTGCTGACTGGCTGGGAGGACCTTCACACTTGAAAATTTCTGGCTCGGGCACAGAGGAAGATTCATGTACATCAGCACACTAGGTCTAGAGATGGACACAGTATGGGTTAATATGTCAAGCATTGCTGTAATTTCCCAATCCCAATACTAACGTCTCTGGCAATATTATTGACATTTCCTGTGTGTTAATGAGCTATTTTACTGATGGTTAACAGCTTATGGAGCCCATAAATGTAAGTGTTGTTTTTATTTGAAATAATTAGGTAGGACATTGGGAAACGATTTAGGAATGTATGCTTTATTTATAAGAACACAATAGGGGTTTATATATCTATTAATAAAGGCTTATGAACCACACTTGTACGGAAACTAGCCCTGTATGTATTACATTTGTGTTTATTTTTACATAGTATACAGTTATACTCTAATGCCCTGTATCGGATATCTGATGGAATCTAAACCGGTGGATTTTTTCATTGGATATCCGATGAAGCTGACTTTCCTCAGTCTTGCCTACACACCATCAGTTAAAAATCTGATTGTGTCCAACGCGGTGACGTAAAACACTACGACCTGCTGAGAAAAATGAAGTTCAATGCTTCCAAGCATGCGTCGACTTGATGGATTTCACCACAGACGATCGTTTTTTTCTATCCGTTTTTTAACCATAAGAAATTTTTTAAATAAGTTCTAATTTTTTTCACCGATGGATAAAAAACTGATGGGGCCCACACACGATCGGTTCGTCCGATGAAAACGGTCCATCGGTCCGGCTTTAGAGTTTGTACCATTTGGTATTTACACTTTCAAGGATCACAGTGTGAGTCAGTATTGTGACATTTAGCTCCAAATGGAGAGCTTTCCAGGAACTCGGTTCACCCAGAAAATGACATTTTAGAGCTCTAACCCACTTTTATTAATTATAGAAAGTGCCTTCACACAAGGTTTACCCTCAAATTCAGCCTTCTGTCTGTGGTGTGGTGTTGGGTTGTAAAGGCTCTCACCTATTTAAATATTTTGTTGCCCATCTGCAAGATAGTGTCCCACTTTCATCCCAGTCTGCTCAAAATGCCTGCCTATAGGGCCTGACCATGCACTCGTTGTGTATCTGCCCACACACTGCTCCAACAGCAAATCTTTGCCCACAACAGGGAGTTTTAACTGATTTCAAAGAAAAAAGAGCACATCATAAAGTGCATATAAAGTGCCTTACATACAGTAATTCATAAACAAATTAAATGTATGATTAGCAAGTGGATCAATAAAACAAAAATTATAAAAAAAGAAACATTTATATTAAATTAAGTAATAAATAAGTATAAATTAATAGTCCCGTAATTTTTAAAATTCATGCAGCTTAACAGTTCAAAAGAAAAAATCAGTCCCAATGAGGTAATAGGAAGATCTGTAATAATACTAAAGTGCTCCACTCATGCGCCTCATAAGAAATTCTGTGCTTCAGGTGATTACCCAAATGTGCTCCACCAAAAGAATGATATCGCCTCAGATTTTCCGATGACCGAATGTCCATTTAGTCTCATGTCGAAAGTGAAGAGGCTACTTACAATCCGAAAAATTTCGTGTTGAATAGTTCTAAATGTTCTAAATCTTGTTAAAAGTGAGTGTGCAGGATTTTGTCTCGCATACTAACTATCTGCAAATTGTTGTTCGACAAACACAAACGTAGTGACGCACTATTAACCACTTGCCGACCGCCCACCGTCGTTCTACGTCGGCACTTTAAAGATGCATATCTCGGTAAAGGCAGCAGCTGCTGCCACAACCGAGATATCCACCTCTTCAGTGGGCGGTCGGTCAAACGATAATGGCGGGCGAGGCCCTCCCGCTGCCCTCCCGCACCCTCCGCTGCTTACAGGAGCCGTCGGTAGCGGCGGAGGCGATCGGGTCCTCTCCTGTGCTCAGTGGGGATGCTAGTGAGGGAAAAAAAATGTAAGTCATTTGAATGACATTTTACATTTTTTTTTTTTGCATTTAAGCCTAAATATGAGATTTGAGGTCTTTTTGACCCCAGATCTCATATTTAAGAGGACCTGTCATGCTTTTTTCTATTACAAGGGATGTTTACATTCCTTGTAATAGGAATAAAAGTGATAATTTTATTTTTTTATTGTTAAAAAATGTTAAAATAAATAAAAATAAATACGAAAACCCAAAAAAAAAAGTTAAATCGCCCCGTCCCGACAAGCTTGCGCGCAGAAGCGAACGCACACGCGAGTAGCGCCCGCATATGAAAACGGTGTTCAAAACAAACAAGTGAGGTATCGCCGCGATCGTTAGAGCAAGAGCAATAATTCTAGCCCTAGACCTCCTCTGTATCTCAAAAAATGCAACCTGTAGAATTTTTTAAACGTCGCCTATCGAGATTTTTAAGGGTAAAAGTTTGACGCCATGCCACGAGCGGGCGCAATTTTTAAGCGTGACATGTTGGGTATCATTTTACTCGGCGTAACATTATCTTTCACAATATGTAAACAAATTGGGCCAAATCTATTGTTGTCTTATTTTTTAATTTAAAAAAGTGATTTTTTTCCAAAATAAGTGCACTTGTAAGACCGCTGCGCAAATACGGTGTGACAAAAAGTATTGCAATGACTGCCATTTTATTCTCTAGGGTGTTAGAAAAAAAATATATAATGTTTAGGGGTTTTAAGTAATTTTATAGCAAAAAAATATGTTTTAGTCTCGTAAACACCGAATCTGAAAAACAGGCTCGGGGCTTAAGTGGTTAAAGAAATAAGAAAAAAGATAAAGTTCATCGCTGGAGCGCCACCCTTTGGGCACCTTTTTCGTGTTAGTAGAAGTTTGGTGAACGTTGATTCGGAATTTTCAGGTAGTTCATGATCTTCAAATGTTTGGGAGTAGGCAGTTACAACTTACATTTAAAACAACACAATGGAAAATTAACAAGGGACATCAACATAGTTGTATCTTTAATCTTAAAAACTCAGGGATAATGGTGTTGTGGTAATTTCCCACAAAAATCTAAAAAAAACAAACATAATATTAATATTATTTTTATCACTACAAAACAAATGCCTTTAAAATACATTTGGCATAACTACTGTATATCAGTATCACCAGCAAAGCAGCTTCATTATTATCCCATTAAAAAATTTGAGAATGTGCGCTGCATTTCGACATTTCATTAATTGCCGCGTCACAGATGTTACTTCTAGATTACGAACAGTAGTTTACAAGCCGAACTCTTCCCAGTCATTCCTTGATTCCGATCATGCGTGGTTGGACTTTTGACTTTTGTGTGACGATTTCTGTACTGACCATCCGAAAATCAGACGTTAATTTTATGCACACTTCCATTTTCAGAATAGTTCCCCTGGGTACTTTGGGTCTTTTATGATCCTACAACACCTTCTTACCATACATTTTAAACACTGTGACCCATTATATTAAAGTGCCTTGGACTTTGAATCAGGACAGGAGTCATGGGTGCATACTGGGATAGCTCTGCTGAAGCATGATCCTTTTTAAAGTGTTAGTAAACTCCACTTTTTATCTTGTACCTACAGGCAAGCTTATTTTAACTCAGTTTACTACTGATTTAAGCACACAGCATATGACTGCAGTTTATCAGTTAGGGGCATATTTACAAAACAGTGAATGTGACTTTCACCAAACATTTACTACTTTATACTGTAAATATGTCTCTATGTATACACTTAACATGTTCTAAATATACAAATAATTATTGATGATGTATATGATCTTAGAAATTCCTTGAAGAAGCCAAAGTTGACCAAACATGTTGGGATACAACATCATAGACTGATCACCTTCTATACATGGAAACCAGTGATTCTATGTGATTTGTATCATACTCTGATTGTTTATTGAACCAATATATGTTGTTATTTTATGAATACATTTTTTATTATTACAAAATGTATTCTCTTCAATTTGGGGCACCGTTATAATCCCAAGCCTCCTGTTGTTGCTATGTCTCTAATATTACAACTATCTATTAATATATTCATATGCTTGCGTCATGAGCTACTTAACACAGCTGGCTAGCTGTAAAGCTCTGAAAGTTGTGAAAGGTCATTCCAGGTTGCTATCATGCTTGCCACCTTAAAGCGGAGGTTCACCCTAAAAAACATCTATATACCATTAAATCCAGCATACTTGTGACATCTATAGTATGCTGTTTTTTTATTTTCGCAAGATATACCGTCTTATAGTTATTTTCACCCGGCTTCCGAGTTTTCACTCCCGCGGGGAGTAGGCGTTCCTATGAAGAGGCGTAGATGATTGACGTGCGGGTAAGGCGCGTCACGCGTTCTGAAAATAGCCGGACTGGGACTCGGCTCTATACGGCGCCTGCGCAGTCAGCTCTACATTGCAGGCGAGTCCCAGTTCGGCTATTTTCAGAACGCGTGACGCGCCTTACCGGCATGTCAATCATCTATGCCTCTTCATAGGAACGCCTACGAATCCGGAAGCCGGGTGAAAAAAACTATAAGACGGTATGTCTTGCGAAAAAAAAAATACCAGCATACTGTAGATGTCACAGGTATGCTGGATGTAATGGTATATAATTGTTTTAGGGTGAACCTCTGCTTCGAGCCCAGTGATCTGAGAGTCGTTACTGGAATTGTGTGGCAAATATATCCCATGTGTGTACAATAACCAAGAACACATAGAACTTGATCATAGGTACAGTATGAGGCTGAAGTATAATATACCTGTATATTCCAGGAACTTTTAGGTATCGTTGTGCCTGAGACTAGGGGGTGGGGCTAATAGTGGCACACTGAAATGGTGGCAATGGTTGTGAGGCGCCTAATGCGCCATTGCAAATTGACAGGTTTAATAGCTTTGCACATTTTGTACTGTGCAAAAATATGGTGCTAGCAAAGACAGAGGAAAGATGCTCTAGATTTGGTAGTGTCAGTGTGAGATACAAAGATTCCCTGGTGTTTGTAGTATCAGTGGGTGAAAAAACTGTCTTCAGTGCATTGGTGTTGTAGGGAAAGAAATGTCAGTGATTTCACCGGAGGGAAAAAAATTGCAAAAATGGAAGGAAACAATGCCCTTGTGTTGGTGGGAAGAACAAAATTCTCCATACCAGTGTGAATTAAACATGTTGATTTTGTTTCATTCCAAATTCATTTGAAAATTTATAAATTCGTAAATTCAAAAATAAGAATATTGGTAAATTCGAAAATTCGGAAATCCGAAAACCCGAAAATTTGAAAATCTGAAATAATAACTAACTAATAATAACTATACTATTACTAACTACTAAATTATAGGTATTGGAATTTTCTTTTAAATTTGACTGTTAGTGACCGCAACGAATGCGAATGTATCTGAAATCACGAATTATCCAAACGAATGAATACCGTATCTAAACAAATGGAACGTAATAGATGAATAATAATAATAATTCACAATATTAATGATAATAGAAACATTTTATTATTATTATTTATTTATTTGTTCCGTTCCAAATGTTTGGACGCAGCATTCGTTTTATTTGCATAATTCGTAACTTCGGATAAATTCATATTCGTTACATTCACTAACAGCCAAATTTGAAAGGCAATTCCAATGCCTATAATTTAATAGTTAGTTATTATTAGATGGTTAGTTATTCTTTAGAATTTTCAGATTTTCAAATTTTTAACCACTTGCGGACCGCCACATGTACATATATGTCAGCAGAATGGTACGTACAGGCACATTGGCTTACCTGTACGTCCCTGCCTAGACGTGGGACGGGGGGCCGATCGGGGTCCCCCGGTACATGCGGCGGTCCCCGTGGCTGCAGGAGCGATTCGGGATGAGGGGGAGGCTGTTGGTTTTTGTCGGCCCCCCCCCGGATCGCTCCCAGCTAATCCGCACGCTCCCCCGTGTGTCACGTGATGTAATCTCTGCTCTCGATGGTATTTTCAACCGCTGCTGAGGAGAGAAGACATCACACAGTGAGTCTGCACAACACTACACTGACACCAGTACACACAGGCACATTAACCCCTTGTGATCACCCCCCCACCCCCCTGTCACAGTGTCACTGAATGCAGTGATCATATATGTACTGATCACTGCATTTAGTGTCAGTGTGACAGTTAGTGTAACAGGCAGTTAGTGTTAGGTTCAGGGTAGCCCCCGTACCCCCCCAATAAAGTTTTAACCCCTTTATCACCGCCCTAGTTAACCCTTTCACTCCCTATTTTCCAGTGTCACTAAGCGATCATTTTTCTGATCGCTGTATTCATGTCACTGTTGCCGCTAGGTAGCTATTTTTTTTTTGCGATTTTTTTTTTACTAAAGACATGTAGCTGAATAAATTTTGGCCTAAATGTTTGACTAAAATTTAGTTTATTTGATTTTTCTTATAACAAAAAGTAAAAAATATTGTTTTTTTTTTCAAAAATGTCGCTCTATTTTTGTATATAGCGCAAAAAATAAAAATCGCAGAGGCGATCAAATGCCACCAAAAGAAAGCTCTATTGGTGGGAAGAAAATGACGCAAATTTTGTTTGGGAGCCACGTCGCACGACCGCTCAATTGTCTGTTGAAGCGACACAGTGTCCCTTGGGTCATTTAGCAGCATATTGGTCCGGTCTTTAAGTGGTTACATTTATGAATTTATTTACGAATTTTTGAGTTTATGAATTTATGAATTGCAAACATAACGAATGACCCGAAAAACTAAAGAAAAAAGAACGAATGAAACGAAAACGAACACATTTTTAGTCTAGTGTGAATGAAAAATGATCCTGTGTATGATTTATGGGAGACAAAATTGCCCCAACATCTGTGGTGTCAGTAGGAGGAAGTCAGTCCTGGTGGTTGTGTCAGTAGGATGAAGGGACACTGTAAGGATTTAGGGGAGGGGGAGTTCTGAATGGAAGAGAGGGAGATTAGTTGGCCCTTACCCCTTTTTTTGTCTTTCTATATGGTATTGTAGCTAGAAACTTGCCTGAATGATTTTTTTTTTATCTTTCTACATGTTTTTCTTGTCTTTCTACATGGTTTCACTGCAGGAATCATCCAAATCCTGCTCATTGAAGAGAAGTTTCTCACGCTGACATATTTATTTTAATGTACTTGGAAGGGCCTGGCATTAGTTCATATATTGTGGCAATTGCTTGTGCATTCCATGTGGCACACATATTCTAGCTATGATAATATAATACTTGTCACTTTGCTATAAAGTGTAACCAGCTAGCAGGAGTGCTGTTTTTATTGTATTGAAATGTGACCAAGTAAATGTGAAGCTGAACCAGGATAATGTAATGTAATATTCTTCACTAGCCAGTGTAACCGGTGTGTATGAATCCTAAGGATGGCCCAATTGGATCTCCCGAACAGAGAAACTAACAGCAATAACACAACATTTCTTATTCTAATAAAGGTTCTAACTCTTCCCTACTATAACAAAACGAGTGTTTATTACTTTCTGCGTCACTATTACAAAGATTTCCCCTCACTTTCTGTCTTAGTAGCCATACACGAAGGGAAGGTGAAATCTCCACAACGAGGAGACTGACAGCTTTAAAGTCAGACCTAGGTTCAAACTCTCCCTCATTCTATGCAAAATGAAAGCAGAACTTAACTGTATCTGAGTGCCACAAACTGAATACGCTGTTTAATTCATTTCTGGTATTCAAAGCTTACTCACCCATCCATCCTTGTCCCCATGCTTTATTTTGTTGACAAATCACTTTGAAAAACACCCCCCCCCCCCCTAACATTCCTAGCCACTGCCATCCTGAGTAAGAGCGAATGATTTATGTAGCATGAACCTATCTGATTGGATGAATGGAATCCATCTGCTCTTAGCTCAGGCTTGCAGACAGGAGGATTTAAAATTAGTTCACGTTGATTGAGAGTTTAGTTCTGCTTTAATTTAAAAAGTTTTACCTGAAAATCCCTCCGGCTGTCCCAATACAGTAAACTGTACTACTCCACTTTCCTTCCTCATAGGTTCTTACTTATCTCCTCGCCTACACACTAACTTCCCATAAATTTGAATTTAATATGTAGTATGTGCATGTTGAATTCAAGTCTATGAGGCTTAAGTGGATATAGTAAGAATTCCCCAGTGGTGTGAGTGACTGCAATAGGAAATCTAATTGTTTTTAAATGCATGTTTAAATATGGACTATGTTACCTCATCAGCAACTAGATAATCTGTTTTGTAAGATATAAATATATATACATATACAGTAATTAAATAAAATTTCAATAATTGTATTGTGTTCCAGAAATTGGCCCTGTCACAATTACAACAGATCCAGAGACATTTCAGAATGAACTTAAAGAACTCTATGTACAGGTCAGTACAGCATTACATTTCCTTAAGAGTCTAGTCTAATGCGATTAGATTATACATGTGTTTAGTGATCTCCAATAATTGTATGGGTACATTGCATCACAGAATGATTGTTCATGGCTTCCGGCAGTGAAGGAATTAAATAAAATGGGAATGTTAGGAAGCTGCCTCCATTGTTTTCACTTTTTGTCTACTCTTGCAGTCCAGATACAACCAGGCTGAATGTAAACAGCAACATTTACATTTTCATAGCCTTATGATATATTAACAGGCTATACTGTATTTTCGAAATCAGTGGCGGCTGGTGCTCAATTTTCTTGGGGGGGGGGAGCTGCCCACGCCCACTAGCCAGCCAACCACATACCCTACTACTCACGGCACTTGCTTATTCGATCACCACTAGGGGTGCAATGGATCGTCACCAATCCGTGATCCGAAAGGGCCATCCCATTCGGATCGGCACACCACGCGATCCACGGAGCGCTCGGGAGCCTCGGCCGTAGGAAAGTCCCTGGCTTCAGCCTAGCTCCGGAGCGACGGCCATCTTACTTCACCCCCGTGTGCTTGCCAAAGCCCAATGCATGACACGCCTCCCCGCACAGCGCGCTCACTGCAGACATGTGGAGAGTGGAGACAGCATCTGTGAGCTCCTGCAGGTAGGAGATCCGTTGCACCTCTAGTAAGCATGATTGTAATGTTCAATCTGAAAATAGCAAAACAGAGGGAGATAAGGGGCCAGAGGTATTTGTGGAGAGGCCCCCTAACAGCTGCAACTGTAATTGGAGGACATGGGGCAAGTGGACATCTTTCATTACACCCAACAGAGTTTTAAATTCAGTTATTTTCATCACAAAATGGAGCTTATATCCTTAAATACAGTATTTGTAAATACGACGGACTGTTTAAATGTTAAATTTAATGTGAAAATCAGAGGTGTACTGTCACATTAGCAATAAACAGTCTGTCGGATTTCCAAACACTGTATTTAAGCACATAAGCTCCGTTTTGTGTTGAGAATAATTGTGAAATCTAAGGGCCAGATTCAGGTAGAATTAGATTGCCGCAGAGTATCAGAGATACTCTACGCCGTCGTATTTTACCTGACTCTACGAGGAATTCAGAGAGATTTTGGCCTGTAAGGTACGGCGGCGTAGTGTATTTCTCCCGGCGGAATCAAACTACATGATTAGGGGGCGTGAGGCATTTAAATTAGGCGCGTTCCCGCGGCGATTGAACTGCGCATGCTCCGTTCAGAAATTTCCCGCCGTGCATTGCACGAAATCACGTCGTTATGTCATTTTTTGTTTGAGTAGCGTAGTTTACGTACATTCCTATTCCCAAACGACTTACGTGAAAAAAAAAAAAAAAATGAAAGTCGACGCGGGAACGACGGCCATACTTAACATGGGCTGCGTAACGTTACACCAGCTAATATCTGGTTTAACTTTACGCAGCAAAAAAATGACGTAAGCGATTGCGAACGACGCTCGTAACTTCGTGGATCGCCGGAAAAAGCTAATTTGCATACCCTGACGCTGAAAACAACGCAAACTCCACCCAGCGGCCGCAAAAGGATTGCAGCGTAGATCCGAAGGCTTACGAAGACGTAAGCCTGTCAGATCGAAGCCCAACGCCGCCGTATCATGGTTTGAGGATTCAAACTAGTGATACGGCGCGTAATTCGAAAGTACTCCAGTCTAACAGGAGTTAGACCGGAGTTTCGGGTCTCTGAATCTGGCCCTAAAACTCTGGTGGGTGTAACAAGATTTGTCTTTTTTTTTTTTTTTTGCTGATCCGAAAATTATCCGATCTGTGACTCCTGATCCGAGGATCGATCCGATCCGTGAGTTTTTTCGTGAGTTTCCATGAGTTTATCCGTTGCACCCCTAATTACCACTGCCCCATTGGGTCAGCAAGACATCAAGGCAGCCAACAGTTTCAGAAGGAGAAGCAAACAATATGAGCCTCCCTGCCCTATAGTAAAGTCGGTCATAGACAGTTTTAATCTCAGGCAGTTCAACAGGGATCGAGATTCAAACCATGTATGGGCAGGCTGATTGTACCCAAATTGATCTATTGGGTACAACCAGTCTGTCAGATTTTTAATTTGATTATTGCCTGTTGCTTTAACACAATAGTTCCAAGGGAGGGATTTTTCCCGAACAACACTGACTGTGTTGAAGGGAGGATCAAGCCATTTTATTTTCTGTGGTTGCAAGAAATAAAATCACACCATCTATGGCCAGCTTAAATGTCTAACATCTGTTTAACCTAGAATACACTTAAAGACCCAATTGCTTACCTTTCTCGTCTAGTCTGGCAGGATTCCCCTGGAAATTACAAAAAAGGGAGCTGAGGCGAGGGGTGCAGGAGCTAGGACAGCAGAGACAGTAGTTAGACATCCTTAGAAGAGGAGAGGACTGTGGTAGAAGGGACTGTACCAGCAAATCTACTTTTCCTGTACAAGTTGAATTCCCTAGCAAGACACTTTACAAATGTATAAACATTGTTATTGGAAAGGAAAGAAGCTCCAAATAAGAATTTAAAGTAACTGTTTTTTCTTTGCTTTTACCAGCAGGTATGACAGCATCTCTTTAGCTGAAATCTCAAGGGAATATTGATAATTACAAATATATTTTTCATTTTTTATAGCACTAACAGGGTGTAACCAAAGACATAGGATAAATTGTATGAACTATGTAAAAGGTGATTACGGTAACACTGTAGGAATATCTTTTAGATAACTCGATTGAGCAAAGCAGATAAAGTTACAAGTCGGGGGAGAAAAGTATCATGTGCATCATACTGTATGTTTAAAATTACATCATGTTGGCAGACAATGCAAAAAGTAGCCATTATTGAAGGTAGACTAATCAGGATGCTTTTAAGACCAAAGCTGCTCAGGTTGGTAAACCAGGGGAATTAAAAACAATCTCCGAAAAGTATTTCAGGTAAACAGTCTAGATTAAAAATGTATCCTTTTGCAAATAATCCTATATTTGTTTGAAGTCTGAGCAACTATGTGTCACAATCTATGTTTATTTTTATTTTTAAGGGAGGAGGAGACTGTCCTGAGATGAGTGTGGGTGCTATTAAAATTGCCTTGGAAATATCTCTGCCGGGATCTTTTATTTATGTTTTTACTGATGCCAGATCCAAGGACTACCAGCTTGCCAGTGATGTGCTACAACTGATACAGCAAAAGCAGTCTCAAGTAAGGAAATCTGGAGGTCATAAAGCCAAATCTTTAACGTAAAGCAGGGGTGTCCAACCTTTTGAAGCTCGAGGGCCACTTAAGCCACTTGGTAACCGGTCACGGGCCACAATAAACGGAGCAGGTGGATGGCAGGTCCATGTCTGCTCTGTACATGCAGAGCGGACAGGGACACAGCCTACTATACTGCGAATCGGATTGGAGGAAGGACACAAGTCAGTTTACATCTGCCACTCCTTAGAGGTGAATGGAGGGTCCAATTGGGTTGGACTGACCATGTGAAAGGGGCTGCTTTTCACACTGATGTGCTGCGGTTTACCAATGCAGTGTACCGTTGGCTTTCCCTGCACTTTACAATAGACTTCTATTATATTCTGCAGGTTTGGTGCATTTTCAGAAAGCTCACCAAACTCGCAGGTAATAACAGAAGTCTATGGCTCAGTGCAGGTAACCCACAGGTGTGCTGCTCTGCATCTGCTGGTCAGTTTGAAAGCAGCCCAGTAATCAGTGCAGAACAGATATGCACTGTGATTTTAGTAATAAACTGACCTTTAATAACAGTATTCTATTCTAAACCATCCCAGAGCAGGAGGTCGCGGGCTACATCAGAGGGCTCCGCGGGCCACGTGTGGCCCCCGGGCCACTGGTTGGGCACCCCTGGCATAAAGGCTTCATCACATTTATGTATATTGCTGTTAAAAAAAATCTACCATCATCAAAATCGCTCTTACACATGCAGAAATTAAGTCATTAGACAACTAAAATAGTTTTCATTCAGTCTGTTGGTTTTGATAACTCAGTTTGAAATAATTTTAATGTATTGTGAATAATTATTTTTAGTTTCCAAGCTTAAAGTGTTTGAAAAGGAAAATATATATATATTTTTTTTAAATAACAAACATGTCATACTTACCTCCACTATGCAGTTCGTTTTGCACAGAGTGCCCCAGATCCATGCCTTCTGGGGTCCCTCGGCAGCTGTCTCGGTCCTCCCCGCAATTAGTCACCACAGTCGGGAGAGAGCTTGCATGGGGGTCACTAATTGCGGGCACGCTCCTGTGATACTCGCTGTATCACTCGGCCCCGCCCCTCGGTGCGCCGCGTCACTGGATGTGATTGACAGCAGCGTTGTGCTGCTTTCAATCTATCCACGCTAGCCAATCAGCGGCCAGGCTGAGTGGCAAAGAGAATATCGGGACCGCACGGGACTTTCGAGGGGTCAGGTAAGTATAACGGGGCCCAGGGGGGGGTGGCAACATCAGATGTTTGTTCACCTTAATGCATAGATTGCATTAAGGTGAAAAAACATTTTCCTTTACAACTCCTTTAAAGCTTTTTATTACAGTATGAGATTGAAGGAAATTCTATACAGTACTGATTTCATCTACAGTGTTGAACATTTTAATGAAAGGCATGAAAACAGTTGATTGTTGCGTATAATTTGGCAATGATAGGCTAAACTGAAAAGATAAAATATATTTCTGCCATCTTTCTCTCTGTTTAAATTATAGCCATAGCTGGTGCTCAATTTTCTTGGTTGTGGCTTCGGCGGCTTCCCCCTGTGTTTCCTCCTGAGCCCCAGTGGTCGCTTTTCCTCCCGGCCAATTAGGACTTAGGACTCACGGCCAATCGGGTCTTACGATTCCCATCCAATCAGGTCTCAGGACCCATTTCCTGATTGACCTGGAGGAGAAACAGGAAGACATTAGAATGTATGAATGTGCTCTGCACCCCAAGCCCCCCCTTTTGAAGCCAATGAGAGCCTCTAGCTCTAATCATGTGCTTCGAAAAAAAAAAACATTGGAATCCTTGTGTCCACATGTAGATTAGAGGCCAGGCGTATATTTTAGGGGGGCAGCGCCCCTGCGCCCGGCATGATTGGGGGCCACTGATCATTTTTTTCCCAAAAATGAGATATTAGAAGTGAAATACTGTTATGTAGGAACCCATAGTATTTTGCAGATCACAGTTCATATAACAAAAATGGTTTTAGTAAATCAACCCAACAGATAGCAAGAACAGCCTGAGGTTTACACTCTTTCCAATTTTAGCCAAAGGAAATAAACATAAACTTTTGTCCAGAGTTATGCTAGTTCGTTGCACAAAATGGAACTTAATATTTTATTAGCTAATTTATGTGGCATTCAAGCATTTGCAGAGTGCTACATTTTCTGAAAAAAGTATGTTGTTTACTTGAGATGCATTCTTTTTTAGGGACACTGGGGCTTGGGGTCAACAGCAAACTGACAATGTTTATTGTTTCTTTTCAGTTATACATTACTGGTATCTAAAACAATTTATTATTTTCCTGCTCACTAAGGGTTATCATAATGATGAAGCTTTCTCTACTGTAGTCTAGAATATTAACCATTCATTCTATGCATTAAGATAAAAAAAAAACGTATGTGTGCAGCAGCCCTCTCAGCCCCCTTAATACTTACCTGAGCCCAATCTCGATCTAGTAATATTGCACAAGAGTCTCGGCTGTCTAGGACTCTACCTCCTCATTGGCTGAGACAGCAGCAGGGTGCCATTGACTCCCGCTGCTGTCATAAAAAGTCAGTAAGCAGCAGAGAGAGAGGGGGTGGGGCCGAGCCACGGCTCCATGTCTGAATGGACACACAGAGCAGCAGCTCAACTTTGGTGCACCCATAGCAAGCTGCTTGCTGTGGGAGCACTTGGCAGGAGGGAGGGGCCAGAAGCACTGACAAGGGACCTGAGAAGAGGAAGATCTGGGCGGCTTTTTTTAAAACCTCTGCACAGAGCAGGTAGGTATAACATGTTTATTTTTAAATGAAAATAACATTGACTTTAGTATCTCTCTAATATTATCAGATGCTTCATTTTTAGTAGATGGCATTATACCCTTGTACATATAACTGATATAATACACATGAGAAAAAAACAATTTAATATAAAATAATTATATAATGCAAAGATGTCTAAAAAATAGGACTAACACGTCCAAAGAGTTATTAAAAACAACTATGTCATAAATGGTACAATAGAACCCTAATGTAACAACCATCAATAAGAAAAATATAAAAAAATTGTGCGACTAAAACTACACATATTTAGAAGTTATCAAAGCATGGAACTAAAACCAGTCCAAATGATAAAACAGCGCTGATGCTGGTTAAATGTCCAACTACATATAAAGCATTTGAGTGGTGACATTTGCAACAGAAAGTTCTTAAAGTTATGGGTGCTTCTAATAAATGGTCAGTGATGCACCCTACACCTGCTCCCAGTCTTCACCACAAGTGAGGAACGCTCCCCTTCGGGGTACAAACTTACCAACAATTAGATTAAACAGGGCCTTAATCAGTATTAAAGCACTTCCACTGTCACCCGAACATCCGTCAGCACTAGGAGGGTTAGCATGGGTTAAGCTCCATATAAATGTATAAAACACAGAAAAGCACCAAATAGTGTAATCCCATTTTATTGGCTAAATATAAAACTTCCCTTTGAAAAAAGGAACCCCGCTACAAATGCACGTACATTAGGGATGCACGATTCTGGTCAAAATGAGAATCACGATTCTTTTGCTTAGACTAAAGATCATGATTCTCTCCCGATTCTCAAAAACTAAATGCCAGACCCCCCACCCAATAAATAAACCTGTGATTTATCTGAAAATGTGAATATATAAAAAACAGACCAGTGGATATGTCTATAATGTTAAAGGCCATATAACTCCTATGAAAAAAAACAGAATCAAACTTTGATTCTGCTTTTTTCATAATATTATAGACATATCCGCTGGTCTCTTTTTTATACACATCAGAAGCAGTACCGCCAGCAACCATTGGGTGGCGCATGGATACACACAGTTGTACAGCCCGGCCATCCATCCAGTGGCTCAGGCGGCTGACGTCGGCTCTGATATCGGCGCCATTTGCGTTCCACGCTGGTTACGTGGAACCGACCGTGAAACAGAAGAATCGCGGGACTTCCCGCGGGGAGATCGTGGGCGGGGAGAATCGAAATCCCAATCTCCCCTGCGATTAATCGTGCAGCTCTAACGTACATTGAATCAACTGTTAGTAAGCACATAAACAGAGAATATTCACTGCTTGCTGCTTTGCTCCCAGAAGCGTCCGTGTTGCTATACGTGACGCTAGAGATCCTTCATGGTTTCAGACAGTCAGAGGTGGAAACGCACTCGTCACTTCCGGTTTACGCCGTGGTAGCCGCGCCCTGACCGGTTTCGTCACTCTTTGACTTCAACAGAGGGTGTGGCTACTCAGTGTGGATGTGCAGTATATAACGTCCCTCCTCACTGCCTATTGGATAGTAAGCTACATCCGATCGCTCTGACTGGCGCATCTCAGGGCGAGTGGACAGCCACATCCCAGAGCATGGGATTAGGACATTTAGGCACAATTATATATATCTTTTGCACATAACTACTCCGGATGGGGCAAAACATGAATTACATGCCATCCCGACCAGCAGAATCTATATCAATATTAATAGTAAACAATAGCAGGAATAGACTGAATCATACGGCAGCTAAGGGCATTGTTCCTGGTGTCATGGTTACCAGAACATACCATACAAAAACAGCACAGAGTATAAAACAGAGCTAAAATTAAAAAGGACACTCACTAAAGTAAGTCACTTGAGGGTGTTAGTGCAAACCTATATTAGTAAATTAAATATACATAATATATATATATATATAAAGTATCTAAAAAGAGATGTTAAATATATAAAAATATAAAAATTATATCTACAGGTATGTGTAGCACAAATGGAAAACAGACATCTGTGTGGGGTGCATGCAATACAGCATATTTGCAGCATGATTATAACTCAGATATCACAAATGTCTATTTCGGAGGAGAAAGTAAACTGACTGGAAGTAAACTGAAAACATTGGTAACACTACACATACTTAATAAAATTCTACAATGACACTGATACTAATAAAGATAGTTCATTTAGAAGCCACGACAAAAAAATGTATAAGGAGGCTATGCCAAAGAAATACACATGGAAACTATACTTGGACAAAGCCAAAGCAAAACAGTGATCTGGAACATGAGTAAGGGCTCTTTCACACGGACATTCCGTATGTCCGTTTTTCATCCATCCGTTGTCGGATGAAACACGGACATACATGTATCCCTATGGGATCGCGGATGTCAGCGGAGACATGTCCGCCGACATCCGCTCCACTCCGATCCGCCAAAGTATGCCGGAGGAAAAACCTACTTTTCCTTCCGTCTGGCGGATCGGATCGGATGAACACGGACAGACGGTACATGTTCATCCGATTTCCCATAGAGGAGAGCGGAGATCTGACAGTGCGGTCCCTGCACAGTGTGCGGGGACCGCCCTGTCATCCGGCAGCTCAGCGGGGATCAACGGAGCGATCCCCGCTGAGCAAACGGAGGTGCACGGGGCGGATCATTACTGATCAGCCCCGTGTGAAAGAGCCCTAAGGGTCCTTTCACACGTGCGGACCGTTTTTTAGATCCGTTTTTTATCATCAGTTGATCCGTTTTTTCATCCGTTTTTTGTCGGTTCACATCCGTTTTTCGTCCGTTGTCATGTTTTTCATCCGTTTTTCATCCGTTTTCATCCGTTTTTTCATCCGTTTTTCATCCTTTTTTTTGGGGGGGGGTTAGAACTTTAGTGAAAACGGGAGAGTATAGTCTCAATTATTCAATTTAGAAAAGTAAAATTAAAATGTACCAGCATCCCGGAATGATTGGAAGAGGGAAGACCAAATAGATAAAGACAGCAAAGCTGCTTGACACTATGGCCCAGATTCACAGAGCGATTACGCCTGCGCAACTGGTATTGCGCGTGCGTAAGTCTAAATGTGCGCGTGCGTTTAGATGCGCGCGATTCAGAAAACGATTTACGCCAGAAATCTACTTTTTTTTGTCCGGCGTAATTTCGTTAGACAGACGCATCACGCCATTGATTTGCTAGTCAAATATGCTAATGAGGGAGTTGCGGGGATCCACAAAAAAACGCAGTTGCTGCGCAGGCTACGCGATGTGCACAACAGCAAAATGTCCTGTCTAAAGTTAGAGCACCTAAAAGCTGGTCTAAATTTTGAAAAAACGTCTACATCTCACAGAAAGCAACACCGTTACTGAGGAGCAGACCACACACACGTGTTGCACTACAATTTGACTGCCAACATGCCAGGGGCATCGTCGCTCATAGCTGCACTAGTGAATTTAGATGACCAAAGAAGGAGGAGGGCACAGAGCATGGCACGGAGGATGGCACGGGAGAGGGTATACCGCACACACATAGACCTCTTTGGCATGAGTGATTCTGAGGTGTATCGCATCTTCAGATTCACCCCTCATGCCATCCTGGAATTAACCACAACCCTGCAGGAGGACATCACCAGCCCAACACAACGCTCACAAGCAGTGCAGCCACTGGTCAAGGTACTGGCAACACTCCATGTCCTTGCCAGTGGCTCTTTTCAGCTTACAAGTGGAGTGGTGGCTGGGATGTCACAATCCTCCATGAGCAGATGTGTGCACCAGGTTGTCCCTGCAATCCTCACACGCTTGGCCAACCAAATCATCAAACCCACCACTGAGGACCTGCGGCTGAAGGCAATGACAGATTTCTACAGAATTGCCAGATTCCCACGCACCATCGGGGCCATTGATTGCACACATGTGGCACTCCAGCCCCCCCATGAGACAGAGCACATGTACCGCAATCGGAAGCATTGGCATTCCATCAACGTACAGGTGATAGTTGATGCCCAAGGCCTCATATGGCACGTCCGTGCCAAACACCCCGGATCCACCCATGACAGCTACATCTACAATCAATGCCACATCCGAATGGAATTCTATCAGAACGTGTATGGGAACACCTGGCTGGTTGGTGAGTGACATGGGAGTCAGGCATGACTATCCCCTCCCGTGATGCACACCTCACAAGTGGCATATGCATGACTAACATTCTCCTGTCTTTTCCCTTCCAGGTGACTCTGCATATGCACTGGGACCCCATCTCATGACTCCTATCCGGAACCCCCAAACCCCAGGGGAGGAAAGATACAATCAAGCACACATCAAAACCCGAGCAGTGGTGGAGCGCACCTTTGGCCTCCTGAAGTCACGTTTCCGATGCCTGGATAAGTCTGGGGGTACACTGTTGTATTCCCCAAACTTCGTGTGCCATATCATCGTTGCATGTTGCATGCTGCAGAATCTCGCAGTGAGGAAGGGCCTGCAGGTTGAGCTACGTGATGACCTGACCCCCCAACCAGACAATCAACCCCTAACCGAGGATACCCCGTCTTCTGAGGGAAGAGCAGTCAGGAGGCAGCTCATATTGGGCATCTTTGCACGTTAAACACACACATTAATCATGGCACAATGAGAATGCATGCATGCACACCACTATGGTCCCTAGCACACACACCCCACATCCTCATCAAATTGGATTGGCACCAGTCCACCATGCAGGACTGGTGAGCAGTAACGCCACGTCAAGGCTCCAATTATGTCACTGTACATTCATACACCATTCACACGGACCTGGGAATCACTTCTCCCTGGTCCTGGGGAACCCTTCTCCACCAAAATTGAGGATGACACCCCTTTTCCAGCAGGAATGTCACCCCCACATTCAAACAGCATGCACAACCCAAAATTTAAAAAAAATGTCAGCAAAAAAAAAAAAAATGCAAAAAATGTCAGCCAAAAAAAAAAAAGGGGGAAAAAAAAAATTATTGCCCTCTGCGTGAGCCACGCCTGGGGCGCCCCCGGCCACGGCCCCTCAGGGGAGACTCATGGGGGAGGGGCAAACCCGGGGAAGGAGGAGCAGCCCCTGATATCTGCCCACTTGGCGGCCTGCCCTCCAAGGCCACGGCAATTCTGTCCAGGGAAGCACCAAGTGTTGCCGTGTTGGCCTGGATAGCCTGGGTTAGGGCCCTCACATCCTGCCCAACGCCTGCTGCTGTAGTCTGCAGTTCATTTAGGCAGGTTGTGAAAGCCCGGGAGTGGGAGTCCAGGTTACCCAGCGTATCCTTCATGGAGGACAGGCTCTCCTCCACCCGCCCAAAAGTCTGGCAGAGCTGTCCCAGATGGCGGGTCTGGAGGGCCTGGTCCCTTCGCAGACTGGCGGGCAGGAGATTGGGCGCCCCCCTGGTGCTCTGGGATGACATCCTGCCTCCAGCTGATGGTTGTGGGCAGGGAGAAAGGGGAGGCCCTTGTGAGGGGAGCCATGTTGGGGGAGGAGGGGGGGGGCTCCCCCTTAGGGAGGGCAGGCTTCTGCCAGCCAGAGGGGAAGAGTCCGCACAAACCACTCGTCCAGTGCCTGACTCCTCCTCCTCATGATCGTCCTCCTCCTGATCGTCCTCCTCCTCATGATCGTCCTCCCCCTCATGATCGTCCTCCTCCTCTCGAACCTCCTCCACGGACTCCGGCCTTGTTGGGGGGGCCTCATTAGGCTGCTGTCCTGGTGTTGGAGCGGTCAGGCCAGATGGCCCTGCACCCTCCTGCACATCTGTGGATGACACAAACCATTCACAGGTTGGAGGATCCACACACTTGCCACATATTCCCTTTCACCCCCTCCCCCACACATGCTACACACCTGATAGAAAAAAAAACCTTACCTGGCACCGCGGGGACCAGACTTGTGTCAAAGCCTGGCAGGCCCTCCACTTCATGCCGGTGAAAGGTCAGGGCCACCACATGCTCCGTTGCTGTAAGCCTAATACGGCATGGTGGGCCCCCTCCTGTGCATCTGGCATGGGCATGCATTGCGGCCAGTTTTTTTTTCACCAGACGCCGGAGATCATTTATTTTTTTGTCGATCCCAGACCGGGTCCGTGTCTCCCCCTCCCCCGATGAATTCACCTGCTCCGTGATCCTATCCAATATCTCCCTCCTCCTGGCCGGGGTGGTGGTGGCACTCTGCGGGCCGTGGAGAAAACGCCCATACTCGCTAATGGCCAGGGCAAGAATTCTTTTTTCCCCCACAGTAAAATTGAGCTTTATTTTTCTCTCAGTCATACTTCCAAACAAACTCACTACCAGTCACCAAAAATCAGTCACAAATACAAGCACAACCAATCAGGCAAGAACACACACAAAGAGAAAACGAACACCTAAAAATCACACTAGCAAGAAACAGTCACAAAAAAAAAATAAAAGAAAAAATAAAGCAAGAAAACAAACAAACAAAAATATATCAATCAAACAAACAGTCTCTCAAACACTTATCAAAAAACACTTTCACAAATATACCAACAAGCACTTGATCACACAGAACACTAATCTGACAACTACAAGACACACTGCAATGAACAACAGGAACAAAAGCACTTGGTTAAATGGGAAGGGACACAAAGGGATGTACTTTTGCAATGCAAGTGCGTTTGTGTGTGTCTATTTATGCTGTCTGCGTAGTTCACAACGTTGCCCTAGTCCATTTCCAATTTCACTGATTGCGCCGCTCCCGAGTTGTGAGCATGCGCACAGCGGAGCTGACATGGTCTCGTTCAAGCGCGCATGCGCGAGCCGGCCGGCCCTTCATTTGCATGGGGTCACGGCTCATTTCAATGTAACACGCCCACGTCCCTCCCAATTTGTATTACTCCTCCTTACGCCTCTGGAAAAAACCTTACGCTTGCGCAATTTCCTGCGCAAAAGCTACGTGAATCGGGGGATTACGTGGCTAGATGGCGCAAGTCTAACGTAATGGCGGTGCGCTACGCCGGACCGATAATGCGCCGATGTACGTGAATCTGGGCCTATGTGTCTAAACTATATCGATCAGTATGGGTTTGGTTGGGATTTTCAAGGTACTTGTAGAGAGACGTATATCAGATAAAAATAGATTTATTACAAAAAGAACAATACAACAATAATAAAATGATGGGACAGGCCCCACAGTTCGGACACAGTAAGGTGTTTGTTAAGATGACACAAAACAAAGCAAAACCGTATTGGTCAGATGCATGGAGCCAATCTGCGACCTCGACCGGTTTCGCGGTTAATACCGCTTCTTCAGGAGGATCTACATAAATATATATTATTTATAGAAAAGAACAAGCATAATTTAAATAATTATAAACATTTTAGAAACAAATCAGCAAGACCAATGTTAGACTGACTGCGAAGACACACTCACCTGGGATGGCAGATGGCCCGGAATGAGCAGACAACAGTCGCGCCCCCCCAAAAAACAAAGGACACAAATAGCTCGCGCCGGGGAAGCTGACAAAAGCTCTAAAGAGTAAAGATTGCAAAAAATAATAATTTTAGGTATGCAACTACTAGAAATAGTGAGGGACACCGCGGAAAAGAGGGGGGGACAAGAAAGAAAGGGACTGGGTGAAAAAAAGTGAAAAAGGGGAGGGGGGATAACGAGGGATAGAGGGAAGGAGAAAGGGAGTTATGGGATGGGAAAAACAGAGCTAGAAGAGGAAACAAAAGGAGAAGGGAAAGAGGGGGGTACATAGGAGAAAACCAGATAGAAGGCAAGAGGGACATGTGAGGGAGGGCGACAAGGAAAGGGTGGAAGGGAAGGGGGATGAAGAAGAGAAAGTGGAGGAAAAGGCTGAGAACAAAGAGGTGGTGGAAAAAGGAGGGTAGAAGGAGGGAATAAAAAAGAAGGGGGAAGGAGGAACGGGGAAGGGGAAGGAGGGAAGAGGGAACCGGGATGGGGAGGGGGAGAAGGGAAGGAAAAAAGAGAGAAGGACAGGCAGCGAGGAGACAAGGGGGAGGGAAGGGGGGGAGGGAAGAAAACACAAAGCGTGCAGAAGGAGGAAAAAGGGAATTGTTGGTGAGGGGGTGGGGGAGGGGGGTTGGGAGGGTGGAAGAATGGGACCAGAAGAGGAAAGGAAGGGGGGGGGGAGAGAATAAGAAAAAGGAAGAAAAGGGAAAGAGAAAGAGAAAGAAAAGGAGTGAAAGGGATAGTAAAGGGGGGGAGGGGGGGGTTGGTAGGTAACAGGAGAGGGAGAGAAGAGGTGTGATGTGTGTGTGCAGAAAAACAGTTGGGTGGTGCAAGTATGGGGAACCCAGGATACACCAAAAAATATATAAGGGGATAATCTAGTGGTTCTTACCCCAAAAATGTTTAAATGTTAATTAAAGTATACTGGGGGAGAAAAGACGGCAACATCACAAACTAATAGGCGCAGGTAGCAGCCTATGAGGTATAAGGAGAGCCAATAATGCTGGTAAGCAGACAGCTGCAAAATAGGATACAAGGCGAGTTACATTTAAGCTGAACCAGCTAATAACAGGCTGGCAAGGCTAAAGATGGTCAGACAAAACAAATGGTTAGAAAGTATCCTACCTCGTTGTGATGGCCAATATGTATCCCCAGGGAGAGCCTGTCATATCTCACCATAAGCAAACAGGACGCTGCTTATGTGAGATTTCCCCGGATCACATGGGGCGTCAGGTGACGGCGGCGCCCGTATGACGTCGCGGACGCGGCGTGATGTGATCGTCCGTCCCAAACGGTTAGAACTTTTTTTAATTAGCTTTTTGATGAACAACGAAAGTTAGCGGATCGGATGTTAAACGGATCGTCCGCTAACATCCGTTTTTCGTCCGTTCCGTTTTTTTGACAGAAGAAAAATAGGGGATTTCTTCCGTTCTAAAAAACGGAGCTTAACGGAGACGGATGTTAACGGACGTTAGCGGATGCTCATCCGCTAACGTACGATAACCCATAGGAAAGCATTGCGGTCCGTAAACGGACGTCTAAAAAGCGGACGAACGGTCCGCACGTGTGAAAGGACCCTAAGACATGAAAGTGGCTTCAAGCGGAGGTTCACCCAAAAATCAACTTTCTGACATTAGATCCAGCATACTGCTAACATCTGCAGTATGCTGGGGTTTTTAATTTTTTTTTGTACTTATCGTTTTATGAGCCGTTGTTATCCGGCTCCGAGCGGGGAATCCTGCGGGGAATGGGCGTTCCTAAGCCAAGAGGAGTTGATTGGCGGGCTGCTAAGGCGTGCCATGCCTTCCGAAAATACCTGAAGTGACACTCGGGTATTTTCGGAAGGCGTGACTCGCCTTAGCAGCCCGTCAATTAACTTCTCTTGGCTTAGGAACGCCCACTCCCCGCAGGATTCCCCGCTCGGAGCCGGATAACAACGGCTCATAAAACGATAAGTACAACATTTTTTTTTTTTAAAAACAGCATACTGCAGATGTTAGCAGTATGCTGGATCTAATGTCAGAAAGTTGATTTTTGGGTGAACCTCCGCTTTAAGTGTACCTTCAGTCAAAATGAGAATCTTATATGCCCTCAAACTAGAGCTTTACTGTGTGAATCTGTGTCAATGGAAAATACACAGATATTTATGTGGTTTGTGGGAGCAATGATGACGAAGGGGGAGTTTCTTAGACCCCCAAAACGTGTTGGCTGTGTTCTAGTACAAACTAATAAATGAATTTGGACTCTATAATCTTTTGGTTGGGCGCACCTTCCATTTGTTAATTATTTTTTTCTGGTAACCTGCTGGGGTACCCACCGGAGAGCAGCCTTGTTTGTTGTGAGCTGCCTAACTTGAGCAAGTAAGCTCTTCAAATGTTTTTGCCTTCTCACTATTTTTTTTAAACTTACTTCAAAGTCTCAATGCCTCTTGGATGTTTTTTTTTTCTTCATCTGTGGATAATTGGCAGTATTGATACTGGGTCAGTAGCAAAACTTAAAATCTAGCATTGCCGATCATTTTTCAAAAATGGCCGGACTGCCAATGACTTTAGTAATATTCTCTATACTTAATTTGGATAAATATCTCACTAAATAATTGCTGCATGTACAAGAGGTGCTCTGCTGATAATATACCATATACCCTTCAATATTTACTTGTAGGTGGTGTTTGTGCTCACTGGAGACTGTGATGACAGAGGCCATGTGGGGTATAAGGTATATGAAGAAATTGCTTCCACCAGCTCTGGTCAAGTATTTCACCTAGACAAGAAGCAAGTTAAAGAGGTAATGTAGGGTATTATTGATACAATATTCCGTTTTTTTAGCTACTACAAGTAGTGAAAACTATGTATTAAAAATTGCAATAAACAACTGTTATCCTTTAGAATGTAATGTAAAAATTAAATCCTTCATGTTTTGGGCACTGAATTTGTATTTTTAAATATGTTTCATATTATATATATGAAATCATTTGCATATCACAAATTACACTATGGGGTTTATTTACTAAAACTAGAGAGGGCAAAGTATTCATAATTCTGCAAAGAAACCAATCAGCTTCCAGGTTTTATTGCTAAAGCTTAATTAAACAAGCTGAGGTTAGAAGCTGATTTGTTTCTCTGCAGAATTGTGACTACTTGTGCCCACTCTAGCTTTAGTAAATCAACCCCACTATTACATTTTAATAACAATTACCTATGTATATGTAGCACTGACCCCCGAAGGAGCTGCTGGTTTGATTTGGGCCTGCACTCTACCAATAAACCCCACTAACTTGGCGCAATCCCCTTGGCACAGCTGTGATGCAATGCAATACAATACAATGTAAGACAGTACAAAATACCTGTATTGTCACCCCAGGATCCACTGACTGCACCTGGTGAGAGAAAACAATACGCCACAAAAACTGGATACTTAACCAGAGATATATTTTACTGTAGAATATGCAAAAGAAAGTGGTTACAGTAATTGTGCTGTCATCCCAACATAAGACAGCAGCACAATAGATTTCAATATAAACAATTTGAAAAAAACAGTATACATATATATATATATATATATCTGTCTATACCTGGGAGCTCCCCCTACTTTATAAGCTATGCGTGAGATCTCAATTAAAGTACTTTGTCCTGGGTCTTCTTTTCTTCGCTAGCTAAAGTAACTCCTTGTGATTTGTAATCCACAGTTTTGATAAGTTAAATTGAAGTGAAACTGCTCCTGGTGTAGCTGTAACAACTATTTTAACATTGTTTGAGACATCAAGGTAGATAAGCCTCAAGCCTTCTCAGTGTCAGTTGCTCTGCTCCCTTGTGGAACTATAACTTCCAGTGAGGCCTGTATATGAGTCTAACTGCATGTGCGATTTAACAAATTGTGGGCCGTGACCCGCTCACCCACTGGATAGAGGCTCCGTGTGGTAACTTTAGTTCGGTGACTTCAACTTGCTTCTCCGTCAGCTGGGCCAAGCGCTCTGTTCAGCTCCGCTGGGTGAATCCGGTCCTCTGATGCTCGGATGAGTGTCTCTGGGTCTCTGCAATCTGGCCACTGTCTCCCCACAGGTCCTCTCAGGCAGGCCAGACGATTCCAAGAGAATTAAAATGGCTGCTCCGGCTCCTTTTATCTCCTACCCAGCATGCACTGCTCAAGAAGGTGTTCCTGGGTAGCTGATCAAACCTCTTCCTGAAAAAGGTCAGCCTCCTCCAAAACAACAGTCACTTCCTCTCTCTTGTGCTTCTTTCAGGAAACACTAAATATCTGCACTACCAGTATTTGGCCACTAGATGGCTCCAAATACCAATGTATAACAATCCTGAAATATCATTACACAATATTAGCACAAGATTTAAAGGCAAAAATACCCCCGCTACATATATATAATTGATAAGAGTGACCCAAATCTAGCTGTTGTCTCTCACAGCTCCTGCAGGTTTGGTTCACAGGAAGGCAAAACAAAATTGCTAGTTTCGCCCAACCGTATTCCATTTCATGCTAGGGGAGTAATTGTATTGTCAGTGTCACATATTAACCACTTGCTTACTGGGCACTTATACCCCCCTCCTGCCCAGGTGATATTTCAGCTTCCGGCACTGCGTCGCTTTAACTGACAATTGCGCGGTCGTGCGACGTGGCTCCCAAACAAAATTGGCGTCCTTTTTTCCCCACAAGTAGAGCTTTCTTTTGGTGGTATTTGATCACCTCTGCGGTTTTTATTTTTTGCGCTATAAACAAAAAAGAGCGACAATTTTGAAAAAAATACAATATTTTTTACTTGTTGCTATAATAAATATCCCAATTAAAAAAAATTGGTAAAAAAAAAAAAAAAAAAAAATCGCAATAAGCGTTTGGTTTGCGCAAAATTTATAGTGCCTACAAAATAGGGGACAGAATTATTATTTTTTATTATTTTTATTTTTACTAGAAATGCGATTTTTATTGGGACTGCGACGTTATGGCGGACACATCGGACACTTTTGACACATTTTTGGCGTCATTCACATTTATACTGCGATCGGTGCTATAAAAATGCACTAATTACTGTATAAATGTGACTGGCATTGAAGGGGTTAACACTAGGGGGTGAGGAAGGGGTTAAATGTATTCCCTGCATAGTGTTCTAACTGTGGGGGGAGGGGGGGTGACTGGGGAGGTGACGATCTGTGTCTCTATGTACAAGAGACACAGATCCGTCTCCTGCTCTCCAGAGACAGAACGCTGTCTCTATGTAAAACGGCAATGAGAGATGATCTATGAGATCATCTCTCATTGGCCGCACAGATCGCATCGCAAACGGCCACTCTGATTGGCCGTTCGCGGCGATCTGTGATTGGCTGTGTCCAAGGGACACGGGCAACACAGTGTTTCCCCGCAGCGCGCTCTGGAGCGCGCGCCGGGAAGCAGCTAGTGACAAGCCGTCAATTGACGGCTTGTTGACAATTTAGATCTGCGCTAGAGCCGTCATTCGGCTGTAGCGCGGATCTAAATACATAGCCCTATATCTTTCAACATGAAATTATTAGCATTTTAGCTGCTCATGTCCTTATTTTGTCAAGACCCATCTGTTATAGGTGATTTTCTTACTATTTTAATACATCTACATATTTCATGTCATCAGCCAAAATTGCAACATCATTTTGTATTACATATAGCAAATCATTAATAATGTACACCATTGCTAACTTTGGCTATTTAAAATAAATTTTGCTTGTAACCATTTTCCAGCAGTTCAGTACACTTTATTAATTATCATTTTTTAAACGTTCATAAATGATCCAATATGGTTTTATTATGCAATTTTTTTTATTATTTTGCTTAGGTATTGAAATGGGTAGAAGAGACTGTTCAAGCTTCCAAGGTTCATCTTATGTCCACAGACCACTCGAGTGAGGCGTCATTCACCTGGGAAATCCCCTTTGATCCAAGCCTTAAAGAAGTCACTGTGTCACTGAGTGGGCCAGCACCAGACATTGAACTGTACAATCCATTGGGTGAGAGAGTCAAACTGAATTATAACTAGAAAATGTACACAGATTCACAAATGGCTTAAAGGGATTGTAAAGGTAAATGTTTTTCACCTTACTTACCTGACCCCTCAAAAGTCCAGTGCCATGAATGTGCAGGCTTCTCGGCCGTCATCCCACCACATTCATTGGTTGATTGAAAGCAGCGTAGCCATTGGCTCACACTGCTGTCAATCACATCCAATGATGCGGCGTGCCAGGGGGCGGGGCCAAGTGATATAGTTGGCAGCTATGGCCGCCGGCTGTGTATCACGGGAGCGCGCCCGCAAGCACTCAACACCATGCAAGCTCATTCGCATTAAGGTGTTGAATCCTTGCGGTGGGGTGGGAAACATAGAAGGAAGTAGAATAGAAGTTTATCATGGCAAGCAGGGTTGCCGATAATAAGCATTTGCATGAGTACTCTGCTAGTACTTTGCTCTGATACCTGAAAATTATACATTTGTGGTTCAATTTGATCCCATACAAAATAAATGGGCTCAAATTGCACTGCCAACAATTGCATTTTATTTGGGCAGGAATGTGGTGCGATTCTGTCCGAATCACATGCCGTTTCCCCCACCACTCTTGTGTGAACCCAGATTTGTTATAGTGACTTTGGCCTTGGTTCACACAGAAGCGGCACGGGAAACCGCATGCACCACATTCCTGTTCAAATCGCATGCAATTATAATCGCACCGCAAAGGTATTGGTATCAGCAAGTACTTGAGCACAAGTATAGGTACTCACACTCGCCATTAAAAAATGGTATCAGTGCAACCCAATTGGCAAGTGTTTGAAATAGAAAGAAGAGATACAGCTGGAATTGGAACAATAGGAGAAGCAGGAAATACAGAATAATGAATAGATGTTGACTGAAAAGTAAAGAGAGGATGCTCAGAGTAAATTGATCAACTACTTTGAAGGATGAGAGAGAAGGCAAAGGCAAACCTGGTCTTCTGGGGTCCCTCAGCGGCTGTCTCGGCTCCCCCTCGCAAGAACTCATCACCTTCATGCGAGCGAGCTAGCGAGCATGGTGATGAGTTCTTGCGGGTACGCTCCTGTGATACAGCCGTCTTTCATACCACTCACTGTATCACTCGGACCCCGCCCTCGCCCCTGGCGCGCCGCATCATTAAATGTGATTGGCAGCGGTACTAGTCAATGGATGCGCTGCTTTTGCTCAACCAATGAGCCGAGAAGCTTGGCCAAGAAGCAAGGGCGTTCACAGCGTGGGACTTTCGAGGGGTCAGGTAAGTAAACAGGGGCTGGGGGGGGTGCTAATCTGCAGATTTTTTTTCACCTTAATGCATAGAATGCATTAAGGTGAATTTTTTTTTACCTTCACAATCCCTTTAAGAATGACTATAAAACATGCAGTAATATTGATTGAGGTCACTTTAGCCTGCCTCAAGTACTGTCTACAGTTGTAGGCCTGGCAACTATTTTTAAGCAATGTTTAGTGCCATTTTGTCTAAGATGTTTTGTTTTTCATGTATTCTTAGGGCGACAGATGAAGCCAGAAACAGGTCTCAATGAATTACTGAACATATACAATTCTGCCAAAGTCTTAAATATCAAAGAACCAACACCGGGGATGTGGAAAATAAAGGTGAGACAGGTGTTATATAAGTAATGCTTTTCTAATTAAATTAGCACAGTACTAAATTCTTGATAAAGAAGTAATACTTTAGAAATTAAATTATTACGGCGCTACATTCCAGGCAAAAAAAAAAAAACTTTTAATCCAGGAACCAGCCCTATGTGTAATATGGTATGCAACTAGATTATGGAACCTGGTATGTGCTTTTCACAGTAATAAACATGATTAGTGAGTGGCTGCATGTTTCCCCCAACTCTCCTGCTTCCCTAGGTCATGGCATATGTTATCTTTGAAATCTGGCCCTGCCTTTCATAACAGTTTGCCAAAGGTGTGAATCTGTCCACATACTGTATGTATAGGAATAATTTCTATATACTAGCTGTCTGACTGAAGTTCACATTATACATCTGAGAGGATAATACTTACATTTCATCAGTTTCAATTGTTGCAGTTCATATAGTTACATTTCATCAGTTCTTCAGGTCCCAGATCTCTTGTGCAGTTAATACAAATAGTTAGATTATCTCCCTGCTGATAGATCCATAGCCTGCTGATTGGACAATAAATGAGCAGCAGACCACTTAAAGGAGTTGTAAAGTCAGAAGGGTTTTTTATCTTAATGCATTCTATACATGAAGATAAAATCTGTGTGCAGCACCCTCCTAAAACTTACCTGAGCCCCCACTTTGTCCAGCAATGTCCACGACTGCCTTGGCCATCCGGGACTCCCCTCCTCATTGGCTGAGACACAGCAGCGGCGCCATAGGCTTATGGTGCTGTCATTTAGTCAGTCAATAAGGAGAGAGAGGGGTGTCTGAATAGATACTTTGAGCTGCAGCTTAGCTTGGGGGCCCCCATAGCAAGCTGCTTGCTGTAAAGGCACTTAAATGGAAGGCTGGGCCAGGAGAGCCAAAAAGGCAGCGGAGCTTCCCTGCGTGAGTCATTGTAGCTGTACATTGACTCTTTAAGATGCTTTAGCAGGCACGTGTGCAAGCCTGCAGCGTGTTCCCAAAACCGATGCCCGTACCCAGCGGGTGCGATGATTGCCAGGCACCCGCAACCACTCGTGACAGAGCGAGAACTGGGATCTGTGTGTGTAAACACACAAATCCTGGTTTTCTCAGGGGAGAGGAGACAGATTGTGTGTTCCTACTAAGTAGGAACACCGATCAGTCTCCTCCCCTAGTCTAGGGAACACAGTTAACCCCTTGATCACCCCCTAGTGTTAGCCCCTTCCCTGCCAGGGGCATTTATACAGTATTCAGTGGATCAAACAGTAACTCATCACTTAACTAGATACTTATGAACTGTTATCCTTGACTTTCTGAGAAAAAAGTCAGACATGCTTTTTTTCTCAGAAAGTCCGGACATGTGTAGTCTCCATCTGACTTTTTTTGTCGGAAGTCCGACGGACCTTAGTTAGAGAACCTTCTTTCCGTCTTTCTGTCGGACTTCCGATGGACTCACGGCGGACTTTTGCACAGTCAAAAGTCCGACCATGCATACAAGGCATTACAGGTTGCTGTTTATTTTATTTATTGCTATATGCACTCCCTTGTTAAAGACATTGTTGGGGGACACTTATCTATGGTATATAAACACTGTGGACTTACCATAAAGCAGAGGATAACTCCATTTAGTCCATGCACTTGGTCATCTGACATCAGATCAGATCACTTAACTGGCTGCACACACAAGCTGAGATCCAAACATTCTTTATTAATTTAAAACCCTGAAAAACACGAAGAGCACTGCATGTACAAGCAGGGGAGGAAAGGCTAACACGTTTCACACATTAACTGTGTTTAATCAAAGCCCAGAATTCTTGCTTCTGACCTGCAGCTTCCCTGAGCAGCTGTACAATCCAGCAGCCTCAAATCACTCTGCTTTATGTAAAGCTCACAGCTGGACAGTGAAGGGGAAATTGTCCAGCAACTACGTGCCTAAATTAATTTGCACCATGATCCTAGCAATAGCTACTCCATTACACATATCACAACATGTAATACAAAACACTCCCAAATTGCTGCTAGTAGCAGTTATGAAGTCTAATGATGACCACATTGCAGCAACACCATGAATGGCTTTATTAACACCAAAGGCCAGAACTTTCGGTACATTTTCCTAGTGAAAATACACAAAAGATCATATGTTTAAATAAGTCCCTAAAGGGCTTCTATTCTAAAAATAAAAAACATGAAATTCCCTTTTTTCTTTCAGACATCAAGCAGTGCACGGCATTCAGTGAGAATCACAGGTGTCAGTACGGTGGATTTCCAAGCAGGATTCTCCAATAAACCTACATTAGATTTCAGTAAAACTTCCAGCAGACCCATAGAAGGTTGTTTTTTTATTTCTGTAACATTTCATGTAATTTTTTATAGTTTGCAGAAAATGGGAAACTGACAAATGCTGAACTTCTGACAATGAGTAAAGTGCAAAATTAAATAGGGGCGACACGTTAGCCGCTCTATCCAATAGAACCGTTCTAATAGGAGCGACGCAAATCGCTCTGACTTAGAAAAAGATTCTTGTACGACTTTGGGGGCGACTTGCATTGACTTCAATACAGAAGTCATTTTGCAAGTCGCCTCTCAAGTCGTCTTGAGATCGCCTTGCCGAGTCGCCACCAAAAAGTCGTGCCGCCCCGTGTGAACTGGTTTAAGCAGCCGAGGTTTGTTAATTTGCAAAGTGAATATTAGTAAACATAGTAAACACTTTGGGAACCCGATCACATAAGAAATTAAAAACTATTTTTTTGCTAGCCCATGATTGTTTGAATACAGTACACACAGCTTTACCTTTTGCTAAGCTTAGTAAACATTCATATTTCTTAGTAGGCAGTTTCTAACATTTAGTAAATTAGCCCAACTTCATTATTCTGAATAAAAAAACTAATCAATGTGAGTGGTTAAATCTACTTTTACATTTACTAGCACTCAAAAAAATTATTCCATTATTTTTTTCAAATCTACAATGTAATTAGGAGAACAAGAAGGTATGGTTAAGCCTCTATGAATGGTCTACAGAGATTATGGCAACTATGCCTGGGTAGGTTAGTGTCTACAGCCACAATTAGTCATTTTATTAGCTAAATGTACTAGAGTGAGACAGCGTTTGTGATACCAAGAGTCTCTGCAGAACTAACTGTGATGCCCGCAGGACCCTGAATCTAGTTGTAAAAATACAGTATCTCACAAAAGTGAGTGCATCCCTCACATTTTTGTAAATATTTTATTCTAACTTTTCATGTGACAACACTGAAAAAATGACACTTTGCTATAATGTAAAGTAGTGAGTGTACAGCTTGTATAACAGTGTACATTTGCTGTCCCCTCTAAATAACTCAACACACAGCCATTAATGTCTAAACTGCTGGCAACAAAAGTGAGTACACCCCTAAGTGAAAATGTTGAAATTGGGCCCAATTAGCCATTTTCCCTCCTAGGTGTCATGTGACTCGTTAGTGTTACAAGGTCTCAGGTATAAATGGGGAGCAGTTGTGTTAAATTTGTTGTTATCGCTGTTACTCTGTCATACTGGTCACTGGAAGTTCAACATGGCACCTCCATGGCAAAGAATTCTCTGGGGATCTCAAAAAAAAATGTTGCTCTACTAAAAGATGGCCTAGGCTATAAGCAGATTGCCAAGACTCTGAAACTGACCTGCAGTACGGTGGCCAAGATCATACAGTGGTTTAACAGGACAGGTTTCACTCAAAACAGGCCTTGTCATGGTCAACCAAAGAAGTTGAGTGCATGTGCTCAGTGTCATATCCAGAGGCTGTCTTTGGGATCCTAGAAGGAAGCGTCTTCTAAAGATGATGCACAAGAATGCCTGCAAACAGTTTGCTGAAGACAAGCAGACTAAGGAAATTGATTACTGGAACCGTGTTCTGTGGTCTGATGAGACCAAGATAAACTTATTCGGTTCAGATGGTGTCAAGTTTCCAGCGCTTAGGCACACCCTCCTGGGTGCATGTGGCGCTGTAAAGAAATTAAAAATCATCATCATCATCATCAAGTGTGTGTGGTGACAGCCAGGTGGGGAGTACAAAGAAAAGCGTGTCTTGCCTACAGTCAAGCATTGTGTTGGGAGTGTCATGGTCTGGGGCGGCATGAGTGCTGACAGAACTGGGGAGCTACAGTTCATTAAGGGAACCATGAATGCCAATATGTACTGTGACATACTGAAGCAGAGCATGATCCCCTCCCTCCAGGGAACTGGGCCGCAGGACAGTATTCCAACATGATAACGACCCCAAACACACTTCCAAGACGACCACTGCCTTGCTTAAGAAGCTGAGGTTAAAGGTGATAGACAGGCCAAGCATGTCTCCAGACCTAAACCCTATTGAGCATCTGTGGGGCATCCTCAAATAGAAGGCAAATGTATCTAACATCCCCCAGCTCCGTGATGTCGCCATGAAGGAGTGGAAGAGGACTCCAGTGGCAAAATGTGAAGCTCTGGTGAACTCCCTGCCCAAGAGGCTTACGGCAGTGCTGGAAAATAATGGTGGCCACACAAAATATTGACACTTTGGGCCCAATTTGGACACTTTCACCTAGGGGTGTATTTACTTTTGTTGCCAGCTTAGACGTTAATGGCTGTGTGTTGGGTTATTTTGAGGGCACAGCAAATTTACACTGTTATACAAGCTGTACACCCACTACTCTACATTGTAACAAAGTGTAATTTCTTCAGTGTTGTCACATGAAAAGATATAAAATATTTACAAAAATGTGAGTGGTGTACTCACTTTTGTAAAATACTGTATTTGAGGGGTGTGCACTCCCCCATAGCCTAAATTAATTGCATGTTGTGACCTTTCCAGGGGGCACCTTAAAAGTCCATGTCGCTTTAGACAAATGTGATATTGTGTTATAATGGGATCTGGTGCCCCTACCCTTTTGCATCTAAGAGCTTCCCAGACTCCTTTTAGTTTGAATCTGGTTGTATTGTCATCCAGCCACTAAAGTAAGAAATGTGTTCCAACTGGTGGGCATTTTCTAAAAGATTGTTCCTAGGCCTCTAGTAGATGTTCCCTTGGGGCGTGATGCTGGCAGTTGAAATTCCAACCATGAGTGTAATGTTCTTTTTTCTTTACTTGGCATCTGTAGACAGACTGCTTGGCCATATTGTTTGCTCATTTTGAAATCATCTGAAATAAGTACCCCTAAATACTTTTCATCTGTAGTGCTCACCAACACTGTATCTCCAATATTGTTCTCTGTCAAGGGGTTCTTTTTTCCCCAGGTGCATTATTTTACAATTAGAAACACTGTTTCCACTGATTTTAGCAACCTTCCAGCAATGCCAAATCATGTTACATGTTACAGACACCTTCAGGAATTTCAACTCTATTGCACATCTTTATATCATCAGCAAAAATACATATTATCCCTTTAGTTATATCTCTTACAAGTAGAATAGAACCTAGTACAGAGCCTTGTGGTACACCACTAGTGACTGGTCTCTGTTTCAAATAGACACCATTAACAACCACACTCTAGTATCTGTTCTTAAGCCAACTGCATATCCACTGATCCACCCAAGGGTTAAACCCTAGCTTGTACAACTTTTTTTATTAGTTTGTGGAACTGTATCAAATGCTTTGCTGAAACCAAGATAGTCTATGTCAACAGCACCACCCTGATCCAACACATTAGTGATATAGTAAAAATTTAAAATCAGATTAGTTTGACATGATCTGCCCTCAGCAACGCAATGCTGCTTTGGGTCCAGCAAGTTGTGTTTTTTTTTTTTTTTTTAGGGGATCAATGATATTTTTTTTGGAGTGATTTCATTACCTTGACTACAACAGATGTTAAACTCACAGACCTGTATTTAGCCTGCAGCCCTACTTGTGGATAGGTACAATATTAGCTGTCTGCCAGCCATGGAGAAGAGATTGATCAAAAGATCTGTTAACGGTTCAACAAATATACCTCTAATTTCACTTAGAACTTTGGGATGAATACCATCAGGGCCCATTACTTTTTTTTATTAAGCTTTAACTGAACCAGTTCCTCTGCTACTTTTGTCTCTAGAAATCCTGAAATGTAACTATCATTACTAGAACCAATATTATCCCCCAACGTGTTATTGTTACTGATTGAACAGAAATAATTGTTTAAATAGTTTAAATCAAGAGAAAAAACAAATAATAAAAAAAAAGCGCTGACCCTCTTAAATGTAAAAAATTAAAAACAAATTAATCAAATGAAATAATATTAATAGTGACCCCTTGTATAAAATATACCTGAAAAGTAAGATCATCAATCTCTCCGATAATCATGTGACTTAAAGACGTGATGAAAAGCATTGGGACGGAGTTATTGAGGTCATCACACAAGTTTTTTATGATCAACAACAGTTGGGTTTAACTGCGCTGCATGACTCTGATGTTGTGTGAACCGAATAGATCAATCCCAAAAATATCAAACACAAAATCATGTGCACAAATTGGGCTGTGCAGAAATAACACCGTGACCCAAAAATTGTAAATATCAATAGTCCATAAGAAATCCAATTCCCGTGAAGGTCCAATGAGATAATCTAGTCCCAAGGAAACTGTGCCAGAGAGCAGGATAGATAAAAAAACCTCCACCTCTTATCTCTTATCTGCTTTCCAGCTCAAGTGGATCTCTATGAGTGGGATCATATGCGTGTGTGGCTAGCAGCCCTGCTTAGACTTTCCTGGAACCTCCTGTAGGCTTACCTGTCCCAGGCAAACCTGCACATGCTCGATAAGAGTTCAACGCATGCGTGGTAGCATACAAGTTTAGTGTGGGGTGTAGCAAGATGGTGGCGACAGCATCGGATGTGATGAGCGCCGGCTCGTAGTAGTCAATGACGTCACCGTGTTCTTGTGTACAGGGCCACACATTTATTTCTCACAGACTAGAGATTGTAAGCACACATAGTAGCGCAGGGGATCACTTTTACTGTTTAAGTGGTTTGCTACATCCAGGTCTCCCTTAACATAAGTGTTGTGCCCAGTTTTGTTTTTAGAGATTCCATTATATTTTTTTCTTCCGATCACTAATATACCTAAACAGGTTTTGTATTTTTTCTTAATAGATTTAATCATTTGCTCCTTTTTCTGTGCTTTGCAGCACTGATCAGGTGCTTGGCTCCCTCTTGTCTAGTTTATATGCAAATAGAGTGCTCTATACTTAACTATTTCATTTTACTTTACTGCCTCTAAACAGCCCTCCATGTTAGCCTATGTGTCCATGCATACATATTTTTTTTATTTTATTTTTACGAAAGGCAAATCCACTTTGCAATACAAGTGCAAACTATAAGTGCAAAGTGCACTTGAAATTGCACTGAAAGTGCACTTGGAAGTGCAGCCGCTGTACATCCGTGAGGGACATGCAAGGAAAATAAAAAACAGCTTTCTAGCTTGCACATTTTGGATGATAAAATCAGCAGAGTTTCCCCTCATTTCAAATCTACCCTTCAGATGTACAGTGACCGCGCAAATTGGATGTGCCTTTAGTAAATAAGCCCCACAGGCTTTTAGCAGCATTTAGTAGCAGATATTTTCAAATGACCAGCTTACTCTCCACTTTTGGCTCAGCATTTGATCAGGAAGACTGAATTGTTGTCTTGAACTTCTCACATGTGTTTTTTGTGCAACTATTCTTTTATTTTTTATTTTTTACTCAAGGTATGTCTTTGTAGAGAACTGTCTCCCTTGCAAAGGATGCCAAAGAGACAAGCGATATGTCACAATCAAAATTAACAGGGGGGGGGGGTTTAGACGGGGAGGGGAAAACTGGATTTTTTATTTCTACAAAACCATTAAAAACGTAAAATATTGTACTAATGTAATGTATATTGTTTCAGACAACGAAATAATATCCATATGCTGTCAACATTTTTGTATCGCCCTGAAGAAGCCCAACGGCGATACGTGTAGGCGACTTTAAAGGATTTCTTTCCATATTTCATGTTTATTTATATGGTTTTCTTATGTCATTTTTGGTATTGATGTAATATTCTATTTTTGTAATAAAATTCTATTTTTTAATATACTTTCAGCTTGCTTTAAAGTCCGACCATCAGTTTCTTTCTTTTCCCTTTACAAGAGATATGTCTTTGCAAAGCAAAAGCAGTAACTGCAAAAAGGCTGCGTATTTGTGCTGATAAACCTTTACGTGTAGTGGAGAGTGCTATTATGTTTTAATGTGTTGAGAGCTCCCTGTGAAATGTAAATTCTTCAAAACATTCAGCAATATTTTACACACTTTACTAAATGACATGGCTGGATGAATGCAGTATATACAATTTGAAGCCATTCTTTCTGGGCATTATTTCTTATTAACAGAATGCTTAATACTTGCAGGCATCCTTACATATGTGCTTCTAAATACAACTGGATTGCAGCATCCAGCTAGAATCGATCGTCTTGACTTGCTGACTACCTCAGGAAAGCTTCTGGAGTCCATTCCAGTAAAATATTACCCTGATAAGATACCCTATGAAATATGGAATGTAACTGAGTTTATTCCACCAAATGAAGCATTCATTTTAAGAATAACAGGATACGATAAAGATGATTACTTGTTTCAACGGGCATCCAGCGTTTCCTTCTCAAATATTATTCCAGGTAACTTTAGAATATTTACACACTCATAAACTATGTTATACTGTGCAGCCCCAATGGGGCATAGAATTTATATATATATATTGTTTTTCTGAACTAATTTTTCCATGGATGTTATGTTTAGTTCACATGTTGCCATCTAGTGACCTTTTGTGGTAATGCACTTATTTTCTATGTTTCTTTCTCTGATGTATGACATACTTCCTTTGTATGTAATGCTCCACCCGTCCTTCCTGTGTTTGGTACTTCTTGTGTAATGGAGGCAGCTAACAGGCCACATGTAACAGGGCACATGGATTCTGCATAGTAAGCTACAGACAATATAATCTTTTGACCGCATAATACCACAATCTATTCATCTATTGTATCCTGTAATCTGCTGTAACGATGTTTTGGAATAAACACCTCTGTAGATGGAAATGGTATTGGTGAGTTCAAGCTATCTGATGAGGATTATCCTAAGTGATTATATGTGCTTATACAGAACAGGCATAGAGGTCTCACAAGGGATAAATCGCTTCACAACAATCAAAGTCAGAATCAGGGCCATCTTAATGCAAGGGCACTCCTGGGCACTGCCCAGGGGCTCCAGGTACATGGGGGCCCCACAATAATTTCATTATATCATGCTTGTCAACTGCTCTGGATTTGCTGGAACAGTCATGCATTTTACTAAACTGTCCCGAAAGGGTCGTGTCCCAGGAAGCGTCTCAGAACCTATACTGTGCCCTCCTGATCCCAGTATTGTGCCCTCCTGACCCCCCGTACTATGCCCTTCTGCATCCCTCCGTGCTGTCCCCTTTGTGTTGACTAGTGTTTGATTTATGGAATGTTTTCCTTTTGTAAAATTGATTTTATTATATATTTGAAAGTACTAATGAATATATGTTTATATGTTTAATTCTATCAACTATTTATACTTTATTTCTTTGAACATAGATGTGTAAATTGGGGAAAGCTGGTAGGGGGCCCTAGTGCATTACTTTGCCCAGGGGCCCATGATGCTATTAAGACGGCCCTGGTCAGAATATATACCATCAATGAAGGAGAAGGATGGGTATTAGTCAAATTACCTGTTCACATTATCATAATATGATATTCTCTAGTTGTACAGACTAATACTCACTTCTGTTACATAGTCTTTTCAATGGTTCATTATAGAAACCACCTTACCAAACCTCACTATATTGGAAAATATATCTCATTTTAATGTTTATCCTTATAGGAGTTCCAAAAGTGTCAATGCCTGAAGTAACTCCTGGGTATTACTTGCAGCTTGGGCACATTCCATGCTCTGTGGAAAGTCTCATACCTATAACCTTGCACTTCAGTAAAAATGGGGTTCGACTTGGTCCAGAACAAAAGTTCAGGTAAGTGCAAAATGATAATATTTAAGATTTGTACTAGAAATGTGTATATGCCTGTATGGCATGGCACTGGGGAGTGCAAACTCTGGTGCAGCTCTGCATAGAAACCAATCGGCTTCCAGTTTTTATTTTCAAAGTTTAATTGAACAAGTTGAAGTTAAAGAGTGGATTGGCTACAATAAACAGCTGCACCAGATTTTGCACTCTTTAGTTTTAGAAAATCAACCCAATGTGTTATAAGAGAATGGCTTTTCCAAGTTCTTTCTTAGGATGTGTTAATGTGATATAAAAAGTTGTTTTATTCATTTTATGAATGCAACTTTTAATCAAATAATATCTAGTGATTTTGCCATTAATTTGTTTGTTTAGGTTTTTCCTGTTATACAATGACAAATCTCTCCCAAGTGTGCTTCATGGTTGTCACCCAGTCACATTTGCCCCTCTTGGGAACTAAATTGACATTACAAAGCCATGGTCCACCATTGTAACTATAAGGAAGCAGATTCAGAGCAATGACCTGTAGCCAGCTGGAGACAATGCTGATAGTCAGGAAGTGGCTGGACAAAAAAAAAAACGTAAAAAAGTATTTAACCACTATCTTACTGAGCACATATACCCCTTCCTGACCAGGTGAAATTTCAGCTTGTGGCACTGCGTCACTTTAACTGACAATTGCGCGGTCGTGCGACGTGGCTCCCAAACAAAATTGATGTAATTTTTTCCCCCACAAATAGAGCTTTCTTTTGGTGGTATTTGATCGCCTCTGCGGTTTTAATTTTTTGCGCTATAAACAAAAATAGAGCGACAATTTTGAAAAAAAACAACAATATTTTTTACTTGTTGCTGTAATAAATAGCCCAATTTTTTTTAAAAAACATATTTTTTCTCAGTCTAGGCGATACGTATTCTTCTACATATTTTTGGTAAAAAAAAATAAAATTGTGCGCTATAAACAAAAATAGAGCGACAATTTTGAAAAAAAAAAACAATATTTTTTACTTGTTGCTGTAATAAATAGCCCAATTTTTTTTAAAAAAACATATTTTTTCTCAGTCTAGGCGATACGTATTCTTCTACATATTTTTGGTAAAAAAAAAAAAAAATCGCAATAAGCGTCTGGTTTGCGCAAAACTTATTGCGCTTACAAAATAGGGAGACAGAATTATTATTATTTTTTATTATTTTTTACATTTACATTTATACAGCGATCAGTGCTATAAATATGCACTAATTACTGTATAAATGTGACTGGCATTGAAGGGGTTAACACTAGGGGGTGAGGAAGGGGTTAAATGTGTACCCTGAATTGTGTTCTAACTGTGTGTGGAGGGGAGTGACTGGGGGAGGTGACCGATCTATGTTCCTATGTACAAGGGACACAGATCGGTCTCCGCTCTCCCCTGACAGGACATGGATCTCTGTGTTGTCCCTGTAGCCACCGATCCCAAATGCCTGCCGGACATCACGTGCATCGGCATCTCAGCGATGCGGCGGCGCTCGCGCGCCCCCCAGTGGCCTGCCGGAGCGCAGGCCGTAAAAACACGTCCAGTTAAGAGAATCAGAACCACCCTGCGGCCGTACAAAGTCGTACGGCCGTCGGGTAGTGATTAATGAAAGAAAAAGTGCTTCAACAAAGTTGTTTGGTTAGAGTTTAGAACTACTTTAATATGCAGATATGTCGGAGAGCAGATGATAGAAAGCGTTTGATGTATGGGGTTGGCAAAATATAAGTTAAGTAGGGGCTGGCAGAAGGAACTACAGCTGTCAGCAGAGAGTTCTTAAAAACAAAGAAGACTATTAATGTGTGTGGAGGACAGGTACCGTATATAGTGGGGATCGAAAGTTTGGGCACCCCAGGTAAAAATTTGTACTAATGTGCATAACGAAGTCAAGGAAAGATGGAAAAATCTCCAAAAGGCATCAAATTACAGATTAGACATTCTTATAATATGTCAAAAAAAGATTTTATTTCCATTATTTACAGTTTCAAAATGACAGAAAACAAAAAAATGGCGTCTGCAAAAGTTTATAGCATGCACTGCCCCCTTTGCAAAGCTGAGACCTGCCAGTGTCATGGATTGTTCTCAATCATCGTCTGGGAAGACCAGGTGATGTCAATCTCAAAGGTTTTAAATGCCCAGACTCATCTGACCTTGCCCCAACAATCAGCACCATGGGTTCTTCTAAGCAGTTGTCTAAAAAACTGAAACTGAAAATAGTTGACGCTCACAAAGCTGGAGAAGGCTATAAGAAGGTAGCAAAATGTTTTCAGATGTCAATATCTTCTGTTCTGGATGTAATTAAGAAATGGCAGTCATCAGGAACAGTGGAAGTTAAAGCAAGATCTGGAAGACCAAGAAAAATATCAGACAGAACAGCTCGCAGGATTGTGAGAAAAGCAATTCAAAACCAATGTTTGACTGCACGATCCCTCCAGAAAGATCTTGTACAAATATGGTCTTCATGGAAGAGTCATCAGAAGAAAACCTCTTCTACGTCCTCACCACAAAAATCAGCGTTTGAACTTTGCAAATGAACATATAGACAAGCCTGATGCATTTTGGAAACAAGTTCTGTGGACCGATGAGGTTAAAATAGAACTTTTTGGCCGGTATGAGCATAGGTACGAATAGAGAAGAAAGGGCACAGAATTTAATGAAAAGAACCTCTGTCCAACTGTTAAGCATGGGGTGGATCAATCAGGCTTTGGGGTTGTATTGCAGCCACTGGCACAGGGAACATTTCATGAGTAGAAGGAAAAATTGATTCAATAAAATGTCAGAAAATTTTGGATGGAAACTTGATGCCATCTGTGAAAACCTAAGTGAAAGAGAGGATGGCTTCTACAAATGGATAATGATCCTAAACACACCTCAAAATCCACAGGGGATTGCATCAAGAGGCGTAAACTGAAGGTTTTGCCATGGCCTTCACAATCTCCTGACCTCAACATAATTGAAAATATATGAATAGACCTTAAAAGAGCAGTGCATGACAGACAGCCCAGAAATCTCAAAGAACTGGAAGGCTTTTGTAAGGAAGAATGGGCAAAGATACCTCAAACGTGAATTGAAAGACTCTTGGTTAGCGACAAAAAACGTTTACAAGCTGTGATACTTGCCAAAGGGGGCAGCACAAGATATTAACTCTGCAGGTTGTCCAAACTTTTGCAGACGCCATTTTTTTGTTTTCTGTAATTTGAAAGTGTAAATGATGGAAATAAAATCTAACTTTTTTTTGACATATTATACGAAGGTCTAATCTGTAATTTGATGCCTTTTGGAGATTTTTCCAACTTTCCTTGGCTTCGTTATGCACATTAATACAAATTTTTACCTGGGGCGCCCAAACTTTCGATCCCCACTGTATACCAGAGTATAAGCCAAGTTTTTCAGCCCTTTTTTTAGGGCTGAAAATACCCCCCTCGGTTTGTACTCGAGTTGGTGTACCTGAAATTATTGAGAGGCTGCGGGCGTCCATCGTTTAAAACTTGCAGTCTCCTCCTGGTCCCTTCCGTGATAGGCGGAACTGTGTCTGCTGAGAAACGCCTATTTCCCAGCAGACACTGTTTTCAGTGTTCTGCCAATCACAGATGCCTTTTCATCCTCGGACAACAGGACGTCAGAGATTAGCGGAACACTGAACACAGTGTCTGCTGGGAAACTGAGGCTGAGGATGAGAGAATGTCTGTGATAGGCGAAACTGTGTCTGCTGAGAAATGCCTATCACAGAAGGGACCAGGAGGAGACCATAAGTTTTAAACAATGAATGGACACCCGCAGCCTGTCAATTTCAGGTACACTGACAATGGTCACAGTCACAATGGGCACAGTGAGGATTGGCACAGTGACAATGGGCACAGTGAGGATGGGCACAGTGATGTTGCAATGGGCACAGTGAGGTTCACACAGTGAGGTTGCAATGGGCACAGTGAGGTTGACACAGTGAGGTTGGCACAGTTTGGTTGGCACAGTTTGGTTGGCACAGTAAGATTGCAATGGGCACAGTGAGGTTGCAATGGGCACAGTGAAGCGTGCAAATTGGCATTGTTGACCCTCTTTTCTGCTTACAGTAGCTGCTGCATTCTCACCCTACGCTTATACTCGAGTCAATAAGTTTTCCCAGTTTATTTGTGGTAAAATTAGGTACATCGGCTTATACTCGGGTTGGCTCATACTATAATACCTTACTATAATACCTTTTCTTTTGAGGTGGACCTTCCTACTCCTCTTTAAAAAAAATGTTTTTATTTATATAGTGTTTATATAGTTATTGTGAAATTATTTAGTGCATGTTAGTAATAAAAATTAAAGCAATCATTTCTAAATTTGTATTCGTAGAGAATCAGTCAATACAAGTTGGGTAATAGCCAATGTCTCTTCCCTTGATGAGGGCTATTATGACTGTTTTGTTACTAGCAGTGCAGGAAGTGGACGAGCCCGGACATTTCTAGATGTAAATGGTAAGTACTAAAATAATGGGACAGCAAATTATTACTACACAGTATAATGATTGGTTTTAATACATGAAATAGATTCATGGCTCTAGCTAAGCACCTTAAAAAAATATAAGAAGAACATTGATATATGATGTTTGTGTATTATTACAATTTTAATTAATAAAGTTCATCTTTTTTTGAAGATTCCAAGTTTACATTTGGACAAATTTCTTCCCTACCCCTAAAATCTCTAGCTGTTATGAATAAATGAATGAATGAATGAATGAAAACTTATATAGCGCGGCACATGCAAACTGAATCGCCTCTGGATGACTTTAACCTGCTCAAAGCTGAATTTGAGAATGTGACACAAAAAACCCTTGCAGCCCACACTGCAAGAGTTAAATGTTCATTTAAGAGGTAACAAGTTCAGTTGCAAGATCCATATATCATCTGACCCTGGATGCAGGCTGTTTGCAGTTGGTATCCACTGTAAACTTCAGTCTACAACATTGCGGTGGGCATATTTTGTTATGGCGTGACATGAAAAGTAAAGCTTGTTTAGTCTAGGGATGGCTGGACAGTCAATATTGCTTGTGTAACTCCTTGGTCCATATGGCTCCTCCTCTCTCCTCCTCTCTCTGAAGCTCCAGTTTGTGGCCTCAACTACAGCTCATGCAATGCAGGGCTATTACCTTTTTATTGTAAATCGGGGGGCGAGCACTGCAGTCCAAATCGGCTGTAGGGGACTGGTTGCATGCAGGGCCGGCCTTTGCGGTGTGCGAGCCGTGCGGCTGCACAGAGCGCCATGGGCAACAGAAGGGCGCCGTGCGGCACACACAGCTCACAGAATGTGAGTGACATTAGGCCGATTCTAGATGGGGTGCAGTTCACCCAGGCGCCACAGAGGTGGTGGCGCTCAAGCACCAGAGTGCTCCCCTCCCTCCTCCTCCCCTTGCTGGTGTCTCTCTTGCAGCTCACAGCCTCTGCGCTGTTTCCCAGGTCCGTTCTGGTCCCCCCCCCTGCAGGCCGTGCGGGGGGTGGGGAGAGCTGCCTGCCTGTAACACTGCCCCATCTAATGCTGTCCCTCAGGGATCTCCAACCAATGTCTCCGGAGGCAGCATGAGTTTGTGGGTGTAGCTGGGGGTGTGGCTGCTTCCTCCACTCCTCCCACAGTCTCCTTTACTCTGGCTGATCCCACAGCTGAAGATGAAAGAAACGAGGACACAGCAGCATCTCCAGGCATGCTGTAAGTTAGTTACTGCACTGCTGCACATGTCACTACACAGAGTCCTGAAGTGGCACCATACCACCCCAGCCTGTCCTATGCCACTGCAACTTGCCCTATGCCACTCCAGCCTGCCCTATAGGACCCCAGCCTGCCCTATAGCACCACAAACTGCCCTCTACCACCTCAGCCTGCCCTCTACCACCCCAGCCTGCCCTCTATCACCCCAGCCTTTCCTCTATCACCCCAGCCTGCCCTATACCACCCCAACCTATCCTATGCCACCTAAACCTGCCCTATGCCACTCCAGCCTGCCCTATACCACCCCAGCCTGCCCTATGCCACCTCAGCCTGCCCTATGCCACTGCAACTTGCCCTATGCCACTCCAGCCTGCCCTATAGGACCTCAGCCTGCCCTATAGCACCACAAACTGCCCTCTACCACCTCAGCCTGCCCTCTACCACCTCAGCCTGCCCTCTATCACCCCAGCCTGCCCTCTATCACCCCAGCCTGCCCTATACCACCCCAACCTGTCCTATGCCACCTCAACCTGCCCTATGCCACTCCAGCCTGCCCTATACCACCCCAGCCTGCCCTATGCCACCTCAGCATGCCCTATGCCACTGCAACTTCCCCTATGTCACTCCAGCCTGCCCTATAGGACCCCAGCCTGCCCTATAGCACCACAAACTGCCCTCTACCACCTCAGCCTGCCCTCTACCACCCCAGCCTGCCCTCTATCACCCCAGCCTTTCCTCTATCACCCCAGCCTGCCCTATGCCACCCCAACCTGTCCTATGCCACCCCCTGCCCTATGCCACCCAGCCTGCCCTATACCACCCCAGCCTGCCCTATGCCCTCACCTCCCTATGCCACCTGCCCTATGCCACTCCAGCCTGCCCTATACCTCACCCCCTAGCCTGCCCTATGCCTGCCCTCTACCCCCAACCTGTCCTATGCCACCTCAACCTGCCCTATGCCACTCCAGCCTGCCCTATACCACCCCAGCCTGCCCTATGCCACCTCAGCATGCCCTATGCCACCGCAACCTGCTCTATACCACCACACTGTGCTCTATACCACCCCATCCTGCGCTATGCCACCCCAGCCTAACCTATATCACCCCAACCTGCCTTATTCTACCCCAACCTACCCTATATCGCCCCAACCGTCCCAATACCACCCTATAATTTAATTTACAGGGGCCATTAGGGGGGGAGCCACATGATTATCTCGCACAGGGCGCCTGAACACCCAAGGCCGGCCCTGGTTGCATGGGTCAAGAGAGACTCCAGAGCCAACAGTAAGGTAAGTATTTTTCCTTATCTGTGCAGCCCTAGACTAAATAAGAATTTACCCATTAATGGGAGAGATTGGAAGGCTACTGTAAACATCACGGTACCCTGTCATGGATCTTTCAGAGTTTAATAGGAAAGAACATATCTCCAGCATCCCTTTAGACATGCATATTCCTTGCTTCTGGCTAGTAGGTGCTTCAGACTTTAGCTGTGCAATCTGCTGAACAGTTACATGATTGGTAACATAATCAGCATCCTGCACCATCCATGGATTGTGAACATGCAGAGGGATGCTGGGATGTATTATTGGATATAATGCTCAGGAACAAGATAGTTGATGGCAGAGAAAGCTAATAGCTGTGAGAGGTGGGTAATGATGATTGAAGTTACATAGTTACATAGTTAGTCAGGTTGAAAAAAGACACAAGTCCATCCAGTTCAACCATAAAAAAATAAAAAAATAAAACAAAGTAAAACACAGTACATCCTCCCATACACCCAACTCCATACCCACAGTTGATCCAGAGGAAGGCAAAAAAAAAACCAGCAGAGCGATGATCCAATTTGCTACCGGAGGGGAAAAAATTCCTTCCTGATCCCCCGAAAGGCAATCGGATTTACCCCGGATCAACTTTACCTACAAAACTTAGTACTCAGTTATATTATGTGCATTTAGGAAATAATCCAGGCCTCTCTTAAAGCAATCTACTGAGCTGGCCAGAACCACCTCTGGAGGGAGTCTGTTTCACATTTTCACAGCTCTTACTGTGAAGAAACCTTTCCGTATTTGGAGGTGAAATCTCTTTTCCTCCAGACGTAAAGAGTGCCCCCTTGTCCTCAGTGTTGACCTTAAAGTGAATAACTCAACACCAAGTTCACTATATGGACCTCTTATGTATTTGTACATGTTGATCATATCCCCCCTTATTCTCCTCTTCTCAAGAGTGAATAAATTCAGTTCCTCTAATCTTTCCTCATAGCTGAGCTCCTCCATGCCTCTTATCAGTTTGGTTGCCCTTCTCTGCACTTTCTCCAGTTCTCCGATATCCTTTTTGAGAACTGGTGCCCAAAACTGGACTGCATATTCCAGATGAGGTCTTACTAATGATTTGTACAGGGGCAAAATGATATCTCTATCACTGGACTCCATACTTCTCTTAATACAAGAAAGGACTTTGCTCGCTTTGGAAACCGCAGCTTGGCATTGCATGCCATTATTGAGCTTATGATCAACTAAAACACCCAGATCCTTCTCCACTACAGATCCCCCCAGTTGAACTCCCCCTAGCATGTATGATGCATGAATATTCTTAGCCCCCAAGTGCATAACTTTACATTTATTAACATTAAACCTCATCTGCCACTTAGTCGCCCAATTAGACAGAGCATTGAGGTCGGCTTGTAAATTGGAGACATCCTGCAAGGACATTATTCCACTGCATAGCTTGGTGTCATCTGCAAAAACAGAAATATTACTTTTCATCTCAGACCCAATATCATTTATAAATATATTGAAAAGTAAGGGACCCAACACTGAACCTTGGGGTACACCGCTGATAACCTTGGACCATTCAGAGTAAGAATCATTAACCACAACTCTCTGAATTCTGTCTTTCAGCCAGTTTTCTATCCATTTACAAACTGATATATCTAATCCTGTAGACCTTACCTTACACATGAGCTGTGTGTGGGGAACTGTATCGAACGCTTTTGCAAAATCCAAGTATACCACGTCCACTGCTACGCCTCTGTCCAGGGTTTTACTTACCTCTTCATAAAAAGAAATCAGGTTTGTCTGACAACTTCTGTCTTTCATGAATCCATGCTGTCTGCTGCTTAAATAGTTTGTTTCCAGCAAGAACTCATCCACGTGGTCTTTTATTAAACGTTCCAGTATCTTCCCAACTATAGAAGTTAAACTAACAGGTCTATAGCTACTAGGTAAAGACTTTGTTCCCTTTTTAAATATGGGCACCACATTGGCTTTATGCCAATCCAGTGGTACTATTCCTGTCATTAATGAGTCCCTAAATATTAGATACAGTGGCTTTGAAATTTCAGAGCTCAATTCTTTCAGGATCCGTGGGTGGATGCCATCTGGTCCAGGTGCTTTATCCATCTTTATTCTGTCTAAATATTTCTGGACCATATCACTTTTGAGCCATTGTGGATTTGGGGCTGTGTCACTCCCACCCCCTATATCGACATGAGCTCCCCCATTCTCCATTGTATACACAGAGCTGAAGAAAGCATTTAATAAATTTGCCTTCTCTATGTCCTCAGTCACCCACTCTAGATTATTTTGTAAAGGGCCTACATGCTCAGACTTGACCTTTTTACTATTAATATATTTAAAGAATTTTTTGTCCTACTATCTTTTGCAATCTGTCGTTCATTTTGAATTTTTGCATCCTTGATTTCCTTTTTACATATTCTATTATATTCTTTGTAACATTTAAACGACACTAGTGTTCCTTCATTTTTATATTTTTTAAAAGCTATTTTCTTATTGTTTATAGCTTTTTTAACTTTGACCGTGAGACACATAGGTTTTATCTTTAGCCTTTTAAACTTATTGCCCATGGGAATATACTTTGCAGTGAGGTTTCAAAGAGTCTTTTTGAAGAATTCCCATTTCTGTTCTGTGTTCATCGGTGCCAATATTCCCTCCCAGTCCAAGCCCTGGAGAGCAGTCCTCATGCTTTGAAAATTTGCTCTCTTGAAATTAAGTGTTTTTATCTTTCCTGTATGTATTTCTTGCTTATAGTTTACATTAAACGAAATCATGTTATGATCATTCCTAGTTGGGGCCTCAATAAACTGGACCATAAAATTGTCCTGCAATAGGTTTTTAAATTTTTGTCCTTTAACTGTCCCAGAAATTCCATTATTCCAGTCAATTTCTGGGTAGTTAAAATCCCCCATTATTATCACCGTCCCTGCCCTTGCAGCCCTTTCCATCTGTGCAAGGAGCCGAGTCTCCACCTCCTCATTAACATTGGGTGGTCTATAACAAACTCCAATGATTAGCTTTGAACTACGCACATCAGTATGCAGTTCCACCCATAATGCTTCAACTTCATCACACTCTCCATCAACCAGGTCCTCTTTCACGCTTGCTTTGAGGTCACTTCTCACATAGAGACAGACCCCTCCACCTTTCCTTTTTACCCTGTCTTTCCGAAAGAGAGCATAGCCAGGAATATTAATAGCCCAGTCATGTGAGGATTGAAGCCAAGTTTCAGCAATACCGATTACATCATAGCTCTCCTCATGCACCAGAGCTTCCAACTCACCTGTTTTGCTTAGAAGGCTTCTGGCATTGGTGAACAAACACTTAAATGTATTGTTACATTTTTCGCTGGCGTTTTTCATATGATTCATATCATTTTTAGTAGTGCAAATGGCACTATAATTTCCAATGGCTGTTTGCAACATGGGAACTTTCTTGTCACCTGCCATAACCCCACCTCCATCTATCCCCATTCCACTCTCCATTAATGTCTGACCCCTAACTGACCTGTGTGCCCGATGTAATTCATGTTCACCCTCCCCCCTCAAGTCTAGTTTAAATACTCCTCCAGCATTCCCCTAAACCTCTCCCCCAGCACAGCAGACCCCCTTCCATTCAAGTGCAAACCATCTTTAGCATATAGTTTGCACCCCAATGAAAAGTCATCCCAGTGCTCTAGAAACCCAAATCCCTCCTTCCTACACCAGGTCTTTAGCCATGCATTCAGCTCTCTAATCTCCCCCTGCCTTTCCTGTGTTGCGCATGGCACAGGCAATATTTCAGAGAATATCACCTTGGAGGTCCTTCCCTTCATCTTGCAGCCTAGTTCTTTAAATTGATTCTTAAGGAGCCTCCACCTTCCATGTATACTGTCATTGGTTCCAACATGGACCAAGACAGCTGGGTCATGCCCAGCCCCTCCCAGTAATTTATCCACCCGGTCCACCACATGCCGAACCCTGGCACCAGGGAGACAGCAAACCATTCGGTTGAGGCGATCCTGGCGACAAATTATTCTATCAGTCCTTCTGATTATAGAATCCCCTATTACCACCAACTGTCTAGGCCTACCTGCACTCCCCTCACCACTTCTACTAGATGGGTTGCTCTCCCGGCTGTTAGGGGTAGCAGTAACATCTAGGGCTGCCACCTCTGTGTTAGCCACCTCCACATCTTCACCCAACTTGGCAAATTTGTTTTGATGCACAAACACAGGATTGGCCTTCCTTGTCTGCAAGCCCCTTCCACTCCCTCTAACTACATTAACCCATCTTCCTATCTGATAATCCTGACTTGCCCCTCCACCCTCCACATTAACCCTACTGACCACCTGCTCAGCGAGCAGAGGACCCCTTTCAAGGTTGTCCTTTCTGCCCAGTGTTGCAACTTGCTCCTCCAGATCTCTAATGCGAGCTTCCAGAAGGGCAACCTGCTCACATCTGTCACAGCGGTATCCATCCTGGAGCTGTTGCACCAATTTTGTATACATGTGACACACTGTGCACTGAGCAAAACCTTCAACCCTGCTAGCACACATTTCCCAGTTACAATATAATTACTTGTAGGAAGTTTAAGATGTTACTTACAGTTTAGAAGACTCCTGTCTTAACTTCTGTTTTCAACTCCTGTTTTTTAACTCTTCCCACTTGTGTTTAAAAATCACACTTCTGTTTAGAAAATCACTTAAGCCAGCAACATGAACTGGGAGCCAGCTCCTTATGGGAGTTTGACTGAGACTTTTATACTCACCTCTTCACCTGTTTACAATTAAACACTCCCCACTCTTCACCTGTTTACAATTAAACACTCCCCACTGATTAGTCATTCAGACTTCATGATAAAGTTGGGCTCAAGATAGTTGCAGCAGATTCAAATGGTTATATTGTAGAGATGCAAGTTTGCTGGGGATTAGGATTAATCAACTTCAACATAGGACAGGACTTGTTATAAGGAAAAAAAGTTTGGCTATAGTTCAGCTTTACAGAGTATGTAAACTCTTAATATGTTCAAAGTTCCTTTGCTGGAGATCCTGTCAATCCTGACAGCACTTTCTTTTGAAGGCTTACAAAGTCAAGCCATTGCCTTGCAATTAGCAGCACTGCTGTTAGCTTGCTGTTTAAGTTTCATCAGTTGACAATAGGGCTGCCTGACTTTTAGACCTGACAGACAGCTTATCGGTCAACTGAATGACTACACATGGCATGCTATCAAGGCTGCTGATAATTGTGAGACAGTGGCTTAGTTTTGTCAGCTGGAAACAGGAAGTGCTGTTGCTAACAGGATCCTCCAGATAAAAAGCTTTGCAAAAGAGTCACAAAAATAATTTGCTTTTGAACCTGATATACATTGATACATGATGTCAAACATACTGAAGAAAAGATTCAGGGCCAGATTCTCAGCGGCGCTACGACAGAGTATCTCAGATACCCCGTCGTATCGCCGTTTCTTTTGCCTCGTATCTATGCGAGTGATTCCTAGAATCACTTTGGCATAGATACGGCTGAAGATCCGACAAGTGTAATACCATTACACTTGCGGATCGTAGTTGTAATGACAACTCCGGCCACTAGGTGGCCTTTACGTTGTTTTCCCATTTGCCTATGCAAATGAGGCTACTACGCCGATTCCCGATCGCTTTTACGCCGCCCAGTCGTCGCGTATGTCGTTTTCGTCCGCGTAAGGTTATCCCTGCTAATATGAGGGTTTTGACGTCGGTTTCCACGACGCTTTCCGACGTGAGCTGGAGCATGCGCACTGGGCTTTTTCCCCGGCCGGCGCATGCGCAGTTCGTTCGACGCGGGGGTGCGCTTAATTTAAATACAAACCGCCCCCTTTGAATTACGCGGGCTTATGCTGGGCGATTTACTCTACGCCTCCGCAAACTACGGAGCAAGTGCATGGAGAATACATCACTTGCTCTGTTACGTTGTGGCGGCGTAGTGTAAATAGCTTACGCTATGCCAGCAAATTTGTATGAGAATCTGGCCCTCAGAGTTTATATACGTTTTACATACTGTTCATTACACCGATGATGGGTCCTGGGTGGGGTCTATCCTATTTGGGTTATGGTCCCTTTAAGGGAAATGGTTGGTGTATTTAGGGGTCTCACCCATGCAGGGTGAGAATTTCAGAGACAGTCAAGCATAAAGGAGAGAATTGACTTGCTGCTCTTTCTGCATTAATAATTGCGGAAAATAATAATATTTGGGACCCGGAATTTTGGAGGTTCAGAGTGAAATTCCGGTGGTAAAGAATATCGACCCCTTATTACGAGGTCTCTGGTCCCAAAATGGTTAAGCAACCCCCAAGAAGCAACACTTAAGACAGGAAGCTCCTAGTGCTGGGTATGGAGTAGTAGGAGTTTGGGAGAGGAGACCTGTCTGAGTGCTGCATGCTTGCTGCAAGCTGCCATACAACTAAAGCTGTACATTACTAACTTTGGGTAAATTCCTTACATGAACTTTGTATGTCTTATATTTTACTTGTGCTAAAGACCAGAAGTCTTGATGTAGTCAAGCTACACTGTAGTCTTGTTCACTGCTGGAAACTCTGTTCCATTTACTTTAAAGATAAAAATAAAGGCCCAGATTCACAGAGCAATTTCGCCTGTCTAACTGGTGTTAGACAGGAGTAATTTCAAATTTCGCGCGCCGTATCACTAGTTTGAATTCTCAAACCATGATACAGCGGCTTCGGGCTTCGATCCGAGAGGCGTCCTCGTAAGCCTTCGGATCTACGCTGCGATATTTTTGCGGCCGCTGGGAGGAGTTCACGTCGTTTTCATGCGTCGGGATATGCAAATGAATTTTTACGGCGATCCACGAAGGTACGAGTGTCCCTCGCAATCGCCTACGTCATTTTTTGGCTACGTAATGTTAGAGGAGCTTTTTGCTGGTCTAACAGTGCGTAACCCATGTAAAGTATGGCCGTCGTTCCCGCGTCGATTTTAAAATATTTTTATTTTTTTAACGTAACTCGTTCGGAATAGGAATGTACGTAAACGACGCTACTACGACGTGACGACGTGTTTACGACGTGTTTACGGCGTGAAATTAGCGAACGGAGCATGCGCAGTTCGATCGCCGCGGGAACGCGCCTATTTTAAATGCTTCACGCCCCCTACTCATGCAGATGGATTGCGACGGGAGAAATACACTACGCCGCCGTCGTTTACTGGACAAAATCTACCTGGATTCCACGTAGAGCCAGGTAAAATACGGCAGCGTAGTGTATTTCTGATACAATCTAATCTAATTCTCTGTGAATCTGCCCCAAAGACTTTTATGTTAAGATAAGTGCTATACCCCTGAGCTTTACAATACACATTAAAAAGCAATGTATAATACTAATATTTTAATGATATATATGTTGTTATTTGCTGTATTATTATTTTGTAGAACCACCGCCTGTAATTAAAGCTTCAAATAATATCACTATTAACATTGGAAAGCAAGCAATATTGAGTTGCAATGTTTTAAGCACCGTCAGTTACAATTTAACATGGCTGAGAAACAAACTTGATTTACGTCAAGCAAGTGTTCCTGGGATTCAGGTTCTGAGTAATAACTCTCTGAAGATAATAAGTGTGGATATTACCGATGCAGGGGAGTATATCTGCTTTGCATCAAATGAAGGAGGAACAGCGGCAGCTTCTGTAATTCTTACTGTACAAGGTAATGGCAATTTTTAACTGGAAGGAAATACTGAAAACTGACTCTCTATGACCAAATATTGACCAATGTCTTCCTGTCTTTATTTTTCTTTACCTGATGATACTAATCTTGTGTGGGTTAATTATAAGCCTTTTTGAACTCTCCTGTGTGAGGGTCATCAGAATCTGGTAATCCCCCACTTTTCACACACTGTGGTGGTCTACATGATGGTTCCATTGCTGAAAAGTCTCTTTTGGGATTCTCAATCTCTTTATTTTTAATATACGAAAGAGGACTTTTCAATCGCTTTTTGGGTCTTCAGTGGGACTCAACTTATATGTATACACTTATATGTGAACGTTTTGTTTTTTTATCATACCATGTATTAGCGTATTGTGCCAGCTGCTTTGTGATATCACACATTTGGGGTCCTAGCGTGGTTTTCCTTCTTTGATTACATACAATATATGGACACGGCTATACTTGGTCAATAGATTTCTCAACAACACCCCCTAGCAAGGTACATCCTCATTTTAAAGGACACTTGGTCTGGTATGGTTTGGGAGGAACACACGCCCTTATCCCCACCCTCTTTCCTCTTCCCAAACCAGCCACGTTGCATGCTCAGTTGATGATCTGGTATGGATAATTTCTAATTTTCCCGGAGTTAGAAATATGCAAGCTATCATTATTGCCTTGATTTTAATGGTGAAGGCTCTCGGGCTGTCACCTTACTCCAAGCTTCACTAGTGATTCATGGACCTGAATTATGGACTCTGGACCAGACGCTTAGCTAGTAAAAATGGTGCCTATGGCAAGCATTGGAACTGCGCCCCTATGAAAACATTTGAAACCCATCTGTCAGATAACCTTAGATAATCCAGCTTAACATGACAGGCAGGCAACTAGCACTTTCAAAAGAAGGTCAATATTGGCAGGCTTGGTATTTGAATCTGAATTTAAATCAACTTGATTTAAATCGAATTCACCCTGTTTAGTGTCCCCTCAGTTCTCTCTGTCACCTTCATTAACATCACATTAGTTCCTTGTGTCACATTCATTACTATTCCCTCAGCTGTTCCCCTGTGTTACCTTCATATCCCCTCACTTATGAGCTTCTTTATTGTCCTCCATTTGTGTCACTTTATACTTCATTAATGTCCCCCACTTGCAGTGTCGGTGCATTCATAAGGGCACCTGGGAGCCACGCCATATCTCCAGCCACCCCCTCTAGGAATCATGAAAAGATTCAATCTATTCATGGCTGCCACCCCTATTTGGGCGCCGGGCGACGGAATTACAGCGGTGTGGGGTTTTTGAAGCACTTGTCAAGAGCCATAGGCTCTAATAGGCATCAACATTGGTGATCTGGAAGTGCCATGCTTGGCACTCGCAGTTCACTAGGGTGTGTTAGAACAGTAAGCATTTGATGGGCACAGAAGGAGCATTCAATGGGCACAGTGGCAGGATTTGGTGGGCACAGTGGCAGCATTTGATGGCACAGTGGCTGTGTTTGATGGGCACAGTGCCAGCATTCAATGGGCACAGTGGCAGGATTTGATGGGCACAGTGGCAGCATTCGATGGTCACAGTGGCAGGATTTGATGGGCACAGGGGCAGCATTCGATGGGTACAGTGGCTGCATTTGATTGGCACATTAGAAGCATTCGATGGGCACAGTGGCAGGATTTGATGGCACAGTGGCTGCGTTTGATGGACACAGTGGGAGCATTCAATGAGAACAGTGGGAGCATTTGATGGCCCAGTGGCAGCATTTGATGGGCACAGTGGGAGCATTTGATGGCACAGTGGCAGCATGCGATGGGCACAGTGGCAGGATTTGATGGGCACAGTGGCAGCATTTTATGGCACAGTAGGAGCATTTTATGAACACAGTGGCGGGATTTGATGGGCATAGTGGCAGCATTCGATGGGCACAGTGGCAGGATTTGATGGGCACAGTAGGGGCATTCGATGGGCACAGTGGGGGGATTTGATGGGCACAGTGGCAGCATGTGATGGCACAGTAGGTGCATTTAATGGGCACAGTGGCTGCATATGATGGGCACAGTGGCTGCATTTCATGGGCACAGTGGGAGCATTTGCTGAGCACAGTGGCTGCATATGATGGGCACAGTGGCTGCATATGATAGACACAGTGGCTGCATTTGATGCGCACAGTGGTTGTGTTTTATGTTTATTTTTCTGTGAATATTTCAGTTTGTTTGCACCCCCAAAAAATTTGAAGCACCAGCCGCCACTGCCCACTTGAGTCACCTTCTTCATTACTCTTCCCTCAGTTGTTGTTCCCCTGTATCACCTTAGTAATAGATGAAGCTGACATGTGGGGGACAGAAATACATAAGGCTGAAAATTGGGGGTCAGAGGCATAGTAATACTGTCCCCTGACCCCCCACTTGTAAGCTTCATTTATTACTGTCCCCAACTTGTCAGCCTTGTGCATGACTATCCCCAGGGCCTGCCCCCAACTTGTGTCACCTTCTCCCAATTCTATTCCATTTCCTCACCTTCTAATCTGGACTGGTGAGTGTGAGCGCTGGTTGTGGTCCACTGGTTTGGGCCAGGGGGCCCCTCAGGTAGTCGGGCTGCAAGCGGGAGGGAGGAGGAGAAGTTGACGGGCACTGCCTCTGCTCTGTGGGCAGGACAGGGGCAGCCGTGGATCCGAGCCAGCAAGAAGGAGCCTAGTCACCACTGCAGAATCCCGCTGGGCAAGAGAAGGAGGTGGATGGAGCCTGGAGGAGACACATTCAGTTACACAGCGTGAACAAGTCCCCTGGCTTCAAGTCACTCTGTCTGGGCACAATGGCCGGAGGAGAGGAGGTGGGTGGAGTCAAAGTACAGCGCACCGCTAACTACGTGCCTCGCTCTTCTGGACCTCGCTCTGAGACTCTGCTTGTGATGTCACTGGTTGCTAGACGCCAACCGGGGTGGCCCTATCAACTAGTTAGGGCAATCAGCTTTTAGGTTGGCTGACTGGCTGTGTGTCTTCATTTCATTCTGGGACACCGTGGGCACCCTACTTGTTACCCAGCCACTCACTAGCGTCCCCTTCATACGGCGCCCATGACATTTTCCATATCTGCCATACCTTGGATATGCCACTGCTCTGGACATAACATAACTAGGCATGTGTTTGTTTCAGGTCAGGTTCACTAGGTTGAAAAGCCTGGCTTAGGTAAAAGACCTGAAGCTTAAACCCTTATTTCCACATTCACATTTTTATTGAGTCATGTTGAAAATTACTTTAGGGTAAACAAATTCCTTTCCTGTAAAATGTCTTTGCATTTTATTATTACAGCATTTGTTCACTGCTTAAAGTGGATGTAAACCCTCACATACCCAGTGAAGTGAACAGCCTCAGATGATACACAGAGATTAAACAAATTCTCCTACCTAGGTTTTTCTTGTATATCTGCTGCCTTCCTCTCCCTACACCTCTTCCAATGCACAGACTTCTTCATCTGTCAGCAGAACACAGGAAAGGGTGGAGAGGCTGCAGTTACACTGTTGGAGAACTGATTGGAATAAAGGCACACACCCCCCTCTACACAGCTGGATAACTGTGTTCTGAATAGACAAGCTCCATTCTGAGCTCTACCTCCCCATTCCTCCTGACACAAATTTTTCTTATGTGTCAGGAAAACTTCTCAGAAATGAGTCATTGCTGATAACAAATGAACAAAGCACCAGTGAGAAACAACACTTAGAGCTTAGAGCTTTGGGGAGAGATAAGTAAACACTGCAGATATATGTGCTTTGCTCAAATTCTATAACTGGGGTTTCCAACCACTTTACTAAACTATCATAATTTGCTTTTTATGGTTTTTGTTTTCTAAATCTTTGCAGACCCACCCAAAGTTTTAGTAGAGCCCAAAAATGAAACATTTACTAAAGGACTAAGAATTAAGCTGAAGTGCTCTGCAACGGGATTCCCTGTGCCTCAGATTGTTTGGACCCACAATGACATGTTCCTTACGTACTCTAGCAGGTGAGATATATAATTTGTATTATTTTATTCTATAGGGACACCACAAAAAATATTAAATTTTCCAGAGTGTGAAGTATTATCAATAAAGTTGCCCTGCGGATGATTGAAAGGTCTTCCCCTCCGCAGAAGGGCAACATAGTCGGGCAGCAACATAGTCGGGCTCCTTAAAGCCCCCTCAACTATATTAACCCCCACCACACCAGAAGATTACAGCAGAGGGGATGGGGTAGACATCGGAGGTATACTTGTTTGTAGGTAGACTTAGGATTTTTTTTTTTAAGTGTATTTTGTGCGTGAACTCGAGAGAGAGGAGCCAGACTGCAGGAGTTGGGAGTAGGCAGACCCTCTCCCCAGAGGCAATCTCCTTCTTCATGCCCCCGGTGGCAATGGCGGGTGTGAGGGGGGCCTCCCACTCACCCCGCCTTACCTGCTCCACTTGGGAGCCCAACTGGGGCCCGACAGGACCCCAACGGGGCAGAGGGACTCCCCCTATGAGGGAGTGAGGTGGTCTAGACCACCCAGCCAGCACCTTCACCTCTCTTTTTTTAGGAGACAGCACGGCCAAAGTGTGTGCGTGTTAAACCAATTTCGTGTGCGTGCAAGTGGCGTGCTAAGCACAGGCGTACCTTACATAGCACACCCACCGGGAGCCGGGCTGAGACCACCAAACTCAATTCACATGTAGCCGAGACTGGGATCCGAACCCTTGGCTGCAGAGGTGAATGGCTTGTTAGTGCAGTGCCAATCGCATTGAGCCACCACAGCTCCCTTGGTAGACTTAGGATTTAAACTGCTGTGTTCACAAATATTTTACCTTTGCCTTGGAATTGTTTTTCTGAAACTGTCACCACACTGATTTAGTTCACATTTTATTTACCATTATTATTTTCTACAGATATGTGATAACTGAAGATGGCAGCTTTATTATTAAAAATGCAGTGGAAAAAGATTCTGGAATTTACACATGTCTGGCTGCTAACAATGCTGGAACAGATAGACAGACATCCAAACTTACTTACATAGGTAAGTGTATAAAGTTTAAATATGTATCGGAGCAGTGTTTTTTAAAAGTCATTTATAAATACATGCAGAAAACTAGACCATGTCTTTTTTTACAAAAGGCTGGAAAAAATGCAATGTAAAAAGCAATGTTAAAAGCAAAACAAGTGAAGTAAAACTAAAAAATATGTGTTGTTCAATACATTTTTGTATGTACAGTACTTACAGTTTACTAAAACAGTACTGTAAAGCTGTTGTGGTTTCTCATGGACTTTCCTGAATGCAGTTGGCCTGTGTGCAAGATCCTGGCATGAGTCCCCTTCAATCAATGTAAACATTTTCAATACCCATAAGATTAACCCATTTGGTTTTACCATGCATTGCCATAACTTGGTATTAATCGTTCCTTAAAATTAGGATTTTTACATCTCTCCTAAATATTTTTTAGTTTGAAATGTCAGTTTTAGCTTTTTTTCTGTTAGATGTTAGTTGGCTTTTGCGATTAAGATGCTGAAAATTGTGTCTTCTGTCTTCTAATTTATTTCCTTTCATAAATAAATTGATAGCAACTTTTGCATTGTTCGTTCCAGAGGCCCCTGTGGTGACAGTTGTCAGAAAAGAAATGTTAATAGCAGTTGATACCGAGGCAAATATAGAATGCAAGGCAACGGGGATTCCAGAGCCACAGTTTGATTGGTATAAAGGTATTATAAACCAGAATTATATTGTAGTTTAGCATTTAGTAACTGTTAATATGATGCAATGCCTATTGATCTTGTCATTTATTCATTCAGAAGATGTAAAGTTGAGTACATCCTCACACATTTCTATTGATCACATTCATGGAACACTAGCAATTAAAAGTACACAGTATATTGATGCTGGAGAATATACTTGTGAGTCAAGGAATGAAGCAGGAAAATCAAGTGGAAAAGTTACAATTACTGTTGGTGGTAAGGCCTTATTTTGTCTTTTATTGTAATGATTTTTGGTAAATAGTATTTTTGCATAGCAGAGTGAGAGTGCATATTTGGCATGCTCTAGATAATTTATGGTAAAAAAAAATGCACAGTGCCTTTAGAGAGTATTTACCCCCCTTGGTATTTTTACTTTTTTTTGTTGCATTACAATCTGAAATGTTTTTTTTTTAACTAAGTACCATGTGATGTACACATGCCTATGACTTTGAATGTGCAAATTATTTTTTATTGTGACGCAAGCAATAATTTCAACCAAAGAAGCACAAATCTTGAGTGTGCATAATTATTCACCACTTTTGCTATGAAACCCCTAAGGTATGTTCAATCCAATAAACTTTATGATTCCCATACTGTAATTAGATGATTATGATTATGGAGTTCCTGCACCTATTCTCGGAGAAAAAAAGCCCTGTATATAAAATACATATTTTCTGAAAGGCCTCTGAGGACGCGTACACACGAGGAGACATGTCCGCTGAAACTGGTCCGCAGACCAGTTTCCGCGGACATGTCCAATCTTGTGTACGGCCTAGTGGACAGCTTTCCAGCGAACAAAAGTTTCTAAGCATGCAAATTGATTAGACGAAAGGGGGAAAAATTGTACTTCCTTGTTTGCGCACATCGCCGCGTCACCGTCACCGCTACGTTACTGTCACGTCACCGTCACATCACCGCGTTCTCTGTCCACTGGGATTTTGGTCTGATGGTGTGTACACACATCGGACCAAAATATCCCAGGAGACATGTCCGATGAAAACGGTCCGCGGACCGTTTTCATCGGACATGTCTCCTCGTGTGTACAGGGCCTGAATCTGCAATATCACTTAGTATGTAACATGAAAACCAAGGATCTCTCCATTTAACCACTTTAGCCCCGGGCCTGTTTTTCAGATTCGGTGTTTACGAGACTAAAACATTTTTTTTTGCTATAAAATTACTTAAAACCCCCAAACATTATATATATTTTTTTCTAACACTCTAGAGAATAAAATGGCAGTCATTGCAATACTTTTTGTTACACCGTATTTGCGCAGCGGTCTTACAAGCGCACTTTTTTTGGAAAAAATTCACTTTTTTAAATTAAAAAATAAGACAACAATAAATTTGGCCCAATTTTTTTACATATTGTGAAAGATAATGTTACGCCGAGTAAAATGATACCCAACATGTCACGCTTAAAAATTGCGCCCGCTCGTGGCATGGCGTCAAACTTTTACCCTTAAAAATCTCGATAGGCGATGTTTAAAAAATTCTACAGGTTGCATTTTTTGAGATACAGAGGAGGTCTAGGGCTAGAATTATTGCTCTCGCTCTAACGATCGCGGCGATACCTGACTTGTGTGGTTTGAACACCGTTTTCATATGCGGGCGCTACTCGCGTATGCGTTCGCTTCTGCGCGCGAGCTCGTCGGGACGGAGCGATTTAAAAAATTTTTTTTTTGTTTTCGTATTTATTTGTATTAATTTTACCAATTTTTAACACTAAAATAAAATAAAATAAAAAATTATCACTTTTATTCCTATTACAAGGAATGTAAACATCCCTTGTAATAGAAGAAAGCATGACAGGTCCTCTTAAATATGAGATCTGGGGTCAAAAAGACCTCAGATCTCATATTTAGGCTAAAATGCAAAAAAAAAAAAATTTTAAATGTAATTTTTCAAATGACATTTAAAAAAAAATGTCTCTTTAAGACGCTGTTTGGAACTGACGTTTGACGTCACTTCCGCCCAGCAGAGCTACGGGGATGGACGAGGGAAATTTTTTCCCTCACTCGCATCCCCGCTGACCAGACGAGCGCACCCGATCGCCTCCGCCGCTACCGACGGCTCCGATAAGCGGCGGAGAGCGCGGGAGCGCAGCGGGAGGGGGGGGACGCTCGCCTGCCACCGATAACGGCGATCTCGCGGCGATTTCGCCGCGGAGACCGCCATTATCATTTACCCGACCGCCCACAGAAGAGATGGATATCTCGGTTGTGGCAGCAGCTGCTGCCGTTACCGAGATATCCATCTCTAAAGTGCCGACGTATACCTGCGGTGGGCGGTCGGGAAGTGGTTAAGTCATAGGTAAAGTTGTAGAGAAGTATAGATCAGGATTGGGTTATAAAACAAATCTCAAACTTTGAACATCCCAAGGAGAACCATTTCATTCATTATAAAAAAAAAAAATGTTATGGCAACACTACAACTACAGACATGGCAAGAGAAAGTTCTCTAGCAAAACTCACAGACCAGGTAAAAAGAGCATTAATCCGAGATGCAACAAAAATATCATAGATAACTCTGAAGAAGTTGAAAACATCCACAGTGGAGATGGGTGCATCTATCTGTCCATAGGACCACTTTAAAGCAAAACTAAAGGAAACACTCTGTTTTTCATTTTGGATGGAGTAAGGAAGTATTGTAACTCCTGTCAGTTTTATTGTGGCCATCTGGGTCCATTTAGGTATAATTTCTGTTCAGTTCCCACCTCATAGCCAAAATTTAAAGTGAAAGGAAATGTGTCTAAAGTGAAGGAATTCCTTGTTGCCACCAGGGCCACGAGAACTAGCTTCCCCATTGGAAGATTTCCCTTTGTAATACTGTTCTGGGGACAACCTGAAGTGTAGGGTTTTTCTTTTACTTTCACTTTTAGTGATAATGGTAAACATGACTTATAGGGGGTTTTATTTACTATTTATTGTCAAAGCTTAATTGAACAAGCTGAAGTTAGAAGCTGATTGGCTACCATGCTCAGCTGCACCAGATTTTGCACTCTCCAGTTTTAATAAATCAACCCCATGGAGAGGGTAAAGCTTGGTAACAGAGGCACATACTGTAATAAAAACATTACAGATGCACTAATACCTCTCAACTCTTTTTAAAACAAAAAAAAAGCGGTACACTCCACAGATTAGAACTTTAGGGAAGAGTGGCCATAATAAAGCCATTTTTTAAAGGAAACAAAATAAAAGCACACATTTGTAGTTAGAAAAAAAGGTTGAGATAGATTGTCTGTGGTGAAACAGACACTGAAAGAGGTTACTTGCAGCAACAAGAATATGATCAAAGTCGAAATACGTTTATATAGTTCGATATCAAAAATGTAAGTGTAAAATACATTTGGAAAAGTGCAATTTAATGAGCCAGAAAAATAAAAAAGGATATCATGTGAATAATAACCATGGACATAAATGACAGATAGGACTCACACTAACAAACAAGTAACACAGCACTGGTCCGAATGCTGTGGTTCAGCCCAGAGTATTGCACATCCCGTTCCAAATCGGAAATTTGTATATTTCCCTCTAGAGGAAAAATTATAAGTTTACTAGGTGAATAAATTAAGTTCGCTCAGTATGTTCAATGGGTGTGGCTAACAGAGGGCTGAGCCTGGTGTGGGGGAGGGAGGGGCAGGGGGTCTGGAAAGCGCTAAGTGAGCCCAATTGATGTTTTAATGGTACTACATGTTCAGTTCTGAATTGTTGAAAGATATTGAATAAATCATGTTATAGAAATATTCCTAAAGAAGTAACAGAATTAGGTTATGATTGGCTACTATAGGCAGCAAATGTCTTCAGTATTATCCCATTGGATCCATAAATATCATGAAATTAGTGCATATAGTGCACTTGTATAGCAGGATTCAACCATCAATTCAGGGATCGTGGTGTATTCAGCCGTCAATAGCCTTGCAGAAAATCAGCTATGAGTTTCAGCAAGAACAGTGCAAATATATTGATGGTCATAGACCAGTTTAGTCTGCTGGTGATGTGTACTGATTATTATATACCGTCATGCATCATCGCTGAATTGTCATATCACTTTAAGCTGTTCAATCATGCCAGTGACACATGTATGTTAATCTTAGCATTGGTATGTTACCACTCTGTTACACTGTGTCACACACAGCGGTGTAGGCTGATTACTAAATATGTGGCTGATAGCAGTTGTATAGCTCAATCTTAGGATTGATTATGAAGGGAAGGCGATCCCGTCTCAAAAAGTTGTGGTAAGTATGGATATCATGGATGGGAGTGAAGGAGACGTGTCCTGATGGTAAGTTGTACGTGGACATCCATTAATCTCCCAATCCAATGGTCCAGTGAATGATAGTCTCAGCTTGCAGGCGGCTTCCCATCCCTTCGCTTCCACTGACTCTGCAGGCTCTGTCAGCACCACTTCCCAGACACCTCACAGCGTCGGAAGACAGTGCGGAATGGTGACGTCAACGCGTTTTGCTATGCTCAATGGCATAGCTTTGTCTCGGACGTTCAATCACACCCAGTGACCCTACTAGCTTATGTATGGATCAGTGGGTGATCGGCACCAATAAAAAGAAGGGAGAAGTTATTTTAGAAATAAGATCTGGTCCTGTTTGGGGAGGGAGTGTACAGAATTGTTCATACATTAGCTCCCCCTTATGTAACACTTGTACATTGCCAATTAGCTTCATGATTAGCATTGATAAGTCAAAGCTCCTCTATTTTTATATTTTCTGGCTTTATGGTAAATAAGACGTACCTGTGAATCTACTAAATAATAAAAAGTAAAATTTGTAGTTAGCCAAACAGCATTCGTCAGGCTGTCCAAACACATAGAAAAGGGTTCTCTGGTCAGATGAGACTAAAATGTAACTTTTGTCCATCATGGGAAATTCTATGTGTGGCACAAACTATACACTTCTGGAAACAATGAAACAATGGAAAACTGGTTAGGATTGATGGAAAGGTGGATGGCAGTAAATACAGAAATTCTTAAAGAAAACCTGATTCAGTCTTCCAGCGATTAGATACTGGGACAGGAGTTTAAACTGGAGTGGTTTAAGGGGAAACATTTACAGTATGGGCTAGATTCAGGTATAATCGCCTATTTTTGTGCTGGCGTAGCGTATGCTGTTTACACTACGCCGCCGCAACTTTTACGGGCAAGTGCTGTATTTACAAAGCACTTGCCTGTAAAGTTGCGGCGGCGTAGCGTAAATGGCCCGTCTTAAGTCAAATTGGGCGGGTAGGGGGATTGTATTTAAATAATGCGCAATCCCACGCCGAACGTACTGCGCATGCGCTGGGCGTGAATTTTTCCCAGTGCGCATGCTCCAAAGCATGACGCCAATAGGCAATGAAAACAACGTGAACGTCACTTACGCAAAGCCCTATTCGCAAACGTTTTACGTAAACGACGTGAAAAAAAAACGCCGGCACGCCGTCCATACTTAACATTGGCTGTGCTTCATACAGCAGGGTTAACATTACGGCGGACCTGGCGCTGGCCGGGCGTACGTTCGGGAATCGGCGTATAGGCTCATTTGCATAAATATGAAAATAAGATTTGATGGCGTAAGAGACTTACGCAAGTCGGATCTAATGGAAATCTATGCGTAACTGATTCTATGAATCAGTCGCATAGATAGGAGGGCTCAGGCGCAGAGATGAGACGGCTTATCTCTGCTTATAAGCCATCTTATCTCTTTCCTGAATCTGGCCCTATATGTTTTGGATTTGCCTAGTAAAAGCCCAGACTTTAATTAAATACAGAATCTGTGACATGACTTGAAGATTCATGTACACCAGCACAACACACCTAACTTGAAGGAACTATAGCAGTTTTGTCTTGAAAATGGGCAAAAATCCCAGTGCCTAGATGTGCTAAGCTGATAGAGAAATATCCCAAGAGACATAAAGCTGTAATTGCAAGGTGGTTTTAAAAAGTATTGACTTAAGGGATGAATACTTATGCACATTCAACATTTCAGTTTTTTTAAATCTAATTATTGTTTGAGTCATAACTGTACCTTCAAAGTCATAGGCATTTTGCATACATCACATGGTACAAAGCCCAAAACATCTATTTTAATATCAGGTTGTAATGCAACAAAACAAGAAAAACACAAAGGATGTGAATTGTGCAAGACACTGTACAGTTTATATTTGTGTACAAATTAGTTTATCCAACAGGCAGTATATACACCAGTTTGAATTCTCTTTTACAGCTGCAGGCACTTTGGAGCAATATATCCACTTCAGCAGGAGCATTGACGTTGCTCATTCCCCCTCGCTCCCTATTTACCACTGATTCAGCAGCCTTCTAATTTCTTTTTTTTTCTTGTCAAATTTGTTTATTGATTTTGTAAATATAAACAATGGTACAATTAACAAAATATTGATTACATTAGATGATAGCAGTAGTTGAATTTACATATCAAATCTTAGTATTACTTGTATTTACAAGGAATTGAAGACTTAAGTAAGTTATATTTTATTTAAAGAACTAAGGTGTTACAATCAATTTTAACATATATAGAAAGTACTACATCGCTAATGATGATCAAATAAGGAAAAAAAAACAACAACAAAAATAACCAAATGATAAAGCTGCATACATAAAAAAGGTGCTAAACCAGTGAAACAAATTGGATAAAATAGATTGAATGCGCTAAATCAACTCTTGCTATTGTACAGTACACATCAAGTGTATATATATGTGTAAAGACTCAGATGTTCAAATGAAACAAAATACAAAAACAAACAAGTCCACAAACATATATAAAGTGCACTTGTGCATCAGTGTAAACACTGTGAAGTGAAAAACACCAGGTAAAAGCAGCAGGAAACGAACCATTCACAGTTCCGGCATGTAGACTGAATCAATGATAGGGAGAACCTGCAATATGCTCAGCACTTCACCATACCTCCAATCCACAGTCCAATACTGCCACTTGCTGATTCAGAAAGCCAGCTCATAGAGAGGTGAGAGAAGAAAAAACAAAGGGGAATGCTCATAGTGTAGTATGGCCGAGAAAAAACAGAGATTGTGGACTGATTAGAGAAACCAAACTCACAAATCCTCTGCACATAGACAGCCTGTAGATACAGCTCAGTGCAGCAATCTCCTCATGCAGATGTAGTTCTGTCGATCGCTTCACTTAGGCTTCTCCCCCAGTAGTATCGTCACTGGTCACGTGACTTAGTTATGGGTAGCCATGACTAAGTCACATGTCACGTGACCAGTGACGATACTAGTGGGGGAGAAGCCTAAGTGACGCGATCGAAGGAACTACATCCGCATGAGGAGATTGCCGCACTGAGCTGTATCTACAGGTTGTCTATGTGCAGAGGATTTGTGAGTGCGGTTTCTCTAATCAGTCCACAATCTCTGCTTTTTCTCGGCCATACTACACTATCAGCATTCCCCTTTTTTTTTTCTTCTCTCCCCTCTCTATGAGCTGGCTTTCTGAATCAGCAAGTGGACTGTGGATGGGAGGTATGGTGAAGTGCTGAGTATATCGCGGGTGCTCCCTATCATTGAGTCAGTCTACATGCTGGAAATGTGAATGGTTCATTTCTTGCTAATTTTACCTGGTGTTTTTCACTTCACAGTGTTTGCACTGATGCAGAAGTGCACTTTATATATGTTTGTGGACTTTTTTAAATTGTTATTATTTTGTTTCATTTGAACATCTGAGTATTTACACGTATATATACACTTGATGTGTACTGTACAATAGCAAGGGTTGATTTAGCGCATTCATCCTATTTTATCCAATCAACTTTAACACTTATATAATCAAGAGAAACAAAAAATTGAAAAGTTGTTAAACTTTTAACTTTTAGAGTGATATGTAATAAAGAAATAATATTAATTACTATGAGATGCAGTAACTTATAATAGGGCAATAGAGATTTACTATCTATTATTGTGTTATAATTGAACATTGTAAAAGTAAGTGCTTCGCTACCATTTCATTATATAAAAATAATTAGGAAAAGACAAAATAGAATACGGAGAAAAGAAAAGACTAAAAAGAAAGTAAAGACAAGAAGAAAAAAGACAGGATTAGTAGAGTTTTACAGGGATTTCTTAGTAACAATATATATAAATAGTATCTATTCGGCAGTTATTCAAAACAAAGTTAAATAGTTACATAGTTATCAAGGTCTTGGTAAAGAAGTGTCAAATTAGGAGAAAAAAAATGGGTCACCCAAGGATTCCATATTTTCACAAATTTATGTATATTATCTTTGGATATGGCATCTGTTTTCAAGAGGATCATGGCTTGATTTATTCTATTCATAGTTTCAGAAAACATTAATGAATAGGACTTCCGTGATTTGGCAATGGTCTGCTTTGTGGCTGTGGTAATTTGTAGAAGTTTAAATTGGGCATAAGAGATTTGGGTAGGCTTTAATTTAGAAGCGCAATTGTCGGATCTGGGATGACAGTTTTCTTGAATAATTTAGAAAGAGTTTGGAATATTTATTTCCAATAATTTTTTGCTACCTGGCAATCCCAAAATTATGAAATATATATGAAAATGTGTTCCTGAATCACCACAGCCGTGAAGGCACAGTGGAGAGTTTTGGGGAGCATATTTCACAATCCTAGCAGGGACCAGATACAAATGCATAAGTACTTTATAGTTCGCCTCTAGGACTACTACATTTTGAGAAGATATTTTGGTATTGGCCCAGATTTTGTGCCATTTGGATGAATCCATGTGAAAACCAAGATAGCTCTCCCATTTGTCCACATGGGAGGGTGTTTTTGTATCAGGCAAAGTATTCAGGTGACTATATAATATTGATATGAGACCTTTTGAGTGGGGGTCATTTTTACATATACGTTCAAAATGCGTTATGTCACACAGATTATCTCTATCTTGTATAAATGGCATAAAAATGTTTTTGAGCTGTAGATAATAGAAGAGTTCTGAATCTAGAAATTGAAGGCATTCACATATTTCAGGAAATTTTTTTTAAGTGAAGTGGTCATTGTCAGGTCACAGAGTTGTGTTACGTCAGCAGAAATCTATTTTTTAAAAGTTTTAGGAGATGTATGAGCCGGGTAGAAAAGTGGATTTCTAAAAAATGATACAAGAGATTGTAGTCCTTTGATCACTTTGAATCTATCCCATATAACAATTGTATGTTTAGTAATCCTATTTTTAATTATTTTGTGATCAGAATAATTAGAATTTGGTATGGAGATTGGATCACAGTCGACTGATTCAATCGCTACCCAGAGGAGGACCTTGTGTTCCGCGTGATATTTAGGAATATTCACTATTTGTGCTGCATGGAAATAATTTGTAAAATTAGGGAAACCTAATCCGTTTAGAAAGGTAAAGAGTGTGGGTAGGTAAGAGAGATTTTAAGGAGTTCTATAGAAATGCTTGTGTTTTACGTTGTAGGTTCCTAAGGAAGTATGCCGGGATGGGAATGGGTAATGCCCGAAAAAGATATAACACTTTAGGTAGTACAGTCATTTTTATTACATTTATTTTACCAATCTATTATATTGGCAAAGAGGACCATTGTTTAAGAAGATTAGTAATTTTTCATAGTAGTGGAGGATAGTTAGCAGAGAAGATATCAGATAGATTGGGGGTAAGAGTAATACCTAGATACGTGAGGTGAGATGTTGACCATGTAAAAGGGAGAGATGTTTGGGCTTGTTGTAGTGTTTGCGGAGGTAAAGAGATGTTTAAGGCTGTTGATTTTTGTGAGTTTATAATTAGTCCAGAAATTTGGGAAAAAGTGGTCTAGTTTGTTTATGAGACTGGGAGCAGAAATATGAGGGGAAGACATAAAAAATAATATATCATCAGCAAATAGACATAGTTTATGTTGATGGCTTGCTAAATATATGCCCTTGATTGAGGGGTCTGTACGGATAGCCTGGGCAAGAGGTTCAATAAGTAAGGCAAATAAGAGTGGGGAGAGAGGGCAACCCTGGCATGTTCCTCTATTGGTATTGAACATGTCTGATTTGTATCCTGCATATTTAACATATGCCTAGGGATTATTATAAAGTGAAGTGACCCAGCTTAGAAAATGAGGACCAAAGCCCCATTTTTGTAGAGCAAAATGTAAGTAGGGTCACTATATCAAATGCTTTTTTGATATCTAATGAAAGGAGACACAGAGGTGATCGCTATGTTTTAGCTGCTTGAATCAATAATGATGTTCTTCAAACCTACTTGATCTTATTAATGAACCAATTATATTATTGAGACGTGATGCCATTACTTTCGCTAGTAGTTTTATATCTAGGTTTAATAAGGATATAGGTCTAAATTTTGTACAAGATGAGTCATCAGACTGAGGTTTAGGGATCATAGAAATGATTGCTGTTAAGGTTTCCGGTTGGAAGGATTGAGAATCTGTCAGGGCCCGGTCGTTTATTTAACTTAAGGGATTTAATTGCTAATTCGATTTCTATAGGTTTAATAGGACTTTCAAGGTTATCGTATTGAACTTGAGAGAGGGTCGGAAGTTTAATTTGTGAAAAAAATTATTCTGCTGAGGGTTGGTCGAAGGATACTTATTTTTTGTATAAAGAAGTAAGATGTTTATGAAAGATGTGTAAGATCTTGGGTTATTGAATGTTATTGAATTTTTTAAGGGTGCAAAGTTTATTAGCTTTAAAGTACAATTTGTGTATAGATTTACGTAATGTTTTCTTCACCGATTCTGACAGGAAAAGGCAAGATTCAAACTTGCCTTATCAAATTGTGTTTTTGACACTGGTGTAGGGTGTAGGGTTAGATTGGAAATTTGTGTGACATTCATTGAATTATTTTTCTAGTTTTTGTTGTAGTTGTCATTTTTCTTTTTTAAGGTATGATGCTTGTCGTAAACAGATCCCTCCAAGAACAGGTTTATGGGCTTCCCACAATGTTAGTGGGGATATATCAGGAGTATCATTGTTTCCAGATATTATTTTTTAGATGATTCTAAGTTGGATGAATGTGATGGGTGTGTGAGGATTGAATCATTTATGTGCCATGTGGGGTCTTGAGCTTTTGGGATTAAAGTAAAGGTTTATATTATCGTACAGTGATCTGTCCAAGTATAAGTTTTAATAGAAGAATTGAGCAATTCTGGTGATATACCTTTGATATTAGGATATGATCAATACGTGAAAAAGATTTATGTGGGTGGGAATAAAAAGAGAATTGACGTTTTGAAGAATACATTTCATGCCAGAAATACAGTGAGTGTTGTTGAAGGAGTCTTTTTAAACATTCGAGATTGAGAGCTGGATATGGGGATTTATCTAGATAGGGATATAGAACTTGATTTAAATCACCGCATATCAAAAGTGTGCCCATTTTATGGAAATATATTACTTGTAGTAAGTGAGAGAGGAATGAAGTTGGTCTTTTACTAGGTGCATAATAAGAAACAATTGTGATTGGGATATCACATAGGTGTCCCAAAAGTATGAGGTAGCGGCCTTCTGGATCTTTGATCTCTGTTAAGAGGGTAAAAGGTGTTGTTTGGTGAAATGCTAGTAATACTCCTCTGCGTTTTGATTTAGCTAAGACAGTAAAAAGTTGGGGGTAGCATGTCCCAAAATATTTAGGGGTTGAAGTTTCAGTAAAATGCGTCCCTATGGGCTTTTGAGAAGGACAGAGATCTCAATACTTTAGTTTGCGTCTGAGAATTGTTTAGACCTTGGACATTTAAGGTTGGGACATTTAAAGGAGCCATATATAATTCTTACATAAGATATAACGATATATTACTGTTATCATTTGTAGAATCAGAGAAACCCTGGGGAAAGACCAGAAAAAAGGAGAAGTAGAAAAAATAAAGAGTAAGAGTCATATATTTAAGAATAAATTATAATTACTAATATATGTATAAAATAAAACAATCTCATACAGAGCTCGCAAATCTGCTAGCTCAGAGGCACACAGTCTATCGGAGGAGGCTCCTCACACTGTAACCCTAGTGGAGGAGAGTCCTAGGACAGAAAAAATGGGGGCAGCAGTGACCAATTCTTGTGTTCCCCACGGCCAAAATTTATGAAAATGTTAAAAAAATGTAATTTAGACATCCGATTTTGGTTGTACTCCTTAAAAATAAGCAAACATAAGAGTACGATTAAATGGTTCCTTTTACCAAATCCTTAATTAGTTATATATAAATATTTGCACGTAAGGTTATATACTTTAACTTATAATATATTAAGAACTTTAAATATTTAAAATTAAACGTAAGATAGGTGAACAGTAAAGTTGAATGAGCTTCAGAGAGAAATGCAGAATTAATTCAGTCCATTGTGTCCGGTGAATCCATGTCTGGAGAATTGAATCGACCCCTTTTTTATGAACTTTGTCTGCTACTGTCAGTTCCAGGCTTAGAGGCACTTTGTGGAGAATTGGATGTTGTACGTCAACAAGGGCTGGTTAAGGGCTTAGATTTTGCAAGGTTTTCTGTAATTCTTTGGAGAATCTGCATGAATATTTAGTGCCTTGAAAGGTAAAACAAATAGAAAATGGGAATCCCCATTGATAAGGTGGTGTTGGAGATTTTGGAGCAAGGGTTTCAGCGCATGCCATTTCAGCAACTGTTATTGGGGATAGGTCAGAGCAAAAATCAAAAAGTAAGACATTCCTTGTTCCTGGCAGCTGCCATAACTTGCTCTTTTGTGCGAAAAAAGTGGAACTTTACAATTATGTCACGAGGGGGACCTTTAGCTTTGCGTTGCGCCAAAGCTATATGGATTCTGTCCATTTCCAATCTTTCAATTGGGATTGATGGTGTTAATTACTGAAAAAGAGCAGTCATAGTCGATTGAAGGTCAATGATTGACTCAGGTATACCTCGTATACGGAGGCTTGATCGACATGCCCTATTTTCAAAGTCCTCCACACTTGCTTGCAGCGTTACATTTTCATCTTTAAGAGTCTCAAATTCATTGTCATGTAAAAAGTACATTTGTTTCAATGTCCAAGTCAGCTGTGCGTTGGCCAGAGTAAGAGGCCATTTGGCTGTTTTTGTGCATATTTTAGTGATTTTTAATAAACGGTATTGCACCATGATTTTTTCCATTTATTTTTCTGTCCACACATGAGTATACTCAGTACTACTGTGGTTTTAGCGTGATCCAGCATGCCTCAAGTGTAACAGGCACTTATCCTGTCCCGCTCTTCTGACCTACTTGTAAAAGAGAGGTCATATCATCTGGTAAGAATATAGCATTTCTCGAGCACTTGTGGTGGAACACGAATAAACTTTTTGGTGAAGGTTTCCCTTACACCCCAGAACTAGCACACTACAATCTTTTTACAGATCTATTCACAGACCTTGCCCAATCAAGATTGCACCTTGCACAAAGAAGATCTTTAATTATAATTTTTTCTGGGTCACCAGTTGGACTTATTATTATAATTATTATTTTTTGATTGTCACATTATACACCAGAACTATTTTTTGTATCACTTCACTTAATTTTATTATACTACTAGCTTTTGTTGTTACTCATCACAGTAAATATAGGCATTGATGGTTGTAATCCCTGACTATTTATGCGTATTTACACTATGTTATGTTAGTGAGGTTTTGTTTTTAATCTCAGTGGCGCCCTCTATCGTTCTTTATTGTCACATTTTATAGTCACTCACTATACAACTGAGGAGCAGCACACCACTAGACTATATTATATTAATTCCACCTAGGTGGAGCTCACCTTATTTAAGTTTTTTTGGCGCGGAAAGATTTCTCTTTTTCTACCATTTGCGAGGTATCACTTGTTGTTACCGTACCATACATTTTTTCACGCAGCCATGGATGTATTTGATTTTATGCAAGATCGTCACGTAAATGTAGATGATATTTTCAAAGAACATCCCACCCTACTATTAGATCTCTCCAAAAGTTTCAAACAGTTACAGTATGAGATGGAAAAAAAGATTAGACTATGGTGGGATATAGCAACAATAGAAATGTATATTAAACATAATTTTACACCACGTAGACTTAGATGGGATGTCATACCCAATGATGGAATAGACAGTGCCCAAATGAGTGAAGAATGGTATCAATTTTTCAATGCTTGCGAGCAAAAACTTTTACAACTCATGATACAAAGAAGAAAAACTAAAAATGCATTTATAGACAAAAAAATCGCAGAGCTTAAAGAAAAAATGGCACCTTTACAAACGAATGGAGAATATATGGAAAAATCAAAAAATTTAAAAACACATTTATCTAAATATGACGGGGATATCAAAAATAAAAAAACTCAAAAAATTTCAAAGAGACACCAAAGATTATGAAACGAATAAAGTCTACAAATGGCAAACTGTGGGAAATACCAACATATCCCCAGAATCCACAATAGAGGAAGAAATCATTCAACCTCTAATGGCACAACCTGTGCAATCTATCTCTCAAAGCTCAAGTACCCCAAAAAAATAAATAGTCAAAAAACAACCAATCAACAAACAGGGCCCTAAACCACCTAAACCTATAGCTAGGACCAATGATTATCCCACTCCAGGATACTATCCGCATTCATACCCAGGAGATGGACATAACCACTATCCAGCCTATGAATATAGAGGAGGAGATCCCTATTACCAAGAACCATACAGATATCCATATCCACCGAGACCCCCACGTGGGAGACCCAGAGGCTACTATAGAGGTAGACCCGGGGAAAGATACATATCACAGTACACAGAAATCACCCCAGTCCCCCAAAGAGAGATCCGGAAAAGAGGGAGAAGGGGAAGAGGGAGAAAGAAAAAGGAGAAGAAAAGATTGATGAAAGGTATCTACAACCTGGCAAATGTAGAGCTTTCCAATCAAGAGATAGAGGTACTCCAGAAGGGCCTCAAGTTTGCCCCTTCTAAAAATCTGGACAAATTTGAAATTTTTATAGATGTCGAAAAACACATTCGGAAATTAAATATCAAAAAACATTTTGCTAAACAGACCCCAAATGAAAATACTATCATCCCAATTATTGCAGACCCATATGTGCATAGTAATCTCAAAAACCAATCAGTATTCAATCCCCCAAAAAAACAGAACCATCATATAGAAGTTTTTCGCAAGATGGTCCAAGATGAAATAAGAGATTTACCTATTCAGAACAAAAGGACCAATATCCTAATGAAAGAAGGTATTAAATCTATTGAAAAAAACAAACACATAGTGATCAGACCAGCCGACAAAGGTGGGGGCCTAGTCATTCTTGATCGTAAATATTATTATTTTGAGATGCAGTCCCAACTTAATGAGGGACAAACATATCTACAAATGAAAAGCGATCCCACTTCATCATTAAAAGAAAAACTGAAAACTTGGGTATCAGAAGGATCTATTTTGAAAATTTTGTCTACACAAGAAGCCAAGTATCTGGTTCCTTGTGCACCAAAAATCCCAGTGCTCTACACAGTCCCAAAGATCCACAAAAATGTCATAACCCCTCCAGGAAGACCAATTGTCAGTGGATTTGGGTCACTCTTCTCAAGATTGGGCAAATATTTAGACACTTTCTTCAAACCCCTGGTCAGCCAAAGTCCTTCCTTTTTAAAAGATAGTCGTGACCTAATAGTGGATATACAAAAACAGACAGCAACTCAACAAACAATTATGGCAACGATAGATGTCGAGTCACTGTATACCAACATAGGACATCAAGATGCGATTCAAGCCATAGAATGGGCATTAACTCAAGATGCACAAATGCCCACAGAACAAATCAAATACCTATTGAAAGGTCTACAACTGGCTATGAATAATAATTATTTCTGGGCCAATAACCATTTTTACACTCAACGAGTGGGCGTAGCCATGGGAGCACGTTATGCTCCTTGTGTAGCAAACATTGTTCTGAACAAGTGGGAAAATGAATATCTTCCATCAACGAGATATGTCTCTAAAGTACTATAAAAGGTATATTGATGACGTGATCGTGTTTTGGGAGGGTCCAGAAGTAGATTTATTTCAATTTGTTTCCACTATGAATCGCAACAAGTATGGACTCAAGTTCACAGCAGAAATTAGCAAGATATCCATAAACTATCTAGATCTAACAATTAGAAAAAAGAATGAAGGGTTTGAAACACTAACCTTCTTCAAACCAACAGACCGCAATGGATTTGTCCCAACAACAAGTTGCCACCATGCACGGTGGTTGAACGGCATTCCCAAAGGACAATTTATGAGGCTGAAAAGGAACTGTGCGACAGAAGAAGACTATCAAGCACAGGCAAGTCAGCTGACAGAAAAAATCATAGAAAAAGGCTATCCAGAAAAAGCAACAAATAAGGCCAAAAGAGAAGTTGCTAATATGGACAGACAATCCCTTTTAACTACAAAACCAAAGAAAGAACAACAAAGAGAGACAACATTAATCACGGGATTCAATAGACAATACAAAGAAATAGAAGCCATATATAAAAAACACTGGCCAATTCTGATGAAAGACCAAGATCTTCGAAGTGCCATCTCAGAAACACCAAAATTTATCTGTAGGCGGGCACCTGGACTGAGAAACAAAATTGCATGCAATGTGCCAGACCCACCAGAAAAAGCAAGAACTTTTCTGGATATTCCGGGTTTCCATTATTGCACCAGGTGCAAGGCCTGCAAAACCACTCGCAGGCCAGGAGATCCTAAGAAACGTATTAAATTTAAATCCGAAACAACTAAAGAAGAATTTTAGATTATACCTTTTATGACATGTAATACGGACCATGTCACCTATGTCCTTGAATGCACATGTCCCCTACAATACATAGGAAGAACCACTCGTAAATTGAGGGTCAGAATTAACGAACACCTGGCGAATATTAGAAACAAATTTCCCAACCATAGTGTGTCCCGACATTTCTTAGATAAACACCAGAGTGACCCCACAAAATGCACCTTTTATGGGATAGATCATGTATCCAAACATTGGAGAGGGACACACATGAGGCAAAGTGTGTCCCAAAAAGAAACAATGTGGATACATAAAGTACAGACCATGTACCCTCTAGGAATGAATATAGAACTAGACCTCAACTGTTTTTTGTCAAATGATTAGTCCATACAGAAATTAAGTTTTTGAGGTATAGCTATAAACATAACCTATCTAAGCAAACAATAAAATAAACATTCTCTCCCATTTTCCACTATTTTCCTTGAGGGAAAAACAAGGGAAAAAATTATACTTTTTTAAAATATATTTTTTTTTGAGATATGGAAAGATATATATTTTTTGTGTACTTTTTTTGAGATACGGAAAAATATATAATTCTTTTTGAGATATGGAAATATACAATAATTATGGTGACCACTAGATGGCACCGTAAGGTTTAGAATTGGTTCCGTCTTATATATATATATATATATATAAAGTACAACTAGTTTAATTATCCATATAGATTAACATAAATATATTGGGGCAGATTCACGTAGATCGGCGCATTATCATTCCGGCGTAGCGCACCACTTTTCCGTTAGACTTGCGCAATCTAGCCGCGTAATCCGGCGATTCACGTAGCTTTTACGCAAGAGCTTGCGCAAACGTAAGGTTTTTTCCGGAGGCGTAAGGAGGAGTAATACAAATTGGGAGGGACGTGGGCGTGTTACATTGAAATGAGCCGTGACCCCATGCAAATGAAGGGCCAGCCGACTCGCGCATGCGCGCGTGAAGGAAACCATGTCAGCTCCGTTGTGCGCATGCTCACAACTCGGGAGCGGCGCAATCATTGAAATTGGAAATGGACTAGGGCAATGTTGTGAACTACGCAGACAGCATAAATAGACACACACAAACGCCCTTCCATTGCAAAAGTACATCCCTTTGTGTCCCTTCCCATTGAATCAAGTGCTTTTGCTCTGTTGTTCGTTAGAGTGTGTTTTGTAGTTGTGAGATTAGTGTTCTGTGTGATCTTGTGCTTGTTGGTAGTTTTGTGAAAGTGTATTTTGATAAGTGTTTGAGACTGTTTGTTTGATTGATATATTTCTGAGCGTTTGTTTTCTTGCTTTTTTTTTTCATCTGATTTTTTTGTGTGTGTTTCTTGCTGAGTGCTAGTGTGATTTTTGGCTGTTCTTTTTCTCTTTGTGTGTGTTCTTGTCTGATTGGTTGTGCTTGTATTTGTGACAGATTTTTGGTGACTGCTAGTGAGTTTGTTTGGAAGTATGACTGAGAGAAAAAGAAAGCTCAATTTTACTGTGGGGGAAAAAAGAATTCTTGCCCGGGCCATTACCGACTATGGGCGTTTTCTCCACGGCCCGCAGAGTGCCACCACCACCCCGGCCAGGAGGAGGGAGATCTTGGATATGATCACAGAGCAGGTCAATTCATCGGGGGAGGGGGAGACACGGACCCGCTCTGGGATAGAAAAGAAAATAAATGACCTCCGGCGTGAGGTGAAAAAAAAAACTGGCCGCAATAAATGCCCATGCCAGGGGCACAGGAGGGGGCCCACCATGCCGGGTTAGATTTTCAGAGACGGAGCGTGTGGTGGCCCTGACCTTTCACCGGCATGAAGTGGAGGGCCTGCCAGGCTTTGACACAAGTCCGGTCCCCGCGGTGCCAGGTAAGGTTTTTATTTCTCTCAGGTGTGTAGCATGTGTGGGGGAGGGGGTGAAAGGGAATATGTGGCAAGTGTGTGGATCCTCCAACCTGTGAATGTTTTGTGTCATCCACAGCTGTGCAGGAGGGTGCAGGGCCATCTGGACTGACCGCTCCAACCCCAGGACAGCAGCCTAATGAGGCCCCCCCAACAAGGCCAGAGTCCGCAGAGGAGGAACAAGAGGAGGGGGAGGATCATGCGGAGGACGATCATGAGGAGGAGCAGAATCATGAGGAGGAGGAGTCCATGGAAGGCACTGGCCCTTTGGTTTCTGCGGACTCTTCCCCTCTGGCTGCAAGAAGCCTGCCCTCCCTAAGGGTCAGCCCCCCCCCCTCCTCCCCCAACATGGCTCCCCTCACAAGGGCCTCCCCTTCTCCCCGGCCACAACCATCAGCTGGAGCCAGGAGGTCATCCCAAAGCACCAGGGGGGCGCCCAATCTCATGCCCGCCTGTCTGAGAAGGAACCTGGCCACCCAGACCCGCCTTCTGAGACAGCTCTGCCAGACTATGGGGCGGGTGGATCAGAGCCTGTCCTCCATTAATGATAGCCTGGGTAACCTGGACTCCCACTCCCGGGCCTCCACAACCTGCCTAAATGACCTGCAAACTACAGCAGCAGGCGTTGGGCAGGATGTGAGGGCCCTTACCCAGGCTATCCAGGGCAACACGGCAACACTTGGTGCTGCCCTGGACAGAATAGCCGTGGCCTTGGAGGGCAGGCCGCCAGGTGGGCAGATCTCAGGGGCTGCTCCTCCTTCCCCGGCTTTTCCCCTCCCCCATGCGTCTCCCCTGAGGGTCCGGGGCCGTGGCCGGGGGCGCCCCAGGCGTGGCTCAGGCAGAGGGCAATAATTTTTTTTTCCCCCTTTTGTTTGTTTTGAAAGCTTTTTTATTTTTGTTCTCTGCTTTTTTTTGTTTTTTCTAAGCAATTTTTTTTTACTATGCATTTTTTGTTTCTATGCATTTTTGTTTGTTTGACTTTTTTGGCATATTTTGGGTTGTGAATGATGTTTGAATGTGGGGGTGACATTCCTGCTGGAAAAGGGGTGTCACCCTCAATTTTGGTGGAGAAGGGTTCCCCAGGACCAGGGAGAAGTGATTCCCAGGTCCGTGTGAATGGTGTATGAATGTACAGTGACATAATTGGAGCCTTGACGTGGCGTTACTGCTCACCAGTCTTGCATGGTGGACTGGTGCCAATCCAATTTGATGAGGATGTGGGGTGTGTGTGCTAGGGACCATAGTGGTGTGCATGCATGCATTCTCATTGGGCATCTTTGCACGTTAAACACGTGCAAAGATGCCCAATATGAGCTGCCTCCTGACTGCTCTTCCCTCAGAAGACGGGGTATCCTCGGTTAGGGGTTGATTTTCTGGTTGGGGGGTCAGATCATCACGTAGCTCAACCTGCAGGCCCTTCCTCACTGCGAGATTGTGTAGCATGCAACATGCAGCGATGATATGGCACACGAAGTTTGGGGAATACAACAGTGTACCCCCAGACTTATCCAGGCATCGGAAACGTGACTTCAGGAGGCCAAAGGTGCGCTCCACCACTGCACGGGTTTTGATGTGTGCTTCATTGTATCGTTCCTCTCCTGGGGTTTGGGGGTTCCGGATAGGAGTCATGAGATGGGGTCCCAGTGCATATGCAGAGTCACCTGTAAAGGAAAAGACAGGAGAATGTTAGTCATGCATGTGCCACTTCTGTTGTGCATCACGGGAGGGGATAGTCATGCCTGACTCCCATGTCACTCACCAACCAGCCAGGTGTTCCCATACACGTTCTGTTCGAATTCTGTTCGGATGTGGCTTTGATTGTAGATGTAGCTGTCATGGCTGGACCCTGGGTGTTTGGCACGGACGTGCCATATGAGGCCTTGGGCATCAACTATCACCTGTACGTTGATGGAGTGCCAATTCTTCCGATTGCGGTACATGTGCTCGGTCTCATGGGGGGGCTGGAGTGCCACATGTGTGCAATCTATGGCCCCGATGGTGCGTGGGAATCTGGCAATTCGGTAGAAATCTGCCATTGCCTTGATTCGAAGCTCCTCAGTGGTGGGTTTGATGATTTGGTTGGCCAAGCGTGTGAGGATTGCAGGGACAACCTGGTGCACACATCTGCTCATGGAGGATTGTGACATCCCAGCCACCACTCCACTTGTACGCTGAAAAGAGCCACTGGCAAGGACATGGAGTGTTGCCAGGACCTTGACCAGTGGCTGCACTGCATGTGAGCGTTGTGTTGGGCTGGTGATGTCCTCCTGCAAGGTTGTGGTTAATTCCAGGATGGCATGAGGGGGGAATCTGAAGATGCGAAAGACCTCTGAATCATTCATGCCAAACAGGTGTATGCGGGTGCGGTATACCCTCTCCCGTGCCATCCTCCGTGCCCTCCTCCTTCTTTGGTCATCTATATTCACTAGTGCAGCTATGAGCGACGATGCCCCTAGCATGTTGGCAGTCAAATTGTAGTGCAACACGTGTGTGTGGTCTGCTCCTCAGTAACGGTGTTGCTTTATCTGACAATTAGACTTTTTTTCAAAAGTTAGATCAGCTTTTATGTGCTCTAACTTTAGACAGGACATTTTGCAGTTGCGCACATCGCGTAGCCTGCGCAGCAACTGCGTTTTTTTGTGGATCCCCGTAACTCCCTCATTAGCATATTTGACTAGCAAATCAATGGTGTGTCTAGCGCAGTTTTGCGCGAAGGGAAGCGAATGTCTAACTCAATTACGCCGGACCAAAAAACGTAGATTTCTGGCGTATATTGTTTTGTGAATCGCGTCCAACTATACGCACGCGCACATTTAGACTTACGCACGCGCAACAGCAGTTGCGCACGCGTAATCGCTCTGTGAATCTGGGCCATTAGGTCTAATACCAATATCTATTTTAACACGTTGAGCCAGAAATAGTATTTATTATTATTATGTTTATATTTTATATGTCATTCATTACATTTTTATTTCCATATAACATGTACCTATATCATCTAACTAGATGTTAGATGAATTATTGTAAAACGGATATGGATCCTTTAGCCAGGTACCATTCTGTCAGCCAAATAGATTTAAGTTGTGTCATGTTATTGAATGTTTTGTTTAATTTAGCAAGACGGCAGTATGGATGTGCATTAGCGTGGCTCTGGGACTTCCAGCGTAGTCGCGCTCCGTTCCAGGACACATACGTCACTCAGTGCTCATCCTAGCCTACAAATCCCACAATCCCCAGCAGCCAGACACGCCCCCCTGAAGACGCACACACGTGCGAAACATATGTCGGCGGCTCTATCTGGCTCCCCGCATGCTAAACAAGCCCAAACTAAGCCTACCAAACCCTGACCTCCCTGCCATCCCGAGCCATCGGTGAGACACTCGAGTGGAGGAGCTTTGACACGCTTTTGTCCCAGTGCCAGGCAGGCACCAGCCAGAGTAAGAGGCCATTTGGCTGTTTTTGTGCATATTTTAGTGATTTTTAATAAACGATATTGCACCATGATTTTTTCCATTTATTTTTCTGTCCACACATGAGTATACTCAGTACTACTGTGGTTTTAGCGTGATCCAGCATGCCTCAAGTGTAACAGGCACTTATCCTGTCCCGCTCTTCTGACCTACTTGTAACAGAGAGGTCATATCATCTGGTAAGAATATAGCATTTCTCGAGCACTTGTGGTGGAACACGAATAAACTTTTTGGTGAAGGTTTCCCTTACACCCCAGAACTAGCACACTACAATCTTCTCACAGATCTATTCACAGACCTTGCCCAATCAAGATTGCACCTTGCACAAAGAAGATCTTTAATTATCATTTTTTCTGGGTCACCAGTTGGACTTATTATTATAATTATTATTTTTTGATTGTCACATTATACACCAGAACTATTTTTTGTATCACTTCACTTAATTTTATTATACTACTAGCTTTTGTTGTTACTCATCACAGTAAATATAGGCATTGATGGTTGTAATCCCTGACTATTTATGCGTATTTACACTATGTTATGTTAGTGAGGTTTCGTTTTTAATCTCAGTGGCGCCCTCTATCGTTCTTTATTGTTACATGTTATAGTCACTCACTATATAACTGAGGAGCAGCACACCACTAGACTATATTATATTAATTCCACCTAGGTGGAGCTCACCTTATTTAATTTTTTTTGGCGCGGAAAGATTTCTCTTTTTCTACTCTTTGATATACTGTACAGCCTACAAAGCTATAGCAGTCAGTAAGCACTTGCTTTTTATGTTTAGCTTGTTACTGTTTTTAAAGAATATGTAAACATAATGAATAAATTGAATGTACACATCAGATGTCCATGACAGACATGCGACAGTGACAATGCCTTCAATTTATTTTCACTTTACTTTTTTTTACTTCTTTCTTCTTCAGTTCTTTTTTCTTTTGCTTATACATTCATGTCTCTTTCCTACATATGTTTTCCATTGTTATTTTTCTACTTCGGTTCTTCCTAAATATTTACAGAAATCAAAGCCTATAACAATACTGGAATGCAGACGCCGTAGAATGTCTGTGCTGCATTTTTTAAGGAAAACATATATACAGTCTCTCATCAAGTGCATTCCAAATTTTCTGTCACTTTAGAGAATACAATTCTTCTAAGCTTGCCTTGATACTTTCATTAAGCACAGATTAAGTGGGTTGGTATATAAAAGGATCAGTATAGAGACCCTATCATGGTTTTTGGTTAATTTTATGTTATCTCATTTCAGTTTCAAATTTTATAAACAGTTTTTTTAATTGTTTATATTAACTCTGTATTAAACTTTTTTTTTTTTTTTTAGGTTTCATTTTCTTCTTCTGTTTTAACTACTTTTTATGTATTTTGTGTTCTGATAATCTCTCAAAGTGCCTATATTTTTGTCTATAGATATTATTGAAATATTTATTAATATATTTTCTGCTTTCCTAGCTGCTCCTGTGTTCACACAGAGTCCAAGTGATATAGCAATAGATATTGGATCAAATGTCATTTTGCCGTGTTCGGTCCAAGGCTTTCCAGAACCAAAAATAAAATGGAGTAAGTTAACTGGAACAACAGCATCATCAAAGCCACTTGTACCGCAGCAGAAGACTGGCGCACTAAAGATTACCAGTAAGATATTTATACAATAAATGTTCTTATAAAATTACTATTTATAGCTCTGTGGCTGAAATCCCAGGATCTGTGTTGTAACAGGGACAGACTGGTAGTGGCTGGTTTGTTTAAAAAAACAATATATACAATAATATACCTCCTTGACCCAGTCAGTGGGGACACTTGCTGACTTGGCAAAATCCACAGCCAGCTTAACTCTTCAATAAGACACAGACGTTGAATTTAAGTCAATTTTACATCAGATGAACTCAGTGCAAAGAGTGTTTTTTCTAGCCTTTTGAAGTGTAAGAAAAAAATACCTAGCCCCTGCAATGACTAACACTGACTGAACAAACATGGAAATAAATGGAGGATCCAGCTAGGACTAAACTAACTATCCCTAAATACAAGGGCAGTACAGAGAGCGATACCAACTACATAAAATAAAGCTGATGAAGTGGCCCTTAACTACCACTAGATGTCAGCAGACTTCAGAATATAACGCAGTTCAATGCAAAAAATACATAGTTACATAGCTGGTAAGGTTGAATAAAGTCCATCCAGTTCAACCTATGTTGGTGTGTGTTCATGTAGGTAATTATTTCCCATATCCCTGTATATTGTGTTCGATAAGCTGCATGTTCAAGAGTCTTTTGAAACTATCAATACTTCATATTGACACCACTGATTGTGGAAAATAGTTAAACATCCTTAGTGCCCTGACAGTGAAAAACCCCCTGCCCAGCCAAAGGTTAAACCGCCAATCTCATTGTGTGACCCCGTGTCCTCTTAAACTCCCTAAGACTGAATGGCTTCCTACCTACACAGAAATTATCATTGAGATTTTTGTATATTGCTATCATATCTCCTCTCAAGCGTCTCCTCTACAGGGAGAGTAAATTTAGCGCTTGTAGTTGCTCCTCGTTTTTGAGGTCCTCCAGCCCCCTTATTAATTTTGTTGTCCTTCTCTGAACTCTCTCCAGTTCCAGCACATCCTTTCTAAGGATTGGTGACCAGAACTGGACAGAATACTCCAGATGTGTCCGAACCAGAGTTTTATAAAGTTTCTGTACATCCTTTAAAATTACTTTACATTGAGCTTCAGCTATCCGAGAAGCATAGATGTGCATAGATTGTGTTAGGGTGTGCACCCAAAAGCTGAAACACACACACACACACACACATATATATATATATATATATATATATATATATATATATATATATATATATATATATATATATATATAAAAGTGAGTACACCCCTCACATTTTTGTAAATATTTTATTATATCTTTTAATGTGACAACACTGAACAAATTACACTTTGCTACAATATAAAGTGTACAGCTGTGTTCTGACTTGATCTGAGGAAGGGCGTAAGCATGTAAGCCCGAAACGGATATCATCCATGTCTGAATATCTTAAAATACTTTTTTGTTTTGTAACCTTTATGAAGATATTTGAAAAATAAAGAGATGATTTTAAGTGCAGCAACTCTTGAACTTTCCTCACACACACACACATATATATATATATATATATATATATATATATATATATATATATATATATATAGTCAGTGGGAAGACCTGTTTGCTGGCACTTGTTGTACACAGGGTGCAGTTCCCCTCTATTTTTTTTGCAAATATATATATATATATATACACACACACACACACTTTTATAAAAAATGTAAACAAACATTATAAAATGTATTACAAGGCTGTTTAATTAAATAAACAGTCATTGGGCATCACAGTTAGCATTTTATGCTGGTTTCCCCCACCCCCATTCACAATTAATTTAATAGTAATGTTTGATTAGTGGACGGTGTCAGTAGGGCAGAGACTGGGGACAGTAGGGCAGGGACTGGTGACAGTAGGGTAGTGAATGGTGTCAGTAGTTTTATACTTTATTTTAATTAAATGTTGTATTATTATTTACAATCTAATTTTTATTATTACTATTTTTTATTATTTTTTTTTACAATATTTTGAGTAACCCTGTTGGAGGGCTTTGGTAAATTATCAGAGGTCTAAACAGACCCCTGATGTCTCTGAGACAGAGAGGGACTAAAGAACGAGATTCCCCAGTCCCTTTCTGTACAGCCTTAGCTTCACTGGACAGTGAATGAATGGGAAGAGTCGGTAAATTACATATTTATAGGTCCCTTTCCCACTCTCCATCCTGAAACAGTCCCCCGCAGCAGCTGGCAGGAGAGGAGGGAAATCCAGAAGGGTTGTGGTGGGGTGACTAGTGGAGCAGAACAATAAGGAACAGGGACAGGAGGGACAGTGGAGGCAGGGTACACTGATATCGATCCCTGATGTATTTTCCTCCTGTGGCAACTAAATGCAGGTGGTAGGGAGAGGAGGAGAAGTCTACTTTCCGCTGCTGCATGAGGACAATACAGCTCAATTCTAGTAAATGCCACCCCTGCTGTCCCCCGACCAGATTTCGGGGTTCAGCAAGAAAAGATTGTGATCTGCCTGTCACCTGCCCAAGATTAATGGGTAGTTCACGATCGATGGGTTGCCAACACCCAGATAGGGTTGTGCCCAGGCATACCCGGCACACAACCTGCACCCCTGTGCCAATAAGATTTCAACTTTACTCTGATGTAAGGTTCAGTCCCATTGTCATGGTATGTCATGCTAGTTTGACTAGGTAATTCAAAAAGCATATATATATATATATATATATATTTAGAGGGGATTTCTCTTTCTTGGCTGGTAGATCTGGTGATTGACATCACTGATGTGCACACTCACATTTGAGAAGGTGTTAAAAGCATGTAGATAAAATCAAATAATCGCAGTGGCTTCAGCAAGGGACAGGCTCTAAGATAAAGGGAAAACCGCCGCTCCAGACGACACTCTTCAGTGGTGAGTAAAGTTCAAAAACCCAAATGGGTGCAGGCAATGCGTGGTGCAATATAAGGAAAGAAAAATGGACAGCCGCACTCCAATGGATGAAAAGACTTAAAAATAGTGCCTGTTTATTCCAGTCAAAAAACTAAAACAGCAAAAACAGCAAACAGTGGGGTAACAAAAGCTGACGCGTTTCACATCGACAACCGATGCTTAGTCATAGCTAAATGGCTGTCCATTTTTCTTTCCTTATAAGGGACAGGCTCTGCTGAAGCCACTGTGATTATTTGATTTTATCTACATGCTTTTAACACCTTCTCAAATGTTAGTGTCCATTTTTACTTATACAGTAAATATATTTTTTGTCTAAATGATATCACACGTGGCATATTCTCTCTCCTTTTATCAATGTACTATTTGGATGAATTGCCTTTGAGTTTTGGTCACTACATCCTTGGTTAAGACCTATTGGCGACAGTAGTGTGATGGACCTCTTCATATTGAAAGCTGTGTGTGCTGACATACTTTTCTCCCCTGGGTGTGCTACACCAAAAGCTCTGTTGACTCATTGGGCGTATGCCTAGTTGGGTTTAACGTGTATGGTAAGTAGTGTTGCTCACGAATATTCGCATTGCGAATATTCGCTACAAATATTGCATATTCGAGTATTCGCGAATAACTCGAATATTGCGGCGAATATTCGTATTTTTTCAAATTTATTTTTAAAACAGATCACATCCTAGTGATCTACATCGACGTCTAAAAGCATTGTTGGTATGATTAGAGAGAGACCCTGGGCCGAGTAGCTGATGCCATTCTTTTATGTTGCCGAAAATTCGCATTGCGAATTTTCGGCAACATAAAAGAATCGCATCAGCTACTCGGCCCTTCTTTTGCATCAGAGCCAATCAGAATAACTCGAATATTCGGCAAAAGGAATATTGCGCGATATTCCTTTTGCCGAATATTCAAGTTATTCTGATTGGCTCTGATGCACCCTTCTTTTGCATTAGTGAAATTTCGCAAAAAATTTTTTGGATAAAATATCACGAATATTCGATATTAGCGAATATTCGCGAATATTCTTCTATATATTCGCGCAATATCGCAAAATCGAATATGGCGTATTCCGCTCAACACTAATGGTAAGCCTCTTTTTCTATTGGTGGTAGAATATCTACAGACTAACTGGCTACAACTACTCTTCTTGGAAAGTCACTTTATCCACTGGAATCACTTTATCGACTATATATCACGTATCAGTCACATTGAGTGTCATTATTAGATTCATTTTCTATATGTGTTTTTTGCACTTTAGTGAATCTCCGCTAGCGCTGCATTATACCATTTTTACTTTGTTAATTTCACAGATTGATCTTTTGTTGTACCGGCTGCTATTGGTTTTTTGCTATTTTTTTTGCTATTGTTTTTTTTTTCTATAGTGATAAACTTTGGCCTTTGACTTTTGGGTTTGGAGCACCTTTCCTAGTATGGTCATAACTGGCTCATATCCTGCATCTGGATGATGTGTTTGAATACAATTTTGTTGGGTATAGGCTCTCATGTTTCTGGGACTATATCCAGCAGGTCCCAGGAACATATACTAGTACAAATGTTCAATTGATAAAAGGCCTGTGGACAACTGTGGCACTTCTCTTTACTGGAAACATTATGTATGGTAACAGGATCAGATCACTATAAGGGCATGTGTCAATGGGCTTTAAGCATGTGCTGATGGAATCAGTTTGACATCAATAAAACACTTCTAAGGCCGCGTACACACGATGAGACATGTCCGCTCAAACATGTTCGACGGACCGTTTGCAGCGGACATGTCTCATCGGATTTTGGTCTGATGGCGTGTACACACCATCGGACGAAAATCCCCTCGGTCTGAGGACGCGGTGACGTGGCGGTGACGTTGACGCCACTCCAGGAAAGAAATATACTTCCACGCATGCGTCGAATCCATTAGACGCATGCGCAGACAGTTCTGTCCGCTGGTTAGTGTACTAACCAGCGGACATATCCGACGGACAGGTTTGTAGCGGACAAATTTCAAAGCATGTTTTAAAATTTGTCCGATGGACAAACCTGTCTGCTCGCCCGTACACATGATCGGATTTGTCTGCTGAAACGTTCCGTCGGACCGGTTTCAGCAGATAAATTTAATCGTGTGTACACGGCCTAAGATTCTTTAAAATGATTTAAAATTCATTGGATTGTAATGCAAAACCTACTTGAGTCTGGGTTTACACTGCAGTGTGGAGCAGCTCACAGCAGGTGTCCAATTCCGGTCCAAATGTTTGCTTAAATGTGAATTTGAAATTGACCAGAAGACGCACAGGACTCCTGTGCAGTTTGCTCCACAGCTGTCCCAGAGATGTGTGAACCAACTCCATTGAGAGCCGGTCATCGTCTCCTGACATGTGAATTGGATGTGGGGAAAGCCTCATCCAATTTGAAATAGTATGACTTTACATGTCAACAATGTTGTTTTGTGTCACCGAGTGCTTGATTTCCATGTTTTACTATATGTCATATATCTTTTAGATCTATGGGTAGGAGATGAAGGTACCTACATCTGTGAAGCTGAAAATCAATTTGGAAAAGTCCAAGCCCAGGCCACTGTTACATTAACTGGACTAGGTAAGAAAATGTTGATGTGAAGTAATGTATTTATGATTATCTTGATAGTAATGTTTCTAATGAAGTAGTAGCTAGATTATATAAGAATGCAAAAAGGTGTTTAGCAATTACTGTTTATTATATTACTGACAATTTAGGACAGAGATTATTCATCTCTGTAGGACTTTAACATAAGCAATTGGTTAAATGTTTAGTGTATTTGACTTTACAATCACATTGTTTCTCTTTCTTATGGTTGTGGGTAGGGATGAGTCGAGCACCCCCGTGTTCGGCTCGCACCAGAACCTTCGAACGGACCGACCATTCATTCGCGCGAACATTTAGAACCCCATTGACGTCAATGGGACTCGAGCGTTCAAATTCAAAAGTGCTCATTTTAATGCCCCATATGCAAGTTATTGTCGGAAAACGTCTTTGAGAACCCGGGTCTTGCCCCAGGGAACATGTATCAATGGAAAAAAAGTTTAAAAAACTGTCGTTTTTTCTGGAGCAGCGATTTTAATGATGCTTAAAGTAAAACAAAAAAAAAAATTCCTTTAAATATCATACCTGCTGGGTGTCTATAGTAGTGGCATGTGTTTAGAACTGTCCCTGCACAAAATTAGTTTACTATAAGAAAAAGGTCATTTAAAACCGCTTGCGGCTTTAATGTAATGTCTGGTCCCTGCAATATGGATGAAAATCACTGATAAAAATAGCATGGGTTTCCTCGCCCCCCGATCATTACAAACCCCTTTGGCCCTATATACCTTGAACAGCAGTATACAGGTGGTGCAAACCAGACAGAGACTGTAGGTTTGTTGTTAACTAGAATCTGTTTGTAATTTTCAACTGGTACTTCTTTAAAGTGTAGCTTCAGCCATAGAATCCTTTTTAAGCTTTTCTGAAAACATAGAGAAGGGTTATCACCCCTGTAACATTTGTTTTGCTGTCTGTGTGCATCTGTTCAGAACATTGCACCTCACTTTCTGTCCCAAAGACAAATGATTTTTTGAAAAAAATATGCACCTTACTACTGACCGCCCTGTCCAGCGAGGCATGGACTTTGCCTTCCACATGCCAGTAGAGAGCCGGAATCACCTTCCGTGAGAAAAAGTGGCGTTTGGAAACTTGCCACTGAGGTACCGCACATTCCACAAACTCACAGAAGGGGGCAGAATCTACCAACCGAAAAGGCAGCAGTTGAAGTGCTAGCAATTTCGGTAAGCTAGCATTCAACCGCTGGGCATGTGGATGGCTGGGAGAGTACTTCTTTTGGCACTGCAGCAGCTGGGGCAGGGAAATTTGAGGGGCAAAGGGGAGGTCCACTTTGTTCTTTGGTATGGGACTTTCAGTTATGCCTGCCAACGAACTGCATGGCAGGTCGACATATGTCTGCTCAAGCATGTGGTGCCCAAGCGGTTGATGTTTTGGTCACACGAGATACGCTTGAGACATATGTTGCAAATAGCAACAGTGCGATCTGATGCACATGTCTCAAAAAAGGCCCACACCAAAAAACTTTTGCAGTAACGCTGAGACACAGCAGCACCCTGCACAGGCGTAGTTCTGCTATCTAATGCAGTTGGTGTTCTGCCCTTAAGCTGTTCCCTGAAGGGCATCCTGCCTCTTTGGAGATGTGCCTGTGCCTCCGCCTCCTCTCTCCTATCAGGCACCCACGTAGAGTCAGTGACCTCATCATCCCCTCCCTCCTCATCACTGTCGAAATTTGACAGTATGCTGCAACTGAGGGAAGATGACTGCCAGATTGCTGTCCTTCTTGGGCACCCCCTCTCTCTGGGCTCACATTACTGCCTTCCTCTATCTGTCTTCCATCATCGGAGCCTTCAAAACTGTGTTCAAACAAGTTATAAACAAACAGTTCGTGGGACTCCTCAGGAGGACATGGCGGGACTAGGGAAGGAGTAAGTGATGCCTTTGAGCAGAGGGAAGAGGACGCCTTGGCAGCTACTTTGCCAGACAAAGTACCCTGAGCCTGGGTGAGAGAGGATGAGGAGGATGAGGATGATTTGGTCATCCACTCTACCAAGTCTTCGGCATGTTGCGGCTCAACATGGCCAGCTGCTGAAAACAAGGACGAGCGTGTCACACGGCCACTTGCTGATGAGGATGCACTATGTCTACGACCAGCACTGTTGCATGTAGATGCAGAGCCTGCTTGCCCTCGTGACTCTCTGCTTCTCCTTGTTTCCCTTCCAGACATTATAATGGCCTGCAGAGGACAAAGGTAGTACACACACCTCGTAGCTTTTGGTGCAAACTGCAGAGGACACGTGCAGTACACAACAAGTAGCTTTATGTGCAAAGCAATGAGCACACTTGCACTATGCACCACGTGGGTTTAGTTGTAAAGTAATGAGAACACTGGCACTATGCACCAAGTGGGTTTAGTTGTAAAGTAATGAGCACACTTGCACTATGCACCAAGTGGGTTTAGTTGCAAAGTAATGAGCACACTTGCACTATGCACCACCAAGTGGGTTTAGTTGCAAAGTAATGAGCACACTTGCACTATGCACCAAGTGGGTTCAGTTGTAAAGTAATGAGCAGACTTGCACTATGCACCACCAAGTGGGGTTAGTTGCAAAGCAATGAGCACACTTGCACTATGCACCAAGTGGGTTTAGTTGTAAAGTAATGAACACACTTGCACTATGCACCACCAAGTGGGTTTAGTTGTAAAGTAATGAGCGCACTTGCACTATACACAAATTGTATTTAGGTGCAAAGTTATGAGCAAACTTGCACTATGCACCAAGTGGGTTTAGTTGCAAAGTAATGAGCACACTTGCAGTATACAGCAAGTTGGTTTAGGTGCACTGAGCACACGGGCAATACAACACGTGAGAACACTGCAGCTAGCACGATCAACTGCCTGACAGATCAGGAAGAACTAATCTAACTAAACTATACAGTGTATAGATATATGTACAAATCCTGGGATGTATATATATCCTCTACACACTGTAAATTTAACTAACTAGCCTGTCTGCTCTATTTAGCTAGGAAAAAGACAATCTATCTCTCTCTCTATCTGATCTGTAACCAGCGCTGGAACACACTACACGAGGCCACCCTGCTTTGGCCAATTATGTCTCTCTGTTTTTTGCGCGCTGTGATAGGCCAAGCATGCGGGTCATAGTGCATGCTTTGCCAATCATCAGCGCACAATGCCGCAGTGAATTATGGGCCGTAGCACGTCACTCGAATTTGGTGCGAAAGACCCGTTTTGTTTGATTTTCGACGAACGGACGAACAGCCGATGTTCGAGTCGAACATGGCCTTGACTCAAACACGAAGCTCATCTCTAGTTGTGGGATGACACAACAGAAGCATAAAACCTGATTCAGGATTTGGAGGGAATGTTGATGTCATTCTGGAATTTATGATTTAGATATGAGAAGGAGGTGATGACATTCTAGAATAAGCATAGTTTTGGAGTGTACAGCACCATTAATCTATACATACAACCAATTGCTACAATAATAATTATAATGTGCTTAAGACCCGGACCAAAATGCAGGTAAAGGACCAGGCCCCTTTTTGCGATTTGGCACTACGTCGCTTTAACTGACAATTGCGTGGTCGTGCGACGTGGCTCCCAAACAAAATGGGCATCCTTTTTTTCCCACAAATAGAGCTTTATTTTGGTAGTTTTGAAAAAAATGCAATATTTTTTACTTTTTTCTATAATAAATATCCCCCAAAAATATATATACAAAACATATTTTTTTCCTCAGTTTAGGCCGATACGTATTCTTCTACATAGTTTTGGTAAAAAAATTGCAATAAGCGTTTATCGATTGGTTTGCACAAAATTTATAGCGTTTACAAAATAGGGGATAGTTTTATTGTATTTTTATTATTTTTTTTTACTACTAATAGCGGCCATCAGCGATTTTTTTCGTGACTGCGACATTATGGGGGACACATCGGACAATTTTGACACATTTTTGGGACCATTGTCATTTTCACAGCAAAAAATGCATTAATAATGCATTGTTTACTGTAACAATGACAATTGCAGTTTGGGAGTTAACCACAAGGGGGCGGACCTCATCTGTGTTTCTAACTGTAGGGGGATGTGGCTGTAGGTGTGATATCATTGATTGTGTGTCCCTATATTAGGGAACACACGATCGATAACGCCGCCACAGTGAAGAACGGGGAAGCTGTGTTTACACACAGCTCTCCCCGTTCTTCATCTCCGGGGACCAATCGCGGTACTCCGGCGGCGATCGGGTCCGCGGGTCCCGTGGCCGTAGTCACGGAGCTTTGGCTGGGCATTAACCAATCACGTACTGGTACGTGAGTGTGCCCAGCCGTGCCATTCTGCCGACGTATATTGCCGTTAGGCGGTCCTTAAGTGGTTAAGTAATTTTAAAAGTAATTTACTATACTCTTAAATTTACAGTTGTGTTTAACCACTTTAGCCCCGGACCATATTGCTGTCCAAAGACCATTGCGAATCGGCACTGCCTCGCTTTAACTGACAATTGCGCGGTCATGCGACGTGGCTCCCAAACAAAATTGGCGTCCTTTTTTTCCCACAAATAGAGCTTTCTTTTGGTGGTATTTTATCATCTCTGCGGTTTTTATTTTTTGCGCTATAAACAAAAACAGAGCGACTATTTTGAAAAAAATGCAATATTTTTTACTTTTTTCTGTAATAAATATCCCCCAAAAATATATATAAAAAAAAAATTTTTCCTCAGTTTAGGCCGATACGTATTCTTCTACATATTTTTCATAAAAAAAATCGCAATTAGCGTTTATTGATTGGTTTGCACAAAAGTTATAGCGTTTACAAAATAGGGGGTAGTTTTATGGCATTTTTATTATTATTATTTTTTTTACTAGTAATGGCGGCGATCAGCGTTTTTTTTCAGTACTGCGACCTTATGGCGGACACTTCGGACACTTTTGACACATTTTTGGGACCATTGGCATTTTTTTAGCGATCAATGCTATAAAAATGCATTGGATTACTATAAAAATGCCATTGGCAGTGAAGGGGTTAACACTAGGGGGCGGGGAAGGGGTTAATGTGTGTTCCTATTTGTGTTCTAACTGTATGAGGGGGTGGACTTACTAGGGGGAATCACTGATCTTCCGTTCATACATTGTATGAACAGAAAATCAGCGTTTCCCCCGCTGACAGGAACGAGCGCTGTGTGTTTACACACACAGCTCCCGTTCCCCGCTCTGTAACGAGCGATCGCGTGTGCCCGGCGGCGATCGTGCCCGCCGGGCACACGCACGGGACTCGGGGGCGAGCGGGGGGCGCGCGCGGGCCGCCGGCGGCGCGCACGCGCCCCCTAGTGGCCGTCGAAAGTGGCGACGTAGAGCTACGGGCTCTCGCGCAGCAGTGCCGACCTGCCGCCGTATTACTGCGTCGGCTGGTCGGCAAGCGGTTAATGAAGGTCCCTGTTACATGAGCATGACGAAAAAAATAGTTTTGTTACGTTTAGATTTGTTAATCTATTTATTTTGCTTAGTTTCCTTCGTCCCACTTGTGCTCCTGCTTCATCACCCTGCCATAGGCACTTTCAAAGTAACCTACTGTATCAGTGTCTTTGCTGACACACATTGCATAAGCATAGTCCACAGTTGTCACCATCAATAAACCTGCCTTGGGAAATAATGTCCAATAGTTGCAAGACAGCATATGTGCAGACAGAAAATGGCTGTTAAATGGTTATAGGAGATAAGCAGCACTAAAATGCATTAAAGAATTAAAGAGTAAAAACACTGTTTTATCATCAAAAAAATGCAATTGTTTATTATGTACAGTGTTTTAGCAAACTAAATTTCATTCAGTTTGGGTTAATATGTTCTTTAATGTAAGCATGTTGTGGTTTACCTTCTGTATTGAAATTTTAGTCTATGATACTCATATGTAATAGGATTTTATAAGTCATTATGTTTAATGTGTTAATTCATTGTTTACATTTTTGGTTGCAAAATTCTCCTCTTTTTTTCAGTAATTCCTGTTGTTGGCGAAAGCCCTCCTGTGGTCAATGTTATCGAAGGAAACCAAGTTACATTGCCATGCATTCTGTTAGCTGGGAATCCTCTTCCTGTGAGGCAATGGCTCAGGAACAATGAAGTAGTATGTTTGCTTTCTACTCTGTTTCAATGTATGTTTGTAAAATATAATAAATGAGGATGTTAACCTGACCTCCAGCATTGTGCTCACAATTAAAAATGTGGGATACTTTAGTTCATAAGCTGTATCATATGGTGGATGAAAGACCAACACACCGTATAATATGTAGTGCCACCCAGGGCACCTAGAACTAAAGATACTGCAGGCACAGAGCACCCCAGTTAATCATGTGTATGGCAAAATTGCAGTAACAGAGCAAGGGGCTTAATATCTGTGCAGAGGTTACAAATATGTAGTGTACAGAGTGCAGGTGTAAGGTGTATGTATTGTACAGAGTTCAGGGGTCTGGTGTATGTAATGTGTAGAGTGTGGTGGACAGGATTGGGTATTGCACAAAGGAGTATGTAATTTACAGATTGTAGGAGTCAGGAGTATGTAACACGCAGACAGCATTTTCCAGGTGTATGTAATGTGTAGAGTGCAGGAGTCATAAAGCTCAGCACCCCCTATGACTCGTTTGACCGCTGTCCTCTCATGCTGTATAGGAAAATGTGTCTGCCTAGAAGCAACATGCTGAGCAGCCACAGAAAACAGAGACATTGGTGACATAGAATTGGCCTCTAAAAAAATGCATGTAGTGTAAGGTTAGTTAAAAGTACCATCATCCAGAAGTCAAATTTGAATAGAGATTGGCTTTTTGGACCCCAAACCAAAAGCCAAAAAAAATGAGTGAGCAATTGTAAAAAATGCATGTGTAAAGGAAAATATACATTTTATTAACACAAGCAATAAAATACAGACAAAGATGCAATTTAAAATAGTGACGATCCATGTGTATCACCACAGTAATCAACCCCTAGTAGGGTCACTGAGGGTGTCTCTACTAGTTTTGCGGCCATTGTTGCTTTGTCAGGAGAACAATCTGAAATTAATTGACAAACAATCAATAGATGAACAGGTGCCAGGCATAGAGATACAATCAAGCCTGACTTAAAGATATAATATATGGGGGGGGGGAGAACAAGGGTTGAGCTGCTTATCTACAACCCCCACAGTCTGCGGGGGCAGGAGTGACCAGGTGAGGTCTCCTATGGCAACCAGGGGGGACATATGTGTGAATGGACTTAGTATCTAGGCAAAATAACCAAAAGAAAAGGGATATAAAGTAACCGTAAAAATGATATGGCAAATTGAGCTCAAGAGGAAGTTGGTGATAAATCAATGAAGAAAGTGAACTAGTGAGGGCAGTAAAAGTGCAAGGTGAAAGAGCTAGAGGAGGGGGAGATGGAGGGAGAGAGAAAGGGAGAGGGGGGGTTGGGGAAAGAGGGACAAGGGGGAGGAAAAGAAGGGGAGGGAGAGGGATGGGGGGAAGGAAAACAAGGGAGGGGGGAAAGGGGAAGGGGGAGGGGGGGAGAGAAAGGGGAGAACATGGAGGGACCAGTGGGTAAAGGAAGGGGGGAAGGGGAAGAGGGGTGGGGGGAGGGAGCAGGGAGGTGGGTGCTAAGAAACTATGTGTAAAGGCAAGATACCTGTATTGGCAAATAACAGAGGTAAGGGGACCCAGCCGGAGCTGGTGCTTAAACAGCATAGTGGTTGGAAGAAGCAAGGGCACTTCTTTGTGCATAGATGGAGGGTAAAAACAAACGCACCTGGAGCTTCAAATTATAACCAGGATAACCTAGATACATGGGAGAAGAAAGGATTAGTCCCCTAAATACACGGGCCGATTTAAGGGCTGGGATGTAGTAAAGAAGGTCAATATGGTTAAAAAGACAGCATATCGGGACCCGGCGTCCATCACATACAAAGCAGGATGGACCTGCTTAAATATCCCCTACTCAAGTGACGTCAGTGCACGGCGACCATCGCTAGCGCACAGCGTCACTGAGACTGACCGCCCGCATGACGCCGTTGCGATAAGGTTGCAATTGCGCATGCGTCCGTGCACTGGAACCAAGGCGTAGCCTTGTCAGTGCAAAGGCAGGTGGGGACAGCCCCAGGGCGGGGGCTGTTAACCCCATCAGGACGGGCACTAGGTCGACGCCGGAGAGGACACACTGGGACAGCCCAACTGCGGAGGTGATTAGGGGGAGGGTGGCAAAGCAGCTCAATCCTTGAGATAACAATTGGTAAAACATAAATACAGTTAAAGTAAACATATGGTAAAGATAATATAGAAACGGATACCAATAAGATACAGTGATATACAATATAGATATTGGCATAAATCTATAGTAAATGCCACAGGGATCCCAAGCAATACACTTAAGGATGAACATAAAGAAAAGTGGGAATAAGAACATAAGAGTTGTCATCAGCCTAGACACCATAGAGGTGAATAAGGTAGGTAATATATATATGTTAATCGTAAGGCCTATAAAGGCTATACCCACAACAACCGTAAATATAATTGCTTGTAGATCGCACAAATAGAAAAAAATAAAGATAAAATTTAAATATTACAAAAAGAGGCTTCTCTCCACTGAAAGTGGGTAGATAATAAAGTTGCAAGGCTGAGTGCGGAAACCCACTGAGGATCTAGACCACATAGCTCCCATCCGTGGTAGTTACCGCAGGTCGCCACGTAGGGGCCCAGGTGTGTTATCCACCTAATCAATATGATATAGAATTGGCCTCTAAAAAATGCATATAGTGTAAGGTTAGCTAAAAGTACCATCATCCAGAAGTCAAAATTGAATAGAGATTGGATTTTGGACCCCAAACCAAAAGCCAAAAAAAAATAAAAAAATGTTATATCTTTAAGTCAGGCTTGATTGTATCTCTACGCCTGTCACATGTTCATCTATTGATTGATTGTCATTGTTTGCTTTACACATGCATTTTTTACAATTGCTCATCGTACCACAATAGTCCAGTTGCCCACAAACCCCCCTTTTTGGCTTTTGGTTTGGGGTCCAAAATCCAATCTCTATTCAAACATTGGTGACAGCAGAAATAGGACCTAGAGCTCTATGCAAAAGAATCAGGGCAGGTTAAGACCCCCCCCCCACACACACACACTTCTTTATGCCCCAATACCATATTGTAATTGTGTATGTAAGGTGGTACTAAGGGGTTAAAATTTCTTTGTGATTTTTGTGATTTAAAAAATAATCTTTAAATTGTATATTTTGTACATTGTTTCCTTTAGTTGATCTCCAGCCCATACGTTAGCATACGTTCTGATGGAACCCTTCATCTTGAGAGTGTTCATTTAAAAGACAGTGGAGAGTATATATGTGTAGCAACAAATGTTGCTGGTACAAGCAGAAGAGTTACAGCTCTTAATGTACATGGTAAGATATTTTAGACTTTTATACTATTATGGTCATCTTAGATTTGTCCACCAAAGATGTTTCACCACATTTAGATACAGCCTGATATTTCACTGCAACAAAAAACAAAGTAAAACATCCTCTATAGTCTATACATTAAAGAAACCTCTTCCCATACAAAGCCAACATAGTGATGAAAATTAATAAAAGGTTAGAACGCTATTTTTTTTGTCAAAAATGTGTATAATTCGGCAAATCCAAACAGCATATTTTGAAAGCACGTCTGCGTGTCTTTTCTTGCATTAAAAGTGTACATGAACATCTTGATTATTTAAACATGAACTCTTCAGTTATTTCAAGTATGTTCTTTCGTTTCTGCTATTACTCATCTATGATTTATATTAGGATTTACTTTGAGTTTATTTCCTCCTTAAATCTGAAAAGAAAAAAGTCATGAGACATGACACATATTAAATTACACATTTGAAAAAGATGATTTGAAAAATGTAGAATTGAAATATTGACCATATTTAAGAATGTTCAAGTTAAGTATGAGAGGTAATTAGCTGATCTGAGAAAGTTTGGAAGTTGTTCAGGTCAAATGATAATTAGTGCAATTTTGAGAGTATGTTTGGAATTCCCCACTACACAGCTGGGGAGAGTTTACTCAAAAACTAAAAAATGAGCCCCTTGTTAATATTTTTGAATTTCTTTTTTTTTTTAAATCAATTTGTTGCAAATGAGGAGGATGTTAGTATAAGTCTAATATAATGTCCTGTTATGTAAACTGTATCTTAGCCAACACATGTTTTGTTTTGAATAGAGTAGGGGATGGTTAAAACCTTTGGCAAATGTTTTTCTTTTTATTTCTGCTGTCTGACTCCCATTTTCAATTCCTACTCCAGGTGTTACCATGTAAAACAATTTTTTTCTTATCTCCTGTTCTGGTGACAGCTTTAAAAAAATGTGTTTCCCAACACAATGTGGCAATGATCACTACAGTAGGATAAATAAAAAAGGTGACTCTGAAATAGGAAAAAGACAGCAATTAAAACTAAAATGGTAATTTTTTCTTATGCTAAAAAGAAAATAGGAAAGAAAAAGTCTTGCCTAGAGATAGACTTGATGTATTTCTTACATAGCTGTGGTACTCCATGCTTTCTTTTGTTAGCTTTAGATCATAAAATTACCTAAATATAGTAATTCATAGCAACCAATCAGAAGATGACGGTATATTAGGGATATTCAATCGTGCATAATAATATTGGCAATAATCCTGAAAAGGTGAAGTCCAACAGATTCATATGCCACCACCACCAAAACTTTTAAATTGGAGGCTTACCAGAAGGCAAGCATAGAAAGCTTGCGGCTACAACCCCAGCCAGGGCCTTTATAACACAGCGCCGGGTAAGGATGTGCTGGAGATCTTCCAGATGGATTATTATTATGCACGATTGAATATCTGCTTATCTTATCCACAATTTTGGACTTGTTTACAGCCTACTGAACTTTGTTCCAAATTGTAGTTACACTCTATCTGTACAATATTTTATGTTATTTAGTTTTTATTATTTTTCTCACAGCGCAACTTTAGCTTCTTATTGTATTTTTGGTGTGTATAACACTTGTTGTTGCAGCTCACATTGTTTAGGTTTATTTTTGTATTCCTAGCTCGGTAACCTTTTTCTTTTTACAAGTATATTAGGGATGATGGCAACTAGTAGAAAAGAAAAAACCTTGATGGTTGTCTTTATTTTAAAAGGATACATGCACTACAAATCACAGCAAAAAATACAGGGATGAGCACTGACGCGTTTCAACTAGTGCTTAGTTAGGGATGATGGCAACCTTTTTCCAAAACAGATTGAACAGTTACCAATCAGATTTTTATTTTACTTTTCAATTACATACACGGAGCAGTTATGCCACGTACACACGATCAGTCCATCCGATGAGAATGGTCTGATGGACCATTTTCATCGGTTAACCGATGAAGCTGACTGATGATCCGTCGCGCCTACACACCATCGGTTAAAAAAGAAATCGTGTCAGAATGCGGTGACGTAAAACACAACGACGTTCTGAAAAAAATGAAGTTCAATGCTTCCAAGCATGCGTCGACTTGATTCTAAGCATACGTGGATTTTTAACCGATGGTCGTGCCTACTAACGATCGGTTTTGTTCTATCGGTTAGGAATCCATCGGTTAAATTTAAAACAAGTTGGCTTTTTAACCGATGGTTAAATAACCGATGGCGTCCACACACGATCGGTTTTGACCGATGAAAACAGTCCATCAGACCGTTCTCATCGGTTTAACCGATCGTGTGTATGCGGCATTAGAGTCTTTTTTTTTTTTAGAAAAGCATGTGGACTTTTTCATGACAGCAGTGAAAATTGTAGCAATTTTTAGGAAAAATATTTATATTTATTTAGGGATAATTTTTAACTGTTTTTGTAGAATTTGCTGAAGATGTATTTTGATTTGTACATTGCCATATTTTCATCACATATGCTTAGATTTGTAAACACTTTCATCTTGTATGTCAGTACATACAGCTTTCTTGCCAGGTAATAACTGTGGAAAAATACAAAAGTGTTTTCGTTTCAGTAAATACTGTCCAAAAGGAGCCAGTCAGGGTAAAATTATTGGAGCTGCTATGGCTTACACGTTGAACGTGCATACTCTAGATCTCTCATCTTTATGCATGCTTTACAACCTTGTGGGTTACTAGATTGAAACAAACACACATACATTAGATGCCTGAGCCAGGTCAAAGCTCACCAAATAGTGATGGAAGGATACAGTGGGATGCCATGAAACTAATAAATACAAATGGGCACTTTTCTCCTGCCAGTAAATGCCAGTGACAGGAAAAGATTACAGTAAAAAATATGGCTGTGACTTACTATATGAAAAATATATTAAGAAATATGTTTTTTGCCTTAATATCTATGTTAAATCATATTGCTGATTGTGTATTGTACTTGTTTGTACCCTAAATATAGAAATTTTCACTTGAATCTGTAATTTTGGAAATGCCAGTAACAATTATTTTTTAGGGGTCATGTCAGTCAATTTTATTCTGGTAGGTTGGCAACACTGCTTTGAAGACAATGAAAAGTTTTTTGCTTTGTTTTGTTATTTTATTTGGGGAATTGAACTTGGATGGGGGAAAGGGATATGGTATACCCATAGAATAATTTGGTATTTGTAATGTTATATCGGTTATGCTTTACATTTCCTTGGTTTAGAACAAAATGGTGGACTCTAATCTTGACAGTGTTACTTCAGACCACTCCTCTGCACTTTCCCTGCAGACTTCTACCTCCAGGACATTTCTCCTCCTGTACATCACTTTCCTGTCACAGAATTAGAAATCCTGTCCCACCCTCTTGAGCTGACTAGGTCTCATTCTGAATATTTCTTTGAAGTAGTTTCACCTGATGATTCTTAATAGGCCAAGCAGTGCCCCTTCTTGATGGCCCTGAGCATCAGTTGAAAATCGATTATTTGATGATGGATTACTGATTCCAGCAAGCCGGACTTGCTGCAACGATTTGGCACAAAACCTAGTTGGGGATTGGTCAGGGATCCTCACATGTACTCCATGCCACTCCAACTATCAGCCCTACCCCTCTCCCAGAACATTCTCACTGGAAACAGGGGAGGCACCCAAAAGCTGAAGTACATGTCAGTCACAACTACTGCTGCACTAAACACTCCCTGCCCCCAGATCAAAAAACTAACAGGCCTAGCTTGCAGAATAGGCCTGCTTAAATTGAACTGCACTGACAGACCCTGCAAAAACACTACATTTTTAGCACCTACCTATGGGTGCTACATATGTTTATACAGTGTATATATATATATATATATATATATATATATATATATATATATATATATATATATATATATATATATAATTTAAAAGTCTACAGATTATCTTAAAGTAAAGCAAATAGTTTTTTCTTTTTTTGTTTGGATAGAGGGAGGTAAGGGGTCACCAAATCTAGTGTCTCCGTTAGAGGATTTCCCATCTATTTCTGTCAACCCAAAAATATTTTTAAACTCTCACTTTCAATGATATTGGATAGGATAAATAGAGGGTGAATCACCCTAATTGGGGAACAGACAGCAACAAAACCCTCTTTCCACTCTATACAGTTATACTTTAAAGACTATAGATGATCAGGTAGTTTTTGCCTCATGCATTTAACTGCCTGTTTATAACATGTATCCTTTAACGCTCACTTTTTTTTTTTATTCTTTTTTAGTTATTCCAGTTATAAAACATGGACCACAGATATTCAGTACAGTTGAAGGAAATGCAATATCTTTGCCATGCAAAGCCAGTGGAGTCCCTACACCATCTATTATTTGGAAAAAGGTATATTTTCTGAAAAACCACATTCAATTAATATCTATTATATTTACATTTACAATTAAAATTAAAAAAGTCAGATCTGTCATGACACTGATAGGATAAGAAGGGTAATATGTAAAAGGTAAAAATTACTAACCAGACTAAAAAACGATTTTCGGTGTCTAAAACTGACTTTCATTTGTAGATGTGTGGCAAAATCTATACATTATATTATTTATAAATGATAAATTATCAATGCACTTCTCTATTGGATTTGATTTGTATGAGCACTAATCACAAAAAAGTGTAAATGAATAGCAATAGTTAAACTTAACGATGCAAAAGAAGACTATAGGAGAAAACTAAGCTTGTTGTTTGGATTTTTCATGTGTCCACTTTCAGTACTATCTTGTATTTTAATTTACAGAAGGGTGAAAATGTTGTTCCAAACAATGGCACTATATTGATTGACTCAGATGGAAGTCTGTTCCTGTCTACTCCACATGGGGAGGATTCTGGGGAGTACTCCTGCAGTGCAATTAATGCTGCTGGTTATGCAACACGTAAAGTTCAGTTAACAGTTTATGGTAAGCTTCACATATATTTAGGTGTATTGATTATAAATCAGTATCATGAATCCTGCATAGTAATTTTTCTCTTAAAGTAGAGCTAGACTCCCACAAAACATGTTTAATCATTTTAATTTTGTAGAGCATTGTAATTCAAACACAATTTCTTCTCCTCAGAAACATCCAAAAAGTAAGAAATATTTAAAATAAAAAAATGTTTAGGTATGCTGTGTATATCCAAACATATAGAGAACATAGAGGGTTTTTTTCAAATTGGACTTCCAAAGATAGAATACACTGGGGCTAAGTTATACTTAGGCCGCGTACACACGACACAGACCATTTTCAGCGGACATGTTCGATCGTGTGTACGGCCTAACAGACCGTTTTCCAATGGACCAAAGTTTTAAAATATGCTTTAAAACCTGTCCGATGGAAACCTGTCAGTCGGACAGGTTCGATGGTTAGTACACGAAATCATCGGACCAAAAACCCGCGCATGCTCAGAATCAAGTCGACGCATGCTTGGAAGCATTGAACTTAGTTTTTTCATCACGTCGTTGTGTTCTACGTCACCGCGTTCTGGTCCGATGGGATTTTGGTCGGATGGTGTGTACGCACATCAGACCAACAGACCACTTCAGCGTGGTTCGATGAAAATAGTCCGTCGGACAAGTTTCATCGGACCTGTTTGATCACGAGTGCTATTTTTATATTTTAAAAAGCCTGTCACCAAAACTTTCCATAAATAACAAAAAATTACTTTCTGCCTTTTTTCGGAGAAGCCTATTGTATACATTTTAGGAAGTATTACCTGAATCCTCTTTGCTTGAACATGGTACTAAATAAAGACAACATTTCCCTCTTTGCTTTTTAACACTCTCTATGTAGTAACACATGGGGTCTATTTGCAAAGGAGGTTAACCTCAAAAGAGACATTCACACAGCAAATTTTGTATATATAGACCCCATGTTGTTCTCAATACCTACAGTTTTTGTAAACAAGGTCCTTAGCAAGGCATCCATGCCTCTGATGCTTGCGTGATGGTGATTAGATGAGGGGGCAGCATCACGTTTCTTTTAGCTAGATTGAGGGATACACATTCTTAGGATCTCACCAAAGGATTTTGTGGTTACCCTCTCCTGCATTGAAGCTGGGTGTAAGGTAAATTTGTTTTTTAACTTTTCTGTACAGTTTTTTATGGTTGCAGCATTTTTGTATAAGGGTAGGGTGAAGGGGGCAGTATTTAATTAGCAATACTTATGTTTGGAGGGTCCACTTATTAAACAGTGGTCCAACTTTTCATTCCATCATTCCACAATCCACTGTAAATTCCCTCAGAGAAAAGTAAAAAATACACCCCAGTGTCTGCACTTGGTGTATAGGTAAGGGTGATGTCTTTGAGCTTTCAGCAAAATTGAGGAATACTCAGCATTCCCAGGATCTCACCCAAAAAAAAATTGAGGTCTTCCTCTCTGATCTTTTTAGATCACTTGAGCCTAGCCTCTTTTGCAGGTATAGCTAAAGCTCTGCACATGCTCAATTGCTCTCTAGTTTTCAGCACTGTGCCAAAAATCAGAGCCACTAGAGGTCGATATTCTGACAGCTTAAAGGTTTACTACTGCTCAGGGTCTGTGGGCTTCAGCAAAATGACAGAATCCGGCAAGAAAAAAAAAACAGGAACAATGCTGGAGGCACTTTACAACACACACTAATTTTGGTAGCATGATTATTACTGTAGAATGTATTTTCCTTGCTAAAGAAAGTTTTTTTTATCAAGTTGTTATAGGTAAAGTTTCACTTTAACTTTCCGCTACAGTGTTTTTTTAAGTGAATTGTAGCATTTTGGTATAAGATGGCAGTATTTGATAAGCATACTTTAGATTTGGATTCAGGGCATGCTTGGATATTTTAACCCTGAGTTTAACTAATTCCCAGGAGTTGTGTGCAGGGTGAGCTTGCTCTGTTTTAACACACAAAGAGCTGGCAGAGGGTTTAACATTTTCCCCTAATATAATACAAAATCATTGGTAAGCTAAAGATATCAATATACATTGTCAGTTTGTAGCTGCATGTTACAAATCTAAAAAATGCAAAATTCAGTAATGATCTCTGATTGGCTAGAATCATCACTGAACTTTGATCAATTTGCTTAGGAGTTTATATTCTTAAATATATGCTTTTATGTTTAATACATTTTAATAGCAAACAATGAGAATTTAGGACAATAAAACTGCAAAGTTCTCTGCTCAACAGCTCAACAGGTTTACTGTGCAAAAGGCATGCACAGGTAAACAGACACCCACTTTTCGCACAATAAAGATTAGGGGTAGTTTCTTAGTTCTAGGGAGTGTTTTCGAGATAGATAATTTTGATAGATGGAAACAGAGAGATGTCCAATATTGAATCCCTCTGGTTTCTCGCTTTTTATATTGGAATTTTATTTGAATTTCCCCCTTAAGAAGGTTGGGAAAAGTAGAAAAAAAGGTTAGGAATAATAATTTACCAAGGGATGCTTTCATTTTTTTTTTTTTGAGTATGCTTATTCTAGGTATAGAATACGTAATATGTGGATGTGATTGTGGATGTTTAGTAATGTTATTGTTCTTTGGTATTTTTCTCAATGAAAAAATGTATAAAAAGATTTTAAAGAAGAAAACTTATTTGTAACGACTGACAGCAGGGATTTTGCTCCTATGTCAAAAAGGCAATTCACTTGACAAGTTTACTTTGAAGAATGTATATTGTTTTTATTTTCAGTAAAGCCCAGAATCCTAAATACAGGATCATCGAGTCTTCAGGATGGCTTTAAAGGTCAAATTGAGATATCAGCAAAAGTGAGTGATGATGTGGTGCTTCCTTGTGAGGTCAAAAGTGTTCCTCCACCATTTATTACCTGGGCCAAAGAGACACAACTCATTTCACCTTTTTCTCAGAGGTAAGATAATTTCACTGTTATTTCTTGGTAGTCTTCAGTTTAAAGGGTAAGATTTAGTAAGTTTAAAATGCAAGAATTCCAGGAAAATAGCATAATTTAACTAGCAGATGTAAGTAACAGAAGCCTTCTTAGTAAAAGGGAATCTCATGAGTGGAAACACCTCTAAAGTTTACTAACTATGGGGTAGATTCACATACACTTAATATTGCGCTGCGTAATCGAAATACTCTACGCTGCCGTATTTTACCAGGCTCTACACCGAATCCTGGTAGATTTTTGCCCGTACGCTACGGCGGCGTAGTCTATTTCTCGCCGCGTAATCGAAACACGCGATTGGGGGGCGTGAAGCATTTAAATTAAGTGCGTCCCCGCGGCGATCGAACTGCGCATGCTCCGTTCAGAAATTTCCCGCCGTGCATTGCACAAAATCACGTCGTTACGTCATTCGGTGTTTGAGTAGCGGCGTTTAGGAACATTCCTATTCCCGGACGACTTACGTAAAAAATAATAAAAGACATCGGAAAACGTAGAAATTCGACGCGGGAACGACGGCCATACTTAACATGGGCTGTCTAATATTAGAGCAGCAAAAAGCTGGTATAGTGTTACGCAAATAAAAGATGACTAAAGGTGCCGTAAGAGATTGCGATTGAAGATCGTAATTTCGGGGATCGCCGGCAAAAGCTCATTTGCATACCCCGACGCTGAAAACGACGGGAAGTCCACCCAGTGGCTGCAATTTTATTGCAGCGTAGATCCGAAGGCGTACAAACACGTAATCCAGTCGAATTGAAGCCCGCAGCCATCTATTCATGGTTTGAGGTTTTCGACTAGCTAGAAAACGCGCGTAATTTGAAATTACTCCAGTCTAACACCAGTTAGACAGGCGTAATGGCTCTCTGAATCTGGTCCTATGTCTCTAAAAGATTTATCGTTTCATGGTTTGGCTATGGGAGGAATAGCAATCCAGGAATGAACAATCAGCAAACAACATTTAGTTGGGCTTGTAGCAATGACTTTGTTCATAGTGAGCTGGAGATTTAGGTGGGCTACCATGCATTCTGCAAGGAAAGATGGGTTGGAAGTAGTCATGGGTATTTTCCTCATGAAATGCACCCCTCATACCATCTAGTCTCAAGCTAAGCATAGATGATTTGAATTTTGGCCATTCAACCTACAAGTGACAGAAAAAACATAATTTGATTCCCCCTTCCTTGCAATTAGGAAGGAAGGAAAGAAGGTTTGGAAGTAGACATGGGTATTTTTCCTCATGACATGCACCCCCGTATAACATGTAGTCTCAAGCTAAGCATAGATGGTTTGAATCTTGATCATTCAACATACAAGAGACAGAGAACAAAATGTTTTTTCCCTCTTCCTTGCTATTAGCACCCACGGCTGCATGCATGCAATTGCTCTGTTGAAAAGTGACTGCATCTGATAGGATGCAGTCACTGTCTGGGTGGTAATTTTCCAATTGAGGCAGTGTGTTTTCAATCATGTGGTGTTTGCAGGGCCACCCACAATTGAATTTCAACCTAATTAGTACTAATCTGCCGAAATTCGAGCCATATATTCCCAGCTTAAACCTAGCTATATACGATCTGTTTGCTCAATATTAAAACACCATTCCAGAGATTGAAAACTGTTAAAAAATGTAAACCATTTAAAAAAAAGAGAGGTAAGAAAAGCAACTGGTACGAGAGATTTTATAAAAACCTTTCAATTTTTTTTCTTTATTATAATCTATAGCCACTTACTTAGTACAGAGTAAACTGCTAAGCTTTAATTTTTGTCCATGCTTAAACCTTTTTTATGTTTTTTATTGCAGGCACACTATTCTACCACCTGGCTCAATGAGAATATTAGACGTTAGGGTTACTGACGCTGGAACATATACGTGTGTAGCTACAAACATAGCAGGAAATATTACTCAAATAGTAACACTCAATGTCTATGGTAAGTACTTATTCATATGCTTGATATATTCAGTCATATAATTGAAGCTGATAAAAACTTTGAGAACTTGATAACCTAAAATCCCAATACATCATTTATTTTGAATCATGAATGACTGTAGCTTCTGATTTTTATTATTAAGACACTTACCTGTCCTGGAATCCAGTGATGTTAGCACCCCAGTCGATGTTTCCATCGGCTCTCGAGTGCTGCCACCACTATTCATAGTAAGTGAACCCGGAAGTGCACTTTCTAAATGGATCAGTGATGGGGGAAGGAGAAGGGGGTCGAACTTCCGAGTAATCTCGCCACTGTTCCCCTCTCCCCACTGAAAAGAAAGCCCCAGAGTTGTAAATAAGACAGACAAGTAAAGAAAGTGAATAGCAAGGTATCTTACTACAATTAAATCTGCAGTCTTTGATTAACTATACAATATATGTTAGCACATCTAACGATCTAACTAATGTTTCTCAGTTCTGTATTAAATACATATTTATAATGGTTTCTTAAAAAACATTAGTAATTTACAGGAGTACAGGTGGCACTAAGCTATACATATTTTTTATTACAAAAAATAAAAAATAAAAGTAGGAAAGGTCTGGGTATGTTTTATGAAAGTCTTTTGGGAGGCTTTCTGTGAGACCAGCTATGAAGCAGTCTCAGCCAGGAGACCCTTGAACCACCAGCAAATTCTTAAGTCCATGGTGAGGCAAAGAAGACTTGTCTGCCTAGATTTCTTTCCTTTTGATGACAACTAAATGATGGTTTCATAATTTAACTGCTGCTGTTGTGCTAAATATTTATTCCTCCGTTTTCATTTTTATCCACAGCCCCACCCAAAATCCAGCGTGGCCCTCAAATGATAAGAATACAAGTTAAACAAAGCTTTGAAATTGCTTGCATAAGTCAAGGGATCCCACCACCAAGAACAGCCTGGTTTAAAGAAGGAAGAATATTGGAGCTGGATGAAAAGCTTCAGCACTTTACAATCAGAGTTGCTAGTGCTGAACTTTCAGATGCTGGAGTATACACTTGCATTGCCAGTAACATAGTTGGCCAGGACAGTGCAAATGTGACAATAGAGGTTCAAGGTAAAATTAATAATTTACTGAGCACTGGAGTTTAGTAATTATGAAGTCATATTAGTAAATATTATCTATATCTGTATTAAACATGTGTTTGAATGCAATGGTTTCCTTACACTAAATTTGTTTTCATTCTAGCACCACCTACTTTGTCTGATTTGGAGCCTCCTTATGACAAAACACACCAGGAAAGGCTTTCTAGTCAACAGGTTGCATTTCCTTGCCCTGCAAAAGGTATATGTTGGACTGATTCTATAGTGCAACAATTCATATTTCATTTGTCATTTCATTATATTAAACAAAAGGTTTAAACAAGAATTTCTTATGGGAAAAATATAAGGGTTGCCATTGCTAACCATTTCTTAAAAGCAATGCCCAGGTGTCATGCTGACCTTGTGACACTTGTGAACCTGCTGACTTTTCTCTGACTTTTCTGAGCTGCATACTTGTTAAGTGTCAGAGACTCAAAGTGCTTAAGCCAGTGAATTCAGGATTCAACCAGTCAACAACCTATTACAAAAAGAGGTCAGCAATGCTTCTTATTTATTTAATTTTTTTATGACAACTTTCTTTGAATTAGCCTTTTATTACAGTAATAATTCACTAGTTGATTTTTTTTCTTATATTTGAAATAATAAAAAGTAATATGACCAATGTAGTTGTTAACAGGGCTGCTGTTAAAAATCATGGGGCCCCGTACAGCCTACCTGATGGGGCCCCCTTTGACCCTGCCCTTAACTCCACCCATGGCCCCGCCTCTGACCCAGTCTCAAAAGTTGCAGGGGGACATATGGTGCAATGAATGTGGAAGTAATCTGGTGGATTCAGGACTGCTTGTATTACTTCCACATGAGAACTGACAGCTGCTTTTACAAGTATACACACACTCCTGGCTGCTGTCCTTAGCCAGAAATGTGCATATGTGTTAAAAAAGACATGCTTGCAGCATAGGAATTCAAAAGAAGGGGAGAAAGTACACCACACACAGGATGGAACTGTGGGTGTCTTATAGTAGTGCAGTGCCACGTCCTGCATATACTGAACAAATAATGTTGAAGAAGAACAAGAATGGACTTTCGAGGCACCAATTGTAACATTAAAATGCGTTTATTGATGCAACTTCCCAAGGGGGTTATTGGACCAACATTACAGTAAATGCATATAAAAAAACACATTAAAAACACAGAAAAGTTAACACAGAAAACTGTATTAAACAACAATGGATCAGATAAACCTTCCTGGCGGTATGATTCTTTCAGATTTTCGGTGCTGAAAGCGGTACCATTATTTGCAAGGAAATTTGGCATTTTATACTGTAGGCTTGTAATTCTTAGGAATAACTTACTTAAATCTGACCAAACAAGAGTCTAATAGGCATCCCGGGTATGACATTTAAAAACATTTTTTTTTATAAATTATAATATAATAAATAATTATAACAAATAATAATATAATTATAGTAAAAATTATTCAATAATGTAATCAAATCAAAATCACTGAAATTTGCTCAGTTGCAGAATTGTCCTTGTCATTATTTTTTTTTTATGACAAATTTCCCCACAAATCGCTATCGCTAAATTCTGCAAGTGATTATAATTTATTATCGCTGTTTTTTAGCTGATCTAAAACCATTTTTGACATAAAGGGACACTTTTGGTTGCTATGGACAATCTACAGTTTGCAGGGAGAAAGAACAGTTTTTATTATATAAAAGGACATGCAGGGCACTGGGCAGACCACTAGGGACAAGGGGTGTGTGTATTTTTTACATACAGTACTGTAATCTATACGATTACAGTATACTGTATGTAATGTGTTTGTTTACTTTTTTGAATATGGCGCCGTTCTCCGCCCCGTGCGTCGTAACATTGCAGGGAACGGAGATCGGCGGCACACGGGGACGCTGTGTGAATCGAGTGAGCACCCGCTCGCTCACACAGCGTGGATGCATCGATGGATCCAGGAGAAAGGTAAGTAAACCCTGTCTGTGCACTCAGCGAGGTAAGCCCGAGTCTGACTCAGGGTTACCGATCGCAGCATGAAAATCTAACCCCGAGTCAGACTCGGGAATACCGCCAGTGAGGTTAAACCAATAATGATCCAGAAAAGGCATCAAATAGATATGATGACTAGCATAAATAGTAGTAGATCACAATCAAAACAGGAGCAGTGTTGGCTGAAAAAACGTTTGACGCATATAAACGTGCCTAAATGCATATTAACACTAGGCGCGTTTAGCGCTTGAGCGTTAATTAATTTCAATGGCCAGAATAAATTATTGTTCTTGCCAATGAAATGAACGCCCAAGTTCTTGATGCCTGTAAATCATTCTAAACACTTCTACAGGCGTTAGACATTTTTACAGGCAAAAGGCTGCTGCCAAGAGGAGGGGCGTTCTTTAAACTTTCTGTGTGCATGAGGATAATCATTCACACAGCACACAAGGCGCTCCATGGCTCTCACAGTGTACCACATGCTGTTGTGTGCTGACAATCTGTAACACACAGTACACCCATAAAGTAACAAAGTCAGCAGACAACAGCTATGTGACAAACTGTGGGAGCCATGGAGCACCTTGTGTGCTTTGTGAATGATTATCATAAATCAGTGTGACGCTATGGATGGTTCTGCTAAGAATACAGTAACACTTTGCTCACTATGTGTTGCCCAGTGCGTGCCACGCCACCCTCCGCCGAAAAATATAAATTTTTCCGTTCCCTCCCTGTCAGCTGGTTTATATTAGTCCTTGAAGAGCGGAGCAGGTAAATCACTGTACGGATCACTCCGCCAACCACCAGGGAGGAGCGGCCGGAACTCTAAGGCCGCGTACACACCACTAAATAAATCCGATCAAATCGGTCTGACAGACCGTTTTGATCGGATTTGTCTGCTGGGATATATTGGTTTGATCGTGTACACACGATCAAACCAAAATCCCTGCCGGCAGACAGCGCGGTGATGTGGCGGTGACGTTGACGCCGCCACGTCACCGAACCAGGAAGTGAAAAACTTCCACGCATGCGTCAAATCCATTCGACGCATGTGCAGGCAGATATGTCCGCTGGTTAGTGTACTAACCAATAGACATGTCGGCCGGACGGGTTCCCAGCAGACAGATTTTAAAGCATGCATTAAAATTTGTCTGCTGGAAAAACCTGTCTGCTCGCCCGTACACACGATCGAATTTGTCTGCTGAAAGGTCCGTTGGACCGTTTTCAGCAGATAAATTTGATCGTGTGTACGTGGCCTGGGCGCAGGTTTGTGTACCTCCGCCTGAAAATGGAAAAGTAGTCCCTCCTCAGCGCCCACCTTCTGAGCCCCTCTGATCATGTTATGGGGCCCAGGAAAATATATTTATACACCCCCAAAGCCAGTAGGAGTGGGGAATAATTTAATCAGCTTTTTTTTAATGAAATGCACTTTAAAGCCTTCCGGCCCCCCTGATGAGCTGATCATCAGGGCTGGTTGTACTGCCCTATCAGCGGCCCTGGTTGTCAAATAAATAATGTTAAGATGTTCTATAGTCAATCACACATTAATGCTTATCTCATATTTTTATATTTGTATATATATATATATATTGTAGCAGAATGTCCCAGAGAGAGCGAGGAAAAGTCCTGTTTGGGGTTTATACATATCCCAGGCTCCTGTCTTACACATTCAGGGATCTCTGATACAGTATCCAGTTCGGGTCTTGGTCCTCTTCCCCAGACGAATTTAAGCTAATTTGAGCAGACATAACAAAAAATAAAAAATAGACAGACTGCTGCACACCCTAAAGAGTTAACTACAAATTTATTGAAAAAGTATCAAAAAGAACACACATATATATAAGGCATAACAAATTAGGTCCCCTAAAAATAGGTGGACCTACCCAGATAATTCCCTATGCTATTAGAATTAATCTCTTAGGGCTCATTTCCACTGGCGTTTTTACAGTCACTTTTCTGGGCGTTTTTTGCAGCTTAAAAACGCCTGTCCATGTTAGTCTATGGCCTCATGCCCACCATGACGTTTTTGAGCTGTATATGGCTAAGCTGCAAAAAAAAAAACGCAGGACCAGGGTGTTCTGAAGCTCCAGCAATAGAGCTGTAAAAACGCCAGGCATTAAAAAACGCTCAAGTTAACATGGACAGGCGTTTTTAAGCTGTAAAAAACGCTCAGAAAAGTGACTGTAAAAACGCCAGTGGAAATGAAGCCTAATAGCCCATACACACGATCCGAATATCGGCCGACGGATCGTACGACTTTTTTCGCTTAATAATCGCGAGTAAAATAAAATAGGTTTTAAACTCACGAAAATTATCGTACGATAGAAAAAAACGATCAGAAGTGATGTCACGTGTTGTAATGTATTTGTATTGTATTGTCGGACGACGGCTGTACTGACTAAACAAAAATCGGACGATCGGACATCGGACGAGAAAAATTTTCGCGCTTGTCCGATCGAATTTAATCGGATGAACGGTCGTGATCGGCTGTCGAAAGTAGTGTACACACGATCCGAAAATCGTACGATCCATCATCGTACGATCGTTTTCGTCCGATATTCGGATCGTGTGTATGGGCCATAAGGCCTCGTACACACGATCAAATCTGTCCGCTGGAAACGGTCTGCTGGACCATTTCAGCAGACAGATTCGATCGTGTGTACGGCCGAGCCGACGGATTTGGCCACCCGACAGATTTCAAAGCATGCTTTGAAATCTATCGGGTGGGAATCCGTCCGCCCAAAATGTCTGCTGGTTAGTACACTTACCAGCAGACATGTCGTCCCGCAACGCCGCCGAATGGATTCGGCGCATGCGCGGAAGTGTTTTACTTCCTGGTGCGGTGACGTGTCGGCGTCAACGTCACCGCCACGTCACCGACACTTCAGCGCGCCGTCTGCTGGCGGGGATTTTGGTTTGCTCGTGTGTACACGCGAGCAAACCAAAATCCCAGCAGACAGATTTGTTCAAATCTGTCTGCTCGTGTGTACGAGGCCTAATAGTTCCAACACAGGACACTGGTCACCTGTGTTAGCAGGTAATAATCACCACTAACTAAGTGAGGGAACGTAGCACCAAGGGAAATAAAACATGGGACAGGAAATTATTCCTAAATTATGGTAGTGGTAAACACCCCTCCACTAGGACTAGTGACAACCAAAGTAATCAATAAGAACAAAACCAGAGGGACCGTGAGCCTAATGAATAGCTGAAAGAGTCTCTCATGGAGATCACCGTTTTGAAACATGTGTAGTTTCCATGTGGATCTGGTTTCGTACATTGAAAGTTATTTTGGGAGACATTGAAGAAAAGGCAGAGGCACTGTAGTTGTAATTATTCTTCACAATCTGAAGAATAATAAAATTCTTCAGATCTTCACCTGAGATGCACTTGATAGAATTGCAACAATATTGTCAATGGTAGATATCTAAACTAATTCCCATAAAGCGTGGGTATAGTTCATTGGGTTGTTTAGATAGATATATCCATGAAGTAGTTCCTTATGTTGCTTTGGCAGCTTGCAGGTTTGGATAGGCAATAAGTGATTATACAAATAGTGTGATGGTTGTGAGTGGCAGTGTTAGCAACAATGTTTCACAACAGTGTAACACAAAATTTACTCACTGTTTGTTGTCAAACAATAGTTTGAGATTGTAGCTATTCCATCCAGTCTATAATCATACATTTGCTCAAAGGGTTTGCAGCCAAACTATCCATCCGTGTGTCTCCACAGTATCTGAAGCGCTGCTCATTAAAAAGTGCTTTGTCTGGTGAGATGATAGTGGGATCTTATATCCAATCAAGGACAATGATTGATGTCCAGTGTCTCTAATGATAGTTTATAATGCCGATGTCCAAAAAGGAATCAAGGATCTTCAGTCTCTAGTTCAAAAAGTAGCTCAATGTAGAGCGTAGTACTTGTCGTCACTATACATTATTCATATCTCCATACGATATCCCTCAGGTAACTTGAATGAAGGCTCAAGTTGCTAATATCACCGAGCTGGCAAAGGGAAAAGTAGCAAGGCTAAGATATGTATGGGGGGGGGGCCTCCGTACCCCAAAAGTTTACATGTTTCGTTCCGCAACTCTCGGAACTTTGTCAGAAAATTGGAAGGTGTATTGATTGGCTGCATTGCTGACCCTATGTGTAAAAAATGCATAGATTAGAAAGGGTTTAAAATTTGTGTTACCCTATAATATAATCATAAGATATGTGTTATTAGGGTGTATAAAAAGATCCCATGCGACTGGAGATGTCTGGGTCTACATGTTGTGCAGCCTATCCCCACCTTTGTTTATGTATTATTGATACAGCTTTATAGTGTCTCGTTCAGCAGACAACAACAATATATAAAATTATTTTGAATATTTGCTGGTATATGATGCTCTGCGGTTAATCGCAGAGTGGAAATTGGAAGGTGTATGGACTGGCTGCATTGCTGACCCAATGTACAAAAAATGCATAGATTAGAAAGGGTTTTAAATTTGTGTCACCCTCTAATATAATCATAAGATATGTGTCACTAGGGTGTATGAATGTATGGTTTGAATGTACTCCATTAGGGAGAAGTTTGAATGTTGTGTAGGGAAGTACACGCCAACACTGACTTTGTTTTTAAATGTAAGTTTATAATAATAAAAAACTTTGAGCACCAGGTAATTCACAGGAAATCGTTAACAGGAAAACAGGTCGGCAACACCTGAGAGTTATCCAGGTTGATTGTAGGTAGCTCTAGCTCCCCTTTTTAAGGAGTGCAGATCAATAGCTCCCCAGTTCTGACGAAGTTCCGAGAGTTGCGGAACGAAACATGTAAACTCGTGGGGTACGGAGACCCGCCCATACATATTTTAGCCTTGCTACTTTTCCCTTTGCCAGCTCGGTGATATTAGCACCTTGAGTCTTCATTCAAGCTACCTGAGGGATATCGTATGGAGATATGAATAATGTATAGTGACGACAAGTACTACGCTCTACATTGAGCTCCATAAGTCTCCATAAGTCTCTATATGGAAGCAGGAGAAAAGAGGAAGGGGTAAGAGCACGAGGGCAGTTGCTTAGGCTTACCAAACATATACTCTAACCCACAGAATTTGTGAGGGACTATCTCAGTACTGATACACGGAAAGATAATTCTTGGATAAAACATTTATTCATTTATTACATATAAAAAGACATACATAATTTGCATTAAAATGGTTTAAAAAACAATATACAAATACTCAAAACCTGGAAGCCGTCCATACGCCGCCTGACGGCATGTGTTGTCAACGGGTCTGGCTCACTGCACTGCGCAGGTGCGAGATACCGCGCTACTGCACAAGCGCACGCCATCTATGCCAAATGAGCTGGAAAGCCCAGAGCTTCGATGGTGCAAGGGTGGTTCCCACAGGGGGAACTCGTCCTAACCTGGGGAGTCACATGTCTGCCGCAGGGGAGAAAACACGAACAGCCGGGTAGAGACTGGCTAGACGTGCAGGGAAAGCAACAACTCAGATTAATTATATCAGAGATACACAAAAATAATACAATATAGAACATGTAATACATCAAATTTGACTATAACTGACCTAGTTTAAGGAGAAGTATGAACAAATGAGATGTCAAAGGCCAGTGGAGGATTATTGAAAAGGTTGGCAGGGCGCACCAAGGGAACCTGTGGGATAAGGTGGGGAGGGGGGAGGGGAGGAGGGGAAAAGGGGGAAGGGATGATGGAGGTAGGGAGAGGGCAAAGGAAGACCTACAAAAACTGTTTATAGGATATCATCTTGTTGAGGCCTGGGGAGGAGGGGGGGATGTTAGCATTGAGATCTTCGATCCACAGAGTTTCTCCCTGCAGAATTGTCCTATCCCAATTGCCCATATATGGAAGCATTGGTCTTTCTGCAGAGGTCGGAGATGCCCTCTGCTAAGTCATACTTATACTCTTGCAAGCATCAAAGCTCAGGCTTCCTTCTGTTTGGAGAACTCTAGCTGCGACACAGCAGAGGGCATGTCAGACTTCTGCAAAGTTAAAACAAGGAGAGGAGCGCCTCTGAGTATGTATCATAAAAACATTTATTAAACATTAATATCCACTCACATGGGGGAACGTAGAGTTTAGTTCTGATCCGTAGCTGGGCTGAAGAGATGGGATGGGACTGCAAGTCACAGCAGATCCGTTATGCTGGCACCACATCAGATCCGGGCAGGAAAGGGTGGGATGTCTGAGCACAGCACGGTCTCCATCAGAAGCCCAGGCTTGGCATATCACAGTCAGGTGGGGTCGGGAGGGGTCCATCTAGCACGGATATGGGTTCCAAAAAAAGGATAGGTGGGGATGACAGACGTCAGAGCCTCTGGCTGGCCACGCTGTAGCTGGCAAAGTTTGTCCGGCTTCTGCAGTATGGTGAAGAGACACAGCCGGGTGATCAGAGCCAAAACGAGGCTTGGGGAGCTAAACAGGACACAGCGCCGGGCTGTGACATCACAGATGTGCGACGCGTTTCATAGCTGGCTTTTTTATTGGTGGAGGAATAGATGCGCTCCTTTCTCAAGCATAAGATGTAAGGACACAAGGCGAAAGTTTTATAGACTAACAAGGCCAGGGCCAGCAGGTGCATAGAACAAAAGTAATCAGTTTATGTGGGAAAAATACATTATTAAGATACACAATGCCGGCAGAGAAGTATACTATAAAAAAAACCATCATAAATAGATAAAAACATCATGCATAATTAATCAATTGGTACAATGAAAGTCAATGATAAAGGTAAATGAACATATATAAAAAATTACATTAAATGGATAATGACCATTTTCATTTGGAACGGAAGGAATGCATGCCAGTTTCATTATGAGTTGGTCAGCTCTATACCTACATTCTAGTAAAGAATCTTAAGTTGAACTAATCCAATTCATATTAGATCAAGTCAGGCCTGTCGGATAGTGAGGTGTTTAGCGCAAAGAACGGGGGGGGGGGGAATCATTCAATAAACATCAACATTAAATAAACATTAATATTAAACCATTACATTCAAAATATGCATGCATATACACATACTGTATATACATGTGTATATACATGCACAATGTACATGAGAAAGGAGGGGTGTGGGTTGCAAGAAAAAAAAGGGTCAGGGCTTGGAAAGAAAAAATATACCCATATCATGGTTATGAGCAACTGGAGATAAATATAGAAAGGGATAAATCATACTGAGAACAGGGCAAAAAAACTTGATAGCTTCTAATTTTATCATATACTTACTGAAGAACGAAATCGCCACCCCCATATATAAAAAGAGATAAAATGTAAACAAACATGTGGAAAAGTGTCAAAGATATCTATGTGAATAAAAAGGTAAATAATACCATAAGAGATGATATTAATAATAATAATAATAATGTCAGATTGTACTGTCTAGCATAAAAATACTATACAATAGCTATCTCTATCCCTTCGTTTAAGCCACCAGGCAAAAGAACATGAGATTATAGATCCAGAATGTCTCTGTGGCGCACAATTTTTTGAAACGTTCAGCCCCTGTCATTGATTTGGGGATTTGATTGATGACCCAGTGTCAGGGATGTCTACACAGGCATCCAACACAAGTTTAACAGATCAATGAGCTGCACTAAAGGAAAAAGGCACAGAGGTAGGTGAAAAAATATATAATTTATTAAGATAAAGACACACGTGTAATCAACAACAGAAAACCCCCAAAAACAAGCAAGCATACAAGAAACAGAGCAACCCACAACCACCTAATCTAACTAACTAATATATACAAACATAGAAAATCAAGCAGGGATGTGAGACAAGAGGGAAACAGAGTCCAGGACAGGGCAGGGAGCATATAAGGAACACATGCTGGCTACAGGTATCGGATCAGGCAGGGACAAGGCTAACAGAGACAATACTGAAGCCCTGAACCACTGTGAAGGGCGCACTTATATACCTGCAGCAGCTCATATCAAGTGAACCTTAACCACTTAAAGACCCCCGCACGCACATATACGGCCACAACATGGCTCGTACAGGCACAAGGGCGTAAATTTACGTCCCCGCCTGAGTGCGGTTCGGGGGTCCCATCGGGACCCCCTCCGCGGCGTGCGGGGGTCTCCCTACCTCTGGGAGCGATCCGGGATCTGCGGGCGGATGTCCGTGATATCCGCCCCCCCCGCGATCGCTCCCAGCCAATGGGAGCGCGCTCCCAGCCTGTCACTTCCTCCTCCTGTGTTTACACAGGAAGGAGGAAATGATGTATTCTCTCATCGCAGCGCTGTTTCCCAGCGCTGCTGATGAGAGAAGACATCACAAGTAAGTGTGCACCAACACAACACTGACACACACTCACATAGGCATATTAACCCCTTGTGATCGCCCCCCCCCACCCCCTGTCACAGTGTTACTGAATGCAGTGATTTAATCACTGCATTTAGTGTCAGTGTGACAGGCACTGTAAAAAACAGTTAGTGTTAGGTTCAGGATAGCCCCCCCACCCCCCCTAATAAAGTTTTAACCCCCTGATCACCGCCCTAGTTAACCCTTTTACTCCCTATTGCCAGCGTCACTAAGCGATCATTTTTCTGATCGCTGTATTAGTGTCGCTGTTCCCGCTAGGTAGCTATTTTTTTTTATTGCGATTTTTTTTTTTTACTAAAGACATGTGGCTAAATAAATTTTGGCCTAAATGTTTGACTAAAATTTAGTTTATTTGTTTTTTTTTTAAACAAAAAGTAAAAAATAGTGTTTTTTTTTCAAAAATGTCGCTCTATTTTTGTATATAGCGCAAAAAATAAAAATCGCAGAGGTGATCAAATACCACCAAAAGAAAGCTCTATTTGTGGGAAGAAAAGGACGCAAATTTTGTTTGGGAGCCACGTCGCACGACCGCGCAATTGTCTGTTAAAGCGACGCAGTGCCGAATCGCAAAAACACCTTGGGTCATTTACCAGCGTATTGGTCCGGGTCTTAAGTGGTTAATTAATGAGGAGTCCATCCACTGGGAGACACCCACTGGTGGCCGCCAGAACTGCACCCTTGTTGTTGGAAGGAACAGTGCCACCAGCAGGTGACTGAAGCCATGACACAGATCATGACACCCAGACTGTCAGGCCGGTAGTGGATTTTTTATGATATCGAGAAAATTGTGGGACACTGTGCATGTCTTTACCACCCTCAATAAGTCGTCGATGCTGGCCGAAGCATTGCCTTAAGAGGCAGATTGTTCAACCAACATAAATTAACCCACAAGGTTTAGCTCACTGGAACCCGCTTCTGGTCTTCTTGGTGGCTGCCCTGACCGACCCATTGACATACATAAATACGAGTGTATATGCATATGCTTATACATCTCTTCTATCCCTGTCATTGGACCCCTGTGTACTACACTGAACTATTATATTGAGGTATCTGTGCACTGCGCCTTTTTACTTGTTCAACAACTTCTTCAAAGAGACCACTGCTTCCACATAGAGAATAGAGGTACTTCCCTGCTGCATTCTTGTAGGAAACAGGCTTTTCTATACAGATGACTGCTTTTTAAAGAAGACACACTGTAAGCATTTGCACACCTGCTGTTATGATGTATTCAAAAGGTTTTCAACTATTTTAAACCTAAAATTTGGTTTGGCTTAAAAAAACAATATATTTATTTATCTGTTTACCTGCCTAACTTCATATGGCCTATGAAGTTTTTTCTTTCTTAAATGTTCCTTAAAGGTTGTCCAAAATGTTCATATTTACAAAGACAATCATTATGCTACAATTCTCCAGGGCTCTGCTAATGCTGCATGCCTGACCTGCTACATTGCTCCTCTGGCAGGGCATAATGGTGCCTTGTTTATAAACGGCAATGTTATAGTCCTAGCCAAAACCAAATTAATTTGAAAACAGTAGAAATTTGAATGCATCTTTCAAACACAAGAGTGCTTTGTTTAATTTCTCTGCAGAGATACAAATTTTAAGCGAAATATACTGTAATATAACTTATACCAGAACTACTTAAAATATATATTGTTTCTTTTGTATTCTTCTAACTAGGTAATCCTAAACCGGTTATTAAATGGTTACGTAACAACAAAGAGTTAACTGGAACAGAACCTGGTATCAAGATTACAGAAGATGGGACTCTGCTCATCATCAGTTCTTTGACATCGTATGACAATGGAGAATATAAGTGCGTGGCCTCTAATCAGGCAGGATTGACGGAAAGGAAATATAATTTGAAAGTTCATGGTAACTTTTAAGATTACTCCAGCCTGTGTTATTCAAAACCATTGTCTAATATAGTCAGATGTGTGTGTGTGTGTACGTTTGTGTGTGTTTAGAAAGCTACTATCATTTTAGGATGGACACTGTGGAGCTGATTTACTAAAACCTGAGAGTGAAAAATCTGGTTTAGATGTGCATTGTAGCCAATCAGCTTCTAACTTCAGCTTGTTCAATTAAGCTTTGACAAAATAAAAATGGAAGTTGATTGGTTTTTATGCACAGCTGCACCAGATGTTGCACTCTCCGGTTTTAGTAAATTAACCCATATGTACAACTTAAACAAAACTGTATCTTAAGCCACAAAATATGGAAGTTACAAACCTGCTTCTTTAGTTTCTATCAGTTTCCAATTTTTTACAATACAAAAGGTTAAGGGGGCGCTGCTTACGATCAAAAAGCATTTTACATCAGTTTTCCTTATATGTTTCTAGGTAAAATATATTTCTTGTTGAGTTTATTGCATTAAAACTCATAAACAGTCAGTTTCTACATATGTTACTATTAATCACCAATGGAAAATTAATTCTCTGGTAACGGCACAAATAATCTAGTGAGAGGGATTTAAAAAAAATGCAGAGTAATAAAATGCATAGGCGAAAGCTATTTAAAATTATGGTGCAAACCTTTACATGCATTTTATGTTCATTTAAAATGTGGGATCGCTCTAGAAGATGGAAGATGGAAATGATTTCAGTAGGCATTACTACTCCAGTGATTTCTGCTAGCTTCCAGGTCCTGTGGCGAGCAGTTGCCCTGCTGCATTCTTTATAGCATCCACTGGGCGCCATTTAGAGAATCCTTTGCATTTTCTCATTGAATGCAAAGCATTTTCTGTTTGGACAAGGTGGAGAGTGTGATTTCTCTGCTCCACCTCTCCACCTCGTCCAATAAAAGAAATAGGTGAAAGTCAGCAAAACAGTTTGGTGAGGAACATTGCCTTTTCCGGCATGATGGAGCCCCTTGATGTTAGGGCAAAAGTGATAACCAAGTGGCTTGGCAAACAAAACATCAACATTTTGGGTCCATGACCAGGAAAATCCCCAGACCTTAATTCCATTGAGAGCTTGCGGTCAGTCCTCAAAAAATCCCACAAGTTCTGACAAACTCCAGGCATAATTATTTAAGAATTAATTCGTTCATTCAGGATGTGGCCCAGAAGTTGATTAACAGCATGCCAGGGTGAATTGCAGTGGTCTTGAAAAAGAAGGGTCAACACTGCAAATATTGATGTAAACCCACTCTCATCAATTATAAAGTAATGGCCTAGTGCTGAACTATAAGAATATACATGCCTCTTGCATGTATCCTTACCTTTCAAATGTATCCCCCTTCTCTATTTGGAGTCCTGAAAAACTCCGGGTTCAATGGCTGGTCTGATGTGTGGCGCTCAAGGGGCAGAGTCGTAACATCAGCAGACTCCCCAACCACCTCTACATTACCCTTGGTCAGAGCATGTACAGGAGAGGCAGAGCGCATTCTGGGCAAAAGGTGAGCACGCTCACGCTCCCTGTCAGTCCTGCACACACACATGGATGTCCGGTGGCAGTCGGGGATGATCAGTGCGATGGGGACAGCTGTGAGCACTGATCCCCCTGCATGGCTTTTGAGCTGACAGGGAGAGAAGGAGAGAGAGGAGAAGCGGCTGATGAAAATCCATGCAGGGAGATCAGGGCTCACAGCTATCCCCAGCTGCACCGATCATCCCTGACTGTCCCCCATGTCCTCCTTCAGCACTGTGTTCTCCTCCAACACCCCCTTCCTCTCTGACCCACTCTGTGTCCTCCTCGTCTGCCCACTGTGTCTTCCTCCTCCACCCCTTCCTTTTTTCTGAATGGGACATAGAGAGCTTTTGTTACCGATCGATCTCTATGTCCTGTGATAGCTGAGCAGAGTAACCTGTGTGTTTATGAATGGAGAGATGCAGCTCATGCATGAGATATGTAAATCATCTGTTACTCACAGCAGAGGTGAAGAACTGACTGGTATTTCTCTGTTTGTCAGTTTTATCTCACTGAAAAAAGATAGGCTTATTGCTCAGAGCTGGATAACTCTTTGTGGCAAGACTGGGCACAGATGACATGAAATCCTATACTGTAAAAAAAAATCTACAAACATTACCCCATAATGACAATGTAAAAGAAAATCTTTGTAAATGTATTAAAAATAAGAAACAAAAAAAATCACATGTACATAAGTATTCACAGCCTTTGCGCAATACTTTGTTGAAGCACATTTGGTGCCAATTACAGCCTCAACTCTTTTTGAGTATGATGCTACAAGCTTGGCACACCTATTCTTGGTCAGTTTTTCCCATTGTTCTTTGCAGGTCCTCTCAAGCTCCACCAGGTTGGATAAGGAGCATCAGTGCAGTCATATTCAGATCTATCTAGAAATGTTCAATCAGGGGTTCAAGTCTGGGCTCTGGCTGGGCCACTTAAGAAAATCCACAGAGTTGTCCAGTAGCCACTGCTTTGTTATCTTGGCTGTGCGCTAAGGGTTGTTGTCCTATTGGAAGATGAACCTTCGCTCCAGTCTGAGGTCCAGAGCGTTCTCATTCAAGGATGTCTCTGTACATTTCTGCATTCATCTTTCCTTTGGTCCTGACCAGTCTCCCAGTTCCTGCCACTGAAAAACATCCCCGAATCATGATGTTGCCACCGCCATGCCTCACTGTAGGGATGGTATAGGCCAGGTGATGAGTGGTGCCTGCTTTGTTTCATCAGACTAGAGAATTTTGTTTCTCATGGTCTGAGAGTCCTTCAGGTGCCTTTTGGCAAACTCCAGGTAGGCAAGCTGTCATGTGCCTTTTACTAAGGAGTGGCTTCCGTCCGTCAATGCTGCAGAAATTTTTATGTACCCTTCCCCAGATACTGTCTTGGAGGTCTACAGACAATTCCTTGGACTTCATGCTTTGGTTTGTGCTCTGACATGCACTGTTAACTGCGAGACCTTATTTAGACAGGTGTGTGAATTTCCAAATTGTGTCCAATCAACTAGTGGATACAAATCAAGTTGTACATCTCAAGTAGGGATGAGCTTCGCGTTCGAAACGAACGTATGTTCGACTCGAACATCGTCCGTTTGATCGTTCATCGAATTTCGAACAGAAACGATCGTTCGCGGCAAATTCGAGTGAAACGAAACGACCGTTTTTAAAACTTTTTTTCCATTGATACATGTTCCCTGGGGCAAGACCCGGGTTCTGAAAGACGTTTTCAACGATAACTTGAAAATTGGTCTTTAAAACGACCATTTTTAAAACTTTTTTTCCATTGATACTACTATCAATGGAAAAAAAGTTTTAAAAACGGTTGTTTTTTCAGGAGTCCTGCTCCTGAAAAAATTACTGTTTTTAAGACATTTTTCCATTGATACATGTTCCCTGGGGCAAGACCCGGGTTCTGAAAGACGTTTTCCAACAATAACTTGAAAATTGGTCTTTAAAACGACCGTTTTTGAATTTGAACGTTCGAGTCCCATAGACTTCAATGGGGTTCTAAATGTTCGTGCGAACGATCGGACCGTTCGACGGTTCTGGTGCGAACCGAACGTGGGGGGTGTTCGGCTCATCCCTAATCTCAAGGATGATGAATGGAAACAGGATGCACCTAGGGCTGGGTTCACACTATGTGCAGCACGTGGCACAGCACATAGTTCACCCTTTCAGCTCAGAATTTTTGCCTGAATTCGGACCTGAAACTGAGCCAAAGCACTCAGGACCCTTCTGCTGTGCACTCTGAGGCCGCCACAAAGATTTGTGAACTGGCTCCTTTGAGAGCTTGTCACACACTGTAATGTGAATTTGATGCAGGGAAACCCGGATACAATTTGCATAAGTGTGAACCTAGCTTGAGTTAAATTTTGAGTGTCATGGCAAAGGCATGGGGTAGGATGAACGACCCCCAGTTCAGTTCGCACCAGAAGTTTGAAGTTTGTAAAAAATGTCATTTTTAAATGAGTAGTGATTTATGGATAAAAAAAAAAAATACATTTTCCCTGCAAGCTTTCTTTATTTTGTAAGCAATACTCTTGCCAACAGGCTAAAATATGGGAGGTTAAATGCCTTGTCAAGCATGTGGTACCTAAATGACTGGTGTTTTTGTCACGCTTAATGTGCTTGCAACAAAGTTTTCAAATTGCAAAAGTGCAATAAGCTACAGATGTGCTAAAAAAGCCCCAGACAGCTGAGCTGTGAGAAGTGGGACGGAAGATAACAGCTCCACAATGTGATGGAATAGGGTAGCTGCTCTTTACTCGTCCATGATAGCTTCTTCATTGGAGTTTTGCCTCACCATCGCTTACCTCCTCTGCTCTATCTGCCACCCAGACCTCCTTATCATCTCCTCCATCCTCATTACCACTGGAGATAACTTGGCAGTTTTATGCTGCGGCACAGGGAACATGAATGCCAATTTGTGTACCAGTGTTCTCCCTGCTCTGCAGGCTCATGTTCCTGCCTTCCTCAACCTCAGAGCCAAAATCTAAATCAAGTAATGACAACCCACTCTATGAAGAGCCTTGGTGGTTCCAAACTTCTTCCATTTACCTATGATGAGTTTTTTAATGTCTCCCACTGTCAGAATACACAGATCAGCACTGCAGCCTAATGTTCAACTGCAGAGGCCACACATGAATCAACATTTTTCACAACTTTTTGTAATATACTACAGCATTTTGTCATGGGAGAGGAGGAGTGAGGTTCAGTAAATGATCAGACCTTGCTTGTATTGCAAGGTCTGCTTTAACCTCCCTGGCGGCATTCCAGAGTGTGTCTTGGGGTTAAATTTCAGTATAATTAGCGGTGACCCTGAGCCACACTAGGGATTGCATTGCAGAATACTGATGCAGTGTACTTACCTTTTCCCCAGGATCCTGCGATGTCCCCCCGCTGTGTCCATGGGCTGTGTCCTCCATCAATGCTCTGTGTGCCAGGCTCCGTTCCCTGCGAACGTTGCGAGGCATGGTAGCGGAACCTGGTGGCAAATTCAAAAAGTACACAAAACATAACACATACAGATTACAGACTACATTACTGTATGACATCATTTCACATCCCTTTTGTCCCTAATGCTTTGTCCAGTGCCCTTTAAATATATTATATATATATATTGTCCAGTGAAGATTTATATTATATATACTGTTCTTTCTGTCTATGGCAACCAAAAAGTGTCCCTTTACAACAAAAGCAGTGGTAGACCAGCTAGAAAACAGCGATAATAAATTAGAACACGTACATAATCGAGCGATAGTGAATTGTGAGGAAATACATTTTATTATTATTTTTTATAAATATTTATTATATTATAATTTATGATTTCATGTTTCAAAATGTATCATGGCAGGGATGGGGATGTCTACTAGACTCTTGTTTGGACAGATTTAAGAATGTTATTACTAATTACTAAGGTAGCGCTACCCGATTCAGGAGCCGCTGGTTTGATTTGGGATCTACTCTCTTTGTATGGCTCACCCCTATTTAACTGGCTCGAACACTTCCGTGACACATCAGAAGCCCAGTGAGTGTATTGTGACCTCTGTTGACTGGGGGTCACAAAAGCAGGTGTATAGCATGAAATAACAATGGAATGACAATATTACCTGCTCCTCGGCGGTCCCTCAGATGAGAAAACACACTTCACACAAGTAGTATATTTAAACCAAAAAGAATGAGTTTACTTGGTGTAGACTAAAGAGAGTAGATATGGATTTAAATGGTGAGTCAATAGCTTGTTATACAATAACATACAATAATACTGCAAGAGCCCTTGCTAAAACCAGTAAATAGCATTACCACAGGAATCTAATACTAAAGAATGGTACTATTCAGTTAAACTAATTGAACAGTCTGTGCTCGCGAGCTCCCCCTCGCGGGCGATCCTGCAAACAGCTAAAGTTCACGTTGCGGCCGGATTGTGCACGTTAAGTTTGTAATCCACAAGTAATAGAAGATAAGGGAAAGTTAATTCCAACAAAGTATGGTGAACATCAGACGTTGGTGAGATGATCGCTGGCAGTGTCAGTCACGTCTGTATAACCTCTATGAACAGTGAAAGGGCCTCTAAGTTAAAGCTGGAGGCCAAACAGGGGGGGGCGGCCTGTGAGGTGGCACTTAAGTGTCTGTCTAAAAGGAGAATTAAGAGCTGAGCAGGTGCTCTTTCACCCGACAGGCTGATCCGCCTGGAATCCTCTCAGAAAGTGCGTTGGTGAATCACTGTTCCACAGCACAAGGATGCTGGACGAGGGTGTCCCACTGTTTCAGTTGTCAGCTGGGCTTCCTCTCCGATCTCTGGGTACACAGGCTGGATACTGGAGTCTCTTTCTTCCTTGCGGATGGCTGGCCTCTTGGTGAATTTAGGCCCAGGCTTCAGGCCCAGGCTTCAGGCCCAGCAGCACGGCTGTGCTGTCTCCTCACAGCTCCACACAGGAGAAGAAGCCAGGGCAGAGAGAGAGAGAAACAGCCCCTCCCTGTCCTTAAGTAACCTCCCCCATAAGTCTGTGCAGAGGTGTCACATGTTCCAGTCAGGCAGGGCATTGTGGGAAGCATAGTCTGTTTCTACTAAGTATCAATGGAGTCCATATCTCCTAGCACTCGCAATCCCACAATGCATAACTTCTTATAGGTGTTTCAACATATTTACAAGCGTGAATATAGTTCCAGCGTGGGTTCAGGCCTATCATTAACTCCTGACAGGATGACCCCGCTAAACTAATGCCGCGTACACACAATCACTTTTTGTGATGAAAAAAAACTTTGTTTTAAAAAACGTCATTTAAAATGATCGTGTGTGGGCAAAACGTTGTTTTATGTCTTCTAAAAAACGTCCAAAAAAAAAATTTGAACATGCTTGAATTTTTTGTGTCGTTTTTCAAAATGTTGTGTTTTGTGTCATAAAAAATGATGTGTGTGTGGACAAAACATTGTTTAAAAAAATGTTTTTAAACCCACGCATGCTCAGAAGCAAGTTATGAGACGGGAGCTTCAATGGAACAGAGTGCCGTCGAACGTGGTGTACGTCACCGCGCTTTGCTAGAGCTTTTTGGAAAAACGATGGTTTGTAGGCAACGTCGTTTTTTAAAATGAAGTTGGAAAAACGTCGTTTTGTTTCGTGAGATAAAATTCTATTTTTTTCATCACAAAAAGTGATCGTGTGTACGCGGCATAAGAATTACAGGCCTACAATATAAAACGCCAAATTTCTATGCAAAACAATGTACCGCTTTGAGACACAAAAATCTGCCATAATCATACTGCCAGGGTGGCTACGCAAATCAAAAAAATAACTCCAAAAGAACAAATCTTACTCTAACATCATTGACATCATATCATATCCAAATACTGCAAACTGGTCATAGAAGAAAGAGAGAGAAAATGGCAGCACTAAAACAATTTTTCACAGTGAAAATTTAAAACTAGATTGTTTGGAAAATATAGGTATATCAATGTTAATATAAGTGGGTTGCAAAAATATGCTGCTGTAGTTTTGTTGGTTGTACATTAATAGCTGTAACCTCACGTAATCACTGGACTCATACTGTATTTTGCTTAGCCTGAGGCTGCACATTTTATTTTCTTTGATGTGTGCCTTGTTAGTCAAATTTCCTGATTCCTCCTCAAATGTTTAATGAGTGCCAAGCATCTAATTTATTGCAGATGCTCAAGAACAGTACAGTGAGTCATTCTCACACATGGTATTATTAGCCTACAGAACATAGTAATTAGACACTGGTGTAAACATGAGCTTCCTTTTGCAAATTTGCACATACTTTGCTAATTATTTGTAGGAATACATTTCTCATGGTGTGTCTGTTTGTAATTGCTGTAAATCTCCTTTACAGATCCTCCAGCTATTAAAGACAAGGAAAAACTGACAAATATATCCGTTTTGTTGAGTCATGACACAAGCTTATTTTGTGATGCTACAGGAAGTCCGCCACCTCTTATCACATGGTATAATGGAAGTACTCAGGTAAACTTAATATGAATCTCATTTCCATCGCACATTAATACTATAATATAAAAAATGTATACAAATTGTAAACACATTAGCCCAACATCATCATGGAGGGGGATGGAGAACTAAATAATGCAACAGGGATGAGGAGATAGAGGAGGAGGAGAAAAAGGGTGCATTAGCAACATTTAAAAAAATGTGTTTGTTATGTGCCCTTGAAGAGAAAAAGGGAGGATAGGCCCATTAGCAACGCCCTAAAATAAAGTAGCTGCTATTAGACATGTGCACACTGAAATATTTTGTTTCGTAATTTCATTTTCGTCCGAAAAATAAATGTATTTAGTTACTCCCAAAATTAGTTTTTATTTATTTAGTTTTTCGTTAAAAAAAGGCATTCCCCCGAAAATCCAAATTAAGGTGGTATCTGTCATTGAAGGCTTATGGTGTCTGTTGAATGTTCTAAGAAAAAAAAAAGAAGATTCGACAGAATCTTTAAAAAAAAAAATAATAATAATTGACTCTTCATGTCTCTCTATGTCGAATCTTCATGTCTCTCTATGTCAAATCTTCATGTCTCTCTATGTCAAATCTGTCATTGAAGGCTTATGGTGTCTGTCGAATGTTCTAAGAAAAAAAAGAAAAAAAACGTTTTGACTCTTAATGTCTCTATAATGTCGAATCGTCATGTCTCTCTATGTCGAATCTTTTCTCTCTATGTCAAATCTTTTCTCTCTATGTAGAATAATATTGGACTAATAGAGTTAAGGTTAGGCACATTCGACTGTAACGAAAACAAAAATAAAGCATTTGTTTATGTCGGATCTTTCGGTTTTCTTTCGGACGAAAATGCATTCGGACGAAAAGGAATGCACATGCACAAGGAAAATGCAGCATTAGCAAAACTTAAAGGGTAACTCCACTTTTGTGAAAAAAAAAAAAAAACAATAAAAAAATAATATAGTATATACAATTGCGACACAAGTCATATAGTAATTGAATGTTATTAAAAATGACCTTTCCTTTTCAATCTGCAGTGCTGTAACTTTCTGTAATATGCAATGCAATATGGCTACCTGAAGGTGTTCTGTACACAGAATGTGTACAGAACGCCCCCCCCCCCCCCAGATATGTAATTTTCTGCTTGTGTGATTGGCTTATGCCTCGTACACGATCAGGCTTTTGCCTGACCAAACTCGGAATTCCATCGGAGGAAAAAATAACATGTTCTCTAACTCCGATGGAATTCCTTGGAATATCTGATGGGCTCACACACGGTCAGAAATTTCCGATGGAAAATGTCCACCAGACTTCTAGCTGACTAGTTGTTATCTCCAGGTTCTAGCATTTATGCCTCCTGAGTGACTGACCAAAACAAATGTGTAGATCAGACAAGTTAAAGAAAAGTCAGAAGGCCCTATCTTCATACTTTTACAGTTGATAGGTTTGACAACATAAAGCAGTGTGGAGGCAGAGACAAAAATTCCAGTTTGTAGCCTTGATATACATGTTCTGGACAAAAACATGTGAAATGTCCTTGGAACAGATGGGTGCAAAGGCCATGACAATTGAGGGTGTTCCCTCTTTATTTGAGGACTTGCTTGCAGACTTGGAGAGTTGGGGATTCAAGACTTAAAGGGGTTGTGCCTCTCAGGGTTTTGCACCTCTCTATGCATTAAGTTAAAAAACGTTGTGCTGCAGCACCCCCCAGACCCCCCTTTTTGTCTTACCTTTATGATTGCTCTAGAGATGGGGACGAGGATAGCATCTCCAGTCACTGTCTCGGGTCCTCATTGGATAGATTGATAGCAGCAGGAGACATTTGCTCCCACTGTTGTCAATAAAATCCAGTGACCCGGGAGCCAGGGGGCAAGGCCAAGTCCTGCTGTCTGTGTCAATGGACGCTAATTATATGTGCAAGAAGACTGTAAAACAGATGAGGAGCTCATGCATAAATAACATAAGTGTACTAAAGTCCATAAGAAATCAATCAAAGGTGAATATAATTGATAAAAAATAAACATTTGAAGAAATGATGTTCCATATCAGTTGCTCCAACAAAAAAGTGACTTAGTGCTGAGAAGGAAGTGAAATAGAATTTGATAGCAGATCCACCACCGAGGTAAATTGGAGGCTTACCAGATGTTATGGACCAAAATAAGCATACACTTATTAGGTCACAACGGCTTAATGGTAGCGATGTCCTGGCTTCAGGGTGTCTTGAATGGCAAACTGGAGGACGATTTCCGATAAAATATGGTATATAATGTAACCGTGAGGACATAGGCCAATGATGGACAGTAGCCAATAATATTAAGCGGATAGGCTCAAAATCAGCAGGTCCAAGGGTTCAGGGTGTAAAAGATTAAGGAAGAAAAAACGGAGATGGACATAGTGTAAAACTGTAAAAATGTAATAGGCAGCAAAAAATTAAAAGTTTACACTCACATTTCAGCAGATGAATCAAGCATATAAATCATAAGCAGTGGGGTCAGCGGGTCCCGACGTGTTTCGATCGATCGATCGTCATCTGGGGTACTGACCCACTGCTAAAAAAGACCCAAATATATAGAGAGATACCCCCATACCTCAGTTGTGGCTCCAACTGGAAGCTAAGCAATGATAATTAGCTGTTTCCGGATTGGTGTAAAGATGGCGGCAGCGGCGTGCGCTCCAAGCCTCACACTCAAGGTACGAGGAGCGCAGGGTCGACGTAAGATGGTCCAATAGGCCATCAACGATAGAGATGTATTGGCCAATTAGGTGGAGACGCCGGCATGCACTCCAAGCCTCACAACACAGGGGCGGCTGGAGCACAACCTACGACGCAACGTCCGACATCGAAGCACCATGTGACGGGTCAGGCCGGCGTGCGCTCCAAGCCTCACAGCAAAGGGAGGGCCGGAGCGCAATGCACGACGCAACATCTGACGTCAAAGCGTCATGTGACCAGTCAAGCCAGGCCCAACACACATCGTTGATACGATGGAAGGACGAATACACGCCCCTGTGAAAACAATCGAGTTTTAGAGCAATAAGAGGCTCAACCAAACTATTGAGGGATGGTGGGACTATAAAGTATTAAACCATAATTTAATATGATAAAAAGCAATAAAAGCATACTGACAAGCATATCTAAATACATAAACTGCTGATGAACAGAAGTTTATGTTTCCAACTATAAATCGGACATAGCCTAAATTAAACCAAAGCACTGTATGTTAAACAGCGCTATATAGGCAATGTTCTACAATCTATTTAAATTTCTAAAGTCATAAAAATATAATAAAAATGTGTAAAAAAACAGCATAAAAGTTAAATTAAATGCAAATTATTTAAAAAAGGGGGGGCGGAGCTACACCTAGGCACAAGGGTAAATGACAATAATACATTATGATTGATTGATAAATGCATTAATGTCCCACTCGACATTGAGCCCTTGTGGGACATAAGTGCGTAATTCGTAAATCCAATACGCCTCGAGTCTAGATACACCCCTTATTTTAGCTCCACCTCTCCATGGTGGTACATATTTGTCTATTATTAAAAACTGAGTACCCGATGATGGCATTCCCTGTAGTGTCTCGGGACAGTATGTTTGGTACACCCACCAATAATTTTACTGACATGTTCACCTACCCGTATGGAAAATGCACGTATAGTGCGACCAACATATTGTTTTTCGCACGGGCAGGTAATAAGATATACAATGTGCATAGTCGCACATGTGCAAAATGATTTAATAGGGTATTGGCGACCTGTACTGCGAGATCTAAATTCCAAAGTTTTGGACCTCCCATTAGTGTTGTTAAAACAAACACTACATTTCTTGCAAGGGTAGTAACCCTTCATGTCCTGAAAAAATAATGGGCGGCTAGGGGGATCAACCACATTGGGAGCAATGCTGTTTCTCAATGTTGGTGCCCCTTTAAAAATAACTTTAGCCCGTTCAAGTAAATTGGGACCCAAAACTTTATCATTTTTAAGTATATTCCAGTGTTTATCAATGATGGTTGTTTTTTCAGAATTGATCTAATTCTGTGGTGTTGGCTGCCATTTATATATTTTTGTATAGGTAGCACAGTGATTTATATACATTTGTATATTGTTTTTAATCCTGTGTCAATGGACGCAGCAGCAGAACTCTTGAGTGCACCCGCATGAGTGCTCCCTTGGAAAGCGGCTCTCTAAGGTGGCACTCAAGAAGAGGAGGAGCCAGGAGCGCCGTGGGGGGAGCCCAGAAAATTAGGATCAGGGCCACTATGTGTAAAACCCTTGTACAGAGGAGGTAAGTATAACATGTTTGTTATTTATAAAAAAAAAATAAAAAAAACGTTTACAATCACTTTAATACAAAACTGAGTCTCAGGTCTTGCTTTGGATCCCGATAGAAAAAAATAAGAACTTTTAGAGTAAACAGGTATAGAAATCTGAGGAACACATGTCGTGTAGAGGTGGTTTGAGGCCAGAGAGTCTATATGGACACTCCGGGCCAGATTCACGTACATTGGCGCATATTTTGACCGGCGTAGCGCACCTCCTTTACGTTGGACCGGCGCAATGTAGAGGCGCAATCACCGTATCCTTGTAGTATTTGCTCAGAAATTTGCGCGGGGTAAACTAAATTCTGAGGCGTAAGGCGGAGTAATTCAAATTGGGAAGGACATGGGCGTGTTTCATTGAAACGAGCCGTGACCCCATGCAAATGAAGGGCCAGCCGGATCGCGCATGCGCACATGAAGCAGACCATGGTCAGCACCTCTGTGCGCATGCTCACAACTCGGGAACGGCACAATCAGTGAAATTGGAAGTGGACCCGGGCAACTTAGTGAACTACGCAGAGAGCTTAAATAGACAGACACAAACGCCCTTCCTTTGCAAAAGTACATCCCTTTGTATCCCTTCCTATAAAGCAAGGTGCTTTTGTTCTGTTGTGTGTTTGCGTTTGTAGTATTGTGACTTGTCTTTGTGATATTTGTTGACTGTTTGATCTAGTGTTTTGTAGAATATATTTGATAGTGTTTTTTGGTGACTGGTTGTGAGACTTTTTGGTTGATAGATTTTGTTTGTTTGTTTTGTTGCTTGATTTTTCCTGCTTGTTTTTGTGTGTGATTTTTGGTGATTGTTTGGGAGAGAGTTGTTGTATGAGTATGACTGAGAGGAAGCGCAAGAGCAATTTTTCTTTGGGGGAGAAACAAATTATTGCCCGGGCCCTTACCCAATATGGCCGTTTCCTTCACGGTCCGGAGAGTGCCAACACCACCCCGGCCAAGAAGAAGGAGATTTTGCAGAACATTACCGACCAGGTAAATTCATTGGGGGGGAGACCCAGGCACGCAAGGGGATCGTAAAGAAGTTAGAAAGGATCCCCCGGGATGTGGGTTAGGGATTCTTGCTGATGCACAATGGATAATTATAAGATATATGTGTATGAGTCTGATCAAACCCAAAACAGCTGAGGCATGAATACATTCGATTTTTAGTAAAAAAAAAAATAGCAAAAATGTATTAGTACATATTTAGACATAAATATTATTCAATAATAAAAACATTCATAATTGGAGAAAGGTGTTTGAGAAAGCAGATTATTGCCAAACAGCTTCTTCATTCCAGTCGTGTTACTGGTTCGACTAGTTTCGCCCTGTTGGGCTTCATCGGGAACCCACAGTGGAATATATTCTATATAAATGAAAAATACACAGTGAAATAGTATATCAAAAAATAGAGATAGTAATATATATCTGTAAACAAAAAATGAATACTGATCTGAAATTGCTGTCAAAGATCATAAATAGTCACATCCTTAGAATAAATACTAGATAATAATCATATAAGTTCAAAGAATTGCGGGTCAGGGGAAAATGCATACCTTGATTTAGGTGAGGGGAGGACCATGAAGAGGGACGCCCACAGGGGCGTGTTCTCAGAGGTAAAGAGAAGATGCCTAGCAAGCGAGATAGATAGTGACCCAGTTAAGGGTCACCAAGCAGGTGTGTTCCTAGGTGTGAACCTAATTGGAGGAGACTGAGTTAAAGGAGTGTCGGTTCAAACACAGCAATGATAGCGTGATGTGGTAAAAGGTTTGCTTACTGATACAAGGTAGTGGACAAATGTGGCTGATCAGAACAGTCGTTTATTCCGATGCAACAAATGCAATGGTCCCGACCACTAGATATTGATACAGCACTCTAGTCCGTGAGCACTGAGGAGTAAAAGAATTAGTTCAGGACAATAAATAGATGATAAACTAAGTTTATAATAATATAGCTGTCCATATAAAAAGACAGAGAGAGAGTCATTAGCACAATTCCCAGAAAAATATCTGGGAGTGCAGGTATAAAAACTCTGCAGCAGTGCTGGACTGTAAGAAGGGTATATAAATGTATTACTGTTAAACTAACCTTGTTACAGGGTAGTAGAGGATATACTTCCAAACAAGGCTTATCAGGGCATAGGCTATACCTGGTGAATCTAAAGTAGATAAATAAACAAAACAAGGTGGAATGAATAGGATCCACCATCAAAAAACGTGTGGTAGGAGATCAGTGTAGAGTAACTGTTCTCAATAATCTATACCTGTATGCCATGTAGGTTAAGGAGACACACATCCAATCTCTCCATGAGCTCAGCGCTGAGTGCTGACATCTCATGGAGCTGATAAAATAGTCCTCTCCATTAGGCTGAACACGCCTCAGCTGTCAAATGGGTGGAGAGCCTGATGGTACTGGGCGGGGGAATGACGTGTCTACAGGGAGTTCCCTGGGAAGCCCTGATGGGAGCGCGCATGCGTGCGAGCGCGGGATGCGCGCGACTAGGCTGACTATGTCAGGGAAGACCGTGGACTTCCCCTGGGAGGGCCGTATACGCCACTCAGCCAGTAGGGATCGTCAGGGGGCGGACCTGGGCAACACCCGAGCCTCCGCTCGGATTCGATGCTAATGTGACAAGCATCGGTACAGGCCCCTACCCGCCCAGGTAGGCTGAATGACTAGGAACACATAGCCTGCTGAGTCTCAGTGCATCCGTAATAGGAGCACCTGGTCGCTGAGCCCTTCACTATCGTCCCCACACTAATAATCAAGGCTGTATAGCAAATTGCCCCGATTCACAAAAGGCACACAAGCAGTTAGTGTATACAATAAATCGTGCTGTAAAACATCTGCTATATGAGAATAGCTGGTGGATGAGGTACAGGGATTGGTATTAGAAGGGAGATATGCAAACACAACAATACATAACCTAAAACATAAACTGCATTAAGCAGAAGAGTGTGTATATAGGTGGTACTCTGATACACCTCCACCAATCATGACGTGATAGTGTTGTTCCACTGTTTCAAGTCTTTTGGAGGCATTAAAATCTAGAGTAACAAATATTCTGCCTTAAAGTTGCCAAGAGAGTCGGTATCATCAGACCCTTGATATAATGGAAGCTCTAGTACCTAAGAGAAGCCTCAGAGTTGTTAGAGGCAGATATAATCGAGAGAATCAGAGATTAACAATCACCAAATTGAAAATAAGTATATCTCAAAGTAGAGATAAATCTAGCCAAGAAGTCTAGGTCTTATAACGGTGCATCTAACTTGCGGTGTCCTAAAGATCTATAATAGACAAAAGTGTTGTTTAAAACATTTAAAAGCAAAATAAAAGGATGAGGTAAGTGAAGGAGGACTACACTAAGGTAAATGAAGCTATTTAGGGATTTTTTTTTTACCTTTACAACCAAATTAAGAACTATCTGAATCTGTCACAGGCACAGGTGTCATTAAAATACTGAAACTGATGGTAAGGATTTTTCAATTTGGCACAGGCCATAAGGGCAGCATTGGAAAGGTGTTTCTGGTGCTTTATTGAATTCCAATAAATGTACCTAAATATCCATCCCGTGTTCCATAATGTACAATTAATAAAAATAGATTTGATCCTTTTTATTACTAGCAATGTGTAGTCTGTAAGCAAGTAAATTATGTACAAAGATGTTACTGGCTATGAGCTGAATACATTTTCTGAAGTAAAGTTATAATGTTAAGCAGTTGAATTGTTTTAATGTGTCTTTTCCTGTGTGCCAGAATAGGCCTTAAAAGAACTTGACCTTCTCTATAGTTTTAGCCAGAAGCTTTCTATTGCTTTTATTTTTCATCTTGATGGTTTTATGCATTATTTCCTTCCAAGCATCATAATTCATTTTTGCAAAGGTGGTTAATCAGTATAAAATTGTCAGTAGTAACTTGAACAATCTGTAATTCATTTGTATAGCTGTCATCTTATTGCAGGTCATTAATAGTGATAATATCAAGATTTTAGAAAAGGGAAGAATTCTGAAGATTATGAAAACAACCTTGTCACATTCTGGATCTTTTAGTTGTACTGCCAGCAACATTGCAGGGAGTGATAAAAAACACTTCTTTGTAGATGTGCTAGGTAAGTTAGCTAAATAATTAATACTACTATTACTAATAATAATGTTATACATAGTCTATTTAGTTCTATATTAAATCTAAAAATGGTATGTTGGTTATATAGTAAAAGTCCAAGTAAAATTAGAGCAAAATTATTATGTTATCACTGAGAATTGTTTTGTAAGCAAATAAAATCATTTGAAACAAATTATTATGGGTATTGGAATTGTTAAATAATTCTAAACAGCTGATACCAAGTGCATGAACCAGTAAGAGGCGATACATTGGTTTGGATGTGCATCAGAATACACATCCTTAGTTTTTTCCAGTAAATTGCATATGAATTATAGGGATTGGAAGAGGGTTGACTTACTAAACAGGTTAGAAAATTCTGAATTTGAAAATTAGAACATTTTTAAAAATTTGGAATTTGAAAATTGAAAATGAGAAAATTAGAAAATCGGAAACTCGAAAATTAGAATTTGAAAATTTGGAATTTGAAAGGTTGAAAATTGTGAAAATTGGAAATTCGAAAATCGAAAATTTGATCATTCGAAAATCGGAGATTCGAAAATTCAGAATTTGAAAATTTGAAGATTCGACAATTTTAGAATTTGAAAGGTTGATAATTGTGAAAATTGGAAATTCCAAAATTCCAAAATTTGAAATTCGAAAATCGGAAATTTGATAATTAGAAATTTGAAAATTAGAAATTAGAAAATTTGGAATTAGAAAATTTGGAATTAGAAAATTCGGAATTAGAAAATTTGGAATTTGAAAATTAGAAATTTCAGAATTTGAAAATTAGATTTGCATCTCCGATTTTCGAGTTCAGAAATTTTCAATTTTAAATTTTTTTAATTTTCACATTTTTTAATTTTCAAATTCCACATTTTCAAATTCCACATTTTCAAATTCCACATTTTCAAATTCCACATTTTCAAATTCCACATTTTCAAATTCCACATTTTCAAATTCCACATTTTAAAATTCCACATGTTCAAATTCCACATTTTAAAATTCCACATTTTAAAATTCCACATTTTTCAAATTTTGAAATTTCAAAATTTCGAAAATTCTGAATTAGAAAATTAGAAAATTTTTAAATTATGAATCTGGAAATTTGAAATTCAAAAATTCGAAAAATAGAATTTCGGAATTCTGAATTTCCGAAACTTTGAATTCTGAATATTTGAATTCAGAATTTTTGAATTTTTCCAATTTCTGAATTTCCAAAAAAAGCTAAAAAACGAATGAAACAAAAACGAAAATGAACGATTTTTTCTGCAGTGCACATGTCTCATTTAGATACACTTTAATTTATGTAAAGTAACTTAAACTTGGAATATTAAAGAAATATAGATTGTAAATATATCTGTATAAAAAATGTTTTGATGGTGTTGAATTTTTTTCTAAGTACATTGTGCACACATCCCAAAGCGGACATGTTCCAAGCATGTACGCATCTGAACAGACAGTTGTATAAATATTGTTGTATAAGTAAAAATTTATAAATTCTTATTTATTATGCTTTGTAAATGATCCTATTTGTCTACACGTATGCATTGTGTTTGGTTTTGGACTATTTAAATACGGTATGATTTTTTAGCTATATCAAAAAGGAAGCAGTAAAAAAACTAGTAATTAGTCCTTCAAACTTCAGCAGCGCTATAACTTCAAATGTTACATAAAAGGGTAATGATCTGTGCATCCGAGTGACATCAAAATTCAGCAAATGCATGTGGCAGTTTGTGTGTGACACATCAGCTGTTGTAGACTTTTATCACCACACCTTGTGATTTCACTCCCTATAGGAATTGCAGTCACCAGATTCTCAATATAAAACAGCCTCTGTATGTGTGTTAGGTGGCTGGGATCACTGCCAAACAAATATCCGACCAAAGCTCAGAAAATGATCAACGCAAAAGGGATCTCACACTTTCATGCTCATTCACCAGAATGTAACCAGCTGAAAGTTTTCCATGATACTCGGACAGAAGGAAGGGAAAGGAAGCCTCATAGTATAAAATTGTAAAGATTTTTATTTAAAAAACCTTCCTTTAATACATTACACTTACAAACAAGTATTTGAAAGATGCATACAATAAATAAAGCACTGTACAATCTCACCACCTGTCGGAGAGCTGTGATCGTTCATGGTGGTTCCTGGGAAGACACCGGACCCGACAACCAATGCAGCAAGCCTGTGTAGTACCAGATTTTTTAGCTGCCAGAATGAACTAACAATATAATATATATAGAAAATATTTAATATTCTCATTTTGTTTCAGAACCACCTGAAATTGCTGGTCGGGGAACAGTCGATGACATTTCTGTAATTATTGGAAGAGCAGCTAAGTTAAAATGTGAGGTAAAAGGAAAGCCCTATCCTGCTATTCAGTGGTTCAAAGATAATAGGTAAGACATATAGGTCACATATTGGTAATCAGTGTAGGCATAATGGCTCCCTATTTAACCACTTGACCTCCGGAAGGTTTTACCCCGTTCATGACCAGGGCATTTTTTGCAATTTGGCACAGTGCTAATTTAACTGGCAATGGTGTGGTCATGGAACACGGTAGATAAATGGAATGCATATCCTTTTGTTTCACACAAATAGAGCTTGCTTTTAGTGGTATTTGATCACCACTGAGTTTTTTATTTTTTATTATATAAACAAAAAAGATAGAAACTTTAAAAAAAAAAATTCTACTTTATGTTATGAAACATATCCAATCAAAAAAATTGAATTTCTTCAATGTAGGCCAAAATTTATTCTGTTAGACGTCTTTGTGTTATGTTATGAGGACTCAGTAATGTACAAACATTGGTCTAAAAACATTTTCGATGTAAACTAATTACATAATCTCCTCCCTGTATATCCTTGCATGCAATTGTGCAATGTGACAAAATGTATATGGTTCTTATAATGATATCATTGTGAATGTTTAAGGCATTTTAACATGTTGCAATGTTATCAGCTGTGTTTGTACTATACAAATTATTAAGTGACATCATTGATTGAATTTTGCTGTCACACCTAACTGATATATTACACGTAGCTGGATACAAGAAGTTGTTTACACATACAGTATACTGATGTTCATGCAGCAACTTGGGAAGCTTGAGAAGTGAAATTTCACTTGGTGGGAATATCTTGCTATTAGAGTACCAAAGAAAACCAAGAAAACTACATGTGATTTGTCCCATCAGCATCTACTCATAGCAGAACATGTGTTTCTTTTAGAAATAAGTATCCTTTTTTTATGTTGTAATTTAACTTTTCCTGACTTGTCTTCTAGATTAGTTGGAGGAGGAGACACAAATGTTAATATTTTAGAAAATGGACAGATTTTGTACATAAAGAACTTGCGTTTAACTGACAGTGGACAATATAGATGCGTAGCAACCAATTCAGCTGGTTTGCAAACTAAAGAAAGTAAATTAGTTGTTAATGGTAAGTTAAATGTAATGTAAAAGCATGATTATTCTATTTACTTATCACATACAGTATATATAGGTATAGATCCTACTCAGCTAATATGACATTACCCATAACTTCAGATATATATTTGTAGAAATAGATATCCTACTTAGCTGATGTAACATTGTTCATCATTTCAAGATTACTACTCAATTCAAGGTTTGTTATTTATAGTTGATTGCAGTTTATACAGTTAGTACTTTGAGCTGCAGAGTGCCACCACAACAGACGTCAATGGGTCTTTTTAGCTAAGGAAATAAACAAAATCAGGGATTAATTGCTGCATGATTCCTGAACAATGGGTGCACATTGATGTGCAAATTTACCCTTGCATACAAATTATAGTCCATGAGCCTATCTATCAGAATGTACATCAATGCTTGCAATTTACAGTGCAGGCCTAGACCGCATGTGTTAAACACCAAGATTCAGCGCAGTACGAAAGACTATGTCTGCATTTTCCCTGTATATTTAAAAAAAATACAAACAAACACATGTGCATTGAATTCTAAATTAAAAAGTATGCACTGTGATTCCCCCTGCGCAACATGCGCTGTGGCATTCTTACTTATACTAATTCTCTACAGTCCCCTTTGTTGATACCATTATGCTCTTCATTCAGTTTTGTTCCTTCCTGAGATGTGGCCAAAAATACTAAAATCATTGGCTTAAATTACATTTTTATTTTAGGCATACTGCCTCTTAGCTAGCAAAGTTATTTACAAGACACAATTCATAGTAAATGTATTGTATGTATGCAATGTCTCATTTGCATGGGAGACACATAAAAATGCTGTGAGTGTATTATTTGGGTATCTGCTCATGATTGGTGCATAAATGCATATGTCTAATGAACCTACATTTCTGGATTGTGGGACACAGCATTTAAAGTCCAAGCAGAAGCACAATGACCATTTTTATGGCCTGTGATGATGGGTTTTGGGGTGTGTTGATTGCATTAGTTTGACATAAATTTTAGAAACTTTAGTCTTTAGCCTTAACTTTAAAGTGGTTCTAAAGTCAGAATATTTTTTTATTTTCATGGATTAGCCTCCCTAATACTTACCTGAGCTAAATCTAGATCTAGCATTTTTGTACGAGAGTCCCAGCTGGCTAAGACTCTCTCTCCTCGTTGGCCTAGATAGCGGTGGTGTGTCGTTCGCTACTGTTGCTGTAAATAAAAGTCAATGAGCCAATAAGGAGAGAGGGGGCGAGGCCAAGCCACTGCTCTGTGTCTGAATGGACACACAGAGCAGCGGCTTGGCTCGGATGCCCCTATAGCAAGCTGCTTGCTATGAGGGCACTTGGCGGGATGGAGGGGCCAGGAGAGCTGACAAAAAACTCTAAAAGAGGAGGATCTGGGTTGCTCTGTGCAAATCCACTGCCCAAAACAGATAAGTATGACTTGTTTGTTATTTTTAAACAGAAAAAAACAAGACTTTAGTATCCCTTTAAATCTTATAATGAGCAGCTCCCCACACACATATTTTTAGAGGTTATTGGGTATTTTAGTACATTTGAGTTAATTAGTGGGAATGCTTTAATAAGCATTCCCAGTATTGTTATTCGTTTTTTATTATTCTTCTTATGTCTTAATTTTATTATTCCGTACGTTTTTTGGCTCTGCGTAACTTCGCCATACTTTCAGCGATTGAGACCATTCAACTTTTAAAATGTTCATCTCATTTAGCTAACGATGGGACTTCTTCAAGTTTTTTGTGCTATTTATACTTTTTTAAATATTAAGCTTTTAGTCGCTTTTTTTTAACATTGAAGTCAATGAGAACATGCTTTTTCCTGCTTCAAATCTCATGCCGTACAAAATGTATCTCCTCCTTCATACTTTCACTGACAGACACCAAACAAACTTTACCACGGTCACAAAATATTCAGCTACCCGGCTATGACTTTTCAGATTGAAATCTTTTATAGTTTTTGTGAAAAAGCAATTTACGTTTAGTGATTTTTTCAGAAAATTTTATCGATTACACTGCGTGTCTATGGAAAGCTGCTAGAGTGAGTCATGTGACCTTTACAGAGTGAGTTTTGAAAAAACTCTGATTATCTATAAAAAAGGGGGAACAAATTGCTCTCGCGCCCACAAGATCTACTTGTCATACACAATTTATATATCAAATGGTAGGTATTTTTGTCTGCTTTCAGGCAATGTGATCAGTTTTGTGATGCGCATTTTACTTTTCGTTGCTGGAGCTTCTAAAGGAGAAGAGTTCCAAAAATTTTCCCATAGGCCTTCATTATAACGTCCTTTTAAAATTTGTTAGTAAGACACACAATTACACTCTTTTCTAAATCGCTGACATGGCCACATTTTTAAGTTTATCAACATAAATTTCATATCGTTGCGTTCACAAGGGTCTTGTCTTTACAGCAGTGAAGTCGCTGTATCGATCGCATGTACGGTTGAGGATTTATTAAGGTTTGTTTGAAGGGTTCGGTAACTCATTTGGTCTGTGAATTAAAGGCATTTGTAATGGTAATTCTCTCTCAGTGCAATATTCCCTCTCACACACCTGCTGTGGAGAAAACCTCTTGAGGGGGAGGGGCGACCAGGACACTCTCTACTTTGCAGATAGAGAAAGAAGCTGTGTGTAAGTGGGCATCCTGCTCACTCCCTCCCCCATCAAGAGGCTTTCTCCACACCAGGGAAAAAGCCTCGCATTACTGTGTGGAGTTACGGACAGAAGAACAGGAAGTGAGTATTTCTCAGAAGAAATAAGGACATTTAAAAGCAAAATCAAAGGATGAGGTAAGTAAAGGAGGACTGCACTAAGGTAAAGGAAGCTATTTAGGGGAAATTATTTTACATTTACAACACCTTTAATGATCAAAGAGAGGCTTTATAAGTACTGAAGGAACACTGCTTGTATGTCCTAAAGATAGTATAGTGGTTATGGTGAATGGCATTTGTGCGGGCTTAGCAATTCAGCTATTCAGCATTCCCACGTATTTTCCTCAGGAAATGCATTTTCTAGTTTTCATTTGTTATTTTGCCATTTCACATTTTTGTATTCACCATTTGTTGTGTTTATATTGCGTGGGTTTATTTTCTATTTTTTCTTAAATATTGAGTTTGCACGGGTATGGGGATGTTGTAATATGTTTTACATTCCCAAAGACTTGCATGTGAATGCAAAGCCCACTTGAAGTTAACAGAGGTCCATCAACATTGTCCCTGATAGTATAGCTGTCTGATATTATCTGGAAAAATTGTCACCATAAAAAATAAATAAATAAGTAAACATTATACTAGAATGGGGGCGTGGCCTGGAGCGGCATGGAATAGGATGCTAGTCTGCTGAGCTCCGCCGGTCGTTTATCCTTACTGCTTTATCCTGCAATTTTCCACGCTGACAATCTCCAGCAGACCCCGGACAACTCAGAGGTCATGGCCCCACCGAAGGCGACCAAGTCGGCTGGCTCCAAAATAGCCCAATACCGGCGCCACGAGGGCGGAGGAAACAGCGGTCGGAGCGGACATAGCCAAGGTGCTGTTGGCTATCACCTCCTGCCGAGAAGATGTAGCGGCCTGCCAGACCACCCTCACAGCGAAGATAGAGGAGGTAAAGGTGGACATCTCGCTGTTGCGCCAGGACATGCAGAGGCTGAGGGAGAGGGTGTCAGAGGCGGAGGTGAGACTGCCTCCCCCCTCTCCAGCAAGCAATGGAGGCCATGCAGCTACAGATCAACCAGCTCCTACAGAAGCAGGACGACCTCGAGAATAGAAGTCGCAGGTGTAACCTCCAGTTTGTTGGCCTTCCGTAGGGGGTGGAGGGGAGAGACCCACAAGACTTTTTAGAAAGCTGCTCCGGGATACCTATGGCAGAGAGGCCTTCTCCCCCATGTTCGCCATGGAGCGTGCCCATCGCATGTCTGGCAGGCCGCCGCCACCCAGGGCACCCCCCCGCACGTTCATAGCAAAATTCCTAAACTACAGGGACAGAGATGCTATCCTCCGGCTGAGCAGAGAGAGGGGTAATATTCCTTTTGACAACAAGATGGTGGCCACTTTTCCGGATTTTTTGGCTGAGGTCCAGCGCAGAAGGAAGACCTTCATGGAGGCCAAGCGGCGTCTGCGGATCAAACATCTAAAGTATGCCATGCTGTTCCCGACCCGTTTGCGCGTGGAGGGCGAGGATCGTGCTCACTTCTTTGAAGACTCGGAGGAGGTTCTGGCCTGGCTGGAGCACCAGGACAGGCACAGATAAGTACTATATCTCCTTTTGTTTCTGTTGCATTGCTGCCATTGTCGCCCCGGCCCTATAGTTTGTTTTGGCCACCCTGGCAGGGGCCCTGAGACCCCCGGTCATCCTCATGCCCCGTGAGTCCCCCCTCATCCTTCCCCCTGTTATCCTCCTGTGAGGTGCCTGAACCCGACACCCCCTGTCCCCTGACTGCCCCCGGTCTGATGCTCACCCCCCCCCCCCATGTGCAGTGTCGAGGGTTCGGAAATGCATCCTGACATTGCTCTCTGATATCTGGAGCCCCGAGACACCCGGGACACCCCTGCGGCATGTGACCCCACCGTGGGACTGCAGTATGCGGGGGGGCTGGGATCCTTCATTGCTCGCGTGGCTAGATCCTTCCCTGGGGAGACGGGTTGCTCACTGGTCTGAACAGGGGGGATGGTCACTCGGGGAGGGGGGATTTCTTTTGCTTGTTTAATTATTTTTGAATGCTGGAACTTTTTTTTTTTATCAAGGCCTGATTTACTTTTTTTTTTTCGCCTTTTGCTTACTGACAGATGTATAGTTGATCCTATTTTGAATTCTCCCTTCTCCGGCGGAGGGAGGCATGCTACTTAAGGGCTCGCAATGGACAGTGAGCGAGGTCCTACACTGTGTTTGAGCATGCAGCGGAATTCCGCCCCACCTGCAGCAACCCACCTTCAAACCTGGGGGGCTGCCGCCGCACGGTGCCGCCCTGGGTGGTCCGACTGGACGTTATCCAGGACAGTGCTGGTGGCATCCCTGTGTATATCCTTGCTGGTTAAATTATTTTCCACTATGTATTGGGTGCTGTTCTTGCCCCGTTGGCAGTTGAGGGTTCAAGCCCGCACCAGTTGGGGACAGTGCAGGGCAGGGAGGGGGAGGGAGGGATACAAAAGTTCTGGGTTACTGTTGTTTTTCTTTTATTTTATGTTTTATCTGAGCACAACGCATCTAGAGGTTGTTTTAATGTGTCATTGCCGGCGTATGGGGCTGTGTGTCTGTGTGGTCATGGGGTAGTGTGGTATGCAATTAATAGTCGGCTGAATACTGGAGTTTTCAATCTTCCCTGGTTCGTCCCATGGCTATGCTAAAGCTACTAACTTGGAATGTCCGTGGGATGAGGGATTCAATTAAGCGCTCTGCAAAATTTGCAATACTTAAAAAGCTAAGGGCAGATATCGTGGTCCTAGTAGAGACACACACGGAGGGCTTGGCCCAGAGGACACTTGGGCGACTGTGGGTGGGCTGGGGATTCCACTCAGTCCACACCTCTCACTTCAGAGGGGTCTCTATATTAATTGCCAAAATTGTGCATTTTGAACTCCAGGATTCAGTGATAGACCCGCAGGGCAGGTACGTCTTCCTGAAAGCTAAACTGTACGGGGACCTGGTCCTCCTTATGGCGTTCTACGTCCCACCCCCATTTCAATCTACTATACTGGTTTCCGGATTTGATTTTATGGCCCTGCACTCAGGCGTGCCGGCAATCTGGCTGGGTGATTTTAATAATGTTCTTGACCCCTCCCTGGATAGGATGGTCGGGGACCAGGCCGCGCCTGCGGGGTCGCGCTTCACGAGATTCGTGAGACTCCTCACGGACTTCAACCTTGTAGACACGTGGAGATATGGTCACCCCGCAGATAGGGCATACTTTTGTTTCTCGGCCTCGCACCGCTCAATGTCCCGCATAGATTTAATTTTAGTATCTAAAACACTTCTCCCTGGAGTGAGAGATGTGGGTTTTCCCCCCCGGTCCCTTTCAGATCACTGTCCGTGCTGGACGGAGTTGTCGCTGCCCCGGGTTCGCCCACCGCCCTCGTGGCGGTTAAACCCATTCTGGCTGACCCTGCTCCCGGAGGATGCGGATCTGGCAACGGAGTGGGAGCACTACTTTGCTGATAACTCCGGATCCGCGTCCCCTTGGGCAGTTTGGGAGGCTTTCAAACTACATGCTCGCATGACACTCTCGTCCCGTATAAACTCCATTAAGGCCACATCTGCAGAGGCACTAGATAGGGCCATGGAACTCACCGCAGCAAAGGAGAGGGAGTACACTGCCAACCCGACGGCCGACCTGGCTGCTGAACTTAAGCTCTGCACTAGGGCGGCTGACCAACTGCACTATGAGAAATCGAAGCGGAAGCTCTTCTTTCTTAGGCAGCGGACATTTGAACATGGGGAGAGAGCAGGGAAGTTACTTGTATATTTGGTACACTGTGAGGAGAGACCTCCAGTGGTGATATCCCTGTGCTCTCCAGCTGGGGACTTAATAACTGACCCGGAGCAGGTGACTACCATGTTCCATGACTTCTTCTCTTCCCTATACGACACAGTGGCCCCAGACACTGACTCCCTGTCGGAAGACTTCCTTGCCGACCTACTGATCCCACGACTGACTGCACAGCAGGCCCAGACACTCGAGGAGCCACTGACAGCGGAGGAAATTTCCAAGGCACCGGGGTCGGATGGTTTGCCAGCCGAGTTCTACTCCACCTACGCTGAAACATTGGTTCCTAGACTCCTCGCCCTCTATAATTCCATCTTTGATAGACCCGAACTCCCGCCCTAAATGAGGGAAGCTACCATAGTACTAATCCCCAAGCCAGGAAAAGACCCCCACCTGCCAGAGTCCTACCGCCCCATCTCCCTTTTACAAGTGCACATCAAGATTCTGGCCAAAGTGCTCTCGGCCCACCTCAATACTGTGATCCTTTCCTTAGTGCACACTGATCAGGCAGGCTTTATGCCCGGCCGGAACACCTCCTTTAACCTCAGGAGGCTGTTTATTAACCTCCAGGCCAAACACGATAATCCAGGGTCTAGGATAATCATCGCCTTGGACACTGCCAAGGCTTTCTATTCAGTAGAATGGCGGTACCTATGGTCATGTCTTGCTAAATTCGGATTAGGCCCAAAATTCATCCACTGGGTGAAGCTCCTCTATCAAGCCCCGGTGGCCAGAGTACTGGCCAACGGGTGGCCCTCGTAAAAATTCCCTCTATGGCGCGGCACAAGACAGGGTTGCCCCCTGTCGCCACTGCTGTATGCACTGGCGGCAGAACCATTGGCGATTGTCATACGCACGCACCCAGGTATAACGGGACTACGGAGGGGTGACATGGAGGAGAGAATTAGTACATACGCAGATGACACACTTCTGTATCTGGACGATTCCACTAACTCTCTTTCACTGGCTCTGGCCCTGATAGAGCACTTTGGTGCTTTCTCGGGACTCAGGATCAATACTCCCATTGGATAGCTACCCGGTGAACAGGGATGGGGCCCTCCTTCCGCTGCAGAGAGTAGCTGAAATCAAGTACTTGGGGATCCGTACCACTAGAGACCCGGCAGACTATACCGCACTGAATGTCACGCCATTATATGATATGCTAAAACTAAGAACTCAGGCTTGGGCCCGACTCCCACTGGGAGTCACAGGCCACATAAATTTAATAAGGATGGTCCTGCTACCCAAGGTTCTCTATATGGTGTTGCATTCACTGGTGTATCTAGTGCTCAGGTGCTTCAGGCTGATGGAAACCCTTCTCAAGCCATTTGTATGGGGCACCGCGAGACACAAACTCCCCTGGCATAGACTGAAAAATCCAACTGACCTAGCCGGACTGGCGTTACCCGATTTCAATGCGTATTACCTAGCTGCCCAGTTGTCGCAGCTGTTACATGCGGACAAGGTGGACAGGACCAGGTTCCTTCGCCTCCTTTGCCCTACATGGTCTTAGCCAATAGGCGACCCCTTGGTGGCGATAGCTGGGGGGGGGCGAGGCTGGCGGGGGGACGCCACTCCCTGCTGTATCACTACAGGAGGGTGTGGAATGTGGTCTCAGATAGGTTAGGCATCTCGCCCTTGTATGGCTACACCTCCCTGTGGCACAACCCTGCCCTGCCGGAGCTGGAGTGCATTCAAGACACCGAGATGTGGACCGCCAGGGGAATATACTACTTGTCCCACGTTACCAGAAACAGGAAGCTGAAACCCTTCGATGTGTTGCAGACTGAGTACAACCTGCCTGGCCACATGTTCTTACATGTTCTTATATGTTCTGTAGGTCACGCCTTCCAGGCTCAGTTCCCCCAAGATGACCTGACCCTTGCTGACAACCCCCTTATGGCCGCAGTCAAGTACCCTGACCCCAAAAAGCTAATCACTCAATTCCACACCGTGATCACACTCCCGAGTGCGACAGTGTCTGCATACGCCCTGAAGCCCAAGTGGGAGGGGGAGGTGGGTCCAATGGACGATGACGAGTGGAGTGACGCCCTGGACACATGCAAACTCGTATCCCCACAACTGTCAGATCGCCTCACGCAAACCTTCATCGTAAACAGAGCCTATCTTACACCCCTTAGGATCTCTAGGTACAGGAGGGACTATGTGTCCGATGTGTAATCGCAAAACGGGTACTTTTTTCACTTAATATGGCAGTGTGCTAAGATCCAGGCCTTCTGGGAGCAGGTGGTGAAATTCCTCCATGATAAAATGGGGTCTCCCATTACTCTACAGCCCAAGCCATGCCTGCTGGGCATCTTCCCGGATGTTGGAATCAATAAATTTCTTACAGTATTCCTGCACGAGACACTTTTTATAGCTCGAAAGGTTATAGCGCGGGTCTGGATGCGATCTGACCCTCCAGAGCTGTCCCATTGGCTGGCTGAGGTCAACAGGCTGAACTCATCTGCAACCTGTTCCTAGGAAGGATAGATGAGCTCAAGGGGTCCCCCTGCCCACGGGTAGTTCTGGCAGAATGGGAGGGATGCGGGTGGATTTACAACTGACCCTGCTGTACTGTGTCCACATTCTGGGACACCTAGGTATAAGCGTTGTTATGTTTTATGTCACTTACCATTGTCATGCCTGTACCTGCACCTTATCTGTGATCATTTGTTGTATATTGTCACTGTACACCGCTTGTATGCCCTGTGCGTTGTTTTGTTTTGCTCAATAAAAGCTTTTTGATAAAAAAAAAAAAAAAAAAAAAACATTATACTAGAATCATCTATCATCTATATTCATTTACCGTATTTTTTTTTTTTTTACATTTGAAAGTAACACTGACATTTACAAAATGCTATTTTTTCCTAGTTCCACCCAGCATTAAGAATGAAAACACTACAACAGAGTTATCTTTTAATGTGGACAGCAGAGTCAGACTTGAATGCGATGTTTGGGGAATTCCTCATCCTGCAATAACATGGTATAAAGATGGTGAAAGAATTCAGGCGAGCACACATATCAGTTTCACTGAAAATGGCAAATATCTTCATATTTCAGAGGTGAAGGTTACACATTCAGGCAAATACAAGTGTTATGCAACCAATTCTGCAGGACATGCTGAGAGAGAGTATCTGCTTGATGTTTATGGTAAGTTATATGCTCTTGATGTTTTCATTGTACAGTGTGAAACTCATATTCACACTGACGTATACATTTATAATAACTTGAAGCATATAGATATGTTTAAATAAAGGTAGTATTGTAAGCTATCATAATTAAATTGAATACTATTATACTATAGAAAAGATGTTTGCTGAAGACTGTTGTAGTTTTTTTTTAATTGCCTGCAGTGATGTCTGATTAGAACTGTTGTAACATTGTAAGTTTGTAGTTGCTCACACGTTAAGACCGAGCAGAGGCCGATCTATGGGAGAAAAAACAATGTATAAAAATGACTACTTAAAGTGGTTGTAAACCCTTTTGTGTGAGCTTTACCTATGTGTAAGCCTAGAATTAATATTATTATTATTAAAAAATGTCTATAAACGCAGTCTTACCCATGGGCCTCGATGCATATGACTTTAATGAGCAGGGAGATTCTGATCTTCTTAATCTAGCTCCTTTACTGGACAGGATGCAGTGGTCTATAAGCCCCCATAACACTTCTGGAAGAGCAAGGTCTTCAAACTCTTTCTGAATAAGAATAATGCCTCGTACACACGACCTGACTTTCCGAGAAAAAAAGTCAGACAGGCTTTTTTTCTTGGAAAGTCCAGGTGTGTGTAGCCTCCATCTGATTTTTTTTCTCGGAAGTCCAACGGACCTTAGATAGAGAACCTCTTCTCTATCTTTCTGTCGGACTTCCAAGGGACTCACAGCAGGCTTATGCATTGTCAAAAGTCCAACAGTGTGTGTAAGGCATAAGGCTTACCTATAGGTAGTGGAAATGTCTCCTAAACGTGTGCGATGTTTAGGAGATATTTCACTTGTAGTGCACCGATGATGTAATCGGCGCATGCGCTATGCAGAAACAGACCTCCGATGCCGTTTCTTACCTAGCGCGTGTCGTTACTAGCAGCTTTCATGCGCATGTGCAGGAGTGACATCACGCGGCTCCAGCCAATCACAGAGCCGGAGTCCACAACTCCGGAAGGAATAGAGGGGACATCGCTGGATTTGTTTGCAGGTAAGTGTCACATAATGGGCTAGTATGTGCTGCATACTAGCCCATTATGCTTTTAATTTGCAGCGTTATTAGGGAGCAAAAGAGGAAGTAAAACCCATCAGGATTTACTTCCTCTTTAAAGCGTATAAAAATCCAATAACAAACATGTAATATATTGCAGCTTTCCAGTCCTTAAATGTTGTTTCTTCATTTGATTCCTTTCTTAAGCTTTTGTTTCCCTTTAGTTTCACCTTGTGATTCTTCCAGTATCATACATCCAATCCTAGGGTGACAAAACTTACTTACTGTAATTGATCTATGGAGCCATGTTGTCATCTTAAACTGCTCTCTCGATTAGAGCTACATACACTCCCTCTTACCTTATCTCCTTTACATAAGGAGGATGAATTGTATAGTTCACAGGTGACATCTGTCAAAGCTTATAAGATTGTTTGAGATTTAATTTCAATGTGCCAAAAGCTACAAGCATACTGGCTTTCTATCTGTTTCAATAGGTACGTTAGACGGAAAAAACAAATGCAACCATCACATCTAAGGACTAGTAAACTGCAGTATATAATGTTTTTGTTCTTGGGTTTAGATAACATTTTAGTTCCAGCCTGGGGAAAATAACTTGAGTATGCTGGCGTATAGTGGGTGCATAGTTACGCTGGATGCATTCGGCGTTCCCATTATATTCACAAACGTATATCACCTAAACGGGCACTAAAATTGTTTAATGATTAGAAAACAATTGAAGAATAGATTTGATGTAATCTAAAGTGCATTTTCTATGCTAAAAACTTTTTTTTTTAAATATGCTATTAAAAAGATGAACCACAATGTGTATAAATAAAGATAATGTATAAGTTTAGGACGGAACAGATCTGAAATAATACTTTAAGATATAATACATCTATGCCATATTTATTTTAAATCAAAACAGGATGTTATATTTAAGTCCATGAGTATGCTTTGGGGATTTAAATAACTATACTTTTAAGTATTTTAATGCTTTTTTTTTTATATATATATATATATGTCTGAATAAGTTCTGTCTGTCCTGTCCATGGTACCCTGCTGTTCTAACAACTAAAATTCATCTTGTTGAGTAGTTCCAGCTTCCATTCATAAAGACTTAAGCAAGACTTTAACCACAAAGGTCATAGTTGGTAAAACACTTGTACTGGAATGTGAAGCCACAGGACATCCATTACCCTTAATCACTTGGCTAAAAGAAGGAGTGCCTATACAGATAAGTGATAACATACGACTTCTGTATAATGGAAAAAAGCTGGAGATAAAGTCAACAGTGGAGTCTGACCAAGGACTGTATATCTGTGTGGCCACAAATCTAGCAGGAGAATCTGAAATGATATACAATGTTCACATCTTAGGTAAGCTGAACTCTCGTCAGACGTCCTGTTTATTACCCGCATATTTAACATAAATTGATTACTAAAGATGGGCTCCAGGTGCATAAAAAAATGTTTTGTATTTATTAAAATCATTAAGTCTTTTTTTTAAATGCAACTAGTATGTGAATTTGGTCTCTTGTAATTCCCTGCACAGTAGAACTCAGACTGGAGGATTGAAGGACAGCGATAGAAACCAATCAGGCGTGCTGCATGCACAGTCTGCTGAACCCACCATTCCACTGCTGCTCCTTCATTGTCCAATTATAGGCTAGAGGGTAGGAAGGAGGAGGATTTTTTTTTATTATTATTCATAATAGAAACCATTTTAAACATTTACTTGAGAACATTTATAATTTTAAAAGAAAATCAGGAATTTTTTAAATAGATGGCTGTAACAAGTCTCATAAAGTAAGTGGTACATAGCCACATGATAAAAAGGGCATCTTGGAGAGTAAGACAAGTTGATTTCTTAAAGGAAACTAGACTGTGCACTTTGCAAAGTGCTTAGTAAACAAACAGAAGCTCTGCTGACTTTCATCATCAAATCATGTGCAAGCAAAAACACATATTTTTTTCTACTTGCACGTGATTGGGTACTCTTTGCTAAGTGAATATTTACCTTGTTTACTAAGCTCTGGAGCAACTGCACTTGCAGAGTGTAACTTGCCTTTAGTAAATCAACCTCAGAGTGTTTTAGAAGTAAAGATAGACAGAGGTTACCCACCCTACAAAAAAATTGCAAAGGTTTTAAAGACATCATCAGCTACAGTACATACTGTAATATCACCAAACGATTCTGTGAAGATTCTGAGAATATGGAGAAATCTCTGTGCGGAAGGGACCAGGCCAAAACACAATACTGGATATATTTATACTGGATACTGGATATATTTATAATGGTTGGGTCTTTAGATGGCACTGCATTAGAAACAGGCATGATTCTGTGATGGATATCACTGCATGGGCTGGGGAATATTTATATTTGTCTGTGAACACAGTTCGGAGTGCCATCCAAAAATGCAATATAAAGATATATCAACAAATAAGAAGCCACATTTGAACAACATCCATAAAGGCCATTGTCTTCTCTGAGACAAAGTTAATTTAAAATGGTCTTTGCAAAGTGGAAGATTGTTCTGCGGTCAGAGGAATCAAAATTGGACCCACAACCCACAACAGAGGAGACAGACCGTCTAGCCTGTTATCAACACTCAGCACTGTTGGTACATTAGGCATCATCAATTTTGAAAGATATATCCAGGATTTAGATCAGCAATTCCTCTCCCAATACTCCAGCAATAGGTCTCCTCAGTTCCCAAATGTTTACAGAGTATTGTTAACCACTTGACCTGTGACAGGTTTTACCCCCTTCATGACTAGAGATCAGCTAGCGAACAATTTGTGGTGTTCGCGGCAAATTCGAAAAGCCACGGAACACCCTTTAAAAGTCTATGGGAGAAATCCAAAGTGCTAAGTTTAAAGGTTATAATGCAAGTTATTGTCATAAAAAGTGTTTGGGAACCTGTGTCCTGCCCCAGGGGACATGTATCAATGAAAAAAAAATTACAGAATTTTTTTCAGGAGCAGTGATTTTAATAATGCTTAAAGTGAAAAAATAAAAGTTTAATATTTTTTTAAATTTCGTACCTGGGGGTGTCTAAAGTCGTGCTTAGAACTGTCCCTGCACAAAATAACATTTCTAAAGGAAAAAAAGTTTAATTTAAAACTACTAATGAATTGTCGAGTACCAGCAATACAGATAACTTTAAGCACTATTAAAATCACTGCTCCCGAAAATACATTAGTTTTTAAAACTTTTTTTGCATTGATACATGTCCCATGGGGCAGGACCCGGGTCCCCAAACACTTTTTATGACAATAACTTGCATAAATCCTTTAAAATTAGCACTTTAGATTTTTCATGTTCGTGTCCCATTAACTGTGACTTTAACGGTGTTTGCGTGTTTGAACAATTTTTTTGCATGTTCTGCTGCAAACCAAACCGGGGGTGTTTGGCTCATCCCTATTCATGGCCAGACCATGTTTTGCTATTCAGCACTGCGCAATTGCGCAGTCATGCAAAAAAGACCAAAAATTAAAACCCCTTTTTGGAAAGTAGACAGTCTGAGATATTAAGTTGAAGGCATGACATGTTTTTTGAAGTTGTATTTTTTATGTTACAATTTTCTGAAAAATTAAGAAATTAAATGTGTTTGTTTTCTCAGAATTTATTTGTACATACTGTCACCAGTGCAGTACAGCATCATAATATGGCATGGTGGGGATCAGGGATACTGACTAGTGACAGTATCTTAACAAAAAATAATAATTAATAATTAAATAATAATTAATAATTTATTCCATTTTTTTTTTTTTACTTTGCTACTTTTACCATTTTTTTTAAATACTTTCAACAGAGTAGTTCAGTGTCACCATAATGACACTGTACTACTCTGGAGGGGTGAATCTGGATTTGTGTTACAGTGAAGAGGGGATTCTACTCTGTGGTAAACATGGCCTTGTCCCAATGAAACAAAGAAAGCTTCTCTAGATGAGTAAGTCTCCACTTAATCCCCACTCACACATAGTTTTTTTGAAAAGTGCAATGTCCATAATCATTTGCTTTATGGCCCAACTTTTTTGGAATTGGGCTTTATTTTGCCAGATTTTTCTTGCCCTGTCCCAAACTTATTTGAGACATGTTGCTGCCATCAGTTTCAAAATTGCCTTATTTTCTTCCTAAAATGGTAATTTTTCTCATTTTAAACATTTATTATGTTTTCTATTTTTTATTATGAATAAAATGTGGGTTTATGACATTTAGAAATCATTGCATTCTGTTTTTACGTAGACTTCACACAGCATCCCAACTTTTTTGTAATTGGGGTTGTTTATATGTAAAGCACTGTGTAAACTCTGGGTGCTATATAAGTACCTTAAATAAACAAATATATAACGTATGAGCCTCAATTGTGAATTAAACAATTTTTCTGAAGTTTATGGTGATGATGTGCTTGCTTAGTTTTAACACTAATCTAAAGATTAGAAGAACATCTTATTAAACAAGAAAAAAAACTCTCCTAATTAGTACTGTATTTGGCAAAGTCGCTTGGCTGCATTTCTTGACAAATTAATAATGAACTGAAAACAGCTTCTGTCTTTGCTAATTTTTTCACTGACAATAGTCACATTAGATTACATATTATGGTTCAAATTATAGTTAGAGCTTGACTTTAGGATTTCAGAACATGTATAAACTTTCTTATATGAGTTTATAGAGCAAAGCATTCACAAGAATCTGCAACTGAAGATGGAACAATAAGTATGCGCATACTGTCAGTGCCATCTTAAGAGCATTATAGGCCCCCGGGCAATACAGTGCACTGGGGCCCTGTCTACACAATCACGCACGAGAATAAAAATATAAATTATCAATAAGGCTATATTTATTGGTACTTCCAACAAAATCAGTGTTTAAACATTAACACAACGTTTGGACATTATAACACGAGTTTGAAAAGCAAGAAATTGAAAAACAAGAAATTACAGATTGAAATGGGACAGTATAAAAGCACTAATTATTTATTAAATGTGCAATACTTCTTTGTAGAGAATTCCTTTATAATTGGCTTGAAGTCAATGGTTTTTAGAATGTAGTTTCTATACACATGAGTGAAAGCCAGTTTAAACGCAGCTGCCCCATACGTAGTGCTGCGAAGATTATTTTTTACTGCTGGCGTGTATTAATGCTGGTGCGGGTACTACTGGTGGGTATTATTGCTGGTGAGGGTACTGCCGGTGCTGGTGGGTATTAATGCTGGCGTGGGTACTGCTGCCTGGCTCCTCTAAGGCCCCATACACACGATCAGACAGGTCCAATGAAACTGGTCCGTTGTCCGTTGGACCAAAGTTTTAAAACATGCTTTAAAACCTGTCTGATGGACACCTGTCCATCGGACAGGTTCGATGGTTAGTACACAAAAGCATTGGACCAAAAACCCGCACATGCTCAGAATCAAGTCGACGCATGCTTGGAAGCATTGAACCTAATTTTTTCATCACGTCGTCGTGTTCTACGTCACCGCGTTCTGGTCTGATCAGATTTTGGTCCCATGGTGTGTACGCACATCAGACAAGTTCAGAGTTGTCTGATGAAAACGGTCCATCGGACAAGTTTCATCAGACCGGTCTGATCGTGTGTACAGGGCCTAAGACACAAAAGTGTGACAGGAAGCATGCGGCTGCAGTAGAGAGCAGAGCCAATGCTTCCTGTATCTGTCACAGACACAGGCGGAGTGCATTTGATATCACTCAGCAAGTGGGGCTCCTGGGCAACTGTCCAGAGTGCCCATGCAAAAAGAAGGCTCTGCATACTGTACATGGTTTCTCATCCTACCACGTATAGTGTTAGGCGAACCCCTCAACTCTTACTGAACACACTGAGATTAAACTGTTGACTTTTTTAGAGATCAAATTTCTAATCATTGGGCCTTTTACTAAAAGGAAATGCACAAGAGTAAGGGGAAAATGCTTTGAAGATAATTAGTGTGCTCTTTTTATGGATTTGAATGATCAAGGACTTCTGTGCACCCAAGAAAAACTATTTCCTAATGGATCTGCCAACACATGTGCTAATGTTTGATGCATACTTTCCAGCCACTACTTTCAATGTGTATTAAACATTAGGGTAATGCTGTTTTTGTGCTTAATATGCAGTGTAACATTGGTGGTGTTTAGCTCTTGCGGTAGATGCATTTTCGTGCATTTTCGTGCAGTGAGTCAACACCAAACAGGCATATAACATTAAGGGCCTGGTAGTCCACGTTTATTGAAGGAGGAAAACAAAACAAAAGTCCATTTAGGAATCCCAAGCAGGGGTTTAAAGATGTTCAGAAAAAATGAAAATACTAGCCCACCTGGCTACTCTTTGACAGCACTGCTGCCATAGGTACTTGTCACTGAAATCAGCAGCTCCTCCAGACCCCCAGTCTTGGGTGCACATGGCTTTGAAGCCCTTTCACGCACACATCTTGTCCGCACACAGCATCTTGTCCGCATCTTAATTTCTGTGCATTTTATTCATGCATGCAGACTGACATCCCACCACAAACTGATATGTCATTTGGCATGGTTTGCAGATGCATCAGTGCAGATAATTTTTTAGTAAACAAAGTCCATCTCGTTTAGGCTCAAGTCACTCTGACTTTAGAAAAGGTTCCTGCACTACTTTGATACAACTTGGGTGTGATTTCAGTCCTACAGGCTCCGAAATAGCATAAAACTCACACATGAAACTGTCATATTACTGGATTACTGTCACACCAACTGATGGGAAATAGTTTGTGGCCATTTCGTCTTTAATACATACTGTACTTGTTTCATCACATCTGTATTTCTAAAATGGTTGTTCTATGCAATTTGTACAGTACCACCAACTATAGAGGATATTGATGATCTAGGAGAGTACACTGTCATTGCCAGCAATCCTGTGGAACTGGAATGCTATATCAAAGGAATCCCCCTTCCAGCTGTAATGTAAGATGCAAGTATATCTATTTTGTTTTCACATTCTTTATTATGTCTTTGTTGAGATCGATTTATGGATTATAGGCACCAGTTCAAACAATGTTAATCCAAATATTTTGTTTTTTATAGTAGAAAATTGAAAGTTGTTCCTGAAAATGGTGTCTGTCCATACCCCAAGTGGAATTAAAATCCAAAACCAAAAATGTAATATAACCAATTCTTAACCATTTGCAGACCGCCGCATGTACATTTACGTCAGCAGAATGGCACGTACAGGCATATTGGCTTACCTGTACGTCCCTGCCTAGACGCGGGTCGGGGGTCCGATCGAGACCCCCCCCGTTACATGCGGCGGTCTCCGTGGCTCTGGGAGCGATCCGGGATGAGGGGGCGGCTATTCGTTTTTGTCCGCCACCTCACGATCGCTCCCAGCCAATTCGCGCCCCCCTCCGCTCTGTACTTCCTCCTCCTGTGTAAACACAGGAAGGAGGAAGTGATGTGCTCTCTCCCTCGGCGCAGGCAGACTTAACCCCCTGCGATCACCCCCCCTCCCCCTGTCAGTGTCACTGAATGCAGTGATTATACGTATAATCACTGCAGTTAGTGTCAGTGTGACAGGCAGTGTGACAGGCAGTTAGTGTTAGGTCCAGGGTAGCCCCCGTACCCCCCCTAATAAAGTTTTAACCCCTTGATCACCGCCCTAGTTAACCCTTTCACTCCCTATTGCCAGCATCACTAAGCGATATTTTTTCTGATCGCTGTATTAGTGTTGCTGTTCCCGCTAGGTAGCTAAAAAAAAAATTATTGCGATTTTTTTTTTACTAAAGACATGTGGCTAACTACATTTTGGCCTAAATGTTTGACTAAAATTTAGTTTATTTGATTTTTCTTATAACAAAAAGTAAAAAATATTGATTTTTTTTTCAAAAATGTCGCTCTATTTTTGTATATAGCGCAAAAAATAAAAATCGCAGAGGCGATCAAATACCACCAAAAGAAAGCTCTATTTGTGGGAAGAAAAGGACGCAAATTTTGTTTGGGAGCCACGTCGCACGACTGCGCAATTTTCCGTTAAAGCGACACAGTGCCGAATCGCAAATAGGGGCCTGGTCATTTACCTGCATTTTGGTCCGGGTCTTAAGTGGTTAATGTGTGAGCTGCATTTGTTTTATTTTGTAGACTTTTTTTTCTTTCTCATCTGGTGTTTCGGCAAGTAAGTCTGTTATCCTAAAAGAAAATTAGGAGAAATCTGGTTTTCCTCGATCTTTCACAGCAAATTGAAACTTAGGAGGGTACTAATTGAACAAAAATTATTGTATGACAAAGGTTTTTTTTTTGCTTGAGTTACTGTTGTTTATTGTTTCTGATCATGGCAGTCTTTTGTATCAAATTTTTCTTATATGAAAACAATACACATTAACCAGTTCCCGACCGGCTCACGTAGATAAACTGTGCCAGAATGGCTCTCCTGGGGGAAATCCTGTACATATACGTCACCAGAGGGTGCGCTGTGCTGTGCTTTCAGAGGAGAGTAGACAGATCGTCTGTAAACACAGACATCCACGTCCTATCAGGGAGAGGAGACCGATGCTGTGTCCCTTGTACATAGGGACACAGATCGGTCACCTCCCCCAGCCAGTCCCCTCCCCCCACAGTAGGAATCACTCCCAGGGAAAACATTTAACCCCTTGATAACCCCCTAGTGTTAAACCCTTCCCTGCCAGTCACATTTGTATAAATGTGAATGGTCCCAAAATAGTGTCAAAATTGTCCGATGTGTCTGCAATATCACAGTCCTGACAAAAATTGCAGATAACCCCCATTACTAGTAAAAAAATAAATAATCATAAATCTATCCCCTATTTTGTAGGCGCTATAACTTTTGCGCAAACCAATCAATATACACTTATTGCAACTTTTTTGGTCTTTTTTTGTTTATAACGCAAAAAATAAAATCCGCAGAGGTGATCAAATACCACCAAAATAAATCTCTATTTGTGGGAAAAAAAGGATGCAAATTTTGTATGGGTACAGCATTGCATGACTGTGCAATTGTCAGTTAAAGTGACGCAGTGACAAATTGTAATACGTGCTCTGGTCAGGAAGGGGGTAAAATCTTCTGGGGCTGAAGTGGTTAAATAAAAATCAATAGTTCTGCTTACATAGGAGAAAAAAATTGGAGTTTGGCCCTCTGGAAATTTTTGTTTGGAAAATGTGAATTGAATGTCGAAAGTTGTGTACACAATATACAAAAATCAAACAATCATTCCTTGTTCCAATTTTTTCTTACAATTTTCTCATAGTGTGTACCCCATATATACTATCCAGTATATGGGAGGTAGATGGTTGAGACAAACAATTAGGAACAGAACTAAACCCATTAATGTAATTGTTTCTGAAGAGAGTTACATTCAAGAAATGCCATGAATGATAACTGTCACATGTGCAGCACCATGGCAAATTCAAATCAAACAGAGGCTAAGATGGTAGCTTACTTGGCTGTAAAGGATAGGAAGGTTTTAATTCCACATTAACACTGACAGGGGAACTTCCAATTGTCAGTTTTTATTTCCAAATGGAAAATAAAAATTGTTGACTTAACTGGTTAAAAAGTGTTAGCTGAGTGAATAAAAAAAAAAAAAAAAAAAAAAGTGTTAGCTGGAGTTCAGCTTTAATTCATTAGTCATTCTAAATCTGCTAGCGCACCTAGCACTTCCCTTTACACAAACTGACAATGCTGATGTCCAAACGTGTCTCCATTGCTTCTCGATCCAAAGTAGAGACACCCTAAATCAGCAAGAGTATCAATGGCCAGATCACCAGGTGAAAATAAAGCCAAATTCACCAAAAACTAAAACTAACATAGCCACCTCATTTACAGTAAGGATTGGTAAGGTAAGATTTTTTATTTTTTTTGGTGATAAAATAAATCAACCAATATTATTTTCATTAGCATTTATGTGATTTTTTTTTTTACAGAACCTTGTATAACCACATGATTTTCTAACCAGATACCCTGGTACTAAGTGTAATATTATTATTTTTTCCTCTTTAAAAGGTGGCTAAAAAATGGAATTCCTCTTGAGCCAAGCAATGATTTGCATATTCAAGCCAAAGGACAAAAGCTCATAATTTCAAGCTCAGGATCATCCGATAGTGGAGTTTATGAGTGTGTTGTGAAAAATGAGGCTGGGACAAGTAGAAAAATATTTAACGTCAACGTGCATGGTAAATAACATAGACTCCTTCTTTCTAATGCAATTTTATTAGCATGTCAAGCGATGACATGCTAATTCCATGTTTTTAAAGATACACAAACTGAAAGGGACTCTGTTATAGAAGAAGAGGGAAAACTACAGGCATACCCCACTTTTAAGTTCACAATGGGGTTTATTTACTAAAGCTGTAAAGAGCAAAATCAGGCTCACTTCTGCACAGAAACCAACGAGCTTCCAGGTTTTATTACCAGGCTTAATTGAAGAAGCTGGGGTTAGAAGCTCATTGGTTTCTATACAGAAGTGAACCTGATTTTGTGCTTTCCAGCTTTAGTAAATAAACTCCATTGTGTACTTAAAACTGAGGTATGCCTGTACTGCATGCACAAATCCATCTCAACGCAATATATAAACCGAAATGTATGTCTACTAGCAACTATCACCTTCTATAATATATCAATATAATTACATAGTCAGGTTGAAAAAATACAGAAGTCCATCCAGTTTAACTATAAAAAAATATATATTATATGGTACAATCTCATATAATCAATTCTATACTCAGGCCTTGTACACACGACGGGAAATATCCGCTGTAAACGGTCCCCGGACCGTTTACAGCGTATATTTGCGCCGGGATGTTTTGATCCGATGGCTGTACACACCATCGGATCAAATTCCCCGCCGGCGGACAGCGCGGTGACGCGGCGGTGACGTTGACGCCGCCACGTGACCGCCACGTCACCGCACCAGGAAGTAAACACTTCCGCGCGCATGCGTCGGATCCATTCACAGGATACGACGCATGTGCGGCAAGATATGTCCGCTGGTTTGCCGTACTAACCAGCGGACATATCTGCCAGCCAGCTATCCGGCGGAAATATTTCAAAGCATGCTTTGGAATTTTTCCGCCGGATGAATCCGGCAAAAAGCGTCCGTTTGTCCCTACACACGAGGGGATTTTTCCGCTGAAATGGTCCGTCGGACCATCTTCAGCGGATTTATTCCCTCGTGTGTACAAGGCCTCACAGTTGATCCAGAGGAAGGCAAAAACAAAAAAACAAAAAAAAACGCAGAGCATGATCCAATTTGCTACAGCAGGGGAAAAAATTCCTTCCTGATTCCCCGAGAGGCAATCAGATTTTCCCTGGATCACCTTTACCTATAAATGTTAGTACTCAGTTATATTATATATAATATATATATACATTTAGGAAAGTATCCAGGCCTTTCTTAAAGCAATCTACTGAGCTGGCCAGGACCACATCTGGAGGGAGTCTGTTCCACATTTTCACACCTCTTACTGTAAAGAAACCTTTCCGTATTTGGAGATAAAATCTTTTTTCCTCTAGACGTAAAGAGTGCCCCCTTGTCTTTTATGTTGACCGTAAAGTGAATAACTCAACACCAAGTTCACTATATGGACCCCTTATATATTTGTACATATTGATTATATTCCCCCTTATTCTCTTCCCAGGAGAGAATAAATTCAGTTCCTCTAATCTTTCCTCATAGTTGAGTTCCTCCATGCCTCTTATGGTTGCCCTTCTCTGCACTTTCTCCAGTTCCCCGATATTCTTTTTGAGAACTGGTGCCCAAAACTCAACTGCATATTCCAGATGAGGTCTTACTAATGATTTGTACAGGGGCAAAATTATATCTCTCTCTCTGGAGTCCATACCTCTCTTAATACAAGAAATGACTTTGCCCACTTTGGAAACTGCAGCTTGGCATTGCATGCCATTATTGAGCTTATGATCTACCAAAGCCCCTAGATCCTTCTCCACTACGGATTTTCCTAGTTGTACTCCCCCTAGTATGTACGATGCATGCATATTTTAGGCCCCCAAGTGCATAACTTTACATTTATTAACATTAAACCTGATCTGCCACATAGTCGCCCAATTAGACATTGAGGTCGGCTTGTAAATTGGCGACATCCTGTAAGGACGTTATTCTACTGCATAGCTTGGTGTCATTAGCAAAGATAGAAATTTTACTTTTGATCCCAGACCCAATATCATTCATAAAGATATTAAAAAGTAAGGGTCCCAGCACTGAACCTTTGGGGAACACCACTGATAACCTTAGACCATTCAGAGTAAGAACCATCAACCACTACTCTCTGAATTCTGTCTTTTAGCCAGTTTTCTATCCATTTACAAACTGATATTTTCAAGCCTGTAGACTTTAACTTACACATTAGCCGTGTGTGCAGAACTGTGTCAAATGATTTTGCAAAATCCAAGTATACCACATCCTCCTTGTTTTAACTATTGTTAATAAGAACAGCCTTAAGCCACACTATCCATCAGGAAACTTTTCAGCTCAAAACATATAAAAAAAAAATCATGGTACTTTACCTCTTTAAAAAGCGTCACTTTATTAAAATAATAGAAAGACTCTCACAGAAATAGTGCACTACAAAGTAAGTGCACCAACTTTAAATCACTTCAGAATTTATAGTTATTGCCCCCTTAAGGTATAGACTTTTTCATCACCTCATAAGCCAAACATCTAGTGATGCCTAGGTAGCGTGATGACGTCACTAGCCCCCACCCCCAATTTCCTCAAGGGTAAACAAAGGCTCGCCTTCCTGACCTTCATTAAATAGCAACAGCTTATTTGTTTACTGTTGCTTTGCTTTGCTACCAGCGCTATTTTCGCCCAACTACTGGTATTCAATCCTAATTCAGCCAATCATACCTTGGTTAGTTTTTGTTAAACTGCTTGCTAACTAAGGCCGCGTACACACGATCAGACTGGTCCGATGAAACTGGTGTTTCTTCAATAAAGACAACTCAAGAGTTCTTTGGTGTGCGGCCGTCCATCCGTTTCCTGCTATTTTCATGATTGCCTAGTGCATTGTCGGCACCCATACTCACCTGGATCTATCCATAATTGCATTCGGGACCCACCTGGAGCGGTGAACTTTCTTACAAGAACCAATTGCCCTAAGTCCTATAGACTTTTACTAATGATGGACTCTACCTTCTTTCTTTGGACTTCATGGGGACAATAAGCTAGCACTCACTGGTGTGCTATTTTTGTTTGACTCACACATTACACATTCACAGGTTGTTCAGGTACATGGACACAGACGTATAAAACATTATTTTTTTTTCCTTGCAAGGGATTAAGGATACCCCTAACGCTTCTCTGCAGCAAGATGTTTAGTAAATCAGACAGACTATGTGAAACTGGAGACACTGGGGTACTATTACCTGTACACATATGCAGGGCAGGACTTAGGGTGGTGGGGGCCCCTGGGCTTGAGTGTTGAAGGGGCCCCCTGGAGCAAGGGGGGGATCATAGTTGTTGAGCGGGGGGGGGGGCGAATTGAAGTTGTTGAGCAGGGGTGCGCATTAAAGTTGTTGAGTGGGGGGGGGGGGCGAATTGAAGTTGTTGAGCAGGGGTGCGCATTAAAGTTGTTGAGTGGGGGGGGGGGCGAATTGAAGTTGTTGACCGGGAGGGCATTAAAGTTGTTGAGCGGGGGGGTGCACATTAAAGTTGTTGAGCGGGGAGGGTGACTCTCATCTTTAATAAAAAAAATAAAAAAAAACATTTATAAAAAATATAAAGAAAATGTAAATATTTTTATTAAAAAAAAGGGGGGTTGCCATCCAGGGGCCCTGGAGACCTCTGGGGCCTTTATTAATAATAATAATAATAAATATATATATATATATATATATATATATATATATATATATATATATATTAGAGCTGCACGATTAATCGCCAAGAATCGTTATCGTGATCTTTTTCCCGTTGCGATTCTTGATACAGGGTTTCACGATCTTTCACATGAAAATAATTATCTCTCTGCACTTTGGTATGCAAAGAATTTCCTGTCTGCTCTCAGCCAAAAGTCAGTCTGGGCAATCTGCCAAGTTTTGGAAACATTCTTTATCAGTGGAAAGTTAAGTCTAAACATTCAAAGGAATTAACTTCTTCTGTATGTAAATTAGGAATTTTTAACCACTTAAACACCAAACCTTTTTCTGACAGCTCTTTTCAAGTTAAAATCATTATTTTTTTTGCTAGAAAATTACTTAGAACCCCAAAGATTATATAATTTTTTAGTAAAGACCTTGGCCTAGAGAATAAAATGGCGGTTGTTGCAATATTTAATGTTGCACTGTATTTGCGCAGCAGTCTTTTTAAATGCATTTTTTTGGAAAAAAATTAATTTAATGAATTAAAAAAAAAAATAGGCAGTAAAGTTAGCCCATTTTTATTTTTTTATACATAAATAAAAACATATTTTTTTTATAAAAAATAAATAAAAAAAGTGGGGGTTGCTGTCCGGGGGCTCAGGGCCCCTGGGGACCTCCAGACCCCTAAAAAAAATAAAAAAAAATAAACATTTATAAAAAATACATAAAAAAGGGAGGTTGCCATCCGGGGGGTCTGGGGACCTCTGGGCCTTTTAATAAAAAAATATAAACAAAAATAAAAAAATAAACATTTATAAAAAATAAAAAAAGGGGGGGGGGTTGCCACATGGGGCCCTGGGGACCTCTGAGCCCTTTAATAAAATAAATAAATAAAATATATATATATAAAAAAATGTAAATTGTTTTATAAAAAAAAGGGAGGGTTGCCATCCAGGGGCCCTGGAGACCTCTGGGCCCTTTAATAATAATAATAATAATAATGATAATATATATATATATATATAAAAACATATTTTTTTATAAAAATAAATAAAAAAAGGAAGGGTTGCTGTCCGGGGCCCTGGGGACCTCCGGACCCCTAAAAAAAAAAAAAGAAAAACATTTTTTTTTTTTTTTTTTTTTTAGAGGGGCCCCCTATTGGGCGGGGCCCATGGGCTTTAGCCCAGTCAAGCCCAATGGTAAGTCCGGCCCTGCACATATGTTACTATTATAAATAGGAATAATGCTTTAGCTTTGCACAACAAAGCCACTTTGTACTGTAGATAATATGTTGCAATAAAAGTAGACAGCTAGTGAAATTAGGTTATTGGCTTGTTTAGCCAGGTCTGTTTTGATTCGCTTAGTTCCTTGCATGTGAAAAAGTAGCACCAATCTTTTTGACTTCATTATTTACAGGTAACATGTCAGGCATATTTCTGCATTCTATTTCTATTGGAAGATTTCGTTTTTGCAAAGACCCTTATGTCAGCACTACAATTTACAAATAATGCACTCTTTTCCTTTGTCTTTTTTATCAATGCATGGATATAAATAAAATATTAAAATGTGTGTTATTTATTTTGCAGTCCTGCCTTCCATTAAACCTGAGCCATCACCATTGTCTGTTGTAATGCGCAAACCCATAATTTTGCAGTGTATTGCTACTGGAACTCCTAGCCCACAAATCACATGGTTAAAGGATGGACTACCATTTAATATCATTAAAGAGAATATCTCAGTGAGTATAATTAATATATTTGAATATTTTTAGTCCCTGCCATGTCTCTGTGCTTTATAGTCACGTTCATTTCAGTCAAAACATCTTATCCAGAATGGTATCTGTAGAGTTTGATGTGTACACTTCACATGGATAAGGCAGTTCAGCATTGATCCTTGTGCAGTATACCATAATTATAGCCTATGTAGCCTATGTAGCTGCTATGAGTCCCCATAGTTTATGTGTGTGCTTGCATGCGTGCATGTGGATGTGTGTGCGGGGATTGCTACTATAGAAAATTAAAGACTAAGTTTAGGTATTTTTTTAATCAGGGACAGTACTTAAATGTATTGTGTTGTTGTCTGTGAAATTGTGAAATGCAAATCATCTGCTCCCCCACCATACCCCCGCAGCTATAATTGTCTGGTGCTGTGAGGGTCATTACAAGCACTGGACCTGTCACATGCCCTCATTTAGAGTGCTGACTGTGGCTACCCCCCTCTCCTCTATTTTATTTATGATGCAAGTATCCTTTTTTTAAGGCTGCTGGGTGTCTTTGTAGTATAGTCCAGTTAAAATATTGTGTGCATATTCATCTTAATTATTTATATATATGGCACTGCACATAATTGGGTATTCAAATTGAAAAATAAATGTACTTTTCACAAAATTGGATTAATTAAGTGAATATTTACATAATTATTTGAATGTAGAATCTCAACTACTTTAGTAAATCAGCTTAAACACCTTGCACAGCTTCTGATGCAGCCTGTCAGGCTGCCAGATATGCTTTCTGCTTGGACTGGTTATACAGGGGTTGATTGACTTAAACCAGAGAGTTCAGCTCTGCATAGAAACCAATCAACCTTCCAGTTTTTTAAATTGTCAAAGCGTAAGGCCTCGTACACACGACCGAGGAACTCGTCGGGCGAAACACATCGTTTTCTTCGTCGAGTTCCTTGTTAGGCTTGTCGAGGAACTCGACAAGCTTGCTTTGCATACACACATTAAAGACCAAATCTCCTCGTTCTCAAACGCGGTAACTTCAACACATACAACGGCCGGCAGGGGCTGCTTTTGCTAATCTCATGTTACTGCGTGTTAGGTAAAAGTTTGGTAAGAGACATTTGCACTTTTCAGTCTGTTACTGTTACAAATGTGCTATTTCCATTACAAACGCTACTTTTACCCAAGGTGCACGGGTTTCTTAGCATACACACGCTCAAGCTTCTTGTCAAAAAGCAGCCGACAGTTTCCTTGATGAAAAACGTACACACGACCGGTTTTCTCGGCAAAAAAGCTCTCCCACCGAGTTTCTTGATGGATTCTGCCGAAGGAAACCGGTCGTGTGTACGAGGCCTAACTGAACAAGCTGAAGGCAAAAGCTGATTGGCTACCATCCACATCTGCAACAGATTTTGCACTCTCCAGTATTAGTAAATCTGCCCCACATAGGGGCAGATTCACAGAGAAATGGATTATCGTAGCGTATCAGAAATACACTACGCCGCCGTTTTTTACCTTGCTCTACGTGGAATTCAGGTAGATTTTCTACGGTAAACGACGGCGGCGTAGTGTATTTCTCCCGTCGCAATCCATCTGCGCGAGTAGGGGGCGTGAAACATTTAAATTAGGCGCGTTCCCGCGGCGATCGATCTGCGCATGCTCCGTTCGCAAATTTCCCGCCGTGCATTGCGCGAAATCACGTCGTGACGTCATTCGTTGTTTATGTAGCGTACTTTACGGGCGATCCACGTCCCGACGAGTTACGTAAACAAAAAAATTTTTTAAATATATTCGAAGCGGGAACGACGGCCATACTTAACATGGGCTACGTAAAGTTAGAGCAGCAAAAAGCTGCTCTAACATTACGTATAAAAAAATAGACGAAAACGATTGCGACGCCCGCTCGTATGTTCGTGAATCCCCGTAAAAACACATTTGCATATCCTGACGCATCAAAACGACGCGAACTCCTCCCAGCGGCCGCAAATAGATGGCAGCGTAGATCCGAAGGCTTACGAAGACGTAAGCCTCTCGGATCGAAGCCCGAAGCCGGCGTATCATGGTTTGAGGATTCAAACTAGTGATACGCCGCGCGAAATTTGAAATTACTCCTGTCTAACCCCAGTTAGACAGGCGTAATTGTTTTGTGAATCTGCCCCATAGACTATTATGTGTAACTTCTGTTTTCTCAGTGAGAAATCTGTGGTATGTAGTATGATGAGTCAGTGGCTTATCTTTTAATTTTATATCAGTGGTTGTTTAGAAAGAATCTTGATTGCACCTTCGTACAGTAAGCATTTTTCTTACACTATGAATATACATGTTTTATATGCATACATTTTTGGTAATATTATTAAAGTGATTCTAAAGGTTCTGTGTTTTTTTTTTAATAACCAAAATGTAATACATACCTGATCTGTGCAGTGAGCAGCCTGTATCCTCTTCTTCTTGAGTTCCCTGCCAGTGCTCCTGGCTCCTCTCCCTTAACCAATGCCTACAGTAGTGAGCTGCCTGCTTTGGGAGCACTGATACGTGCTTGCTCCCGAGCCAGTCTGTATGGGTCCATAAGACATATAGAGTCAGGCTCAGCCTTGCCCCAGCTCCCTCCTCATTGGCTTACTGGCTGTAATTGACAGCAGTGGGAACCAATGAGGAGAGAGATAAATGATTGCACATTGCTGGATCAAGAGGGGGCTCAGGTGAGTATTGGAGGGGTTGTTGGGGGGAGCAGCACACAGAAGGTTTGTTAGGTAAAACACCTTTATCCTTTACAACTACTTTAAAGCATCCTAATCTAATGTCATCATTGGAATTCTTGTTATGCCGGTAACAAGATGGGTGCACGGAAATGTATTCACACATGATGTCTGCATTTTTATATTTTAAAGGTGGAATCGTTTGGTCATATTCTACATTTCAAAAGCACAATGACAGATGATGCGGGGAAGTATACCTGTGTGGCAAGCAATGCAGCTGGAGAGGCTGAGCAAAGCATATGGCTAAATGTCTATGGTAAATCATACACATTTCATACTCATGTACTGTACACAAAGTAAATATCTTCTTGTGTGAATATAGCCACAATGATGCACCATTAAGAAAGGCTCATAAATAGTCAGAGCTAAATGTTAGCTTGTCTTTACCCTAATTATCCAAATAAAAATGAAATGCAGGTGTTATTTCTATAGGATACAACATAGAAAATATAAGTAGTAGTGACAAGCCAAGAAAACAGAATTTGAGCTATTTTCCCTGACCTTATATCCACAAAATCATAGCCTACAGACAGCCTATGTATTTCTTTTTTAAAGGCGCAGAGAATAATTTTTTATATTTACATTAATGCAAACAGCCATAACTATTACTATTGTTTATGAAGTTATGTAGTTATGTAGATGTATGCCTTTATGATAGGTAATGTCCATTCAACAATTCAACCACATATATGAATAGTAAGTACCTTAGAGAAATGACACAAAATCACACAAATATATTCTGACCTGAAATTTTACTTCATTAGAGTGTTATGTGCTAGAGCTCCTCATCTAATTTTTTATTGACAGAACCACCCAAAATAGAGAATTCGGACGAAGTCCACCATGAAACGATACTTGGCAATCAATCTGTAAGACTGGAATGCAAAGCATCAGGCAACCCCGATCCTGGTAATTATGACTTGTTGTTATCATATTACTAATATTTTTAATACTGTTAATATTTATGTTATAGGTTAGCATGGTAAGATTTGTTGTTATTATATAAACATATGGATAACGCGTATACAATCATTATCCACTATGTGTGTGTCAGCTACACCAATAGAAAATAAACATCCCTTTGTCCAGTTTTTCATTTATGTGCCTCTCAGCCAGTTAAAATGGAAATCCAGACAAACAATAAATTCGGTAGCCAAAACACGTTATTAGGATTTCAGTTGGTGGATCTGAATGCCAAAAGATCTATTTTATAAAAGATCTTTCCTTACACATGTTTTATTTTTTTTCTGCAGATGCTTAGGCTAACTGATCTAGTAAGAAAATTAGATAATCCCCAGTAGATTTTCTCTAATTCTCTATTACCATTATAATTTTATAAGATAAGACCAGTGCCAGGGGAGTCTTCTCAGTTTAGAAGCAGATGTTTGAAATATAGTGGTAGAGGGTATTGTATGCCCTTACCAGATACAGTCTTATCACTGTTGACAACTTAACTGTAGAACTCAAAAGAGAAAATGTACATCAAGACTCTGGCATAGAAGAGACATTTACCACTACTGCTTACTGTTTCAAAATACACTTTTGTGTTGGGTCTAAGGAGGCATATCGTGTGTGATTTCTTGAGACATTCTTATTCCCAGTAGCAGAATACTCCAGAAGCGAAAGAAAAAATTCTATACTCTTTTTATGTCACGTTGTGTCCAGGATTTTGTTTGTGGACAGTTTCCCTAGGCCTGAACCATCAGGGAACTTATATTATGGTAGAATCCTGGTTATTTTCTACTTCACGAGTTGCAATGTTTGCTCCACCCTGGGACCAGCTTATCTTGATGCCGACCCCGCCTGGCTCGTTCTTGACTTCAATACTTGGATTACCCCGCCTGTTTCCGACGTTGCTTCTGGTTGACCCCTATGTACATCTGCCTGATCCGCTTACTTGGATTGTCCTTTCATTTTATAACAGGCTATGTAACTGTGTAAGAAGTAATAAAACTATCAGCCATGTAAGCAGCTGAGTGGGACTGTGACTTATAATCTGTTGGGTGGTCAGAAAATAATAGTAGAATCCACACGGTATTCACTATCAACAATGACAGTTCCATTAAATCTTATGATTTTTGAAATAGTTCACTGTGCGTTATGCCTTTAAGTTTTACGCATACTGCTCATGATGTTTTCAATAGGTTATTATTTCAGAATTATATTTTTTTATATGATTTACATAATTATTTTTTATGGATGTATTGATGTCTAAATGAATATGTCAAGAAAAAACAATATTTTTAACCTAAATTTTTCGTATTTTTTCTCTTGTAGTTGTAACTTGGTTAAAAGATAACCATCCCCTTACAACTGTTGATAATATTCTCCTGTCAAATCAAGGACAAGTCCTCCAGATAACAAATGCACAGATACATAATGCCGGTGTATATAAATGTGTTGCAAGCAGCCTCGTAGGGACAGCTGAAATGACTTATGTCTTACAAGTTCATGGTAATTTTTCCACTAATTGACCAACTTCTTTCTTCATGGCATGTCTGGTTATGTTTATAGTCCTTTGCTGTTACAACTGATCTATTAAATGAAATAGAATACATTTTGAAGGTATGCAAGTTTTTAAGAATTAGTAGGATATTTTAAGCTTCACTGAAAAGACCACAGTCCCTAATGAGCATTTAATTACGATTTATTAATTGATTGTACAAATATGATGATGAATTCTTTGTTTAAACACAGCTTTGGTCATCACCTGTATTACATTTTTGTCATACCTGGTTTTTAAACCAAGTTGGAAATAATATTTACATCATACACATTCTAAAACTAACATACTTAGGCCCTTTCCGTACAAGGTGGGCTCCGCTAGGCTGATGGCTGGTCTGTCTCCGCTCAGCTTATGAAGAGCAGACACAGCCTTCTTCTATGGGTGGTTGGATGTAAATGGGTTTGGTCAGATTGGAAGTCAATAGGTGTAAACAGACACAAGTCATTGAAGAGGAGAATGGCGGGTCTGATCTGCCCCAGCTGAAAAAACTGACAGGCCGATCTGATCGTTCTGTTTGTGTGAAAGGAGCCTTACACTTTCAAGGTGAAAAGTGGAACATAATAATATTTCTTTATGTAAAAGCTGTGTTTTTTGTTATCAAGTCACAAATATTTATATTATCAATTATATATTTATATCTCTGATTTTCACTGGAATCTTTTATTTTGTTTTATGTGAATAAATTGAAGGCACATCTGTCGCCTAGCATATGAGGTCTATTTGATGATACAAAGTATTATTGGTATTATAAAGAAAATTCTATTATATCTGCTTCTTTCCAAAACCTTCTAACATGGTACTCTCCTTTTGCCTCCAATAACAGACTGCAGCAGAAATTGTAATGCAATTCAGCATAGGTATAATCAGCTAGGGTATTGGGACCTGGCAAAGAATTATGAACTTTACATTTTATGTTTACATTATAAAATGTGCAACTGTGCAGGCTTGTGCAGTGTGTTGTTATTTATCCTTTAACAATTCTTTCCTCTAAAGCATTTAACTTTCTTACAGTTTTACCTTCCATTTTTGGTAACAATGATCCTGTATCTGTGATAGTCAACAAACCTGTCAGATTAGAATGCGAAGCCACAGGGTTCCCAGCTCCCAGTTTAACATGGCTAAAAGATGGCATCCCAGTTTCCAGTATCAGTGGCGGAATTCAGGTATTATCTAAACTAAATAGAAGTAAACATGTACTTATAAGCAGGGCCAGGACAAGGGGCGAAATCAGCATTGCTACTGCTATCAGCCACAATCAGTTCTCAAGGCATGGTGGAGAGACCAGAGAGGAAGTACAGCTGTGTTCTCCCTCCTCCAATTTGTGTCAGTGCAGCACTCCATTATTACCAAGTCGGTCACCAGCAGCTGTGTGTACATGATACCAGTGTGCTACCAAGGGTGAGCTGGAGAGGGGAGAGAGAGCACAGCCCAAAGCTGAGTGCAAAATGTGGCCAGGATAGGAGGAGAGAGCTTGGAGGATACAGGGTGGAGTTCTCTCTCCCCTCCAGCTCCTCCTTCCTGCAAGTGCAGTGCTCCTGTATCATGTACTTTACACTCAGCTGCTGGCTTCAGACAGAAGGGCTGTCAGATCAGGACAGTGCTGGGTTTGCTTACCTGCCCTTTACCTGCATCTTTATCCTGTCATTTTACACCCCCTGGCTGCCTCCTCCCCACAGTGCCCCTGTCCCAGCAGCAGAAATTGCAGATAGGGGTAGGTAGGAAAACCCTTCAAATGATCTGTCCCCAGCACTGCCCCAATCTGACAGCAGCATCTGGGGATCAGGGATATGAATGTCTTTGATTATCTTTAGACCCATTGAGTATGTATTAATGGCTTTAAAGGTAAACCCATCCATATGAATATAGAAAGCTGAAGTGAGGACAATGGTGACTGACCACTATACTCACTTTAGAGATCAGAACTATGAGTGGATTTACTAACAAACGCAAATCTATTCATAAATGTAAAAAAAAAAAATATATATATATAAAAATAGAAACATAACATAATTTTTATGACCTTTAGAGTCGGTTCACACTGGGGTGACTTGGGATCCGACTTGAGGTCGCCTCAAGTCGTCCCAAGTCGCACTGTAGAGAAAAACAATGTAAGTGAATGGGAGCGGTGTTAATACACACTACTCAAGTCGCTCCGACCTCAGAAAAGGTTCCTGTACGACTTCAATCCAACTTCTAGGCGACTTGTACCCATTGATTTCAATGGAAGTCGCCTCCAAGTCTTAACTGAAGAGACCTTTCAGCAAGATAACATACATTTCTCAGGCAAACCCCTCCCTCCCCTCCCTCTCCCAGAGCTGATTGTTGTTTTATTGGCCACTGGAATGTCTCCTGTCCTGAAAAGGACTTCAAGTCGTGTTGTAAATCGCCCCAGATCGCCCTGTGGTTCATGCTCGTCATGTCGGAGTCGGCTCTGAAAGTCGTGCTGGAAGTCGTGTCGCCCCAGTGTAAACCGACACTTAAGGTACATTCACAGGTCCCACAACATCACTGTGCAATTCCAGGTGCACACAGATAATGATTGGCAGATCCAGGTTGGCTGCTGGGAGGAGGATCCATTGAGCTTGCACATCATTAAGGGGTGGGGGTGTATTTTGGCATATTTGTCCTTGGCGCTGCATGACCTTGTCCTGGCACTGCTTAATTTATTGTATTTAAAAAACTAGTATGGGAATTCTTCCATGTGGCATTTTTCATTGTTTTTTTGGACTTGAATAACACCTATTTATTTTGCTTAAAATGTATTTCTTTGGGAAAAAGGCTTTTACACCTTCTTGTAAATCAATGATGGGCAGCCTGCTGCAAGATAGGGTTCTCAAAGCTTTTACTGTCATAAATTAGATGTTTTTCATTTTTATTTTTTGTTTCCTTGGACTCTAGCTAGTAGTAGTTAGCCACAGTAAACTGGACTTGTTCTGTAATTTTTCCCTGGAACTTACCAAATGTTTGAGTTGGCTTTTCGCTGAGATGTAATAAGATTTTGATTCAGTAAATGTAAAACATCAACACTAGATGTTCCGCTACTCTAGAGAATAGCTTAGTCATAATTTATTGAGATAGGCTGAGTCCCCATTTTGAAGGCTTATATGCAAGTTTTGGCCATAAAAAGGGTATGGGGCCTGGCTACTGCCCTGGGGGACATATACCAATGTAAAAAAACGTTTAAAAAATATTGTTTTAAAGGATCAGTGATTTTACTGATGCTTAAAGTTAAACAATACGAATGAGGCCTTGTACACACGACCAAGGAACTCGTCGTAAAAGACACATCGTTTTCCTCAACAAGTTCCTTGTCAGGCTTGTCGAGAATCTTGACAAGGTGTCTTTGCGTACACACTTTCAAGACCAAATCTACTCGTTCTCAAACGCGGTGACTTCAACACGTACAACGGCAGGGGTAGGCAAGTTCGATTCCACTACCACAACCCTTGGGGCTGCTTTTGCTAATCTCATGTTACTGCGTGTTAAGTAAAAGTTTGGTAAGAGACGATTTGCACTTTTCAGTCTGTTACAGTGTGACAAATGTGCTATTTCCATTACGAACGCTACTTTTACCAAAGAAGCATGGGTTTCTAAGCATACACGCGATTGTGTTTCTCATCGAAAACCAGCCCGACGAGAAACACGACGAGGAAATTGAGACTCCCGTCTAGGAAAAAGAGAACTGTCAGTTCCTCGTCAGTTTTCTCGATGAAAAGCATACACACTACCGTTTTCCTCTGCAAAAAAGCGATGCAGCCAAGTTTCTTGATGGATTCTGTCGAGGAAACCGGTCGTGTGTACGAGGCCATAAACCATACTGTGTAAAAAATGACATTTAAATTGCTGGCAATATAACAGCATTGCCGGCAAAACCAAAATGTCCCCCCAATCCATTCCAGACCCTTGTCTGAGCATGCAGCTCAGCTGGTTAGCCCTCAACATAAGAGGTGGTGCAGAGCCCCCCACCCCAAAGCACCTTGTCCCCACTCTGATGGGGACAAGGGTCTCTTGCCAACAACCCGTCACTATTGGTGCATGCTGGTGATGTTGCCAGGTGGACCTGCCCCTTACCTATTTAAGAACTGTCAGATGCCAGAGCAGGCAGATGACGGTTAGCCTTCATCATGAACGTAACAGGTTTGTTTTAATTTTTTGGGTCCAGCAGCATTGTTGTGTTTGACGGTGGACTTTTTTTTTATAAAATAATTGTCAAAATATGTGTGTGTGTTTTTATTTCTTTTTGACACTTTTTTGGTGAATGGGTAGGGCCATACTCTGAATGAGGGGCGGGATCATGGGGCCCCAACATCTACTAAAAAAGCTTAATAGCAGGCAGGCCTGGTGATAAGTGTATATGAGCATTAAAAATATAATTGCTGGTGACACACATAATTTAATCCCTAGAAAACATAATAGAAGCACTAGTTGAATCTGACAGAGGTACACAATTTTTAATGTACATGTTTAACCACTTAAGGACCCTGCACTGTATATATACGTCCTATTTTTAAAGATGGATATCTCGGTAATGGCAGCAGCTGCTGCCACAACCGAGATATCCATCTCTTCAGTGCAGGGTCCTGTGTACAATAACGGCGGATTCGCCGCAAGATCACCGTTATCGGTGACCGGAGAGGTGCCCCCCCTCCCGCCGCTTTCCCGTGCTCTCCGCCGCTTACCGTTGCCGTCGGTAGCGGCGGAGGCGATCGGGTCTGTGCGGCTCCCCTGCTGGGATACGAGTGAGGGAAAAATCGCCCCCACCCATCCCCCATAGCAGCGCTGGGCGGAAGTGACGTCAAAACGTCATTTCCGCCCAGCGTCTTAAAGAGACATTTTCTTTTTCAGGCTATTTAAAAAATGAAATTTTCCTTTATTTTTTTTTAAGCCTAAATATGAGATCTGAGGTCTTTTTGACCCCAGATCTCATATTTAAGAGGACCTGTCATGCTTTTTTCTATTACAAGGGATGTTTACATTTCTTGTAATAGGAATAAAAGTGATCAATTATTATATATTTTTTTTCAGTGTAAAAAATGTTAAAATAAATACAAATAAATAGGAAAACAAAAAAATAATTTTTAAAGCGCCCACGTCCCGACGAGCTCGCGCGCAGAAGCGAACGCATACGCGAGTAGCGCCCGCATATGAAAACGGTGTTCAAACCACACAAGTGAGGTATTGCCGCGATCGTTAGAGCGAGAGCAATAATTCTAGCCCTAGACCTCCTCTGTATCTCAAAAAATGCAACCTTTAGAATTTTTTAAACGTTGCCTATCGAGATTTTTAAGGGTAAAAGTTTGACGCCATGCTACGAGCGGGCGCAATTTCTAAGCGTGACATGTTGGGTGTCATTTTACTCGGCGTAACATTATCTTTCACAATATATAAAAAAATTGGACCACATTTATTGTTGTCTTATTTTTTAATTCAAAAAATTGTATTTTTTCCAAAAAAAGTGCGCTTGTAAAACCGCTGCACAAATACGGTGTGAAAAAAAGTATTGCAATGACCACTATTTTATTCTCTAGGGTGTTAGAAAAAAATTATATAATGTTTGGGGGTTTTAAGTAATTTTCTAGCAGAAAAAAATGTTTTAGTCTTGCAAACACCAAAACTGAAAAACACCTAAGGTCTTTAAGTGGTTAATTTAGCTGTCCGAATCATAGAGAATGGCCATGCCATTGGAGCGCAGTGTTTGGATGTAATTTTTCTCCATTTGTGATATGAAGGAAAGCTCTGTAGATTTCCAGTGAATATGACACTAGTTAAAGCGTGTCTTTGGGTATAGTAAAAAAAAAAATAATGGGTACAAAAATCTATTAAGATGTACAGTACATTACCTTAAAACTATTCACATCCAACATTTATTTTTATCATACAGCATAGGATAAATTTAATGTGACATATGATTAATGGTGGCAGTCTGCTTGACCAACCCTTGTGTCATAGATTCTTTCAGGTGGAAGAGTTCTAATGCTAGCCAATACACGGCTTGGAGATGCAGGGAAATATACATGTGTGGCAGTTAATGCTGCAGGAGAACATCAAAAGGATTTTGATCTATCTGTGTATGGTGAGTTTTTTTTAGATCAATATTTAAAAGATATTATAATAATTCAAGTTACTGTTGAAAATAACTTATGTATGGTTTGGTAATTATAATGTACATTATGTGGCACTTTCACTTATTTATTTGTAATTAAATATTTTTTAACATAACATGTTCAAAACACTAGATATAAATTCTAAGTAATTTGGAATAGTGTTTAGTTCACGATTATAGAATGCCCATAAAGGGCCTGAATGGGTAATTATGAGAAAGGGGGAGGGTTAAAGGGATGGACATGAGTGTATGGTATGTGAGGGACTAGTAGAACCAGGGAGGAAGTTAAGAGTAATTTTCCATAACTTTTCCCTTAAGAGTCACAAAGGGTTTTGCTTTCTTGTTTTTTGGCATGGATTTTTTGGGTTTTCCTTGAATTAGAGCACATACACAGGAAGTAGGGGTGGTTTGAGGTGATTAGGGGGGGCAGGGATATGGGAGGGCATTTAGATTGTAAGCTCTATCAAGCAGAGCCCACAAGCACTCTTGTACTAAATCGTAGTGCCGTTGTACTGTCTCCCTTTATTTTGCTGCGCAAAAATGCTGGCACTATATATAATTGCTGTATAAAAATAATAATGTAAATGTCTATACAGTATGTGTAGTCTTCTAATGCCACGTACACATGGTAGGAATTTCCGACAACAAATGTTCGATGTGAGCTTGTTGTCAGAAAATGTGACTGTGTGTATGCTCCATCGGACATTTGCTGTCGGAATTTCTAACAACAAATGTTTGAGAGCTGGCTCTCAATTTTCCGACAACAAAAGTTCTTGTCGGAAATTCCGATCGTCTGTAGCCAATTCCGACGCACAAAAATCGTACACATGCTTGGAATCAATTAGACGCATGCTCGGAATCATTGAACTTAATTTTTCTCAGTAGTGTAGTACGTGACCGTGTACTTGACATTCGGAATTTCCGACAACATTTGTGTGACCGTGTGTATGCAAGACAAGTTTGAGCGAACAATCAGTTTGGAAAAATCTATGGTTTTGATGTCGGAATGTCCAATCGTTTGTACGTGGCATAAGTGTTGGTGGTTTTTTGACACTTGCATTAACTATATAGCATCTTTATACTGCTGAACATCAAATACTGTACTCCAGAGATATAGATCTAAAAGATTTTCAGCTTCTTGAATGAAAACAGAAGATGAAGAGACTGAGATTATACCGAGGGTCTAAACATACTTTTTAGCATATTTCTTTAAAATGCATTTATAGACAAAATCTTTTTCTTTTTTTTTTCTCTGTATGAGGGGTATTTACATTCCCCATCATTCTTTTATTGTTTCGGTGATATTGGTCACTAGGGAAAATATAGAGAGAGTAATACAATGGGACTAATATACTAATGGTTCTCTACAGTACTCTATCCCAAACTAAAAAAAAATATGTTTTACCTATAGATGCGCTATAAGTTAAATACATTATACATGTATGTGTGTGTGATGTAACACGTTTTTTTCCTGTTGAACACAGTGCCACCAAACATAATGGGAGAACAGCAAAATATAACAATCCTAATGGGCCAAAAACTTTCACTGAAATGTGAAAGCAATGCAATACCACCTCCTGTGCTGATGTGGTTTAAAGACTGGAGACCATTGGTAAACAGACCAGGGCTTGGCATTTCTGAGAGTGGACAGTTTTTGGAGGTAAGATAATGTCCCAGGATGTAATTTTTTTTTAATTACATTACATCAGCTCAGTTCTACAACTCAAGAGTTATCAAATTTCTACTTGGTGAAGGAGCTCAAGTGCCAGCTGATATGATTTTGCCTTTCCAGGTCCTGTATAATACACAATACAGAAATCCTAATGAAGAATACCCCCTCTTATATTGATGGTCTTCATGTAGCTTTCCTGACTTAAAACAGTATGTAAATATAGGCAGAGATTACTTTTAGTCTAGGTTCACACCTGTGCCGCTGCGGGACTTGCACATAGTCCCACAGTTGCAACCACCCGCACAGTGAAATGTGGGACCCCGCACAGAAAATCACACCCACACTGGGAAACATGCTGTACTCTCGGTTCCCGTGCAGGCTGCTAGTTGCAGCAGTGCAGGGACTTCTTTCTGTGTTTCACGGGGCATAGCAGACTATTCAAATTAATGGGCTGTTGTCCCCAAGCAAACACGGGCCGCACAACCCACACAAGTGTGAACCTAGCCTTATAGAATAGTGGACTACTGATCTGTAAAACAAATATGACAGCATAACATCCACAATGAAAAGCCTCTAAGTGATCTAAATGTAAGGGCTGAAATTTGAACTTTAAAACAGCAAATGGAACGTTTCTTCCTTGAGTTAGATGATTTTTTTTACAATCTGTCCTCCTTGAATTTAATTTTGAAGACCTATGCATAACCAAGTTCACATCGCTCTTTAACTAATGCTAAACCCCTCAAACATGTTAAAGAAATCGAGCAGAAATTGAACAGATGAGTTGCTGCTTTTTTACATTTTGGCTTTGCTAAAGCAATTTTCTCAGATGCATTATATGTAAATTAGGGTCTGATTTGGAAAATGTAATTAAACAGAGATAAGATAATCTCCTATAAATAAAAGAAAGGCACTCAAGATTCGAAGAAGTTTAATCTGCATCATAGAGAGAGTTCTTTACTGTTATGCCACATACACACGATTGGAAATTCCGACAAGAAAACCGTGGATTTTGGCACAAACTTGTGTTGCATACACACGGTCACACAAAATTCAGACCGTCAAGAACGCGTTGACATACAACACTACGACGAGTCGAGAAAAAAAAAGTTCAATGCTTCCAAGCATGCGTCGACTTGAAACTGACAAGAACTTTTCCCGTCGGAAAATTTGAGAAACAAAAAAAGGTCCGACAGAAAAAGTCAGATGGGGCCTGCACACGGTCGAAATTTATGACCAAAAGCTCAAATCAAACTTTTCTTGTTGGGAATTCCGACCATATGTACATAAATAGACTGTCTAAGGAACTGGTTAAAGCAAGCACAGTAGATTATTTTTTTTTAAATGTTAGGAAACCTAAAAGTACCAAACATAGCAGGGCTAACTACTAAAAACATATGGTAGTGATTTATTTCTTATGACCTACAAGTTATTTGGGCTGATTTACTAAAAATTACAAAAAATTGTGCGACTGTTAATTTCAGTTATCCAATCATGTAAAAAGAAAAAAAAAAGCATTTGCACATGATTGGGTATTTAAACAGGAAATTCCTGTTCACATTATTGGATAATTTAAGTTAATATTCGCAGTATGTTTTCCTTTAACTCTCCACAGGATAGATGATGTACTGTATATAAATACACTATAAGAAAGATGGCAAATTCTACCATAAACCCACTGTGTATTTATCTAATTTCTGATACTCAGGAAGAACTCTGCCCTGTATATTAATAACCCCCTTGTGCATATTACATATAAACAACATCAGGGGCGTGCTGGGCTGTGGGGCAGGCATGCATTTGCCCCCTGGGCTGCTCTAATATGCTCTACAAAGGCTGCCAGCTCAGAACCGCACATAAGCAGTTTTTGAGCCCTTTTGAGTGCAGCAGCCAAATCCAGTTAGTATAGTGAGCCAGCATCTCTGTCTCAGTGCTGACAGTCTTACACACTGCACAGAGCCCAGCCCCTCCCTCCTCCACACGATTGGCTGACAAAGGCTGGACCTGCTCTCTCTCTCTCTCTTTCCCCCATCTTTAGCTCTTTGGCCTTCCTCTATTACACTGACCTATATCCATACATACAATTGTATTTCCATTTCGTGTCTGCAAGGCAAAGGTAGTATGACAGGATTTAAATTCTTTTCAGCATATATGCAAAAAAAATCTCAGCTAGTTTGCATGTTTATAAAGGTCATAGAGTTCTAATTTGTTAACATATAAATGAGATGTTCACTGACAAGTAGTCCTTGCATATACATTATTCATGTTTTGCTAAGGTAGTATTTATCTAACTGTTGTTTTACAGATTGAAAATGCTCAAGTGAAGGATACTGGACGGTATTCTTGTGAGGCTGTAAATATTGCTGGAAGAACACAAAAGAATTTTAATGTGAATATTTTAGGTTAGTTTATAATATTTACTTTGTGAGTATAAATATGCACTTTTTTTGAAAATATGGAAAAAAATCACTATAAATGTATTCAGAATTTCACATGAAAAGTCTATTATGCCAATACACATATACTTTTTATTTTGTGTACACTACCATCTGAGAATTGCAGTACACTGTATACTTACAGCTCATTTCCAGCATATGTACTGTATTTATTGGCATATAACACTCACTTTTTTACCCTGAAAATAGAGGGCAAACTGTGCCTGGGTGTTATACGCAGGGGGCTGTGGAAAGTTTTTTTCCTGAAACTTCCCTCTTAAAGTTAGGGTGCGTGTTATACACCTGTGCGTGTTATACGCCAATAAATCTGGTAAGTTACACAGTGGAGTTGAATGCTGGAACAATGCAACTCCAACATGAATGTGCAGGAGTTACATCATTAATAGCTGACCAGAGTTAAAAAAATAAAAAATATTTAACAAAAGGAAAGCTCCCTTACTTGCCAGGTATGGGTAGCATGTGAGCCCCTCCTCCCTCGTGATAATGCTAGTGCTTTAAGATTGGCCACTCAAGCACCCATCACTGTTACATACATTATTGTCTGTCTCCTCATATAATACATGTCTTCTTTCCTCCTGTTCTGGTGACAGAATGTCTCTAGGACTTGAAGTTTTTAGATATCTCCCAGCTGGGGATAGAGGTCTCAAAATAAGCACATTGTTTATTGGAGAGGTACATCTGTGGAGACTTTTTGTCCTCTGAGAAGCCTCCAATAGCTAATTTCTAGTGACAACTACAACCTCTCTTTTTTTTATTGTTCTGGTGTCAATAGGGCAGATTGTAAGGGAGCACTCCAATGAAGACACAAACAACAATAACATTTTTAACCACTTACCTACTGTGCACCTACACCCCCTTCCTGCCCAGACAAAATATAAGCTTCCGGCACTGCGTCGCTTTAACTGACAATTGCGCGGTCGTAAGATGTGGCTCCCAAACCAAATTGGCGTCCTTTTTTTCCCACAAATAGAGCTTTCTTTTGGTGGTATTTGATCACCTCTGCGGTTTTTATTTTTTGCGCTATAAACAAAAATAGAGCGTCAATTTTTAAAAAAATGCAATTTTTTTTCTTTTTTGCTATAATAAATAACCCAAAAAATATATAAAAAATATATTTTTTTCCCTCAGTTTAGGCCGATACGTATTCTTCTACATATTTTTGGTAAAAAAAAAATGCAATAAGCGTTTTTCGATTGGTTTGCGCAAAATTTATAGCGTTTACAAAATAGGGGATAGTTTATGGCATTTTTTTTTTTTTTTTACTATTAATGGCGGCGATCTGCGATTTTTTTATTGGGACTTCGACGTTATGGCGGACATTTCGGACACTTTTCTGACATTTTTGGGACCATTTACATTTATACAGTGAACAATGCTGGCAGTGAAGGGGTTAACCACTAGGGGGCGGGGAAGGGGTTAAATGTGTGTCCTATGAGTGTTCTAACTGTGGGGGGAGGGAGGGGTGACTGGGGGAGGTGACCGATTGTGTCCCTATGTACAAGGGACACAATCGCTCTCCTCTCTCCCTGACAGGGACGTGCAGCTCTGTGTTTACACACAGAGCTGCACGTCCCCGCTCAGTTACTGAGCAATCGCATGTGCCCGGCGGCGATCGTTGCCGCCGGGCACTCGCAGGGGATCCCCGCAGAGCGGCGGGTGCGCGCGCGCGCCGCCGGCGACGCACACGCGCGCGCCCGCGGCTTTAAAGGGACATCACGTCATATGACGTGATGTCAGGATAATGGAGTCGTCTGCCCGCCGTCATTTGACGGTGGGCAGATGACAAGTGGTTAAAGAAGTTATGAGTATTTTTTGCCATTGCTGCTATATCAATGAGACAGTATACTATTTTATTAGCACAAGTCTAGCATAAGATGAGGTTGAGCAGATTATAGGTACTTCAATGAGTCAACAACTTATTTAATATATAGCAATCCTTCTAATAAATTCCAGGATTAGATTGTCAGCCTGGGCCTCATTAAGAGTCATTAATAAGAGTGGGTGGCTTCAAGTCACATAAGTGTCACAGTTTACCATTTTTGTCACCTTTTTCTTGCCAACATGCCTCATTCGAAAACCCCTTGCATGGATTTTTAAAGCGAAAATATGACGGTTTTGGTCGATATGATTTTTTTTTTTTTAAATAAATAAAAATTTGTAACCACTAACCGACCAGCTCACACAGATACAGTATACTGTGACAGGTTGGCTCTCCTACGTGAATCGATGTACCTGCACTTCGATCCATGCAAGGAGGATAGCAGGCGCGACTCGATGTCCGCCATTGACTCGCGATTGTGGTGAGGAGAGGCAGAACGGAGAACTGCCTATTTAAAACAAGGAGATTCTCATTCTGTCTAGTGACATGACAGATATCTACTGTTCCCAGTGATCAGGAACAGTAATCTCTGTCATGTTCCTGGTCCACCCCTTTACAGTTAGAGCACACCCAGGTAACACACTTAACCCCTTGATCGCCCCCTAGTGTTAACCACTTCCCTACCAGTGTCATTTTTACATTAATCAGTGCATGTTTATAGCACTGATCAATGTAATAATGTCATTAGTTCCCAAAAAGTGTAATTTGGGGTCAGATTTGTCCGTCGCAATGTCGCTATCCCGCTAAAAATTGCAGATCGCCCCTAAATGTATCCCATAGTTTGTAGACATGATAATTTTTGTGCACACCAATTAATATATGCCTATTGCGATTTTTTTTACCAAAAATATGTAGAATATATTTCGGCCTAAACTGATCAATTAATTTTTTTCTTATATTTGTTTGGGGATATATATTATAGCAGATTTTTTTTCCATTTTGTTGGTCTTGTTGGTTGAACGTTATAGCGAACATCTTGGGGTGTTTAGAACAGTCTCTGCACAAAATGACACTTCTAAAAGAAAAAAAAAGTAATTTAAAACTACTTGCGGCTATAATGAATTGTCGGGTCCCGGCAATACAGATAAAAGTCATTGAAAAAATGGCATGGGTTCTCCCCCCCCCCCCAGTTCATTACCAGGCCCTTTGGGTCTGGTATGGACTAATAAATATTTTAATGAATATTAAAATAATTAAATATGTAATATTTTTTTTTTATATTCCAGGGATGTAATCCTTCCACGACCCGACTATACAGAAAAACACTGCGCCACAATTGATTCTGCCTTTTACATAGTGTCAGAGGGACACCACGGGTGGCCCTGCCCTCCGCTATTTAAGAGCTGTCACTGCAGGTCTCGTGTCATTCAGCGGGTGTCTCCCGTGGAGGTGGAATCGATCGTGGTGGCGTGTTTTTCCATATCGTCGGCTCGTGGAAGAATTACATCGATGGATTTTTTTTTCTTTTTTGTTAAATGACTTGTCCCAAGCTGTGTGTGTGTTTTTACCATTTTTGTCACTTTTTTGGGTGAAATGGTAGGGGTAAAGTGTACCCCATTACCAATTCACATAGGGGGGCCAGGATCTGGGGGTCCCCTGTATTAAAATAGGGTTCCAGTTTTCAATAAGCCCCCGCCCGCAGACCCCCACAACCACCAGGCAAGGGTTGTGGGGATGAGGCCCTTGTCCCCATCAACATGGGGACATCCTCCCCATGTTGAGGTTATGTGGCCTGCCAGGTTGCATGCTCGGATAAGGGTCTGGTATGGATTTTGAGGGAGACCCCACGCAATTTTTTTTTACATTTTGGTTCCGTTTTTTTAATGACTTTTATCTGTATTACTGGGACTCGACAATTCATTATAGCTGTGAGTAGTTTTAAATGTCTTTTTTCCTTTAGAAATGTCATTTTGTGCAGGGACTGTTCTAAACACTGAAAAAATGTGCCACTTTACAAGCAAACTATAGACCCCAGGTATGAAATTTAAAGGAATATTTCACTTTTATTGTTTCACTTTAAGCATTATTAAAATCACTGCTCCTGAAAAAACTTTTTTGAATGGATACATGTCCCCTGGGGCAGAACCCGGGTCCCCAAACACTTTTTATGACAATAACTTGCATATTAACCTTTAAAATTAGCACTTTTGATTTTTCATGTTCGTGTCCCGTAGACTTTAACAGTGTTTGTGTGTTCCAACAAATTTTTTGCCTGTTCGCACGTTCTGCTGCTAACCGAACGGGGGGTGTTCAGCTCATCCCTACTGTCCAATAAGAAAATCAGTTTTGCCTTTAGTAGGAGCTTATGATGATCTGAAATGTATGTGGAAATACATGTGAGTCAAATGCAGTCATCTCCATATGCTGTAAGCCTTGACTATAGACTATTAGGCACCATATTTAATATTTTCATGCACAGCAGACAGAGATTTGTCAACGATCAGAAATCTACAGACAACATATACACCACACAGAGGAAGTATGTAACTTTGTGTTCTTGTTTTCTGTGCTAAAGTAGTTATATTACATAGTGACACTGACAAAAATAAGGATTGACCATACAAAAAATGTTGGTTAGCAAGTGACTGTTCTGATGTATAGCTTACCCTTGAAATGTTTTTGATTGCATTTTTTTCATTGATATAAAATATAGTCAATTGTGTTGAGAAGAAATCAACGCTATGTTATAATAAATGGAAAAGGTAGTGAAAATAGTATACACTTGTCATATTCAATGTGTTTCAGTTCCTCCAACAATCAAAGATTCAGCGGAAGAATCAGATGTTACAGTAATTGAGGGAACACTGATAAGTCTTGTGTGTGATTCCAGCGGTATTCCACCCCCAGCACTGACTTGGAAAAAGAATGGTATGGTCGCTTGTTGAAGTATACAAAAGTACACCATATATAGTATTGTCCTACCTATTGATTTGATTGCTGCATAAATTATGGCAGGAAGTCATTGGTGTGTTTCGTATTAGTAGGTTGGTTATATAAAACACTGGCAAATATTTCTTTACGGTGGCATATTTAGTCACAATGCCTTGGTAGCAAATCAAAACAAATCTGAACCTTCTTTATTGTCATGCCGCCCTTTTACCTCAAGCCGCAAACAAAAACTTATCACGCTATTATTCAGCCGTTTATTAAAATAAGTCATAATTAGTAAACAGACATTTATTTAAAAGTTAATTGTAATGACATTTTACAACTTGATAAACTGTCTCTACCAACTGAAAAAAAAAAAATGACCGACCATTGGCAAAGCAGAAAAGGCTAGAAACTGCGTGTTTCCAAAATAATTGTGGAATGTGTCTATGAATAAATGAAAAATAAAGATGGTCATCAGATAAGACTTTACCCTCTTCAATTCCAGGGTAGCAATACAAATTGCCAGAGAGCATTTCAGCTCTTTTAAACAGAAGATCTTAAAATAGATATAACCCAATAAAAAAAAAATGGAATATAAGCTTACCAGTCCTTAGATTTGCTGGTTGCATTAGTTTACTTCTTCAAACTTTTTAGGCATTTTTATATTACACATGGGGATTCTGCCAGTAACACATTTCCTGTTCTATGATTGCAACGCTTACTTGCTGTGCTGGGGTTGATTTACTAAAACTGGAGAGTGCAAAGGCTGGTGTAGCTCTAAATAAAAATCAACCAGCTTCCAGGATGTATGTCAAAACTTAAAGTGGATGTAAACCCAAACCGTTTTTTTTTATGTCACAATGTAGAGTATAAGATTTCCTATCATCTGTGCCCAGTCTTGCCACACAGAGTTAATCCAGCTCTGATCAATCCTCTTTTATTGTTCAGTGAAAATTAACAGAATTCCAGATAAAAACCTGTCTAAATAAAAAGTCAATGGGGTAGATTCACATAGATCAGTGGATCTTTTGATCCGCGTGATCTATCTTTTTTACGATCCGCCTGCGCCGTTTTTTTGAGGCAAGTGAAAGCACTTGCCTCGTAAGTAGCCCTGGCGGATCGTAAATCCCCCGGCGGAATGCAAATTCCGCGGCTAGGGGGAGTTTACTATTTAAATCATGCGCGTCCCCGCGCCAATCGTACTGCGCATGCGCCGCCGGCTAAATTTCCCAACGTGCATTGCTTCAAATGACGTCGCAAGGACGTCATTGTTTTCATCGTTAACGCAATTAACGTATGGCCGTATTCCCGAACGACTTACGTAAACGACGTAAAAAATTCAAAACTCGACGCGGGAACGACAGCCATACTTAACATAGGATACGCCGCACTTACCCTGCATATAGCAGGGGTAACGATCCGCCGGAAAAAGCCGAACGCAAACGACGTAAAAAAAAACCGACGGCCGGGCGTTCGTTTCAGAATCGGCGGTTCTCCTCATTTGCATATTCGTCGCGTATAGTAATAGAAGCCTAGCGGACGGCGGGAGATTGCAGCCTAAGATCCGACAGTGTAACTCACTTACACCAGTCGGCTCTAAGGGAGATCTATGCGGAACCTGATTCGAGGAATCAGCCGCATAGATCCGAGCGTCGGATCTCACAGATACGACGGTGTATCAGTAGATACACCGTCGTATCTCTATGTGAATCTACCCCAATGTCTCTCTTCTTGCTTTGAGTGACAGGTTATTTACATATCTATCTTGGACATGTCTATTATATGTTATGTTATGTTTGTCATAACATGAGGTGATTCACAGTATAAAAAGTGAGAAATCCACCCCCTCCCCCACATAACACATCCTGGTAATATACAATGAAGTTTGGATGACCTCATATTATGATAAACATAACATAACATATGATAAACATGTCCAAGCTAGATATGTAAATAACCTGTCACTCAAAGCAAGAAGAGAGAAACAGACTTTTTATTTAGACAGGTTTTTATCTGTAATTCTGTTAATTTTCACTGAACAATAAAAGAGGATTGATCAGCGCTGGATTAACTCTGTGTGGCAAGAATGGGCACAGATGATAGGAAATCTTATACTCTACATTGTGACATCAAAAAAAACATTTTTGGGTTTACATCCACTTTAAGTGAACAAGCTGAAGTTTGAAGCTTATTGGCTACCATGCACAGCTACACCAGATGCACTCTCTAGTTTTAGTAAATTAACCCTATTGCACCTATGAAGGAGCAGCATTGTTACTGCAGGGAAAGAAATGTGCAAAAACTACAGAACGTCTTCTAAATTTTCAAAATGTTGGATGAAGAGAGACATGGGCATGGCTGATAACACTGCATGGGAATTCAGTGGTAGAGCACACAGGAAGCTGGCATCTCACTGAAAAACCAGCAAGATCAGTAGGTATGTTTCTGTACCTGCAGCATTTTTAAAGAGACAAAACATTAGGAAATATGCATGTATTTGAGAGATGTACTGTACTATGTTTTTTATTTAATTTTTCTAACATTAAAGGGGAGGTTGACGTAAAAAAAAAAAAAAACCTTTCATTTAGGCTATTAATTTTAATGAGAATCTGCAGCTTTTGTTAAAAAATACTTGCGGTACATACCGTTTTCCATATGTATGTTCACCGCGGCTTCCGGGTATGATGGTCGGGGTTGGGCGTTCCTAATTGATTGACAGCATCCTGACCGACACATACATCGCGTCACGAGTAGCCGAAAAGAAACCGAACGTCGGTGCGGCTCTGTACAGCGCCTGCACACCGACGTTCAGCTTCTTTCGGCTACTCCTGACGCGCTGTTTGCGTCGGTCAGGATGCTGTAAATCAATTAGGAACGCCCAACTCTGACCATCATACCCGGAAGCCGCGGTGAACATACGTATGGAAAATGGTATGTACCGCAAGTATTTTTTAACAAAAACTGCCGATTCTCATTAAAATTAATAGCCTAAATGCAAGGTTACATTTTATTTTTTACGTGAACCTCCCCTTTAAGATTAGGCTTTGTTCAAATGTGTTTTTTTTTGTAGTGTATATTTAAAACTACAGTATATGAGAGTTAAGATGTTTACCTCTGTTATTATTGAGGGGTTCTAAAATTGTAAACTAGGTACATTAGGTATTTATATATTGACCATATAATGCAGAAAGCATGCTTAATTGCTATATATTGTGTACACTAATTTAGTAAGCGGTGGTAGTGCTTCATATCCAATCATTCCAACAAGGATTTAAGTTATTTAATTTTTAAGCAAACATTATTTGAAATGATCAATTTCATAAAGTGATATGAAAGTAATTAACATTTAAATTACCATAAGTCTAAACAGAAAAAAATGTACGTCTCATAAATAGTTTGAAATACTAAATAAGAGCATGGAACAAAGGTTTTTATAGTGCCAAGGCTTATGAAGATATGACTATTTAATTATTGTATTTCTCAGATACGCCAGTTACACCGGATAGCAAAGGTCGGATTCGTTTTCTGTCAGGAGGGAGACATCTTCATATTGCAGTTGCTATGGAATCTGATACATCATCATATACATGCACGGCTTCCAACACAGCAGGGAATGCAACTAAAAAGTATAATGTGAAGGTTTATGGTAAGTAATGTATAACAAAACACAAGCACTTAGCAGTAAAAATAGATCTCTACCTCCAATGTAAAATTAGAACCACTATATGTGGAAATAGACTGCAAAATGTTGCCTTCTGTTGTTAACAATCTGTTGACAAATGATGATAATGCATGTTCAATTTCTAAACGAATTATTCTAATTAGTCTAACATGTGCAGCAATACTATTATTCTAATTAGTCTAACATGTGCAGTAATACTATATCATGATTATCAGCACAACTTCTTTAAGACCCATTTCACACAGGGGCGGTACGATTTGGGGGGTGACTCGGCAAGGCGATCTCAAGGCGACTTGCAAAATTACTTCTGTATTGAAGTCAATGCAAGTCGCCCGAGTCGCCTCCAAAGTCATACCCTTTTTCTAAATCGGTTGCTCCTATTAGAACGGTACCATTCAGCAGAGCGGAGTGCGACTTGCCAGGCGGCTGAGTCGCCTGACGAGTCGCCCCTGTGTGAACCGGCTCTGAGAAGTCTCTTAATTGTCACTTTTATTAAGGAGTTAGTATTTCTTCTCATGGACGTCAATTATCACTGTCATATAAAATGTTGTGAACTGTGCAGCCACAAGGGCATTTGAACCCTGGGAGGTACATAACAGGAATGAGACCATAATATTGCTTAGACTAAGCGCACATAAACTGCAATGTCATCTCTTTTGGAATCATTCTGTCTGTTTGCACATATATCATTTCACAGATTTTTATTTATGAAAATATGGATTTATTTAAAGTTATAAAATGCTGAATCTATTGAGTTTGTGGAGGAAGTGCAGAATTTATTAGAAATTAGGGTTGAGCAAACCCGAACTGTAAAGTTCGGGTTCGTACCGAACTTTTGTTTTTTTTGGACCAGAACCCAAACCCGAATTATGAGTTCAGCAATGTAATGGTGCGCTGCACGGCAGCCAATCACCATTTGTTTTACTCGTGTGACCTAGAAACCATTACAGACATGCCTACTAGTGGCATGGCTGTGATTGGTCAGTGCAGCATGTGACCCAGCATGTGACCCAGCCTCTATATAAGCTAGAGGCACACAGCACAGCTTGTCACTCTGCACTCTGCTTTAGTTAGGTTAGGGAAAGGCTGCTGCTGCTCTCAGGGAGAGATTTAGATAGGAGCCAGGCTGTCCTGCTTCAGAATCACCAGCACTGCATATATTACCCTGAGATACTCTGCAAGATAGGTTAGGGAAAGGTTCCCGATTGAATTTGTAGGGAGAGATTTAGATAGGAGTCAGACTGTCTTGTCCTGCTTCAGAATCGCCAGCAATGTCACTATGAGATACTCTGCAAGATAGGTTAGGGGAAGCTTCCTGTTTGTGCTTGTAGCGAATAGAAATATATAGGAGTCTGTCCTGTTTCTAAAATCTAATTACACCAGCACTGCATCTGTTCCTGTGAGATACTCTGCAAGATACTTTAGGGCAGGGGTCTCCAAACTTTTTTTAAAAAAAGGGCCAGTTTACTGTCCTTCAGATTTTAGGGGGGCCGGACTGTGGTCAGTGGGAATAAAAAATAAATGAAAGTTATAGTGCCGGTAGTCAGTAGGTGGAATAGTGCCCCATAAAAGGTATTAGTTATAGGAATAGTGCCCCATTGTTGGTGTCATAGGGAGGATAAATAGACCATCATTGGTGTCAGTGGGAGGAATAGTGTCCCATCATTGGTGTCAGTGGGATGAATAGTGTCCCATCATTTGTGTCAGTGGGAGAAATAGTATCCCATCATTTGTGTCAGTGGGAGAAATAGTGTCCCATCATTTGTGTCAGTGGGAGAAATAGTGCCCCATCATTGGTATCAGTGGGAGAAATAGTGTCCCATCATTTGTGTCAGTGGAAGAAATAGTGCCCCATCATTGGTATCAGTGGAAGGAATAGTGTCCCATCATTGGTATCAGTGGGAGGAATAGTGCTCCATCATTGGTATTAGTGGGAGGAATAGTGTCCCATCATTTGTGTCAGTGGGAGAAATAGTGTCCAATCATTTGTGTCAGTGGGAGGAATAGTGTCCCATCATTGGTATCAGTGGGAGGAATAGTGTCCCATCATTGGTGTCAGTGGGAGGAATAGTACACCATAATTGGTATCAGTGGGAGGAAAAGTGCCTCATCGCCCGTATCATTGGGAGAAATAGTGCTTCATATCTGTAGGAGGAATTCCCAAGGGCCGGATAAAGGCATGCAAAGGTCCGCATCCGGCCCTGGGGGCCGCAGTTTGGAGACCACTGCTTTAGGGGAAGGTTCCTGCCTGTCATGATTATTTTAATTTTTTTCATTTTTTTATGTTATTTTAAGTTATTTCCCTATCCACATTTATTTTCAGAGTACTTGCCATGCTCTCACCAACATTTTGCTGCCATTTGCAGCCCTCTAGCCCTTTCCCTTAGTCTTTAAGAGACATTTTAGTAGTCAAAAGTCCAGGTCCCCATTGACTTCAATGGGGTTCGAGTTCGGGGTCAAGTTCGGGTCCCGAACCCGGACTTTTTCCTGAATTTCGGCCGAACCCGCCGAACCCGAACATCCAGGTGTCCGTTCAACTCTATTAGGAATATATGTCACATGATAAATGAAAATTAGGCTCCTATAGTGTGAAGTGAGGAGGTGAGAATTAAAATTAAAAACAATGATAAGTGGTGCCTTAAATCTAGGGATGCTGAAACTAGATAAGGACAGAAATATATTATTCTAGATTGCAAATCTCAGACCAGTGTTAGCATGCTATTATAATAATGCATTCCATGATGCCAGGGTTATACAGGTGGGGTCACACACATCTGCTAGCCAACTAAATCCTAAACTGTTTTTCTTTTCCTTCTTTTTATACTTTTAATACAGTACATCCCAGTATATCGGGAGGTGGACCTGTACCCTTGGATGTGGTAGTAATTGAAGAAAATAATGTGACTATGGAATGTGACCCCAGTGGAAGCCCACAACCCATGTTGACTTGGCTTAGAGAAGGGATTCCTTTAAATAATGGGGATGGACTTCAAATCCTCAGAAATGGAAGACGGCTGCATTTAGAAAAAGCACAGGCTTCAGATTCTGGACTGTATCTATGTGTAGCAGTGAATGTGGCTGGGCAAGCTGATAAAAAATATGATTTAAAGGTTTTCGGTAAGTAGTAACTTGATTTAAAGTCCAGATTTTTTATGTCTAAAGTTAAAAGATGAATTTGATGTATAGAATACCAATTTAGTCCTCATTATATAGAACTATTCACCTCAGCAAGTGAGTCAGCAAGTGAAATCCAGCTAATGTAGCTTCCTGTGAAGGTGTGACAATGCTGCACTGCTCCTGAGTTCAGAGCAGAGTTACCACTCTTATGTATGCTGTGCCTAATGCACTACAGTGGGATAAACATATGTTGCAGGGAGAATGGCTATTAGCATTATCATTGCTGATTCACAATCCTGTAGCTTGCCACTCAGTGCCTTGCCACACCTAGTCATGCCCACTGCCTTCTGGGTTTACAGCATTGTCTTTGCTGCTGAAAACATCTCAATATGAGCTGCAGTGTCTGGGAGAGAAGACATGTAAGACACAGATGAAGGTGGATTTGGCTCACAGAGAAATGGTAAAGAAAGGGTTTTCTTTTCTTTATGAAGCTTATGCATCACATAGTAACTGGATTTGGTACTTGTATAGGCTGTCATATAGACGCCTTTAGTTGTTTGTGAAAGCAAGTAATGCTTTATTCATTATTGCTCCAAAACAGTGTCACTATGAGTACATATGATTTATCTATGCTTTACAGAACTTGAATGTATTTAATGTTTAGGGTGCTGATTCATATTATATCTTATGCTCAGCTGAAGGAAACCTATATCGGGAGGAAACAGGGGATGCCATTATTGACATCCTTCTGAAAGTTCTAGTAGCCTTGCCACTGACTTCAACACTTTGTGAGTGAGCATAGTATACAGCATGTCAGATTGATAATTAAACTCCTATTCTGAATTTGACCAGTACAACAGACAGGGAACTTGCATATTCAAAGGTATAGCTTAACAAGGTCAGCCCACAAATACCCTCAGTGCAGGTTTCTTTTGAAGTCTTTAGAATAGAGACCATATCGATTAAGTATGGCCCCCTTTCCTAAAGGCTACTGCTAGCCATATATAGTATGATATAATGGTTTAAGTTCTGTCTAGTTTTTTGTGTTTTGATTTTACGGCAAGCATGCAAAAGAAAATATTTGTTCATAAAGGAATTTATCTAAAATATAACATTACATAGTTGCATAGTTAGGGCCCTTTCACACTAGCGGACGAACGGTCCGCTCATTACAAGTCCGTTTACGGACTTGTAATGAGCCCCTATGGGAGCGGATCCGTTTGCGGATGATGCATCCGCTAACGTCCGCTAGATCCGCATCCGTTTTTGCGGACGGAAGAATGTCCTATTTTTCTTCCGTCCGGCCAAACGGATCGGATGCAAATGGACAGACGGTCCGTTTCCATCCGACTCCCCATAGGGGAGAGCGGAGGAGAGACGGGGCGGTCCCTGCACAGTGTGCGGGGACCGCCCCGTCCGCCGACAGCTGAGCGGAGACCCCCCCGCTGAGCTGACGGGCACACAGAGCGGACCGAAAAACGGTCCGCTCCGTGTGAAAGGACCCTTAGTCAGCTTGAAAAAATATATGTCCACCCAGTTCAACCATAAAATAAATAAAATAAAAAATATCATACAATCCCATATACCCAATTCTATACCCACAGTTGACCCAGAGGAAGGTGAAAGAGATTTTGATAATTAAAAAAAATATATATTTTTAACAATATATATATATATATATATATATACATATACACACACATATATATATATATATATATATATATATATATATATATATATATATATATATATATATATATATATATATATATATATATATATCACATTTTTGAATGCCTTCAATATATGTAGTGTATTGTAATTTGCATAATATTTTTTAAATAAGTACAAAATATTCAGCATATATTTTTTAAGCACATTTTGCAAGTTGTGTATGAATATTTCATACTTAGTATTTACAGCCAGTTGGTGGCATGCTAAGCCTCTTTTCACATGTTTGCCGGGTTAATTGGTTTGTTTTGCTAAAGAATTCATGTGGCCAACATATGCTCATTACTCCAGTCACATATCTGGAGTATGAAATGTTGGGGTAATAAACACATACATACAGTAGCTCACAAAAGTCAGTACACCCCTCACGTTTTTGTAAATATTTTATTATATCTATTCATGTGACAACACTGAAGAAATTACACTTTTCTACAATGCAAAGTAGTGAATGTACAGCTTGTATAACAGTGTTAATTTGCATTTTCTTAAAAATAACTCAACATGAAAATGTCCAAATTGGGCCCAAAGTGTCAATATTTTGTGTGGCCACCATAATTTTCCAGCACTGCCTTAACCCTCTTAAGCATGGAGTTCACCAGAGCTTCACAGGTTGCCACGGGAGTTCTCTTCCACTCCTCCATGATGACATTGCGCAGCTGGTGGATGTTAGAGACTTTGCGCTCCTCTACCTTCCTTTTGAAGATGCCCCACAGATGTTCAATAGGGTTTAGGTCTGGAGACATGCTTGGCCAGTCCATCACCTTTACCCCAGCTTCTTTAGCAAGACAGTGGTCATCCTGGAGGTGTGTTTGGGGTCGTTATCATGATGGATAACTGCCCTGTGGCCCAGTCCCTGAAAGGAGGGGATCATGCTCTGCTTCAGTATGTCACAGTACATGTTGGCATTCATTGTTCCCTCAATGATCTGTAGCTCTCCAGTGCTGACAGTGCTAATGCAGCCCCAGACCACGACACTCCCACCACCATGCTTGTCTGTGGGCAAGACACACTTGTCTTTGCACTCCACATCTGGTTTTCGCCACACACACACTTGACACCATCTTAATCAAATACATTTATCTTAATCTCATCAGACCACAGGACATGGTTCCAGTAATCCATGTTCTTAGTCTGCTTGTCTTCCGCAAACTGTTTGCAAGCTAAATTCTGCATTATCTTTAGAAGAGGCTTCCATCTGGGATGACAGCCATGCAGACCAATTTGATTCAGTGAGCGGGGCATGGTCTGAGCACTGACAGGCTGACCCCACACCCCTTCAACCTCTGCAGCAATGCTGGCAGCACTCATACGTCTATTTCCCAAAGGCAACCTCTGGATATGACACTGAGCATGTGCACTCAATTGCTTTGGTTGACCATTGATGAGGCCTAGTCTGAGTGAAACCTTTCCTGTTAAGCCTCTATATGGTCTTGGTCATTGTGCTGCAGCTCAGTTTCAGGGTCTTGGCAATCTTGATATAGCCTAGGCCATCTTTATGTAGAACAACAATTTTTTTTCAGGACCTCAGAGAGTTCTTTACCATGAGGTGTCATGTTGAACTTCCAGTGACCAGTATGAGAGAATAAGAGCGATACCACACAATTTAACACACCTGCTACCCATTGACACCTGAGATCTTGTAACACTAACAAGTCACATGACATCAGGGAGGGAAAATAGCTAATTGGACATAATTTTGACATTTTCACTTAGGGGTGTACTCACTTTTGTTGCCAGCAGTTTAGACATTAATAGCTGCATGTTGAGTTATTTTTATACTATGCTGTATACTCACTACTTTGTAGCAAAGTGTAATTTCTTCAGTGTTGTCATATGAAAAGATATAATAAAATATTTACAAAAATGTGAGGGGTGTACTTACTTTTGTGAGATACTGTAGCTGAATCAGAGGTGAGGCCCATTCCCCTCCCCCTTTCCCTCATTGATACAGCTAGATACAGAGCTTTAGTTCGAGAATTCAATTCTAAAGAGGGTAAAGTGACTACTATGCCATCTCTTTATAAAACTGTTAACACTCTGAAAAAACTGTGTTGGGTTACTTGTAAAATATACTTGAGGTTATTGTAGCCGTATTAGTGCAATTGTGACAGAGAAAATGTTGTACTGTCGGTAATGGTATTTTATTTGCACTAACATATCATTTTTCATGAACAAACTTTTGGGGTGTGTCCCCTTCTTCAAGGTACTGCTTGGACCTTGAAGAAAGGGACACACTCCTGAAAGCTCGTCCATGAAAAATGATATGTTAGTGCAAATAAAAAAAGTATCACGGACAGTACTCAGTATTCTTTGTAAAATATAGAAATTATGTAATACATGAAATATTAACCTAGTCTTGAAAGACAACACTTTTGACAACCCTTACATGGAGAGCATGAGCCTTAAGGGTGTTAATCCATTTGCACAATTTTAAATGTATTACTCAGAGTATTTCCTCTTTCTACATTTTTGCAGCCCCTTGCTTGAATATATGCCATGTGGGTCTCCTGTCATACAAATATCTCTCATATCACACAAATACACAGGCATCATGTTCAAGAGGACTTATTTATTTATTTTGAGATCTATTACAAAAAAGTACATATCAGTTTCCCCAACTATTATATGATGGGTAATTAAGTAATTGTATCATATGCTATACACACCAATGCAGTGTCAGTCTTGCAATGTACACTAAATCCACAATTAACAGTTACCTATAGAATTGGCATGCATATTTGGATGAAAATTATGTTTCCTCCTTAACTCTCAAGCCAAACCCCCCCCCCCCTGAGTGCAAGTGACCCACGGAATCGTTGTACTCCAAACACACTGAGAGGAAAGAAAGAGCTGATGACATCCTGGTGCATTACACAGTTGGCCACAACAACAGTCCCCACTAGAAGGTCTTTCCCATCTAATGCATTTCACCCAATAGGACATAAGCCTCGTACACACCTGAGTAAACTGTGCATGTGTACGAGACTTTAAGGTTTTGCATCAAGAAAACTGCCCAGAATCTAGACGAGAAAAATAGAGAACCTGCTCTCTATTTTCTCGTCGTGATTCTCGGCAGAAGCCCGAGCGTCTGTATACTTACCTGTCGCAGTGGAAACCCGCGCATGCTCGAAATGACTTTGACGCATGCGCGGTAGCCTCCAAGGCATAGGTAGGTTGTAGCAAGATGGCAGCGACAGAATTGAATGTGACAAGTGCATGCTCATCGTAGTCAATGACGTTACGGCGGTTCTTTTGAATGTAGTGTGTGTACACTCGGCCGTCAAGAGAATCTTGCCAAGAATCTCGTCAGGAAAAACAAAGTTTTTTCCTGACGAGATTCTGGGCTGTGTGTACAGGGCCTGAGTTGTGGATATTTCTGTGACTAAGTGTTATTGGGTTAAATGTGTTAGGGGGTGATCTTTCATGTGGCGAATGATGTTGTGGTTATCTGTGCAATAAACCTAAATCTCAGTGGCATCATTGGTGTGCAGCAGCTCTTTCTTTCCTCCTGGATTGTTATCAGAATATTGGTATTTGAGTTACAGTAAAATATGTCAAGGATAACTCCTGTTAGAGGCAAGAATAAAACTATGGGAGTCATATGGGGAGCACATTATAAATACTAAGTACATTAATTTATTTATCCAGGCATAACAATGGTGTGTCAGACCAATTATTTATGATCCCCTGCACCAATCAGATTCAAACCTGCCTTGGAACATGGGATTTGTGATACCAGAAAACAGAAACATAGCACGTGCTGCAGTTTTTGCCAAATAAACACGTGTAACTCATTGATTTGTAAAATTTGTGATTTGTAAAATTGCTGCAACTGCACTTTAAATTTGTGAACATTTATGAATGTTATGTTAATGTAGGCATTTTGTAAATGTCTCCTTTTTACTGTTTTAAGTCCCTCCAAGAATTTTGGGATCATTTGAAGAGCATGAAAATGTAAGTGTAGTGGAGAGAAATCCAGTGACTTTAACATGTGAAGTATCGGGTATCCCACCACCCAAAATAACATGGTTCAAAGATGGTCAGCCCATTCACCCAAACAATACACCTCAAGTCATGTCAGGTATTTATATTTATTTCCATATAAAGCCTCTGACAAATTCAATTTTATGTTGTAAACTTTATATATCAACTCATATATAACATTTAACTTTATTTAACTTTCTGGTGTTAATAAAATGACATGATATATTTTGTGACAGGTGGTATGACCTTACGGTTTGTGCACACAGCCCTCTCTGATGCTGGAAGATACCAGTGTGTTGTGTCCAATGCTGCTGGAGTGAAAAATAAAGAGTTCCACCTCAATGTATTAGGTATGTTATTGGTTACTGCTGCAGAAGTTTCTAGTAAATATATCTTTTAGAAATATATACATTTTTGTCACTAATAGTTTCATCTATTCCAAAGATATAACCGAGTTGCTGTTTGATTAATCCTTTCCAAAAATCTATTTTAGTATATTCAGGTACCTGTTAATGTTTTAATCCAGCTTGAAAGGTCTTTTTTTTACTTTGGCTGTGTATGTTGGTTCGGGTTTTAAAGTGGTTGTATAGGCTGAAGATTTGCTTACCTTCATGCATTGAAGGTAAAAATCCCTTAGTGTGCAGAATCCTCCCCAGCCACCCCCCCCCCCCCCAAAAAAATAACTGTGTGACCTCCATCAAGTGATTTAGACAAGAGCACTGCATCTCTCCATCTTCATTGGCTAAGGCACAGCAGTGTGAGCCATTGGCTTACGCTGCTGTTAATCACAGCCAATGAGGAGGGAGTGGGTGCCAGGGCCTAGCTGTGCTCTGTATGTCTTTTGGACACACAGAGGTGGCTCGGTAGCAAGCCTGCATGAGTGCCCCAATAGCCTGCTATGGGGGCACTTGGCAAGAGGGAGGGGCCAGGAGCACCGATAGGGGACCTGAATCCCAGCTGAGATATTAGAATCATAATCTGTTGTATCTGCTTAGTATGTACCGTACAGACATACAAGGGATTAATCCTCAGTTCAGCTCTTTGGATGCACATAGTATGTCCAAAGAATGAAGGATTAAGCACAAGCTGGGTGGCTGTATAGCTGCCTAAACACTGTTACAGTGAAGGCGGTGTACCCTTTCCTTGCCAGCACCCCTTACGTGGTTCCCAAGATAATAGATCCTCAATGTCTCCATAAAGATTACCTGAAACTTGCCTAGCTCTATTACATGGGGTTAAGGAAGTGGTAAGACATGGTTAAAGAAAAAATTCAACTAAAATGCTCCCTGAATACTTTGCATATGAATAAACGTTAACAATACGCAAAGACACACATTGAAATCACAGCACTATATGCAAGTCTTTGTTACACACAGTTACTATATACATGTAGTGCACCCCTGCAGGAGGCACTAGTTTGGCAATCTCTCTGAAGCTTGATTTCTTAGGTGGTGGAATACCTCTACCACTCCAACACACCTTTATGAGAAAATAAACCACACCAGGTTAAATTGACCTAGAATGTATTATGAATTAGATTCAGTCAATAATGGTAAAGGTATACAAGTTTGCAATAATGAACTAATGAAATAACACACCACTGCAATACGGTATTGACATATAATACACTGGACTTGTGAGAATAACACTAAAGGTGACTAGGCCCAGATTCCACCACATTTAAATTATAATTTGAGTTATGACAAGACCACCCACAAAGTAGACAAGGCAGCAAAGCAAAAGAAAAAAAAATAGTAGATTTAGAATTTAAGAAGCTAGACTGTCCCTAAGACTCTAAGGAGGTCCTATCAAGCCTGAATTCGCCTGCAAGGCTTTGTTGCGAGAAATAAACCAACCCCCAATCAATGCTGGATGAACGGTTCAGGCCAAACAAGAGTTCGGCCCAAACTTTTCTGAACACCTGAATTTTCTGTGTGTTTGGTGCATTTTCGCCCACCGAACACACAGTCAATATGTTGTTGAGGAGGGTGGCCAGGAAGGTGGACGCCGCATTCTTAACAATGGATGATTCATCAGATGTCAGCGGGCTTCCCCATTGACAGCTGAAAGAAAAAATGGCAGTTAAAAAAAGCGGCTTTGGGCCCCCCAAAATCCATACCAGACTCTTATTGGAGCATGCAGCCCAGTATATCAGGAAAGGGAGGGGATGAGTGAATTCTCTCCCTCCTGAATCATATCAGGCCACATGCCCTCAACATGGGGGCCCTGCTCCCCCAAAACACCTTGTCCCCATGTTGATGGGGATAAGGGCCTCTTCCACACAACCCTGGCTGGTGATTGTGGGGGTCTGTGGTTGGGGGGCTTATTCGGAATCTGGAAGCCCCCTTTCTTATCTGAATAAGTATGGGTTACAAAGTACCCCTACCCATTCAGAAAAAAGTTAGTAAAAACATTCCATGAGTTTTTAACAACTTTATTTAAAAAATGAAAAAATAATGTTCCCTGGTGTAGATCTATCGTCAATCAAGATACCCGCTGCACCCGAAAAAGAGAAAAAAAAGCACTGCCTGCTCCACCATCTGACAGTTCCTTAATAGGTAAGGGACGGGGCCACCCGGTGATGTCACTTGGTGGTACCACACCCCTGTGATGTTGGCGGCATGTCATGCACCATCGATTATGTTACAGGGAAGACAGCTACTGACTCATTGGTTGTTAAGGACGTGGTGGCCAGCTTCACAGCCCGCTCCTTAACCTCCTTGGGGGTAATCCCCGAGTTTAGCTCAGGGTTAATTTTCAGTACCAAAAGCAGTAACCCCGAGCCACACTATGCATTACACCGTAGTATCCCTTTACTGTTACTTACCTTGTCCCTACGATCCCCTGATGTCCTCCCACTGTGTCCTCCGGCCATGTCCTCTGGCCGCTGCATCCGTCTTCTGTGTTCCCTTCCCTGCAAGAGGTGCAACGCAGGGGGCGGAGCTGTGCGGGATATTAAAAAAAGGTCAAAACATAATATTACATTGTAATCTGTTAGGATTACATTACTGTATCAAACCATTTCACCTCAGTCTTGTCCCTAGTGCTTTGCCCAATGCCCTGCACTTTTACTATTCTTTCTGCCTGGAAACTTGAACTTTTATGTTATCCAATCACTTGCAGAATTTGTCTTAACACACTGAAAGTGACGACAGCGACGATTCTGCGACTGAGCTCAATAATGTGCAAACTTGGTGCTCTATTGACTGTGGTACGGATCAGGCAGCAACCCCAAGATTCCCATTTACTGGAGCATCTAGTATGAAAATAGACGTTAAACATGATAAACCCTTAGCATACTTACAATTATTTCTGACAAATGAGGGTATTTAAAAAAATGTTACTGATGTAAATGCATGTAAAAAAAAACACTTCAAAAACACTTGCACTTTTGATGTTGTCCATTGAACTCTATAACACGCAAAGTACAATCTGCTACCAGAAAAAAAGTCCCTGACCCTTTCCAAAAATGGCTGAAAAACGCATAGATGTAAACGTCTACCATAGGCAACCATGTTAAATGGACTGTAGTGCGTTTCTGCAAACTGCAAGACACGCTAAAAAACATATAGGTGTGAACCTAAGGTTAGTGAGTGGACAAATGTAATATCAGTCTTTATCATTTGACCAAGGACTCCAATGATTTAGGGGCCCCTCATTTACTTTGATGCACTGAGATGTTTTGGGAGAACGATGACATTGATAAACCGATTCTTTAATACTGTAAGCTGCAGTAATGGCTGCCACAGGATACTATAGACTGTTTGAGCTGGCCGGCGGTAGCTGCAAACCATCTAAGGTGCCTGGTGGAATGTTTGTTTGGGGTAACCGCCACAAGTTTCCCACAAACTTGGAGCTCCAGGTCAGCTCTTGTTTCACACTTCACAAGAACCTCCAGGAGCTTCTTGTTATTTTTATTTCCCCTGCCCCTCCCCCAGCTATAAAGCCCAATGAGAGATGTCATTTCCTTTTGGGGTGGAGCAGTGTGTTCATCAATTGAAATGTCTCCTTTCCACGATCCAACACCAGTCAGTAAGGTGAGCGGACACCAACAGTTCACAGAGGTTCAGCTAACAGCCCTGCTGAGACTTATTGCCCCACAAATATTTCTAGAAAGACGTGTATTTATTGAAACCACAGACTATATGTCCACTCCAGAATGGCAGAACTCTCAGTGGGACTTTGACCTCTAGTGTGTGTAGGTCTGTGAGGAAGCGTGGGGATAGCTGGACGGGTGAAAGGAGGAGGAAGGAGGTCATTTGGCAGGAGGTTGTTGAGCGTCCAGGATGGCGGAAGGGAAGCTCTGCAGTCTTAGGCCACGTACACACAATCAGACATGTCCGATGAAACTTGTCCGACGGACCGTTTTCATCGGACCAGGCTGAAGTGGTCTGTTGGTCTGATGTGCGTACACACCATCGGACCAAAATCCCCTCGAACCAGAATACGGTGGCGTAGAACACAACGACGTGATGAAAAAAGGAAGTTCCATTCTTCCAAGCATGCGTCGACTTGATTCTGAGCATGCGCAGGTTTTTGGTACGATGATTTTGTGTACTAACCATCGAACCTGTCCGATGGACAGGTTTCCAGCAGACATGTTTTCAAGCATGTTTTGAAACTTTGGTCCGCTGGAAAACGGTCTGGACTTTGCGGACAAGTTTCAGCGGACATGTTCGATCGTGTGTACGCGGCCTTATAGTTCAAGTAGCACCTATATATATATATATATATATATATATACGGTGCATAGAGAGAATGGGGTTGATTTACTAATAAAGAAATAGACTGTGCACTTTTGAAAATGCAGTTGCATTCTGCAAGTGCAGTTGCTCCAGGGCTCTCTGATATTGTTATAAAAATGACATAAACACATGTATAGATTGCAAAAATGTGGTACATGGAGATATGTATATGTTCAAAGGCAAAATGGTACAGTGGTATTGTATGATAAATAGAAAATCATCTTTTAAGTAATCTGTTTTACTGGGTTATTAAATAAACATTTATTTTATATACTAATATAATGTATAGTATGGGTACCTAAAAAGTCCACCGGATCTTTCCTTTTTCTGGTGTATAATTGAAAATACTTTGCATCATCTGGCTGTTTACCTCTATAAAGCTAACATTAAATGAACTTTTGATTTTAGTGCCCCCAAGACTTACGGGAAATGTTTTGGAAGACATAAAAGTGAAAGAAAAAAGTAACGTTGTCCTTTCCTGTGAAGCAACAGGTATACAAAGACTCTTTTATTACTGGAACCTGTACAGCTGTGCACATAAAGACAATAATACAGAATTTTATTGTCTTTATATAAAAATGGTAAAGTAACAATAGAAACTCACATTCAAGTGCCTATGCTAAATGCACCTATCTGTCAATAAATAAATCAGTAAACTCAAGTATATGTGTAGTGGGTGTTAGGGTATAGTTTATCCTGGGATGAAAGGAGTTTGTTGAACAAATACAGTCTGAAAAATATTCACCACTTCTCATGTTAGCTCTATTAAGCAGAAATATAAAAATGTATTATGAAAAGAGTAGAATTTTTTTTCAGCCGAAAGACCTATTTGCAGGTCCATGTTAATAAAGATTACAGGAAGGGCTCATAGTCAGCAGGATACAGTGATCCCAAGAGGCATACAATTGACAGAGTTCGATTTCTGAGGCTTCGAAAGAACACAACCATTTGGTTTTCTTAAATAAATCACTGGAGGGCCCAAGGACAAAATTGTGACTAGAAATGTAAAGGGAGTGTCTATTACACATGGAAACTATTTGTACATGTAGCGCCCCTTTGCGTTTATCGCGAGTATTGCGCTTTAAAAAGAATAGTTGATTGGGAGAGTTACTTTGCTTTCAATCGCAATTGTTGAGTTACTGGCCTGTCTTATTCTGGGAAGGTCCACTGGCTCGGACTGCATTCTGGGGATGTAAGTTCATCCTTGGCCGGCAGTGGGAGCTAGAGGGATTCCCGGCAGATTGAGTCTTCCCCAGCAGCCAATGGGAGAGTTTTCCTCTCGCTGGGCATGCTGGGGAGGGGTATATCTGAAAGAGAGGTCAAGTGTTCGGGGTTATTTTGGCGTTCCCTGTAGGGGTTCCCGGAGTCGGGGTGCGGTATCCACCTTTAGGGTATGCGCACCCAGGGACCCCGTCGGTGTGGCCCATCCAGCTAATATCCTGGCCTTGCTGAGTCTTGGTCGGAGACGAATCTGAGGGGGACCCCAGTAGATGGCTGGGTTCCTGAATGTCGCCGGGAAGATCTGCATGGGAAATAGCTGGGAGGATTTGCTCTGTTCGGGTGCTGGCAAATTATTCAGATTACATTGGCCTGTGGCAGAGGCCTAGAGCTGGGTCAGAGCGAGAAAGACCTGTTCCTCCTAGCCTGCGTTGTGACAGTGAGGCGTGTGAATTGGCGCTGTCTGCTACTGAGTTGCGCTGTGTGCTTATCCAGGCCTGACATCAAGAGTCGCTATCTCTTATACATCAACCTGTCCTTCTTCATCGAGTTGATGTTTGGCTATGTTGGCTTGGAATTAAAGCATAAAAAAAACTTTATTGCCTGTCTGGACATTCAAGTTATTGCAAAGTGTTCTGGTGCATCCCTAGACTAAGCAAGGGTAACTTCAACATGCCGGTCCCATCATAAATCCAGCGGCTCCTTCGGGGGTGAGCGCTACATACACATTTTAAAACACAAATGTGAAATGCAACGTGAAGATGCTGCTATTTAACCGAGAGTCAAAAAAAGGGTGAATATAAGGGGATAAGACTGAAACTAAATCTGTCAATCATTTTTAGCTAAGCTTGAGATAACAGAAAAATAAAAGGTATCTAACATGTTTCAGGAGCCAAACAATACCCCTTTATCAGAGCTGAAACAAGACTCATCAAAATTCATAATAAAAATTAGCGGATGTATACATAATTTATTGTAAAAAAAAAAAAGAAAAAAAGAACACTGATATATGTTAACATTAGTATACATTACTAAAGATAAATCATGTAATGCGTTTAAATAATCTAAAACATCTGAATCAGTAAGATACCAGAAAATATAAGCAAATAAGAAAAATATATAAATACATACTATATATTTAGAGGTGTAACCCATCAGGATGTCCACCAGAGGGCACAAGTATACCGAGTCATAAAGACTCTGCCTGTGGAGGGCAATATGCGACTATGCAGGCTGTATCCAAATCTAGAATATGTACAACATAAGAATGGACAAATTAGAACTTTATACATGAGTATATATAAAAAATATACAGTATATATATTAATATATATATATATATATATATGTATATATATATATATATATATATATATATATATATATATATATATATATATATAGCAAAACAGTGTATTTACAAGGCCTATAATACACTCCTCAGCGCCCAACAGACAATAACTTTAAAAAAGGAAAAAATAAAAATAAAATTATATATGAAACACACTAGATATCTCCAAATTGAAATATATAGGTGTGTATAAATAAAAGCAGCTGTTAAAATGGTGTATCATAAAATAACAAAGAAGCATTCAAAGTCCAAAATAAATCATTTAAGAGAAAAATGCAAAACAGCGCTAAGTATGGATATAAGTGTCCAACTCCACCATAAAGTAGGCAAAAAGGATGGAAAATCTTGATATAGTCAAAGTCTGTGTGTTTATCCCAAAAATAGTGTCAGATACAGAGGAAGGAAGCGTGCACCAGCCTGCCCACTCTTAATCCACCACGTGTAGGAATCAAAGTCCCCGCAGGGGTTCAAACTCACCGAACAGACAATAATATCAGGCACTTCATATATAATCGGTCACTGATCGAATTTCCATCCAATGGGGATCACTTGCATGGAGTTAACCTCATAAAGGTGGAATATTGAAACAAACAGAGGAAACAAATATAGTGTAACTCAATTTATTAAAAAGCCCCTTTCCAGCAAGTATCCCAAAAAAGTCCTACGTACAAGAAAAACATTAACAATGGACAATGTATGTATCACATCACCAGTCAGGCGTCCTCAACGCGATCACCGAAAGGTTTCCCAGCAGATCAACTCTTCCTGGTTCCTGCAGTGTGGGGGTTGTTTCAATATCCCACCTTTATGAGGTTAACTCCATGCAAGTGATCCCCATTGGATGGAAATTCGATCAGTGACCGATTATATATGAAGTGCCTGATATTATTGTCTGTTCGGTGAGTTTGAACCCCTGCGGGGACTTTGATTCCTACACGTGGTGGATTAAGAGTGGGCAGGCTGGTGCACGCTTCCTTCCTCTGTATCTGACACTATTTTTGGGATAAACACACAGACTTTGACTATATCAAGATTTTCCATCCTTTTTGCCTACTTTATGGTGGAGTTGGACACTTATATCCATACTTAGCGCTGTTTTGCATTTTTCTCTTAAATGATTTATTTTGGACTTTGAATGCTTCTTTGATATATATATATATATATATATATATATATATATGGAGACTAAATGCTTAAAAGTCTTAAAATTCTAAAAGTGTAAAATACCTGCAATAGGACTGCAGTGGGAGCGATCGAGCGTGCCTATTTAGGCTAGGTTCACACATATGCGATTGGTGCCGCTCTCATTTGCATTGACACAGCTGTCCATTCAATTAAAAGATCTCTGCACCTTTTAAAATCTTGGAAATCAAATCGTGAAACATGCCTAAGGGCCCTTTCACACGAGCGGACGAACGGTCCGCTTTTCATAAGTCAGTTTACGGACTCACAATGCTTCCCTATGGGATCGCAAACGTTAGTGAATGAGCATCCACTAACGCCCGTAATCATCCGCCTCCGTCAAGATCCGTTTTTTCGGATGGAAGAAAATCCTATTTTTCTTCCGTCTGGTGGATCGGATTGGATGAATACGGACACATGGTCCGTATTCATCTGATTCCCCATAGGAGAGAGCGGAGGAAGGACAGGGTGGTCCCTGCACAGGGTGCGGGGACCGCCCTGTCAGCCGACAGCTCAGTGGGGATTTTACGGAGGAATCCCCGCTGAGCAAATGGGCTAACGGAGCGGATCAATACAGATCTGCTCCGTGTGAAAGAGCCCTTAGAAGGATGCTACCACTTAAAGAGTAGGTCATACATACTTAGTGAATTGATATGATGAATAACAATTTTTTTTAAAAACTGTCCACAATGCCAATGAACGCAGAACAAGGTGTGTTTGTTGGAATCTGGGATGTGTAAATATGTCTATTAGTAATGTAGCCAATATGAATCCCAAGAAACTACAAGACAAAGATACTGTTCCAGCATATAGTTGCTGTAAACCTTGACACTATTATTGGTTAAATCAGAAATGGAAAAACTCCCTTTAGGACAAAAACGACAAAAGCTCCTGTAAAGTGCCCTAATGATGTACTGTATATTAGATATAATAAAATATCAGTGAGCAGTAACAATATAGAAAGTCAAGAAAACAAGAAATTCATTACCTACATGAAAAAAGGAGCATCATTTAGTTACCATGGACATGTGCTTGGGAAATTCAAGCAGGGTATATGTTTTGGCTCAAAGTGTTTAAATAGGATAGGATACAGTGCTAAGAGCAAAGGGAGTGGTTGATTGTTGCCTCCCTGTAGAGGTGGCACCTTACTGTTTAGAACTTTAGACGTTTTATATTAATTATACTGTATTTATGAACTGATTTTAATTTTAGCATACAGTATATATTAATTTTCTGTTTGTTATATTTTATTATTTATGATAATGGTAACAACTTATTTATATATTCTCTAAAGTTTATCATGAGTTTTAATGTGTCTTGCTTTATCCCTGACATTCAATGTCTATGGACTATTTTTGTCAGGCTCACTAATACTTAACTAAGAATCTTTGTTCCAGACAGCCCCGTGCAATTGGTAAATGTATGGCACAGATAGGCAAGGTGCCCATAAAGATATAGGGCCAGATTCAGATACAATTACATTGGCGCAGAGTATCAGAGATACACTACGCTGCCGTATTTTACCAGGCTGTACGACGAATGCTGGTAGATTTTGTCCCTTATGGTACGGCGGCGTAGTGTATTTCTTGCCGTGTAATCGAAATACGCGATTAGGGGGCGTGAAGCATTTAAATTAGGCGCGTCCCCGCGGCGATCGAACTGCGCATGCTCCGTTCAGAAATTTCCCGCCGTGCATTGCGCGAAATAACGTCGATACGTCATTCGTTGTTTGAGCAGCGTCGTTTATGGACATTCCTATTCCCGGACGTTTTACGTAAAAAAAAAAGACGTCGGAAAACGTTGATATTTGACGCGGGAACGACGGCCATACTTAACATGGGCTGTCTAATATTAGACCAGCAAAAAGCTGGTATAGTTTTACGCAGCAAAAAGATGACTAAAGATGTCGTAAGAGATTGCGATAGACGTTCGTAATTTCGTGGATAGTCGGCAAAAGCTCATTTGCATACCCCGACGCGGAAAACGACGGGAACTCCACCCAGCGGCCGCAATTTTATTGCAGCGTAGATCCGAAGGCGTACAAACACGTAAACCAGTTGGATTGAAGCCCGCAGCCGTAATTTCATGGTTTGAGGTTTTTAGAGTAGTGAAAAAACGTGCGTAATTCGAAAGTACTCCAGTCTAACGCGAGATAGACAGGCGTAATCGCTCTGTGAATCTGGCCCATAGTTTGCAAGATTTAAAAATATGGTCCACTTTAGCAATGAAGAAAATGGGTATTAGCAACGTTTTGGCTTAAATTCAGGAAATAATATAATACGTTGCAACACAATTTGTTCCCAGATATGTCTATCTAATGGTAATCTAATTATATCAGATCTCTAATAAGTGGCCTAATGTTTCCACAGTCTTGTAATGTGGGATCTACACAGCATATTCATCAAAGATATTTAATTTCAATAACATGTAAAAAAAAACTTTTCATGAGGAATTGCTAAATGCCATGGTAACTTTGTAACTTTGTTTAGGCAATCCTGTACCACAAATAACCTGGCTAAAAGATGGACAGCCATTACAAGAGGACACCCATCATCGTATTAAAGATGGCGGTCAACACTTTCAAATTATTAGTGCCATAGAAACTGACACAGGAAGATATACTTGCATTGTTTCCAATTTAGCAGGGGATAAAAGCAGAAGCTTTAGTCTTGCTGTGATGGGTAAGTTTATTATTACAATATGAAAAAGTCAATTCTAGTTTACAAGAAAAGACAAATTCTTAATAGACCTGAACTCTAGGCAAGCAGTTAAGCACACATGTAAAAAAACATATAAGGGAGCTGTTTTAAATGCCAACAGATTTGTTTTTCTGTTTACCCAAGGCTATCTGTTTCTGAAGGTCAGCTTTAAGATTTGTACTATTATTGCAGCAATTCAACCTTCCAATTCTATTTCACAGTATCTCCAATAATCTCTGGTGCTAAACCAAAAGAATCTCCTGAGGATATCAGTGTAATTCTGCACAGCTCTGTATTACTGGCCTGTGAAGTTCATTCCGTTCCTACAGCCACCATAGTCTGGTATAAAGATGGACAGCAAATACATTCCAAGAATAACATCAGAATTCTCCCAGGTAATGTTGTCAGTTTTCCACACTACAAATTACATATGTTTCTGCTTTTCTATTTCCAATGTTTTCTCATTACTATTTCCAATCAGTAAAACTGCTAAAGTGTATGTAAAGCCAGAACTTTTTTTTTGGATAGAGTAGGGAACGTATGTAGGGACTTACACCAGCAAGGACATCCAAGATCAACTGGGATCTGAAATGGTGTTCTTATGGAGGGAATGAAGTGAAGACATGATAAGTCAACTTACATTACATTATATATAACTATGGAGCACCATCTCTACATCAGAGAGCATTTTTTCCCAGTCTTGGATATATGAGAAAACCGTGAAGTGGTTTGAATACCAATCATAAGGGGCACCATTTGGCAGGCATCTTGCCATTGCATCTTCCATATCAAGGTGATGACTAATCTTACATTCCCTTACAAACTAGTATGGAAATAAGACATACAAGGTGTTCATTTGAGCAACAATATAGTACCCCTTTCTCTGGTCAGGACAAACAGCAGGGGTTGGGAGGCATTGATGTAGGAAAATATCTACTAACAGTAGAGGAATCAACACAAGGAATGCATTCTACTGTAAATAATGCCCTTTCTGCTGATATTTTTTTATTTATTTTAGCTACAGGCTTAGGCTTTAAATAAGAAAAATAAATGTATATAATGGAAATAGTGTTTTTTTAATATATTATTATAAATTGGTTATTTTATATATGTATGTTGTGTGTACTGTACAGGAGGGCATACTCTACAGATCTTGAAGGCCCATGAAGAAAACTTTGGAAAGTACAGCTGCATTGCAGCTAATGAGGCAGGAGTGGCTGAACATCATTATAATTTGAAAGTTTACAGTACGTTGACCTAAAAACAAGTACCAACAACATTTTAGCATCCATAAGCCCAAATAATGCCTTTTGACTCTTTCTGTTCCCTGTTTCCAGCTCCTCCTCGAATTACAAAGGATAATCTTGCAGGAACCGGATATTTATCAAAGCAGATAAAAGCTAAAGTGGGCACAAACATTTCATTAGAATGTAATGTGCAGGCTTTCCCAGCAGCCACAGTTAGGTGGTACAAAGATGGGCAGGTGTGTGACATTTATTTCCATCTCTGTTTTATTGTCTCCTTGAGGTTAATTTGTGCTGTATATGTTACAGTTTTGAATAGCAAAAAAACATCTACTACTGTCTGTTTGAAAGCAAAAGATGCAAACAAACATGCAACTAAGCATGTGGCAAATATCTGGCACATGGTTTAATTCTTCAGCAGTACCAGTAATACTCTATACACAGTCATTGTTTGGGGCCTTTAAGACAAAACTAGCATGAGAGCCCATGTTTCACAAACAGTTACGTTTTCACCTAGTATACAAATAATACAATTTATTCTTATGCCCTGTACACACGATCGGTTCATCCGATGAAAACGGACCGATGGATTTTTTCATCAGATATCCGATGAAGTTGACTTTCATCAGTTGTGCCTACACACCATCAGTTAAAAAAAATGTATGTGTCAGAACACGGTGACGTAAAATACAAAGACGTGCTGGGAAAAATTAAGTTCAATGCTTCTGAGCATGCGACGACTTGATTCTAAGCATGCGTTGATTTTTAACTGTTGGAATTCCCCAGAGACGATCATTTTTTTCTATCAGGTTTTTTAACCATCAGATAATTTTAAGACAGGTACTACATTTTTTCACCGATGGGAAAAAAACGGTGGGGCCCACACATCATCGGTTTGTCTGATCAGACGAACCGATCGTGTGTACGCGGCATTAGTCTACAAATTATAACGTTTGGCCTTAGTCTATTGTGGTAGTCTTGAGAACCTAAAATGTTTAGGAAAAACTCAAAAAAATTAAGAAAGAAAATCAGAACCTAAAAAGCACTTCCACAAAGTATTGTGAACTAACTAAATATGAATACTCTGGGAGCTCTGTTATTATATAAAAAAGTATTATAAATGACTGAAAAGCTTGAATAAAAGGCACTAAAACGGTATGAACTTTAAAAAGAATCCTGTAGTTTTTGCAATATTTAGAAGTGGCTCTTGGGAGAGGCTTAAGCACTTGTTTGATTTGGCACAGCACCTGCAAATGTTATATAAAAAAACGCTGGTCCTGGTGTTGCTTGACTATCCATTAACTGTTGTCCTGATTTGACATCATTCCAGTGTCTGCTCATGGTTTGGCCCATTCCACTGTTTGATGGCTCATATACTTGCATACAAATGTAGGGGTAATAGTGTTTTATGTCCAATCTACAGTCCCTTCAAAACAGTTGGTATTCAGTTTGTGTAGGTGTTTTGCTAATTTGCAGAAGTAAGTGGTAGACCAAAGCCAATATACTGTATGTCTATTGCCCTGTTTTAGCTTGTCCTAGTCATCAACTGACCATGTACACAACACCCTATTTCAGTAAGTTAACATAACCAAGCTTCTGCTGTTTAGTTTCCTCATATGGTTCCAGGATGAAAAAGTTGCTTTCAAACCAGCTTAGGTCACAAACACATTGTGAGCCATTGCCATTTTTTTCTATAACTTGATGTTTAACTGTTAGCAACCAGAATTGTTTATGATTTTATCTACTACAGTCATATTAACATAACTGTACTATACTTTTCAACAGGCACTTGATCCTAGAAGTCTAATAGTTAATGGTAACAAGCTTAACGTTGATAAAGCAGTCTTGTCTGATACAGGACGTTATACATGTGTGGCCTCCAATGTTGCTGGAGAAGATGAACTCGATTTTGATGTCAATATACAAGGTTAGATATTTTAATATTTTCAAAACTTCTAGAAATTAAAATTAAGGAGGTAATAACCCAGAAGATTGTGGTGAGAAGGGATAAAGGGAACCAAAAGACATCCCATTGAACTAGTGCATAGAAAATTAGAGCCTTATGCCGCGTACACACGATCAGTCCAACCGATGAGAAAGGTCTGATGGACCGTTTTCATCGGTTAACCAATGAAGCTGACTGATGGTCCGTCGCACCTACACACCATCTGTTAAAAAAACGATCAGGTCAGAACGCAGTGATGTAAAACACAATGACGTGCTGAAAAAAATGAAGTTCAATGCTTCCAAGAATGCGTCAACTTGATTCTGACCATGCATGGATTTTTAACCGATGGATGTGCCTACTAACGATCGGTTTTGACCTATAGGTTAGGAATCCATCCGTTAAATTTAAAACAAGTTGGCTTTTTTTAACCGATGGTTAAATAACTGATGGCGCCCACACACGATCGGTTTTGACTGATGAAAACGCTCCATCAGACCATTCTCATTGATTTAACCGTTTGTGTGTACGCGACATTATTATTACAGAAGGTATCAATGTATACCATTTCATCACATACCACAAAAGTAAGGGGATTATTCCTCATTTCAAAGTAGTGGGTAAAATGAGATTTGTGAATATCTTTTGTAAAAAAAAAATTGAACCTATGAATCTTAGCAGCATTAATTGTCTGGTGTTTTTTCCAGACACCATTAGTAAGAGCTCTATGTAGCCTTGACCCTTTTGGGTAGCACAAAGGAAGAAATCACTCAAAGAGCCATAAGAACACATGTTGCGATTTTTCCAGTGATCTATAAGCAATATATACATTTTTTTTTTTTTTGCATGACAGTCTCAACTGGTACCAAATCCAGTTATTTTATAATGCACAAGCCTCATAAGGTAAACAAAAAAAAAAACCTTGTATCTTTCCTGACTGAGCCAAATCCTCATTCATTTGTGTTTTACATGCCCCCACTCTCAGACACTGCAGCACACAGTGGGAGAGTTTCAAAAACGGATGCAGCAGCTGATAGATCCAGAAATCAATGAACAGTATTGGATGTGACCAGTTACTGAGTCACAATCTACAAGCTTATCACTCAAAAGTGACAAGGCTAATAGCCACAGCCCTTGAAGCATTGTTTAAATGACACTGTAGTACAAGCAGGCTCAGCCTACATAAGTGTGACTAATCTGTTCTGAATTTAGAAGTAGTGCAGCATTGTTGCCACACCGTCACAGGAAGCTGCCTTAGGTGTACTTTACTGGCAAGATCAACAGATATTTTGTGACTTTTCAGATGAGCAAAACTTACAGAAAACTGTAAGTGATGCACTTATAATTAATCATGCTGCGGGCCATAGTTCTACTTGAAATGAGATCAGTGGGAAATAATCAATTTCTTGAAAACATAGAGTTGTTTTTTTTAATTATGTCTTTAGATTACTACTATCTCTCTTTTTGACTTCCCAGTTCCTCCAAACTTTCCGAAGTTGTCTAGCCTCCTGCTGAATACTGACAGCAGCATTGTGGAAAGAGTAGGAGAGAGCAAAGATGTTATTGTCAACAATCCATTTACTCTGTATTGTGAAACGAATGCCATTCCACCACCAACTATCACATGGTATAAAGATGGCAAGGTTCTAACTTCCAGTGACAAGACATTTATATCACCAGGTACTCATTCATTCTACGTTTTACTATGGTACTGTCATAAGTCACAAGGATTGTTGAAAGCTTTTTCAGAATTATTTACAGAGAAAGGTTAACCACTTGCCGACTAGCCACTGTCATTATACTGTGACAGGTCGGCATTATCCCGCAAATCGTCGTAGCTGTATGCCAAGTGGGATAGCAGTTGCACCGCTGGATGCGCGCACATGCTCCCACTGCACTGCGGGAGTGCCGATGCGCATTGGCCAATGGTCGCGATGATTGCTGGCCATCCCGGATCATGGGCATGAGAGGCAGAACAGGGACATGTGTGTGTCAGCACACACATCCCTGTTCTGTGAGTAGAGGAAAGGCAGATTGTGAGTTCCTACAAGCTAGGAACCACGATCTGTCAATTCCTCCAGTCACTTCAATTCCCCATACAGTTAGAACACAGTGAGGGAGCACAGTTAACCCCTTGATCACGCCCTAGTGTTAACCCTTTCCTTGCCAATGACATTTACACAGTAATCAGTGCATTTTTATATAAACACGCTGGTATTAGTAAGCTACTTGTTACAGGTGTCTCTCCTGATTTCCCTCTTAGATTGTAAGCTCTAAGTAGCAGGGCCCTTTCATTCCTACTGTATTAAAGTGTATTGTATTTATACTGTCTACCCTTAAGTTTTAACTTACGTTTTAGCACTGCCTAAACTGTCGATGCTATATAAATCCTGTATAATAATAAGAATAATAATGAGCAATTTCTGCTTCTTGATCTTAAGGGATATTGGCAGAAAGCAAACACTGTTTTTAGAAACCAATTGTAATTATGTAAAATGACATACTGTGAATAAAACTCTGAAACCCTTGAGAGTAGTACTTAGGGCCACATTCCAATTGCACAACCTTTGGCATCCAAGGCAATACCCCTGTACTGAGATCATCTTTTTATGAACATTTTATTTTGCTGGTCCAGGCCTAAAAACATTGGATGATATGATTTGTTTTCCATTGAAAACAAAGGCTTTTGGTGAGTTAACTAAGAGAAGCAACCTGTTTGCATCTACTGCCAATAAGAACAGATCTACAGTATTTGTCCTAATTGTAATTTCAACCCTGATCACATTAAAATTTCCTTTAGATGCCTATGTTTTTCATTTTCTTTTATCCAAGCCTCTGCTGTTTTTCCATATCTCCAATTGCAGAAACAGTAATGGGACAGGAGGAAATGTTATACCATTAACTAAATCATGCTTTCACCCAATGAAAGTTCCTCAAATGTATGAATATTTATTATTATTGTAATTTTAGTTTAATTGTAATTGTAATTTTAATTGTAACTTACACATCATAAATTCAAACCTTATAAATGAATTTATTAATAGGTGGACACAGTCTACAGATTGCAAGAACACGCATGGATGATGCTGGGACATACAGTTGCGTCGCTGTAAATGAGGCAGGAGAGGATTCCCTGCAGTATAATGTGCGAATACTATGTAGGTATTCTTCTTTGATTTTAAAAACCTTAAGGCCTCGTACACACGAGTAAATCTATCTGTTTAATTCGGTCGGACCGACCAATTTGAACAGATCTGTCTGCTGGCATTTTGGTTTGCTCGCGTGTACACACGAGCAAACCAAAACCCCCGCCAGCAGACAGCACGCTGACGTGTCGGTGACGTGGCGGTGACGTTGACGCCGCCACGTCACCGCACCAGGAAGTAAAAGACTTCCGCTCATGCGTCGAAAATGCGTCTAGCAGACCGTTTCCAGCAGACAGATTTGATCGTGTGTACGAGGCCTAACTTAATTAACTAGTTTAGCTATTATGTTATACGATGATCTAGTGCAGTGGTCTCCAAACTGCGGCCCGAGGGCCAGATGTGGCCCTTTGCTTGCCTTTATCTGGCCCTTGGGGCACTATCCCTCCCACTGATGCAAGACACTATTCTGACACCACAATGAAGCACTATTTCTTCCACTGACACCACTAATGGAGCACTATTCCCCCCTATGATACCAACTATGGGGCAGTATTCCTTCTCCTAATACCAGATGTTTACTCCCCACTGATACCAGGACAATTTCCACCCCCGCTGGCCAAAGTCCAGCCCTCCTGGAGTCTAAAAGACAATAAGCAGGCCCTTTGTTTAAACTGTTTGGAGACCCCTGATCTAGTGTTTTGTAAGACCTTTTATTGTTTTGCATAATCAACGTAAATTAATCACAGTAAAAAATGCAATTGAATGTTCAATAAAAGTTACCCAGGCAGTTGAGTTGTTGGCACTCCACTAATTATTTGCAAATCATGTAAACAAATAAAAATGAATGACATCTTATTGAATTTCACATACTAAGTTAGCCTGACCACATTGTAACCTTTTTCTCCCTTGAGGTAATTGAGGAATTAATATTAAATATTTGTACTGGATGAGAATACTGTATATTTCTTTACTACAGTCAGCATATGGCATCTTCTATTTGTGCCCATCTTCCTAAAACAATAAAACATGTTTCCTTCAGAAACCTTGCTGAAATGTTATGAGCCAAACTCCAGCCAAATGTTTTTTGTTTCATGAAAAATTGGTGGTACAGTTGTTATCTGGACAGGACATCATGAATAGTAAAAAAGATTGTCAGATGATCTTACACTTGCGCAGTACTAAAAATATATAGTTTTTGGGGTTTTTCCAGTTCAGACAGATTTTTATAATTTCCTGTACTGACAGACGGTGAGGTGGTATCTCCCAAGTGGGAATAAGAAAAAGATCAATAGAAACTTGAACAAGTCTGGAGTTGGGCTTTAAATTTGAATTACCGCATATCTATGCAACTTCTATGTAAATATACATTTTTTAACATAGCTTTTTTATTTAGTGCCACCAACCTTTGAGGGGGGAAGTGAAAATTTGTCAGAGGATGTAACATTTCTGGCAAATCAGACAGTGTTGCTGGACTGTGTGGGGGAAAGCATTCCTGCTCCAACTGTGAGCTGGCAGAAGGATGGACAGGCCATTAAAGATGGAAAGCACCATCAGATTTTATCCGATGGAAAATACTTGCAGGTTGGTATTAGCATTTTTTTCATGCAAATGTTTTAACCTGCTAAAGTGTGTGTCCAGCCAACATGTTTTTTTTTTTGTTTTGTTTTTTAATTTGTGAAAGAGTTGGGAATGGTTAGAAAAAAGTTGTCAGTTTATAGTGCTTTCTGGGGCTCTGTTAAAGAGTTTTTTCTTCACTTACTATCATGGTGACAACACCAGACAGAAAATTAGTGAAATCAGCAACATAGACAGAAATGAAAATACTTTGGGCCAGATTCAGAGAGCCCTTACGCCTGTCTAACTGGTGTTAGACTGGAGTAATTTCAAATTACGCGCGTTTTCTAGCTAGTCGAAAACCTCAAACCATGAATAGACGGCTGCGGGCTTCAATTCGACTGGATTAAGTGTTTGTACGCCTTCGGATCTACGCTGTAATAAAATTGCGGCCACTGGGTGGAATTCCCGTCTTTTCCACGTCGGGGTATGCAAATGAGCTTTTGCCGACGATCCCCGAAATTACGATCTTCAATCGCAATCTTTTACGGCACCTTTAGTCATCTTTTATTTGCGTAACACTATACCAGATTTTTGCTGCTCTAATATTAGACAGCCCATGTTAAGTATGGCCGTCGTTCCCACGTCGAATTTCTACGTTTTCCGACGTCTTTTATTATTTTTAACGTAAGTCGTCCGGGAATAGGAATGTTCGTAAACGCCACTACTCAAACAACGAATGACGTGATTTCGCGCAATGCACGGCGGGAAATTTCTGAACGGAGCACGCGCAGTTCGATCGCCGCTGGGGCGCGCTTAATTTAAATGCTTCACGCCCCCCAATCGCGTATTTCGATTACACGGCGAGAAATAGACTACGCCGCCGTAGCGTACAGGCAAAAATCTACCAGGATTCGGTGTAGAGCCTGGTAAAATACGGCAGCATATAGTATTTTGATTACGCAGCGGAATATTAAGTGTATGTGAATCTACCCCTTTATTTATATAGGAAGGCTAGAATTCACATCAGCTTTTAATTGCCATGTGTCCCTATTGCAAGTTTACCCTCACTTCCTGTCTTGTGACACTGTTGTCACTGTAACATGATGTCACAAAGAAAGATCTGGAGATCTTTATTACTATCTGGAGATCCCGATATACCAACATTTCAAAAAGAACTGGACGTGAAAACCACTTTCCTGTTTGTTGTTCTCCAACTTTGCTGGGTATGTTACTAGAATTCATTATATAAAAAATCAGGATTTCTGATAAAGCAGGTCATCTTTGGTGATGCAATAATCACTCAATGGGTGGTATATAATTTGACTGGATGGGCTTATTCTTCCAAGTGAATGTCGAAATAGATAGGTGCAAGCCTGTTTATGTCAGATTTATTCTTTATATTCAATTGTGATCTAATGCCTATAATAAAATTAATAGTGCTATAATAAATTATAACCAAATGTTACCATTATGTTTTTCCTTTAGATCTCAAACGCTGAGTTATCAGATACTGGTCGTTACATCTGCATTGTGGAGAATGTAGCAGGGAGTGCACAGAAATTGTTCAAGCTGAACATCCATGGTAAAGCTGCCCTAATATAATACTCAATTCCCTTTGTTCAGATGCATTAGTAAGAAAATACATATAAACACTAGATATATAGAGCATCAGTGCTATGTAAACACAGCATTAAGCAACAGTTACTGTAACCTATGTTAACAATATGTAACAGTTACATTTATAATAAGTAGGGATGAGCCTGCATTTGTTTGTCCTTGTTCTTAGTCCAATGAGCTGTGTCCAGGGGAATACCCTCCCTGCAGCAAATGGGGATGCTTGTGACATATTTGACCTAACATGGCCTTGTGAAAAAATACAACTCTTTCCCAATAATAAATTAGATTAGCAGACTAACCACTTGCCGACTGCACTATAGCCTACAGTGGCACTACAGTGCTCATCAGTGCCATATTATGCCAATACAGTGCTCATCAGTGCCATACCGTACCACTACAGTGCTCATCAGTGCCCTACTGTGCCACTACAATGATCATTAGTGCCCTACCATGCACATCAGTGCCATCAGTGCCCATCAGTGAGTGCTTATCAGTGCACATCAGTGAGTGCTTATCAGTGCCACCAGTGCACATCAGTGCCCTACAGTGCACATCAGTGCCATCAGTGAGTGCTTATCAGTGCTCATCAGTGACCTACAGTGCACATCAGTGCCCTACAGTGCCATCAGTGAGTGCTCATTAGTGCCACTACAGTGATGATCATTGCCACTACAGTGCTCTAATAATGCTCATCGGTGCCCTATTGGTGCTTATCAGTGCCACTACAGTGCCTTATTAGTGCTCATGAGTTCCCAGTAGTGCACATCAGTGAGTGCACATCAGTGAGTGCTCATCAGTGCCACCCTATCAGTGGATCATCCTCATAAAAATGTGTAAAAAATGTGTTTTCATTTTCTTTCCATATTTTACAAAAACTTTTGTAAAAAAATGACAATGACTCATTATTCCTCTGTAACCATTTTGTTTTACCCAAAAACAAACTTTATGGTCAATGCCTGCAGACCTTAGCTTTGGCTTTTGCAAAATCCAGATACACTAAATCTAAAGGCCTTCCCCTGTCTAGATGGTAGCTCACTTCCTTGTAGAAAGTTAGCAGATTAGTCTGGCAAGAACGATATTTTGTAAACCCATGCTGATTACTACCAATGATTTTTTTTCTTTGGTACATTTTTGGACATTATCATCCCCTCCAATAATTTACCTACTATTGATGTTAGGCCTGTCGTTTCCGAGGATTTGTCTCTGTCCTTGTTTAATATTGGTACCACATTGGCTTTTCTCCAATCAGCTGGTACAATTCCTGTCAGTATGCTGTCTGCAAAGATTAGGAACAATGGTCTGGCTATAACCTGACTGAAGACTCTCGGCTGTAAGCCATCTGAACCTGGTGATTTATTTGTATTAAGTTTATCTAGACTTTCCTTGACTACGGCCTCTGTTAGCCACAAGGGTATGTCCTGTGATGTGTTACTAACAGTACTGTCGGGGTCTGTATAACCCTCCCTTTCCCGCGTAAAATCCTAATTTTGCAAAAATAATTTGGAAAAATTACAACTTCAAAAAACTCATCATGCCTCTTACTAAATACATTGCAATGCTTGCTTTTCAAAAAGGGGTCATTTGGGGGGTATTTGTACTTTCCCGGCTTGCTAGTGTCTCTCTCATAAATTAGATTGGCTGTCACTACATCAGGTGTGATCAAATTTCAATGAATGGCACCATAGCTTGTAGACTCTATAATGTTCACAAAGACCAAATTATATACACTGATTTGGGTTATTTTTATGTATTTTTTTGGTCAAAATTTATGAAGACAAATTACTAATTACTCATTTGCAACATTTTATAACAGACCAGAAAAAAAAATTGAATAACATTTTTGATCTTTTTTTATTTATAGCGCAACAAATAAAAAACACAGTGGTGATTAAATACCACCAAAAGAAAGCTATTTGTGTGAAAAAAGGACAACAATTTCATATAGGAACAGTGTTGTATGACTGAGTAATTCTCATTCAAAGTTTGAGAGTGCTGAAAGCTGAAAATTGACCTAGTTAAGAATGTGAAACATGCCAGCTTTTGTTCTTTTGTCCACTCCTTCTTTTTGACTGCAGCAAATTTTGGTTGTTTTTTGATTTTCATTTTTTTGAAGAAAGACATCGGGGTAGATTCACATACACTTAATATTCCGCTGCGTAATCAAAATACTCTACGCTGCCGTATTTTACCAGGCTCTACACCGAATCCTGGTAGATTTTTGCCCGTACGCTACGGCGGCGTAGTCTATTTCTCACCGCGTAATCGAAATACGCGATTGGGGGGCGTGAAGCATTTAAATTAAGCGCGTCCCCGCGGCGATCGAACTGCGCATGCTCCGTTCTGAAATTTCCCGCCGTGCATTGCGCAAAATCACGTCGTAACGTCATTCGTTGTTTGAGTAGCGGCGTTTACGAACATTCCTATTCCCGGACGACTTACCTTAAAAATAATAAAAGACGTCGGAAAACGTAGAAATTCGACGCGGGAACGACGGCCATACTTAACATGGGCTGTCTAATATTAGAGCAGCAAAAAGCTGGTATAGTGTTACGCAAATAAAAGATGACTAAAGGTGCCGTAAGAGATTGCGATTGAAGATCGTAATTTCGGGGATCGTCGGCAAAAGCTCATTTGCATACCCCGACGCGGAAAACGACGGGAAGTCCACCCAGTGGCCGGAATTTTTTTGCAGCGTAGATCCGAAGGCGTACAAACACTTAATCCAGTCGAATTGAAGCCCGCAGCCGTCTATTCATGGTTTGAGGTTTTCGACTAGCTAGAAAACGCGCGTAATTTGAAATTACTCCAGTCTAACACCAGTTAGACAGGCGTAAGGGCTCTCTGAATCTGGCCCATTGTTTTTAAGGTGTGCAGGAAAGGGGGTATAAGTGCACAGTAGGCAAGTGGTTAATGTGTAACTAGGATTTGTTGTGTTTAAAAATAAGAAGTTAAATACTGCATTAAAGTGTTACTAAACCCAGTAATGATGCCCACGGTACACAAAACATGGAAGTTTAATTATTTTAGTACATTTAAACTGCTGAATATCTTTTCTCTTCAGCAGTTAGAACAGTCTTGTGACTTCTATCAATGTACAGCCACTCACTGGTTAAAGCTTATAGGAGGAGTTTTCTGGCTGACCTATTACACTGCTAGTCCCCTGACTCTTTGTCTGGACAGTGCTGATTGGCCCTATGCTGATCACATGCACCATCCCAAGACAAAAAAAAAAAAAAAAACCTCTCTAGCAATACACACCAAACAGAGCATGTGCAGCCTAACTCCTTAGACTCTGTGTTATCAGGAGATTATTAGCAGTCAGTTGAAGGAGAGGAGGATAATAGAAGACAGGATCAAACAGCCTTTTTATACAATGTGAATGATTAACTCATTAGGTTCCACAGTGAGTATAATAAGCATGCTTTACTACATATACAGACTGATTTTACTGTTGTGGGTTTAGTAACACTTTACAGAAGTATGTATTGCTTATCTGCATACTTGTTCTGCATCAGTGATGCAGGTAGGACTGAAACCATTCGATCAGCATGGTTACTAGGGAACTGGAATTTTCAAAGGGGACGTCAACAACAGTAGCTTTTTTACTTTCTGAGTACAAATGTCTTTTAAATAAGTAAATGAAGTTAAACACAATCATTGGAGTAGCTACTTCTGTAACAGTTCTTAAACAAAAGTTTAATTATACGTGCTCTGTAATTCTTCTTATTTTTTGTTGCAGTTCCCCCCAGAGTCACAGGGGATGCTTTTGAAAATGTTACTGCCATAGAAAATGATTTCATCTCCCTATCATGTGATGTAACTGGATTTCCACCACCTGCAATAAACTGGATAAAGGATGGCAATGTCCTCAGTCCTAGCAAGCATCTATTAATTGTCCCAGGTAAAAATCTGTAAAAATGTAGCTTTAGTATTAGCTATTCTTGATCATTGTCTCCTATAGAACAAATGACTATTTAGACACAGAGCTGCGGTTCGGGCCCGCCCCCTCCCTCGTCTGACTTTTTCCATCGGAAATTCGGATCACGTATACAAGGTATTACAGTGTAATAGCTCTTTCTAAAAGGATAATCAATAAAACATCAATGTAGCAAACATTGAGGGTTATTTACTAAAGGCAAATCCACTTTGCACGACAAGTGCAACGTGCACTGAAAGTGCACTTGGAGATGCAGGTGCTGTAAATCTGAGGGGTAGATCTGGAATGAGGGGAAGCTCTGCTGATTTTATCATCCAATCATGTGCAAGCTAAAATGCTTTTTTTTTATTTTCCTTGCATGTCCCCCTCGGATCTACAGCAACTGCACTTCCATGTGCACTTTTAGTGCAAAGTCAAGTGTAGTTTGCACTTGTAGTTTGCACTTGTAGGGCCAGATTCAGGTACAATTGCCCTGGCGCAGAGTATCAGAGATACACTACGCCGCCGTATTTTACCTAGCTCTAAGATGAATTCAGGTAGATTTCTGCCCGTAAGGTACGGCGGCGTAGTGTATTTCTCGCGGCGGAATCGAAATGCGCGATTAGGGGCGTGAAGCATTTAAATTAGGCGTGTCCCCAAGCAATCGAACTGCGCATGCTCCGTTCTGAAATTTCCCGCTGTGCATTGCGCGAAATAACGTCGTTATGTATTTTTTTTTCTAGTAGCGTCGTTTACGTACATTCCTATTCCCGGACGACTTACGCAAAAAATAAAATAAAAATTGAAATTCGACGCGGGAACGACGGCCATACTTAACATGGGCCATCTAACTATAGACCAGCTAATAGCTGATATAACTTTACGCAGCAAAAAGATGACTACAGATGCCATAAGAGATTGCGAAGGATGATCGTAACTTCGTGGATCGCCGGAAAAAGCTCATTTGCATACCCCGACGCAGAAAACGACCCGAACTCCACCCAGCGGCCGCAAAAAGATTGCAGCGTAGATCCGAAGGCGTACGAAGACGTAAGCTTGTCGGAACGAAGCCCGAAGCCGTCGTATCATGGTTTGAGGATTCAAACTAATGATACGACGCGGGTAATTTGAAAGTACTGGAGATAGACCGGAGTAAGGGCTCTGTAAATCTGGCCCGTAGTTTGCACTTGTAGTTTGCACTTGTTGTGCAAAGTGGATTTGCCTTTTGTAAATAACACCCATTGTTTGCCTTTTGTAAATAACACCCATTGTCATTGACGTAAGCTTGTCGGAACGAAGCCCGAAGCCGTCGTATCATGGTTTGAGGATTCAAACTAATGATACGACGCGGGTAATTTGAAAGTACCGGAGATAGACCGGAGTAAGGGCTCTGTAAATCTGGCCCGTAGTTTGCACTTGTAGTTTGCACTTGTTGTGCAAAGTGGATTTGCCTTTTGTAAATAACACCCATTGTCTTATATGCAGCTATGAATGCAATTTTGAAGTACGACCTGGTCATACTAGTCTCCAGCTGTCTGTATAGCATAAGTGGGCTAGCAACACTTTTTAGGGAATGGTAAAATGCCATTTCTGTGGTCAACTATTAGTGAACATCAGAATGTGACACAAATTGAGATCTGTTTGTTTTGTAAGTTCACCTGAGCCCATTAGCTTCCTGTCGGCAAAACAGGCACACATACTGTATCCTTCATACAAAAGTTGCAGGTATTTCATATAAAGATATATTTTAGACCACTTGACCTAATCTGAAAATTAATAATGGTAGTCAGATTAATGCACCACTGATTCCCCTTGTAATCAAAACGATCTTTTTTTTAAGGTGGTCGAGTTTTGCAGATTCCTCAGGTGAAACTGACAGACGCTGGTGATTATGTATGTGTGGCCATCAATCAAGCCGGTGAAAGCAAGAAGACATTCTACCTTAGTATTTTTGGTGTGTTTTGTGATTATATTATGTATAGAAAATACAAAAGCAAGAATACATCACAAAGATTGACTAACTGATTGTTTGTGTATTATTTCAGTTCCTTCCACCATCATAGGTGCTGGCAGAGATTCTAGTACCGAGGTGAACATTAACATTGCTACGTCTGCGTCACTTGAATGCTTTACAAATGCTGTCCCACCTGCTGTCATTAACTGGTATAAAAATGGTCAAATGATCTTGGAATCCACAAATTACATTATTCTGGATGAAGGACAAACAATGAAGATAAAGAATGCACAGGTAGGGTGATTGGGTAGGGGTTATGGGATAAGGTTTTAACTCGGGATTCTAAGGCCGCGTACACACGATCAGACAGGTCCGATGAAACTGGTCTGCAGACCAGTTTCATCGGACCAGTTCCATGGTGTGTACGGCCCATCAGACCGTTGTCCGTCGGACCAAAGTTTTTAAACTTGCTTTAAAACCTGTCTGATGGACACCTGTCCGTCGGACAGGTTCGATGGTTAGTACACAAAAGCATCAGAGCAAAAACCTGCGCATGCTCAGAACCAAGTCGACGCATGCTTGGAAGCATTGAACTTCGTTTTTTCAGCATGTCACTGTGTTCTACGTCACCGAGTTCTGGTCTGATCGGATTTTGGTCCCATGGTGTGTACGCACATCAGACCATCAGACAAGTTCAGAGTTGTCTGATGAAAACAGTCCGTCGGACAAGTCTCATCAGACATGTCTGATCGTGTGTACAGGGCCTTAGAGAAAACATAAATGCTTTTTAATTATTAATCATAAACACTGAAATATGTAAAAAGTGAAAAGGAACAGGCAGTTCCCTTTTTTTCCCCTCAATGAAGGGGTTGTAAAGGTTTGTCTTTTATCTAAATAGGTTTCTTTAAGCTAGTGCATTGTTGGTTCACTTACCCTTTCCTTCAATTTCCCTTCTAAATGTTTTTTTTTCTTTGTTTGAATTTCTCACTTCCTGTTCCTCCTCAGTAAGCTTTCCACCATCATCCGAGCTGTGGAAAGTCATTTAGAAAAGCTTACTGAACACCTTACTGAGGAGAAACAGGAAGTGAGAAATTCAGACAAAGAAAACAAAGGAAACAAAAACATTTAGAAGGGAAATTGAAGGAAAAGGTAAGTGAACCAACAATGCACTAGCTTAAAGGAACCTATTTAGAAAATAAAAAACCTTTACAACCCCTTTAAGGTTATCTCTGAATAGCACACTGTATAAAGTATAGTGTGAATGCTCGATATACCTTTCCTATTTTCACAAAAATGCCAGGCATTTGTTATATCGTTTTTACTTGTTCATACTATGGAAAATATTTTTTATATACAAATAACTGTTTAAATATGTGTTTCAGGTATCTGATACTGGTGAATATGAATGTGTAGCAACCAATGTTGCTGGGCAAGACAAGAAGAAATTTTTAGTGAATGTTTATGGTGAGTGAATGTACACAAATGTAATTAAGGCCCCCTAAAGAATGTTTTAATATATATATATATATATATATATATATATATACACAGTATCTCATAAAAGTTAGTACACCCCTCACATTTTTGTAAATATTTTATTTTATCTTTTTATCTTCTCATGTGACAACACTGAAGAAATTACACTTTTCTACAATGTAAAGTAGTGAGTGTACAGCTTGTATAACAGTGTAAATTTGCTGTCCCCTCAAAAAATCTCGACACACAGCCAATAATGTCTAAACTGTTGGCAACAAAAGTGAGTACATCCCTAAGTGAAAATATCCAAATTGGGCCAAGTTAGTCATTTTGCCTCCCCGGTGACATCTGACTCATTAGTGTTAAAAGGTCTCAGGTGTGTTAACTTTGGTGTTATCGCTCTCACTTTCTCATACTGGTCACTGGAAGTTAAACATGGCAACTCATGGCAAAGAACTCTCTGAGCATCTAAAAAAAAGTTTTTGCTCTACATAATGATGGCCTATGCTATAAGAAGATTGTCAAGACCCTGAAACTGAGCTGCAGAACGGTGGCCAAGACCATATAGTGATTTACCAGGACAGATACCACTCAGAACAGGCCTCTCCATGGTTGACCAAAGAAGCTGAGTGCACATGCTCAGCATCATATACAGAGGTTGTTTTTGGGAAATAGATGTATTAGTGCTGCCAGCATTGCTGCAGAGGTTGAAGGGGTGGGGGCTAAGCCTATCAGACCATACGCTGCACACTGCATAAAATTGGTCTGCATGGCTGTCACCCCAAAAGAAAGCCTCTTCTAAAGATGATGTACAAGAAAGCCCACAAACAGTTCGATGAAGACAAGCAAATTAAGGACATGGATTACTGAAACCTGATTACTGAAACCTGATAAGCTTATTTTGTTCAGATGGTGTCAAATGTGTGTGGCGGCAACCAGGTGAGGAGTTCAAAGACAAGTGTGTCTTGCCTACAGTCAAGCATGGTGGTGGGAATGTCATGATCTGGGGCTGCATGAGTGCTTCCGGCATTTGGGAGCTACAGTTCATTGAGCGAACCATGAATGCCATCATGTATTGTGACATACTGAAGCAGAGCATAATCCCCTCCCTTCGGAGACTGGGCCACATGGCAGTATTCCAACATAATGACCCCAAACACACATCCAAGATGACCACTGCCTTGATAAAGAAGCTAAGGGTAAAGGTGATGGACTGGCCAAGCCTGTCTCCAGACCTAAACCCTATTGAGCATCTGTGGGGCATCCTGAAATGGAAGGTGGAGGAGTGCAAGGTCTCTAACATCCACCAGCTCTGTGATGTCACCATGGAGCGGTGGAAGAGTCCAGTGGTAACCTGTGATTCTCTGGTGAACTACATGCCCAAGAGGGTTAAGGCAGTGCTGGAAAATAATGGTGGCCACACAAAATATTGACACTTTGGTCCCAATTTGGACATTTTCACTTGGGTGTACTCACTTTTGTTGCCAGCGGTTTAGACATTAATGACTGTGTGTTGAGTTATTTTGAGGGGACAGCAAATTTACACTGTTATACAAGCTGTGTGCTCACTACTTTACATTGTAGCAAAGTGTAATTTCTTCAGTGTTGACACATGAAAAGATATACCGTATTTATCTGTGTATACCGCGCACTTTTTTCCCCTTAAGGGGAAAATCGTGGGTGAGCGATATACACCGATACCCGCTTCCCGCACTCAGTTTGAAGTGAGCCGCCGACATATACCGAGTGCACTGTACTGCCGCCGACATATACCGAGTACAGTGTACTGCACTCGGTAAATGTCGGCGTAGGCGTTCAAACTGAGTGCAGGAAGCGGGGATTCGACTCGAGACAGTGCTGGAGAAGCCAGGAGGACACCACAGAGGCCGCAGACGGACGCCGGACCAGACGATGGACGCCGGGCAAGACACCAAGTCTGTAAGTAAAAAAATGTTATAACATTTTTTTTTACAGGAATTTTGGGGCAACTTTAGGGGTGCGCGCTATACGCGGGATCGCGCAATACCCCGATAAATACGGTAATAAAATATTTACAAAAATGTGAAGGGTTTACTCACTTAGGGTTAAAAAAAAGAATGAAACTGTTTTAACAACTACAGAGGTTTTAGTGGAAGCTTCAATGAACCTTTGGTAATTGTGGTCCCTAATACAAAACTATCTGGGTTTCCCAGCTATGAAACATGTATAGCAAAATCACAAACAAAGAGGCTCAGCTGGAGGCATCTCTATCCTCCCTAAAATTACAGAACCATTCAAGAAGGCCACAAATTGCATGTACAAGGCAGTTAAAAACTTTCAGTGTGTCTGTACCAAATCCAAAAAAGAAAATATGACAGCCACTAAGACCTGTTTAAATCTAGCAAAAAGGGAAAGATGCACATGCAAAGGGCAATGTACAGAACAGTACACATGTGGTACAACAGTGGTACCCAGCACAATGTCATGCTGGCTAAAAAAATATATAAATAAAGATAAGAAGAACAACAAAAACTAGTCTGTTTCAACCATGTAGGTTAAAAATATAGGGGGAAGGGATCACCTCTCCAGGTGGGTGTATAGAAATGGCACTCTCCTCAAGGTGGAAGCAGCAGGTGCAGGCTAAGCATATAGCAATTAGAAGACAGAAGATCTGGACAGCCGCACTCCAATAAAAATGCCTTTATTGTGCAAAATAACAAAGGTGCCAACCACAGCAGGGTACAGGAAAAAACTGACGCGTTTCACACCCTCAACAGTGCTTATGTTAAAAATATAGGTTCTATACAGCAGCAATATACATGTGCATAGTTTGCCATTTTATACTTACAAGGGCAGTCATATTTAGGGTTTACCCTTAAAGTGGTTGTAAACCCACTTTTTTTACTTTTACCTACAGGTAAGCCTATCATAAGGCTTACCTGTAGGTATAAAGAATATCTCCTAAACCTGTACGGTTTAGGAGATATTCCCCTCGCAATGCGGCGCAGGGGATATCCACGGCGAAAGGACCGGCAGCCGCCGACTCACTGCCGATTTGAAATCTCCCTCGCGAACGCACGGGAGTGACGTCACCGCCACTCCACAAAATCACATCGCTGGAGCGGCGATACCCGGAAGACACGCCGGAGCAAGATGACATCTCGCTTGGCGTGGACCAGGTAAGTGTTCTTCACCTCGTTCCAAGGTAAGTATTTCATAATCAGCTAGTATGCGGTGCATACTAGCTGATCATGCCTTTTGCCTTGCAGGTTCACAAAAAAAAAAATTGTTTATGCGGTTTACAACCGCTTTAAAAATCATAAGATCATTACAGTTGTTATACAACACACCTGAATTATTTTACTGAAAAACAGATCTTCCTCTAGTGACTATTCAAATCCACACATCTACAAATGGTGAAACAAGCATGCACAGACATAACCTAATGCTACAATATAAACAGTACAACAACAGTAATCACTCAAAATACACCATTAATTCCTTTTTAAATGACGTGAGAGTACTGTACCATAAGTAAAAGGTTGCTTAGTTTATGAACCACCTTTTTCTAAACTTTAAATAAAGTCATTATTATTTCTAGTAGTTCATATATGCATCTGGCTTGAATTATTATTGAAAGCTGCATATTTTTCTTGAATGTTTTTGTTTTCATTAATAAAGTGGTTGTGTAATATATTAGTATCTGAGATATATATATATATATATATATATATATATATATATATATATATATATATATATATATATATATATATATATATATATATATATATATATATATATATATATACAGTGTGTATATATATATATATATATATATATATATATATATATATATTTATAAAATACCCCAAACTACCCAATAAACTATTTTTATGACACTAGCTATTTTTGTAACCCTGCGGTAGAATACAAGTAATCCTAAAGTTACTGGGAAAAAAAAAAGGCCAGGAGGAGAAAAAACAAATAGCAACCATTTAAAATAGAAGTTGGCCATAAACGTTGTCACATAAAAAAAAAAAGTGAGGTGGGTGGAGTGCTGTTCTACTGTAACTTCACCAATTGAATTTTTGGTTTAAACCAGCTAAATGCATGCCAGGTGCATCAAAACAAAAGGGCTTGCAGTTTGTTTTCTTTACAAAGCATCCACAGTAGAAAAACCTGCCCCTACTAGAATTCTGTAGATGACCCTTCCACTCCAAAATTAGGTCTCACATGGGCAAAATGCATCAAAGGGGTTCTGCTACACGTGTAGAGCCTAGCTGAAGTCATATCTCACCGAATTTACATCCATAGTGTGAACATATGGGTGCTGATTTCTTGCAGTCTTTCTAGGTGTGCCGCTGCTCTTTCATTGTCCAGGCAACAGGGACATATTCTTGATCAAGAGGTGCTGATGTTGCAGAAAATGGCAGAAAACAATCACAAATCCTATGGCAGGAAAATACATTTACATAAACATATTAAAACTATATATTTAGCCACTTGCCTAGATTTCAATTTTAAAGTGGCCATAAAGGTAAACGGTTTGTTATCCCCCCCCCCCCCAGCCCCCTAAATACTAATATATTTGAGTCTGATCTCGATCCAGCACTGTGCACATCTGCAGAAGCTCTTCCCCCCTCTCCCCTGTCTCCCAGGCTTGGCTTGAGAGCCATTGTTTTTTTGTTTTTTTTGCTTTTGTCAGTTAAACAGCCCGGACTGGATCGGGATCGAGTGTGCATTACATTTTTAAGGATGACTGGGAGGGAAATTGAGACACCAGCAAACTGTTTCACTTTAACAATGTTGCCTATAGGTACAGAGTTACTAATAAACAATCAATCTATAATTCAATGGAAAATCTTCCTTTGCCCAATTTGGTTACACAAATGTTTTAATTTGAGTGATGTGTATTAAAATAGAGAGGTGTTGAACCACAGATTGCAGGTTTTTCCTGTAGTTTTTGAACAGTAATCACTCTTAAAATGAAAAGTAATGGTTGATTGCCTTATACAGTAAAACCTTGATTTGAGCGTAACTTGGTTTGAGAGCGTTTTGCAAGACAAGCAAAATGTTTAAATACATTTTTATTTGATATACAAGCGATATATTGATATACAAGTAGCGTCACTTCACAATGGACTATAAAAGAGAAGAGAGGCGCCTCTAAGGCCCTGTACACACGATCGGACCGGTTCCGCTGAAAGTTGTCCGACGGACCGTTTTCATCGAACCACGCTGAAGTGGTCTGTTGGTCTGATGTGCGTTCACACCATCGGACCAAAATCCGATCAGACCAGAACATGGTGACGTAGAACACAACGAGGTGATGAAAAAACAAAGTTCAATGCTTCCAAGCATGCGTCAACTTCATTCTGAGCATGCGCAGGTTTTTGGTCCGATGCTTTTGTGTACTTATCATCGAACCTGTCCGATGGACAGAATTCCATTGGACAGGTTTTAAAGCAAGTTTTAAAACTTTGGTCCGATGGAAAACGGTCCGATAGGCCGTACACACGATCGAACTGGTCCGATGAAACCAGTCTGCGTACCGGTTTCAGCGGACATGTTCGATCATGTGTACGCGGCCTAAGTGTAGCAATGTGGTTACATTTAATGAAGGTACAACATTTAGCAACTCATATGGTCGATGAATAAAACAGGCATATCAAAGTATGCAGGGATACGGGGTAAAGCTGTTCACATAGACCATCCTCCTCACCACCATCGACATCATCCCTTCCACACTGCGCTCCACGAGCGGTTCAATCGCTAAACTGCAGGGTATTCTTCTTGTTCACAATTGTAGACTGACAGTGGTGAGAGACTGCAGTGTGGGGTATAGTCTACCTGGACAGCTTTACCCCGGAAGCCTGCATAAATAGATGTGCGTGTTTTAATCATCAACCATGTGAGTTGCTAAATGTTGTACCTTCATTAAATGTAACCATATTGCTACACTAAGAGGCACCTCCCGTCTCTTTTATACTCTGTAGCTCTTGCTGCAGTTTGCCTCTAATCCCCTTGTGGAGGCTGCCATTTGTGGATGGACATTTTATGGTTACACAACCACATTACTATAATCTTTTTATATGGACTTTAAACTGAAAGACTTATGAATAAATGGTTGTTGAACAAATCATTTGAGTTTCCATTATTTCTTATGGGAACATTTTCTTTGATATACAAGTGCTTTGGATTACAAGCATGTTTCTGGAACGAATAATACTTGCAATACAATGTTTTACTGTACTTTTAATAGATTGCTCTTAGAAAGTTTGAATTATGCAATCGTCTTTACTGCTTTCAGTATCTTTGAAGCCCTGTACACACGATCAGACATGTCCGAGGAAACGTGTCTGTTTTCATCGGACCAGGCTGAAGTGGTCTGTTGGTCTGATGTGCGTACACACCATCGGACCAAAATCCCCTCGGACCAGAACGCGGTGACGTAGAACACAACGAAAAAACAAAGTTCAATGCTTCCAAGCATGCGTCGACTTGATTCTGCGCATGCGGGGGATTTTGGTCCGATGGTTTGTGTACTAACCATCGTACTTGACTGACGGACAGGTTTCCAGCGGACATGTTTTCAAGCATGTTTGGAAATTTTTGTCCGCTGGAAAATGGTCCGATAGGCCGTACACACGATCGAACATGTCCGCTGAGCATCTATGCAGCTAAGTGCAAAGGTATTCCATATAGCCCAGGAATCCTAACGTATATTCCTAGAGCGTTCAATAATAAAACAGCGTACAAGCTACTGTTATACAATAGTTTAGGCTGCAATATCATATATAACATACAGCATATCTTCTGCTGATGGCATAAACTAGTGGGTTGTTTTATATTGGCTTGGCTTTCAAGATTCCCATATGATGGCACTATTTTATTTAAAGTAATAATTACATTTAATGCATTGAAATTAATTTTCAGTTGTTTTGGAATAATCATTTTTTTTTCAGTACCACCCAGTATACAAGGTCCCAAAGTGGAATATAATAATGGAATCATAGAAAACTCTGTTACCTTGCAATGCAATGCTTATGGCATACCCCCTCCAACAATTACCTGGCTTAAGGATGGAAATCCTATAAGTAAGTATTATTTTGCTATTGGTGTAATGATTCTCTAATGGTGGACAATGATCTTAAGGACCATTTTTTGTATGAAAGTTCTACCGGGTCTAGCATTACAAAAATGGTCTGGGACAGTGTTGATTTGCATACACTATGAAGTCTGGCTGTGTCTGGCTACAGTTATTTTCTCATGACACGTTTCTTTTAAGGTTCTCATACTCATAGTGGATGCAGTAAACTCAGGATACAGACTGCAAATATAGGCTTTTGTAAACTGATGTTCGGGCTGCAGTAAATTATTTAATGTTAATGTAATACGTGCTTCAAAATTATAAAACTGATTGTCTGTGTCAGTCAGATTTTTTTTAGACATGCTTCTGAGTGGAAATAAGTGAGATCTTTGTTACTACATAAAGATTTAACAAAACAAAAAAAAATCACCTAGATTGGCTTAACGTGGTTTAAACTCTTACATGTACCAAGTGGAGTGACGAGCCTCAGGTGATACCCAGAGATAAAATAAACCCTCCTACTTGGGTTGTACCCATTTATCTGCAGCGCTCTTCTCTCTACATCATCCTAAAACACACAGATCAAAAGCTATTTCTTAGCAGGGAGACGGTAGGGGGTGGGGACCTGATGTCACACACAATGCACAGCTAGAGCACAGAGCTCAATGAAAGCTGAAACCAGAGTGGAGGGAATGAACACCCCCCCCCCCCTACACAGAATCATAGGAAAATACACACAGCTGAGGCTGTCAGTCAGCTCCTCTGTGTGATTACATACCATTATAGAATAATTTAAGTTGTCATTATTGGGAGTGTATGCAGAAGATTTAAAATTACATTTAAAACTTACCATTTCATCATTATATAGATTATTCAGATTCCTTGGAAATACTCTTTCTTTCTGGAGGAAGTATTTTGAAGATAACCAGGGCTCAGCTGACAAACAGTGGGAATTACACATGTCTTGCATCAAACATAGAAGGCAGCACTCACAAAACCTTCATTTTGGCTGTTCAAGGCAAGTCATTGCATCCTATTTGTATGGTTTACCAAATTATTCCATTATGGTGTATACAATATTTAAATACTTTAATTATTTAAAGTTCCCCCTAGCATTACTGGGTCTGGAACATCCAATGAAGTCAATGCTCTGCCAGATGATGATGTACAGCTTATGTGTCAGACAAGAGGAGTCCCGACACCTGTGGTTCATTGGTCAAAGGATGGCCAACCTATTAACACTGATGATCGCCGTAACATCAGGTAAGATTTTTTAAATAACATTATAGTAAAGCAATGTTGATATTTATTTTATGTTTTCTTTTAATAAGACATACTATTATTAACAATACAATGGGATTTCAGCCAGGTCAACCCTGTACTGTGGAATTTTAGATTTAATTCTTTATCCACATAATTATCTGTTATAAGGTTCCAACACTAAAGCACACCCTCACTGTTTTTATACAGCTAAATCACAGATGTACAGGTAATAGAAGGGTCCCAAAAACACGTCTACAAATACACAAATAATATACATGACATTGTAACAGAGATCTACGGTACAAAATTGTGAATAGAAAAATCTACTATTTTTGTTAGCTATGTAGCCACTTAGAAATAATCCAACACATTTCTAAATACTTCTAGTATAAGAAGGTAGCAGAACAATAAGTAATTTCTTTGCTAATTTTTGTCATCTTAAAAATGTTTTAGGCAGTGGGAACTGAAGGGGAGTATTTAGGTGGGCTTACAAAAGGGATGGGCACCTCTTGCAACAGCTGATGAAGTTTATAAGACTGTGAAGGGTTATAATCATATATCTAAAGTCCTAAATCACCATCAATCCACAGACAAGAATTGTTCATCATTTCGCACTGCTCAAACAGGTGAGAAAAAAATCCCTAGGGTAAAGTTAGTGTAGCGCCCCTCTTCTTTCAGAAAAGGCACTACGCTAAAGTTAGTGGGAGAATGGGAGAGTTATGTTGCTCCCATTCCTAATTTTTGCCAAATTGGGCTGCTGTCAGTGATATGGCCTACCAGGCCGGGGTTTGCATGCTATGCAGAGTTTCCTTCTGATGCTGAAAGGGGCCCTAGCGACTTGCTGGGGGCCCCACTTCTGCTAATGAGATCCTAAGCTGTGTGCTGTTCAGTGGGGAATCGGCTTGAGGTGAACCCGGAAGCAGGTGAACCAAAAGGGCTTGAACGAACCATTGGGGATCTGGTTGCCAGGAACTGACAGATAACCACAGACTGTCAGACTGAAAAGAGAACTTTCTGGGAGGATTCACTCTACAGTTCAACATTGGGACTGTGGCCTAAAACACTAAATTCAACTAGAGCCAAGTCAGTGAGAGAGACTTGTTCCTCCCAGCAACCTTAAGTGACGCTCCAGCTGCCAGGCTTGTGGCAGAAGTCTGTCCGGAGGCACTCTGCCCACTCTGGCGGGAGTGGTGACAAACTGTTCTACTACAGAAGGCAGGACTGCTTTCTTTTCATCCAAAGCCTGATACCACAACGTTTTCTCCTTTCATCAACCTTTTCTCTCTACCTCATGTTGATATTGGTCGTGTTGGACCAGGAAATAAAGCATTCAGAAAACTTCAGCAGCAGGTTTGGACATTCTCTTATTGCTCTGCTCACTGCAATCACCCCTAGACAACATACAGAGGTAACTTAATACGCCAATCCCAAATCAATCAGCGGCTCCTACGCGGGTAGCGATACATTAGTTATAATTATTCTGCTTTATAATACTGTATATCATGTAGAAATTCTTCAGCTGTCCAATGTTATACTTGCCCAGGTGCACAAGCAAAAAAATATATTTATTAAAATCTTTCTGTTGTAATTTTTAAAGGAAAATTCAAAATGGGGAGATACTATCCATTCTAAAAGTCCAAAGAGCTGATATGGGAAAATACACATGCGTAGCTATCAATTTAGCAGGCGAAGATGATCGCATTTTTCACCTAAATGTGTATGGTATGTATGCCAGCTTCTAAATAATTATTAGTCTATATAATTGTAATCTACATATGCACTGTTTTAATTATGTAGGAAGAAAATACAAATTGTAGTGCGTAGACCAACAGACATATCATTTTGGATCTGACCATGTTGTATTGAAGGTTACCCAGAATCCTTATATCCATGTTTTATGCCTTCCCCATTGGGTTATGCACCCTGCCTTTTGCTTTAAGCATAACAGCCCCTGGCATGCACATTATGCTTTTTCATATAAATTGGAGTTACATTATTAGAAAGGTGTTTTGCAAACCCAATGTGATAAATCTAAATGTACAGTATGCAGGTGCTGCAATATTTTGAATAACGAGTAAAAATAAGTTGTTGATTTGGTCTGAACTGAAGTTTGAACTGCATAGCTGTTCAGACATTTGGAGTAAATCCCAAACTTTAGGTACATTCACCAAGAATTTATCCCCCAAACACACCATTAAACCTTGCAAAGTAAACAGATACCCTCAAAATGGTGGGTTTTCAATATTGTCTAAATCTCAGTTTCAAAATATATAAATGTATTGCAGTTAAAATTCTGTGAGAAAATGCCCCAGCAGCCTAAACATACCATGGGTGAACTCAGGGATTGTTATTGATAATGTATTCCATTCTGTTATGAAGCACTAGCCTAACAACACCCGTTCGTGAGTTGCACGTTTTCTGTAGCTGTTTACTTAGATATATATTTTTTAGTAGTTAGTTCATCTTTAATTCTCTATTAAAACTAGGAAGTTTTCCAATGTAGTTTCACTGCAGTACATGGTGTGTCCATTTGTCATGTGAAGAAAAAAAGACAATAATCTTATCAGCCCTATGCCTGATGTTAAAGCTAGCAGCCTACTAAGGGAATATAATCGAGGGATCTATCTCAAGTACTAAACTAACTAGCCCCAACAGACAGACAGGGGAGGTGATTTATACCATTAATTAATACAGAAGTAACAAGTTATAACACTGATTTGGCATTAGATGTAAGCATCAAAACATTAATACATTAATAATGAAATTCAGTAAAACAGTAATGGATATGTCATAAGTGCTCCAGAACACATAAGCCACAGTGGTGGTCAGGGTGCAGCATCCAGAGGTGTGTCTTTCTTTTTTGGCAGTAGCCATGCTATGGCTATCCAAGCCTTCCCCATCCTTCTGCTCTGTCTTCCAGATTCAGAATAAGTTGAAGTCATTGCTAAAGCACCCTTCTCTGCCTCCACATTCACAGCTATTTTTGCTGTTGCCACACCAATTGGCACGGAAGAGTCAGATGAGTTCTTTGAACACTTTATCAGCCACTTGCTGTAAAATGCAATTAATTGCATCTGAGGTTGAGGAGGTGAGCAATGGAAGCATATAAGCATTTGACAAGAGGCAGGGAGAACTAATTGACACAAGTGTTTCTGCAGCTGCAACCTACTGCAAAGTTTGCTCAAGTGATAAGAAGGGGGTGGGGTGATGATGAGGTCTCCAACTATTCCTGGGGCCCAGATATCTTAGACAAGGAAAGCAAAGGAAAGGCACAACATCAGTAAGGCAGAAGGTCATCCAGGTGCAGCTCACAGATGGGAGGAAGCAGCTATCCTATTACACTGGGTGGATGAGCTTCACGGGTGCAGGGCATTGTTATTCCCTAGTCTGCTTCCTGGAGTTCAGCTGTATGAACGTTTTTAAACACGTGCAGTACACCGCACCATAGTCATTTGCAGTCTCTGAGTAAAGTATGTCAGGCATGGCACTACTATCAGTCATTTTGGTACCATTTGTATGACAAGACATATGACTTCTCTTTTGGAGCAACACTTGATGCTATCTGTAACCAGAGAAAGGGCCTCCTCCACTTCCTTCCAGTCTCTCCAGTTCTTTTAACCTCTACCCCTACTATACAAGATTCTTATTTAACAGCCTTCAGCAATAGGGATGGAAGTCTTTCACAGTGTATTGGAGAATTACCTTTCCATCATGTAGAACGTTATGTTTCCACATCACTGCACTAGGTGGTCAGAATGGATGGGCGAACAGTTCGGCCCGAGCATGAGTTCAGTCCAAACATTGGCTGTTCCCCTATTCGCCGAACAACCAAATTATCACCAGTTGTTCAGGCCACTGAATTACCACAATGCACTGCACCCCTGCACAATGTTTTGAAAGCCCTGATTGGCTGAAGCAGAAGATTTGCCCAATCAGGGCACAGAGCACTGTCAGAGCTGTGATTGGACGCTGTCATGATGACTCTATCCAATCATGGCTCATCGCTGTTATTCCAGCCCCACACTATAAAAGTATTCTTTCAATAATGGCCATTTGTAGTGTGATAGTGGCATGGAGAGAGGTAGAACAGGGCTCTGTTCAGTGCTATTAGACAGTGTGCTATAGTGTGCTATTCTGATTATATTGTCAATATCAATTTAGTGTGCATCTAGGGATAGTGCAGTGTGATTATAGTGTGAGCAATTATCTTATCATTAGTGTGAATGTAGGGATAATTCAGTCAGTGTGAGTGTAGTGACCCTTTAACATAGTATATTTTATTGCGTTGCCACAAGTTTAACATTGCATATTTCAGTGCAGTACTTGCCGTGTAATGCAGTTTATTTCTGTGGATTAGTGTACGCTTAACTGAGTATATTTCAGCTGCGTTAATGAAAGTTTAACGTTGTACAGTTTGGTGTGTTACTGCAAGTTTAACTCCATATATTTCAGTGTGTTATGTGCCGTTTAACGCAGTACATTTCTGGGCATTACTGCAGGCTTAACCCAGTATATTTCCGTTGCGTTACTGTAAGTTTTATGCTGTACTTTTCAGTGTGTTGCTGCAAGTTTAACGCCATATATTTCATTGTGTTATATGCCATTTAATGCAGTACATTTCTTTGCGTTAGTGCATGCTTAATGCAGAACATTTCCTTGTCAAAATATCTTTATTTGGATACACAAAAGAGTTGTACAGGTGCAATAAATGGAAAGTTTTACAGAAAAAAGAGACATTGGAAGTTCCTTTACATGTAAGCAGGAAAATTGACTCTCTCAAGAGGGACATATTTCACATGTATCGATTATGTGCTCGGGGATGTGGCAGTTAGTTGAAAAACCGAGAGACTTAGAATGTTTTCCTGATAATTGACGTAAATCAAACAAAACTCGGGAAGATAACTTGGAGTGGGATAAAATCACAAGGAAATCCGGAACTTCAACTATTTACAGTATTGTAGAGGTATATGCATACATATATACTAATATATTTAGAAACAGAAATCAAGCGGGGGAAGGGAGGGAAATGGGGAGGGGGGGGGTTGGGGGCAGGGAGTCTGCAGGAATAGTCGGAGATTCCTTGTCAAAAAGGGTATTACTTGGAGCGGAGTATTACATTGGCTGGGCTACCATGGTAATAATACATCGTTATTGAAGTCAACAGGGATTGCGTAGGTAAACCAGGGTTTCCATATCTTCTCGAATTTGGTGGTGGTGTCCATATCCAATGCCATCATTTTGGCATGGGTCATGGCACAGTTCATCCTGTTTTCCACTTCGCTTAGTGGGAGATTGGGGGATTTCCAAGCCTTTGCTAAGGTCTGTTTTGCGGCTGTAAGGAGCTGAATTATTAGCTTAAATTGTGTGTGTGACAAATTGACCGGCTTTAGATTCAGTAGTGCTATTTTAGGGTCTGGGGGGATGTTCTTTTTTGTGAGCGTATTTATTATGTGGAAGATTTCCTTCCAGAATGACTGTGCTTTTGGGCATGTCCACCAAATGTGAAGATATGTCCCTGGGGAAGAGCAACCCCTGAAACAGTCTCCAGGATAGTCTTTAGCAAACTTAGCTATCCTAGCCGGCACTAGGTACCATCTGGTGAGTACCTTATAGTTTGTCTCGACTGCTAGTTCGTTCCGGGAAGCGGTCTTGGTGTTGTTCCAGATTTGTTTCCAGTCGGAGGTTTCCAACTCTAATCCCAAGTCTTCTTCCCATTTACTAGTTGTGCTGCTCTGTAATAATTAGTGATGTTGGGGTAACCCAGCCCACCGTTGGCTTTGGGGAGGTGTAGAATTTGGGGCTTTATTCTTGGTCTGCTGTTTTTCCAGATAAAGTTAGACACTTTCTTCTGTATTATTCTTAAGTAGTGTGGCGGTATAGAGGTGGGGAGCACTCTAAAAAAGTAAAGGAGTTTGGGGAGTATCGTCATTTTGACGGCGTTAAGTCTTCCTAACCATGACAAGGGGAGATGTGACCATGAGTTTAAGAGGATTGATAGTTGTTTTAGGAGGGCGGGGTAGTTGGATGAAAATAGGTCAGATAGTGTTGCTGTGAGGCGTACCCCTAGGTAAGGGATGCTCTTTTCTGGCCAAACAAAGGGTAAGCCGTGCTTGGCGGCTATTAATTCTGTGTTTGTGAGTGAGATGTTTAGAGCGAGGCATTTTTTGGGGTTAATGACCAGACCTGAGAAGGCTGCAAACTTGTTTAAGATTGGGATTAGATTGGGGCCTGTTACTTGAGGGGATGAAAGAAATAGAAGAATGTCATCGGCAAACAGGCACAATTTGTGCTTGTAGCCACCTACTTCAATGCCTAAGATTGTTGGATCTGACCTGATTTTTTGCGCGAGAGGCTCTATAAGGAGGGCAAATAGTAACAGGGAAAGTGGGCATCCTTGTCTCGTGCCTCTGCTAATGGTGAAAGTTTCTGACTTGTACCCCGCGTACTTGACATAGGCTTTTGGTTTGTTATATAATTCCATGACCCACTTCATGAAATTGGGGCCGAAGCCCCAGTTTTGTAGCGCGTATCCCAAATATGACCATGATACGGAATCAAATGCCTGTTTGATATCCAAAGAAAGGAAACACGCAGGTATTCCCCTTTTCTTTGCAAAGTGTGCTAAAAGATTTGCCCTCCTTAGGTTGTCTCCCGCTTGCCGATTGGGCATGAAACCTACTTGGTCGCGGTGGATTAGGGATCCTATTATTTTTTTTAGGCGAGTTGCTAATATTTTACCTAGTAGTTTGATGTCTATATTTAACATGGATATTGGGCGGTAGTTTTCGCTGAGGGTGGTGTCTGTGTGTTGTTTGGGGATCATACAAATGGTAGCTAAAAGTGATTCCTGTCTGAAAGATTTATGCTTTAGGAGGTCATTAAAGGCTTCGGCTAGTCTTGGGGAGATGAGTTCCACAAAGGATTTGTAATATCGGGCTGAGAACCCATCTGGACCAGGTCTTTTATTTGGTTTTAGTTCTTTAATCGCTTCTGATACATCTTCCACGGAGATTGGTTTATCTAAATGATTTTTCTGGGATTCCGTCAAATGGGGGAGTTGAATTTGCGAGTAGAAGGAGTCGGCATCTGATTTATTAAATGTGTTTGCTTCTGAGTAAAGCTTTTTCAGATGGGTGCTAAATTTCTGTACAATTTTGTGGGGGTTACTAGAAGTGACGTTGTTTGCTAACTTCAATTTAATGGGGGTATATGATTTGTTGATAGAATTGAGCATTCTAGCTAAGTATGCCCCTGCTTTGTTGGCCATTTTGTAAAAGGTATGCTTGGATCTATTTAGGGTTTTGTTCGCTGATTCTGTGAGGAATAGGTCATACTCCAAGCGTGCTTTATCTAGGCAGTTTTTTGAGGAGGAGGAGTGGTCATTTTGGAAAGTTAAGAAGGCTGTGTTGAATTCTGTTTCTAGTGCTTTTGCCATTTGAATTCGTTTTCTCTTAAGGATCCCCATTTGCCTTTGGAGGGCACCCCTCAGCACTGGTTTATGGGCTTCCCAGAGTGTGAGAGCCGAGATTTCAGGGTTCGTGTTGAATTTTAGGTACTCCTGAAGCGTTTGTTCGATTTCTTGGCAGTGGGCTGGATGCTTGAGTAAAATTTCTGGGAGGTACCAGGTGGGGTCCTGTTTTTTGGGGATGGTAGACGCAATTGTTGTGCAGACTGCTTTGTGATCAGACCAGGGAATAGGGATGATGTCCGAGTTAACAACTTCAGGCAGCATACCTATTGTGAGAAATATGTGATCTATACGACTTAGAGATTGGTGGGGATTGGAGAAGTAGGTATAGATACGTTTTGCTGGGTTCATTTCTCTCCAGGAATCTACTAAACTATATTTGGTGAGAAGGTTGGGAAGTGTCCATTTGGCATGATGTTTTGGCTGAATGTATGGTGATCTATCTAGGAATGGAAGCAGAACTTGATTTGAGTCTCCGCATATCAGCAGGGAGCCCAGCTTATGGGCTTTGATGGTTTGGAAAAGGGGGGACATAAACGGCATAGGGTTGATGTTAGGGGCGTAGTAGGATACCACAGTGACTGCGGTGTCTAAGATGGATCCTGTCAAGATGAGATAGCGGCCTTCAGGGTCTTTTTTTTCAGATATTAAGGTGAATGGCGTGGTTCGGTGGAATGCAATTAAGGTGCCACGCTTCTTGGAGGAGGCTGAGGCTGTGTATACTTGCGGGTAGGATGCACTGAAATGCTTGGGGGTAGTGCTCGGGGTGAAGTGAGTTTCTTGTAAGCATACTACGTGGGCTTTTTTGGCCTGGAAAAGCCTGAACGCTTTTGTACGCTTTTGTGGGATATTCAAACCTTGTACGTTAAGTGTTAATAGATTCAAGGGTGCCATGGTAGCCAAACCAATAGACTCTTCTTACCGTGGTTCATTGATGTGTTGGTGTTTTCCCAGACCATTCCATGCAGACAGGTGAGGAGGAGAGGAGGGGGGGAGTCTTAAAAATTCAACCTTGAAAGAAAAATAAAAGACATTACATGTTACTGCACAAATAAACATCAAAGTACAGATAAAATGTACAGTGTTTGCCCGAGTTGGGGGAAAAGATCCCCCGCCCAGGGAAAAGGGGCCTTCGTCAAGCCCCCCAATAATAACCTGGGGGCCTGAGGTGGGCCTAGTGGGACGCATGTTTGCCCAGAGTCGGAAAGCCGCCTACTGAGATGTGAAGTGTGCACCTCTGGGGGTGCACAATTTCCCTTTTTCCACAGAGTATGAGGCAAACTGGGTATGTCATCATATTAGGACATTAAGGGGTAAGTGAAGCTAGAAAAAGGAAGCATGTGATCACACTTGGTGCTAGGGTGTTGGGGCTTTCCTGAAAGCCCGTTAGGTGGTTATCAGAGTTGACTGTATGCTAAGAATGGGTGCTTGATGTCAGGTGTCAAGACCTTTCCTGGCTTGTTTGTAAAACAGCCAGGAGAGAGTGTGCGGTGTTTGTTGTAAGTGGAGTACAAATGTTAGGATAAGGAGAGATAGAACATAAATGAGGACACCAGTGTTGTCATGTGTATAAACAGGTGGGATAGGGTGAATCCTCTAAGGGGTTGAGAGAGAGGGACCCTCTCACGCTGGGGTAGGATTGCTATGGTGTGTGGGGTGTAAGTTTGTCAAGTACCACCTGGAGTTGAGTTCAGAAAAGAAGGGGAGAAAGGGGAATCCCGGTAAGATGGGCCAGAAAGAACAGATTCCAGTTAGAATGTGTGTGACCTAGGAGGGTGAGGACAGGATATTTGTCACTTGAGGAACTCAGTCCATTGCGTCCTCTTGTTCTTGAGGCTGTGGTGTAAATCTGCCACGCTTGCTTGACTGATAGGGACCGTTATTCTGTCCCTGCTGCGGAGAGTTGTTGTATGAGGATGCAGATGCTGTTCTTCTGCGTGTGGAGGATGCTGATGAGGAATTATCAATTAGCTTGAAGTCCAGGAGGGCCTGGTGCAACTGGTCAGGTGTTCTGCAGATGATTTTGGTACCATGAAGTGTGAAACGCAGGGAGAAGGGGAACCCCCATTGATACTTGATATTGCGGTGCTGCAGCTCCAGTAGAAGGGGTTTCATGGCTCTCCTTTTGGCGATGGTTAGTTGCGAGATATCGGCGAATATTTGATATGTATGGCTTTGAAAAGAGAGGGTGCCTTTTTCTCTTGCTGCCTCCAAAATTTGTTCCTTAGTTCTGAAAAAGTGGAATTTGGCAATTATGTCCCTGGGGGGGCCATCTGCTTTTTTGGGGGTGAGTGCCCTGTGCACTCTGTCCATTTCTAACCTTTCCACTGGAGCTCCAGGCAGCAGTTCCTGACACAGTGCCAATATGGTTGCCTGTAGATCCAGAACAGATTCTGGGATACCCCTAAATCTCAAATTGGACCTTCTGGCCCGGTTCTCAAAGTCTTCCAGCCTGCTCTGTAGGGTCAGGTTCTCTTCTTTGAGTGCGTCCAGTTCAGTCAGGCATTCCTGGGTGTAGGTTTCTATTTCATCCACCTTTTCTTCAAGGACTTCTGTGCGGTTCCCTAGTTCCCTGATTTCTTTAGTGAGGCTCGCAGTGATCTGGTCGGATGTGTGTTTCAGGGCCTTCTGGAGCATTTTTTCAAATTGCCTCAGTAAGTCTGAGGGGACCTCCTCCCTGCGTACAGCGGTTTGTGTTAGGTCACTTGTGTCCTCTTCTTCGCTATCTGAGGCAAAGTTAGTCACAGCAGCCATATGCTTAGCTGGTTTCACAGAGCGCTTCTGGGCTTTCCCTGAGGGGAGCATCTCTGAGGTGACTGGCGCCTCTTTTGCCGCGCCTCTGCTCCGTTGGGAGCCGCTGTTAACGTTAGTTTTTGTTTTGCTCCGTGCGCCTCCTAGCACCATTTTTCTCTCAGACACTCTCCCTCACCTATCTGTGATATGTACCCGAGTTTTGTTCCATTGGGAGTCCGTTTAAATTAAAGATATCCGCGGCTTTCTTCCTTCCAGGAGCGGAGCTCTAGTCAGGCATGTCCGTCCTGCGTGAGCCCGCGCATGCGTCTCAATGCAGAACATTTCAGTTGCTTTTTTGCAAGTTTAACGCCAGAGAGGAGTGCAAAGTGTATGGAGGTGGGTTGTATGTGCAAGAGAGGTATGCAGAGTGTATGGTGGTGGGTATAATGTATAGGTGAGGAGTAAGAAGTTTATGGAGGTGTGTTGTATGTGCAGGAGAGGAATGCAGAGTGTATGGAGGTGTGTTGTATGTGCAGGAGAGGAGAGCAAAGTGTATGTAGGTGGGTATAATGTGCAGATGAGGAGTGCAGAGTGTACAGTGGTGGATAGCATGTGCAGGATGGTGTCAGTAGGGCAGTGTCAGTAGAGCAATGGACAGTGTCAGAATTTTTTTATTTTTTACAATAATTTTTTTTAAATATTTTTTTTACAACTTCTTTTTATATATTTCTTTACATGGATTGGGGGGGGGGGGGGGTGGACAATGTCAGTAGGGCAGTGGACCATGTCAGTAGTTTTTAATATTTTATCCATTATTTTTTACAATTTTGTTGTTTATTCCTTTTTTTAAATAATTGTTAAAGGGGTGTTCCAGCCAAAATTGTGTTTATTAAAAGTCATCAGCTACAAAAAGTGTAGCTGCTGGCTTTTAATAAACACTCACTTACCTGCTCCTGCGTTCCAGCGACGCACCGACCGGGGCTCCGATCCTCTCCCCCCCCTCCCCAGCCGGCGCCTCCATCTCGACTGTGGGCACCCAGCCGTGACAACCTTAGGCTTCACGGCCGGGCACCCACTGCGCATGCGCGAGCCGCACTGCGCATGCGCGTGCGGCTCGCCGCTGATTGGAGAGGCGATCACATGGGACCTGTCAGTGTCCCATGTGATCGCCTACAGGGAGGGGCTGGTGTAGGCGATTAAGGCTTAATCGCCTAACCAGCCCCTCGGCGGAAGCAGGAAGTGGGACAGGAAGTCCCACTCCTACTGAAGCCCCCACTCCCCCCCAAAAAAATTACATGCCAAATGTGGCATGTATGGGGGTGAGGAGTGGAACAAGAGGAAGTTCCAAATTTGGGTGGAACTCCTCTTTAAATATTTTTACCCACAGTGGTTCTGGGGAAGGGGGTGGGGTATGGGGCAGTGCACAGTATAAGTAGGGCAGTGAATGGTGTCAGTTGTTTTAAATTTGTATGCATTTCTTTTTTTACTATTTAATTTGTTTTTCATTTTTTTCCACAATGCTTTTTGGGGGTAGGGGGTTGGGGCAGTGGAGAGTGTCATTAGGGCGGCGGGGGGTGGTGGTGTCAGTTGTTTTTTATTTTATATTTGTTTTACAATTTCATGTTATATAATCTTTTTACTATTTTATTATTTAATATTTATTGCAATTTCTTTTTATCAGCCCTGTTGGTGGGCTTTGGTGAGTTATTAGGGTTTTAAACAGACCCCTGACATCTCCCCTTTGAGACAGAGAAAGGGACTGAGGACACATTACATTATCTCACAAAAGTTAGTACACCCTCACATTTTTGTAAATATTTTATTATATTTTCATGTGACAACACTGAAGGAATTACACTTTGCTACAATGTAAAGTAGTGAGAGTACAGATTGTATAAAAGTGAACATTTTCTGTCAGCCTGTCAGTGGTCAGACCATAAACTGCACACTGCTTTAAATTGGTGTGCATGGCTGTCATCCCAGAAGGAAACCTCTTCTAAAGATGATGCACAATAAAGTCCGCAAACAGCTTGCTGAAGACAAACAGACTAAGGACATGGATTACTGGTAGGGATGGGCCAAACGGACCCCTGTTCGGTTCGCACCAGAACTTTCGAACACCGCAAAAGTTTGGACGCAATAAGGAACCCTATTAAAGTCAATGGGACCCTTACGTCAAAAGTGCCCATTTTGAAAGCTTATATGTAAGTAATTGGGCATACAATGGTTATAGGGCAGTGTTTTTCAACTCCAGTCCTCAAGGCACACCAACAGGTCATGTTTTCAGGCTTTCCATTATTTTGCACAGGTGATTTGATCAGTTTCACTGCCTTAGTAATCAGCACAGCCATTTCATCTAAGGGAAATCCTGAAAACTTGACCTGTTGGTGTGCCTTGAGGATTGGAGTTGAAAAACACTGTTATAGGGGTCCAGGGCCTATATTTAAACATAATTTTTAAATGGGCAGTGATTTTTTGTTTTTTAAAGTGAAAGCCTAAAAATGTCTAGAATGTGCTGCAGCAATAATTGCATTTAATTGCAAATATAAAGCCAAAAAAATGACATTTTCACCTGCAAGCTGTCTTTATTTTGTTTAGCAACAGCTGGAGGGTAAGTGTGTATGACAGGGGTGCCCAACCTTTTGAAGAGCGAAGGCCACTTAAAGGGGAGTTGAAGGCTTTTTTTATGTTTATTAAAAGTCAGCAGCTACAAAAAGTGCTTCTGGGTAAGGGGCTGGGGTATGGGGGAACGTTACCCACGTTCCAGCGCCGCGCCGCCCGGAGCTCCGCTCTTCTCCCCCCCTCTCCGTCCGGCGCCTTCATTTCTAGTAAAGGCACCCGGCCGTGACAGCTTTCAGCTTCACGGCCGGGCACTCACTGCGCATGCTCAAGCGGTGCTGTGCTCTATGAGTGGTTAGGCGATCACCTGGACCTATCACGTGTCCCAGGTGATCGCCTACAGGAAGGGGCCACCGTAGGCGATATGACGTATTGCCTAAGCGGTCCCTGGGCGGAAGGAGGAAGTGGGACTCCACCCCAAAAAAAATTACATGCCAAATGTGGCATGTAAGGGGGCATGGAGTGGAACTCCTCTTTAAGCGAATTGGTAACTGGTCACAGGCCACAATGAGCAGAGCAGGAGGATGACAGGTCTGTGTTCACGGACACAGCCCACTCTATTTTATGGGCCCTCTGATCCAATCCAATCTGCCCAGACAGAAGGGGGCAGATTCCTTTCTATTTTTTTTTTAAATAGGTGGGTGTAAACAGACACAAGCCTGTTTACATCTGCTGCTCCATAGAGGTATATAGTTCGATTGGGTCGAACCGATCATGTGAAAGGGGCCTAAGGCTGTTTTCATACTGATGCGCTGTGATTTGCCCAAACCGCGGGTGCAGTGCAGTGCACCTGTGGATTTTCTGTGGGTTAGCTGCACTTTGCCGTAAACTTTTATTATATCCAGCAGGTGTGGAACACTTTATGAAAGTGCAACAAACACGCAGGTAATAACACAAGTCTATGGCTCAGTGCAGGAAACCCGCAGCTGCGCTGCACCTGTGGATCAGTTTGAAAGCAGCCCAGTAACCACTGCAGAACAGATATACCCATATATACACTGTGAATTTAATAGTAAACTTACCTTTGATAAAAAATTTCCATACAAGAAGCATCGGCTTATGTGGATCTGCTCCGCAGCCACTTGCTTCCCCTACCAACTTTATTCACAAAACTGCTGCTCTGGGATTGTGGTTCAGCAACCCGTGATCTGGGCTTGCCAATCTGCCATCCCAAAGCAGGAGGTCGAGGGCCACATCAGAGGGCTCTGTGGACCACATGTGGCCCCCGGGGGACTGGTTTGACACACCTGAAGTATGATGAGGCCACAATGTAGTGCACTGGGAACAAGATTAGAGTTTTTTGGATACATTCTGGTGTCACTTTGACTTTGTATAGAAGTAACAGGTGTCTACAACTTGGTCTTTAGGCATTGGTGGTGCCTTCCGACTGTAACCTTATAGAGCTATATTGAGCTACGAGTAAGCATCACATGATGTGAAACATGTCAGCCACCTTTTTCCTGTTCACTTCATTTTGACTGCATCACTTTGGTTGTTTTTGGGATTTTATTTGTATAATGAAGACATTGTTTTAAGGACTGCGGCAGTCCAGGACCTTCTTCTATCCAATGTAACCTTTCAGAGGTACTTTTGATAAAAGCAAGAATTGGCCTCGCAGTAAAAAATTGCAATGATATGCACCTATCAAATGGATCATCAGCTGGAAAGCTCTCCATCTCTGTTTTGGCCTGAAATAATCATCCACTATGTGATGCAGACGCTGCCAATGGGAAGTGGAAGCTGACAGCCTTGGGCAGCTAGGACTAAACAAAATCCAAAATCCTCTTTAACATGTCCTCAAGAGATTTTATCTTCTACACTTTCTGTGGGGACTGGATGAGTTCTGAGACCTTCCTCTTATAACGGTGGTCAAGGGGAGTTGCCAACCAGTAATCATTCTTCTCCTTTATGCCACGTATTCTTGGGTCCTTTCGCAGTCTCTAACATCTACCAGCTACGTAATGTTGTCATGGAGGAGTGGAATAGGACTCCAGTGGCATCCTGTGAAGCTCCGGTGAACTCCATGTCCCAGAGGGTTAATAATAATATTGACACTTTGGGCCCAATTTGGACATTTTCACTTAGAGGTTTACTTACTTTTGTTGTCAGCGGTTTAGACATTAATGGCTGTGTGTTGAGTTTTTTGAGGGGACAGCAAATTTACACTGTTATACAAGCTGTACACTACTTTACATTGTAGCAAAGTGTAATTTCTTCAGTGTTGTCGCATGAAAAGATATAATAAAATATTTACAAAAATGTGAGTGGTTTACTCACTTTTGTAAGATACTGTATATATGAAAATCGATCAATCCTTATGTACCTAATTTCTTAAAAAATACATTAATATGTGTCTGTTCTCTCCCTTTCAAAGAAAGATTTAAATGTGTGTTAGAAATCTGTGCATTTTTTCAATCCTGAATCTTAAAGAGAATGTAAACCCTGATGGGTTTTACTTCCTCTTTGTTTCCCTGCAAAGCATAATGGGCTACAATGCATCGCATAGTAGCCCAATATGTGTCACTTACCTGAAACCGAAGGCTGCAATGTCACCGCTGTCCCCTCTTCCATGAAGTGTCCATCTTCCTTCCGTGTATCCCGGCTCCGGCGCTGTGATTTGCTGGAGCCGCGATGACGTCACTTCCGCACATGCGCATGGGAGCCGCCAGTCACGCCACAATCTTCTTTAGAAACGGCACACTCGCCGTTTCTAAAGGAGTTTAAATTGCACCTGCGCCGTTGTCTACAGCACATGCACCATAGACATTGGCGCCCTTCTCATTTCTAAATATCTCCTAAACCGCGGAGGTTTGGGAGATATTTCGAGCACCTACAGGTAAGCCTTAATCTAGGCTTACCTGTAGGTAAAAGTGGTTGTAACCGGTTTACAACCAATTAAAGATATAGTCACTCTTTTCTAACATAAAATCTGCCTGTTCTCTCCCTCTGAAGTAGCAAACTATCAAAGTAGCTTATGCTGCAAAATTTTACTATTTTTGGGGTCTTCTGGTTCCAAAAATATACTGTTATTTATTTAAATAAGATGAAATCTATGGGGTTGATGTACTAAAACTGGAGAGGACAAAATCTGGTGCAGGTCTGCAGAGAAACCAATCGGCCTCCGAGTTTTTTTTTTTCTGTTAAAGCTTATTTGAACAAGCTGAAGTTAGAAGCTGATTGACTACCGTGCACAGCTGCCCCAGATTTTGCATTCTCCATTTTTAGTTAATCAACCCCTACTGCAGGTCATACATGGGTCAAATTCCAAACAAATTTTCTTTCGCAAAATCTGAAACTTTGTGCATTTTTTGATCCTATGGTGTCACCATTGTTTTCAAAATTCGACCAACCACACCTTTAATTTCATCTCATGCTGCCAAAAAAATATATATATTTTGTAGCTGGGAATCTTCTTTTCTTTCCGTGAATTTTCTTTTCTTTACGAAAATGTTCTTTTCTCGTGCTAATGCGCAAAGGAAATTCTTTCAAAATTCGACCTATGTATGGCCGACTTATGTGTTCTCTAATTGTACCTTAGCTAAAAAGCAGTACATACTGCTAAACAAAATCTTGCTTATAGCTCTGGAAAATTACATTCTAATTTAGTCAAATTTAACACCCTCCATTCCTTTCCTTTCTTTCTTTTGAGTCCTTTTCGTTTCGTCCCTTCTTCCTTTCTTCACTATTTGATCAATTAAAAAAAACATTTACTCTGCTTTTCTGGATATAATATTCTTTAAGAAAACCCTAACTTTATCGTGTCTCATTTTGACATGTAAGCTTACTGTTTGTATTTTCCAAAAACTCATTCATCATTTGTTTACTATATTTTAGTTCCTCCCAAGATTGCTGATAACGAAGAACCAGTGTCCATAGCAGCAGCTTTGGAGACATCAGTAAACATTGAATGTTTTGTAACTGGTGATCCAACACCACAAATCAACTGGCTAAAAAATGGCCTTCCTCTTCCTGTATCCTCACAAATACGACCTCTTTCTTCTGGAAAAATCTTAAGGTAACTCTTCACAGATGCAATCTGTCCTAATTATTATAATACTGTTGTCCAGGGCCACACACTCAGGTGAACTTGTCACTCTCATAGGCTTGTCGCACACCTAGGTAGTGCAATTTGGACTGAAACACCCAGCATAAACTCATTAATGAAGAGGCGGGCATTGGTTACGACCCATGGGTATATCCAATTTCCCACTTGAGTAAAGTTCAAAAGGTACAGCTAACTGCTCTTAATGAAGGTTTCTCTGTAATCACACACCCTCATAAAACAAAACAAAAAATGCATAGTAACATATTCATAATTACAATTTATGTATACTATATATCATTTATATAGGTGAAATTGCAGCAAGAAAACAGTGTCTGGCAATCTGCATGTTTTCTCAAGGTCTGACCTATGACTTGATAATGGTAATGGCTTGCCTGAAACTGTTGCTACAATTACTTCAGCTTTAATTAAACTTTCTGTGTCAGCTGCAACTAGTTTGCCTGTTTTATCCTTGCCTTAGTCCAGTGTTTACAACAAAGTGGGGGGGACTATGCGTTTGCATAGGTGGGACTTTAAATGAAGCAACTGTTTGCGCTTCCATCCCTAATACATTTTAAAAAGCAAGGAAGTTTGGGACTTTGAATGAGGATTCGGACAAGGTGGGATATTGTAAAGGAAAAACTAGTTTAATGGCATGAAACGGTAAGTGGTGGCTCACTAGAACCATGGAGCTGTACATGGACCAACATAGCTAAGATGAATATTTAAAGGTACATATTGATGTCAACTTGGAAAATACATGACATATGGCTTAACATATGAAACATGGGCATCAAGGGCATACAATACTAACAACAAATGATACAACATAGTGTGAAGAACAGTAGACAGCTTCCCATGAGTACATAATATGAGCACACACATTTCCTTAAAGTGGCACAGTGCAGTTAAAAACATGAGGTAGACAATTGTAGTTCATTATTGCTGGTGAGTCAGATATGGAATGGGTTTGCATCTATAGATTGCCCGACGCGTTTCGTGCTGATAGCACTCATCAGGGGCTGATGCTTCCAAATCTGGAAGATGAGATTATATATTAGTCTACAATAACACTAAACATGGGGTGAAAAAACATACATGCCAATCCTACACTTACATACCAGAAAATATGTTGTGTGTAGTGGGAGTGAATAAGTGCTGAACCACTGCCAACTAGGGGTGTCAGTCCCGGGAGCTGAGGTGAGTATGCCAAAGGCAGCTGAGAGCATAGGGTTAAGATGTGGCCAGGGCAGAAGGTAAATTGAGCCAGATTGGTGGTTACTTGGGAGGAATGCCCAGGATACTGCCTAGAAGATAATAATAATTATAAAATAAAGTAAAATAAAATCTGAGCAAAATGCACAAGCTAGATTGAAGTCTAATGGCAAAAAAATGGCAAGAAATACGGCAAAAAATAATAATACCTGGGTGTTAAGTGGCCAAGGAGAGGGGGCCATAGGTGGTATAGCAAGGTCCCGTCGAACTGGAAAGGACTGTGTGTGGACAGCCTTTGTTATACATCCCTATATCCCTGTGCACAGCTGTGTAATGGCGCACACCAACGCCACGCAGGCCGTGCGTGAGCCAGGAGGGGCTCCGATTGGGGAGGAAGAAGTAACTCCGCCCACGAAGGAGACTGATCCCCATGGGCTGCAGGCGGCTGGAATGGATGGTATCGCGACCGGCGTCATGACGTCACAAGTGGCGTCTGGCGCGGGTCCCGTGGGCGTGGCGTCGATGCACTGTGAGCACCGCCCGATGCACCATGGATCCACCCCACCTGTACAGTGGGGGGAGGGGCAAAGGGAGGACGTGCAGAGCGCATCGCAGCTACCGGGTAATTGACAACAGAAAAAGGCAGTGGATGACCAACACAATAAACAAACCCCATTGGAATGAGAAAACCGCATTTGTGCCATTATCTCAAGGACAGGAAAACCAAGTCTCAATTGAGAACAAGTCCCCCATAGTGGTCCATGGCCACAGAGGGGGAACTAAAATACCCACATAGGTGGCAGGGGAACACTGCTACCTAAGTCAGGACCCTCCATCCCTATTTGAATACAACAAAGTGGGGGGGACTATGCGTTTGCATAGGTGGGACTTTAAATGAAGCAACTGTTTGCGCTTCCATCCCTAATACATTTTAAAAAGCAAGGAAGTTTGGGACTTTGAATGAGGATTCGGACAAGGTGGGATATTGTAAAGGAAAAACTAGTTTAATGGCATGAAACGGTAAGTGGTGGCTCACTAGAACCATGGAGCTGTACATGGACCAACATAGCTAAGATGAATATTTAAAGGTACATATTGATGTCAACTTGGAAAATACATGACATATGGCTTAACATATGAAACATGGGCATCAAGGGCATACAATACTAACAACAAATGATACAACATAGTGTGAAGAACAGTAGACAGCTTCCCATGAGTACATAATATGAGCACACACATTTCCTTAAAGTGGCACAGTGCAGTTAAAAACATGAGGTAGACAATTGTAGTTCATTATTGCTGGTGAGTCAGATATGGAATGGGTTTGCATCTATAGATTGCCCGACGCGTTTCGTGCTGATAGCACTCATCAGGGGCTGATGCTTCCAAATCTGGAAGATGAGATTATATATTAGTCTACAATAACACTAAACATGGGGTGAAAAAACATACATGCCAATCCTACACTTACATACCAGAAAATATGTTGTGTGTAGTGGGAGTGAATAAGTGCTGAACCACTGCCAACTAGGGGTGTCAGTCCCGGGAGCTGAGGTGAGTATGCCAAAGGCAGCTGAGAGCATAGGGTTAAGATGTGGCCAGGGCAGAAGGTAAATTGAGCCAGATTGGTGGTTACTTGGGAGGAATGCCCAGGATACTGCCTAGAAGATAATAATAATTATAAAATAAAGTAAAATAAAATCTGAGCAAAATGCACAAGCTAGATTGAAGTCTAATGGCAAAAAAATGGCAAGAAATACGGCAAAAAATAATAATACCTGGGTGTTAAGTGGCCAAGGAGAGGGGGCCATAGGTGGTATAGCAAGGTCCCGTCGAACTGGAAAGGACTGTGTGTGGACAGCCTTTGTTATACATCCCTATATCCCTGTGCACAGCTGTGTAATGGCGCACACCAACGCCACGCAGGCCGTGCGTGAGCCAGGAGGGGCTCCGATTGGGGAGGAAGAAGTAACTCCGCCCACGAAGGAGACTGATCCCCATGGGCTGCAGGCGGCTGGAATGGATGGTATCGCGACCGGCGTCATGACGTCACAAGTGGCGTCTGGCGCGGGTCCCGTGGGCGTGGCGTCGATGCACTGTGAGCACCGCCCGATGCACCATGGATCCACCCCACCTGTACAGTGGGGGGAGGGGCAAAGGGAGGACGTGCAGAGCGCATCGCAGCTACCGGGTAATTGACAACAGAAAAAGGCAGTGGATGACCAACACAATAAACAAACCCCATTGGAATGAGAAAACCGCATTTGTGCCATTATCTCAAGGACAGGAAAACCAAGTCTCAATTGAGAACAAGTCCCCCATAGTGGTCCATGGCCACAGAGGGGGAACTAAAATACCCACATAGGTGGCAGGGGAACACTGCTACCTAAGTCAGGACCCTCCATCCCTATTTGAATACAACAAAGTGGGGGGGACTATGCGTTTGCATAGGTGGGACTTTAAATGAAGCAACTGTTTGCGCTTCCATCCCTAATACATTTTAAAAAGCAAGGAAGTTTGGGACTTTGAATGAGGATTCGGACAAGGTGGGATATTGTAAAGGAAAAACTAGTTTAATGGCATGAAACGGTAAGTGGTGGCTCACTAGAACCATGGAGCTGTACATGGACCAACATAGCTAAGATGAATATTTAAAGGTACATATTGATGTCAACTTGGAAAATACATGACATATGGCTTAACATATGAAACATGGGCATCAAGGGCATACAATACTAACAACAAATGATACAACATAGTGTGAAGAACAGTAGACAGCTTCCCATGAGTACATAATATGAGCACACACATTTCCTTAAAGTGGCACAGTGCAGTTAAAAACATGAGGTAGACAATTGTAGTTCATTATTGCTGGTGAGTCAGATATGGAATGGGTTTGCATCTATAGATTGCCCGACGCGTTTCGTGCTGATAGCACTCATCAGGGGCTGATGCTTCCAAATCTGGAAGATGAGATTATATATTAGTCTACAATAACACTAAACATGGGGTGAAAAAACATACATGCCAATCCTACACTTACATACCAGAAAATATGTTGTGTGTAGTGGGAGTGAATAAGTGCTGAACCACTGCCAACTAGGGGTGTCAGTCCCGGGAGCTGAGGTGAGTATGCCAAAGGCAGCTGAGAGCATAGGGTTAAGATGTGGCCAGGGCAGAAGGTAAATTGAGCCAGATTGGTGGTTACTTGGGAGGAATGCCCAGGATACTGCCTAGAAGATAATAATAATTATAAAATAAAGTAAAATAAAATCTGAGCAAAATGCACAAGCTAGATTGAAGTCTAATGGCAAAAAAATGGCAAGAAATACGGCAAAAAATAATAATACCTGGGTGTTAAGTGGCCAAGGAGAGGGGGCCATAGGTGGTATAGCAAGGTCCCGTCGAACTGGAAAGGACTGTGTGTGGACAGCCTTTGTTATACATCCCTATATCCCTGTGCACAGCTGTGTAATGGCGCACACCAACGCCACGCAGGCCGTGCGTGAGCCAGGAGGGGCTCCGATTGGGGAGGAAGAAGTAACTCCGCCCACGAAGGAGACTGATCCCCATGGGCTGCAGGCGGCTGGAATGGATGGTATCGCGACCGGCGTCATGACGTCACAAGTGGCGTCTGGCGCGGGTCCCGTGGGCGTGGCGTCGATGCACTGTGAGCACCGCCCGATGCACCATGGATCCACCCCACCTGTACAGTGGGGGGAGGGGCAAAGGGAGGACGTGCAGAGCGCATCGCAGCTACCGGGTAATTGACAACAGAAAAAGGCAGTGGATGACCAACACAATAAACAAACCCCATTGGAATGAGAAAACCGCATTTGTGCCATTATCTCAAGGACAGGAAAACCAAGTCTCAATTGAGAACAAGTCCCCCATAGTGGTCCATGGCCACAGAGGGGGAACTAAAATACCCACATAGGTGGCAGGGGAACACTGCTACCTAAGTCAGGACCCTCCATCCCTATTTGAATACAACAAAGTGGGGGGGACTATGCGTTTGCATAGGTGGGACTTTAAATGAAGCAACTGTTTGCGCTTCCATCCCTAATACATTTAGTCCAGTGTTTCTCAACTCCAGTCCTCAAGCCCCCCCAACAGTTCATGTTTTCAGGATTTCCCTCAGATGAAAAGGCTGTGGGAATTACTAAGGCAGTGAAACTGATCAAATCACCTGTGCAAAATAATGGAAATCCTGAAAACCTGACCTGTTGGGGGGCCTTGAGGACTGGAGTTGAGAAGCACTGCCTTAGTCCAACCATATATGATTCAAATCTCAGCCAGTTCAGCAAGAGCCAGTTGAGATTCAAACCATTAGTGAACAGGCTTAGTGTACCAGATTGATCGATCGATTGTCAGATTTGCTTGTGAACATCTCAAGCGGCTGCTAAAGCCACTAGCGATAATCACTTTCTTCTCTTGGGAACTCTGACTTTTTTTTTAACTGCGAACGACTAGGCTTCAAGTCAAGTTTATGGTAAATCCAGTCCTGAAGTTAATTCCTACTTTTTACAAGTTGTTATATTTTTACAGTAGAACAAGTTCACTCCACAAATGAAAATTTGCCTTCAAATTCATAGGAAATTATTATTTCAGAGAACAGTGGATAAAACCAAATATAATTTGAACATGAATTACTGTACCCACACATAAATAAATTTAAAAATAAATAAATATATTGACCATTACATAATAATACATAAAGAGATTAAATATATTGACCATTATATCTTAATATTTGATCAGATAGAATGTGATAATCCGAGAAGACAAATAATTTAATATTTCAATGACAGGTATTGATGTGCACACAGTATTTATGTTGTTTCAGCCCATGTATATACAATTATTCAAAATTGCTATGTCCTTTGTGATTACTATTATTTAAACTGTTCTGTAGGATTTCAAGATTACAGAAATCCGATGAAGGATTCTACACATGCGTGGCTTCAAACAGGGCTGGTGTTGACAAAAAAAATTACAATTTAAAGGTCTACAGTAAGTAATTGAGTCATTTAACACGTTTGCCTTCCTTTGACTTCTTTTGGTCTATCTGTATGTAGATGCTAGATGTGTGCATAAAAGTGTTGTATTAAGGGGTACTAAATCTAAAAAACTAAAATGTAATCTATTGCAGCATACTAATCCTTAAATGTGGTGGCTGCATTTGTTTTATTTTTAAGGCCGGTTGCACATGGAAGTAAAGAGACCAAAAATTTGCCCTGGGTTTTTGCATTCTCCTATGCCTGGGAAGTTGCAGGTGCCATGTATATGCTGCCATAAAGTGAATGGATGGCATACTCATGTAAACTCTGGTGCTTCTGTGCATCAGCATTTACCTATACGTGCTCATACAGTGCATCATACACGTGATTTGCAGAGAAACTTGTATCAAACTCCCTACCAATCTGACCTGCATGTGGAATGAAGCAATGGAAAACAGGCACTTTCTTTTATTTTACTCATTGTTTTAATAGCAATGTTGGAAAACCCATTGAATTGGGAAGAACCAACTTTAAAATTCCTTATGAAAGACATTTAAAAACAATAAGGCCTCATGCACACTGGACGTTTTTGGACGTTTTAGCAGCAGCTTTTTTTTGCTTCAGACGTTTTCTCCTACAGTCAATAAACTCCCCATCATGTTATCCTATGTGTCCATGCACACATAGTCTGTTTTCAGCAGTTTTTGGCTTTGACCACTTAAGGATCGCCTACTGCACACATACGTCGGCAGAATGGCACAGCTGGGCACAAGCACGTGCAGGTACGTCCTCTTTAAGTGCCCAGCTGTGGGTCCCGGGCGCACGCCGGCGACCCGGTCCAAAGCTCTGTGACCGTGACCACGGGACCCCTGGACCCGATCACCGCTGGAGTCCTGCAATCGGTCCACGGAGCGGAAGAATGGGGAGAGCTATGTGTAAACACAGCTTCCTCGTTCTTCACTGTGGCGCTGTCGTGTGTTCCCTTTTATAGGGAAACACAATCAATGATGTCACACCTACAGCCTCACTCCCTACAGTTAGAAACACAAATGAGGTCACACTAAACACCTTCAGCGCCCCCCTCTGGTTAACTCCCAAACTGCAATTGTTATTTTCACAGTAAACAATGCATTTTTAATGCATTTTTTGCTGTGAAAATGACAATGGTCCCAAAAATGTGTCAAAATTGTCCGAAGTGTCCGCCATAATGTCGCAGTCACAAAAAAAATCGCTGATCGCCGTCATTAGTAGTAAAAAAAAAAATATATAGAAATGCAATAAAACTATCCCCTATTTTGTAAACGCCGTAAATTTCGCGTAAACCATGCTTATTGTGTTTTTTTTTTTACCAAAAATAGGTAGAAGAATATGTATCGGCCTAAACGGAGGAAAAAAATATATATATTTTTGGGGGATATTTATTATAGCAAAAAGTAAAAAAAAATTGAATTTTTTTCAAAATTGTCGCTCTATTTTTGTTTATAGCGCAAAAAATAAAAAACGCAGAGGTGATCAAATACCACCAAAAGAAAGCTCTATTTGTGGGGAAAAAAGAATGCCAATTTTGTTTGGGAGCCACGTCGAACGACCGCGCAATTGACAGTTAAAGCGACGCAGTGCCGAATCGCAAAAACTGGCCAGGTCCTTTAGCTACCTAAAACTAGTAGGTTCTGAAGGGAGTTTTGTTTAGCTGTTTTCAGCTGTAAAAACACTCTAACCTTTAAAAAAAAGCCAACAAATGCTCAAAAATGTGGCTCAACAGCGTTTTTGGACTTTTTTGATCCATTGAAAACAAACAAAAAAAATCCTAAGGAATGCAGTTTTGTAATAAACCAAATAATCTAATTTGGTGCCCTGCCTTGGTGTTTCTTTTTTACATGATAATTGATTTGCCGTTTCAGGTTGACATTTCTGAGTTTGCACAGAAAAACATAACATTTTAAAAATCACCTTAATAAAGTAGAACAGCAGCCAGAGATCAGTAGTTTGGAATATGAGAACAAATGATACATGCCTAAACTAGATACATATTATCCCTGTATCTACCTCAGCTACTGTACTAGGTGGAAATATGTTCTGGGTTTGCTTCCGTTCACATATCTTTTTGCTTATGGGGATGCCATGCTTGTCTACAGGTTTCATTGTCACAGTCTGACTTATATATTGCTATCATTGTTCCAGTTGCGCCAACTATGGACGGCTCAGATAAAACCGAGGAGCTCACCACCATCAAGGGAAATCCAACTACAATGAGGTGCATTGCTGATGGATACCCTGAACCCCATATCTCATGGTTAAGAAATGGAAAATATATTGACCATGTGCCCAATAAAGGGACAACATTCCATATCCTGAATACTGAAATTACTGATATTGGCAGATATACATGTACTGCAACTAACGAGGCAGGCAGTATCATCAAACATTTCATACTAAATGTTCTGGGTAAGTTTTTTGATTGTTATGTCTAGAACCATTAAAATGCTAGTGTCACACATATTAACATGGGAATCTAATTATTTTCTTTAAGTCACTCCACTTTGCATAGTCATTTTACCATCCACCACTCATACTCTGTGGAAACTATCCATAGGATAGACTAGACATGAGGATCACATATGCAGGCCAAGCTGGAAGTATTCCACCATTGGTTGTACAGCCTAGTTGGTGATATTTTGCTGCACCAGGGACAGGTAAGTGTGTAAATAGTGGTGGTGGTATCTACAAATTAAATGTATCTGAACCACAGGTTAATAATTATACACAATAAATCTGTATCATTCAAAAACATTTTTTTGGGTGTGTGCTTGTAACCAATGAATATGATTTACTAATCGAGTAGAGGCTATTTACTTAGCAAAATTAATGTTCGCTGAGTTTAGAAAATTAGGTGATGCTGTGCTTGCTTTAATCAGTAAGCCCTCGTTCACACCAGTGAGACTTGTCATGCAGTTTCAAATAGCATGACAAGTTGCACCCCATTACGGCAATGGAACCATCATATTGCAGCAATTCTGAAAAATATTCCTGCACTACTTTTTACCGATTTCATTGTGACTTGTGTAGCACCCTCTAGTGTTGCTAGAGTGCTAGAGTTAGGATTTTTGTGTTAGAGTAGGTAAATTGTCAGGCTTGTCTGGCAGCCAAGCCTGTGTGTTTTTCTTTGACAGGGCTGAGTGGCTTAGGGATGGCTTGTTTTACTCACAGACAGCATTTCTGAGACTTCCCCCAACTTCTAGAAACAAGCAGAAGGTTCTAGAAGGATGGGGGTGGAGTGGAGGAAGAGCTGCCTGGAGTATTCTATGGGCCTTGGCCAATCCCCAACAGATGGGTTGGCAGGGGGCAGGCCCCCCAAATACTCAGGGTCAGCCCAGCTGGGGCAGTGTGGAGTTTGAGTGGAAGATGGAGATGGAGTGTTGGGCTTTTGAAGGCCTTTGGGAGTAACCCCCTAGTCTGGAAGGATGAACTCAGTCCTGGGCTTGGGTGCGGAAGGGACTCCCTCTCATGACACATGGAGGGATATTGACAAGGAGGCATGGAAGCAAGGAGAGGACAGCAGAAGAACAATTCCAGGCAAGTCTCCAGGGAGAAAGACAGCCAAAAGGGCTGGTGAGTGTTGCATTTAGACTGGAAGGCATGCCTGAAGAGACTGGGTGCAAGCAGTCTGGGATGGATGCAAAGTCAGTCTGGGAGAACTGTGGAAATGTAGCTAGGAGGGCTAGTGAAAGAAGCAACTGCAGCCAGGTCGGCTGGCAGTGCCTGAAGAGGTGGTACTGGCACCAGTATTCACAGCAATAGGACAGCTAAGCATTAAAGACCTATTTTTCTGCTACACTACCAAAGGAGCCTGCGATCCCTGCCTGCAAAAGGCATTTGATCTGGATCTGACTGAATCTGTGTTGGTTCAAAATGTCAGTGCTAGCTGGTCCTGGCAGATGTAGTTGTGCATGCAAGATTTCCTTGTTGATCAAGTGGGCATCCCATAATAACCCTTTCCCCATCCAAGTTAATTTCCCCTAAATAAAAAAAGCTGCAAGGACTGATTTCTGTCTCCAGAGTGAGTGGGAGATTTGTGTGCCTGGTTGTACTGGGAGGGAGATACCCATATTCACCAGCGGCTCCTATGGGGGTAGAGCTACACTTGCATAGACTGTTAAATAAAGTTGCAAGCCAGAATAAAATCAGCAATGCAAATTGCACTAATGTGTGGCTTTGAAATCGCTCTAAAGATTTTTTTTTATTTCATTTGGACAGGTTTGGGTATTCAAAGTAAATGCAGGGTCCCCTTATTTACTAAACGATATAAACATTTATTATGGCAGACTAACCCTCCTGGCGGTATTCCCTGCTCGGGCTCGCCTCGCAGCAGCAAGAGAAAAAGTTACTTACCTTGTCCCTGGATCCTGCGATGCCGCCGCGCTGTGTGAGCGAGTGGGTCCTCGCTCGATTCACACAATGTCCCCGTGTGCCGCCGATCTCCGTTCCTTGCGACGTTACGACGCACAGGGGGGAGAACGATGCCAAATTCAAAAAAGTAAACAAACACATTACATACAGTATACTGTAATCTTATAGATTACAGTACTCTATGTAAAGAATACACACCCCCTTTGTCCCTAGTGGTCTGCCCAGTGTCCTGCATGTACTTTGTTATAATAAAAACTGTTCTTTCTGCCTGCAAACTGTAGATTGTCCATAGCAACCAAAAAGTGTCCCTTTATGTCAAAAGTGGTTTTAGAGCAGCTAGAAAACAGCGATAATAAATTATAATCACTTAGATTTGAGAATTGAGCGATAGCGATTTTTGGGGAAATTCGTCATAAAAAATATAAAAGTAAAGACAGAGACAATTCTGCAACTGAGCAAATTTCAGTGATTTTGAGTTGATTACATTATTGAATAATTTTTTTTATAATTATATTTGTTATAAATATTTATAATTATTTATTATATTATAATTTATAGATTATTATTTTTTTTTTAAATCATACCCGGGATGCCTATTAGACTCGTGTTTGGTCAGATTTAGGTGAGTTAATCCTAAGAATTACAGGCCTACAATGTAAAACGCCAAATTTCCTTGCAAAATAATGGTACCGCTTTCAGCACCTAAAATCTGAAATAATTATACCGCCAGGGAGGTTAAGACTCTTTACTCCATTACCAGTCCAATACTAATAGCCAAGATCCATTCAGAGGAGTTTTAGATCAAGTGGGGTAAAACTGGTGATAATGAAGTGTTTAATATACCTCTGTATTTTAATTACATTTTACTTAGATAATAGGAAGTATTATTTTGTTTTCTTCGAAGTATAGACAACAATGGTGTACATAACATACAGTAGATTAATATTTTACTTTTGTTTTATCTGTAGAGCCACCACATATAAATGGGTCAAGGTACACTGATGAATTATCAGTAACTATCAATAACCAAGTGGAGCTGGTTTGCTATACAACAGGATTTCCCTCTCCACTAATTAATTGGCTTAAAGATGGTCAGCTTCTTTCTCAGACTGATAATGTGCACTTTATGAAAGGGGGGCAGATACTTCAAATAACAAGTGCACAGGTAAAGCTAAAAAAGAAAATTTTAATAATTTTACAATTTTTACTATGTATATAATTGTATGTATGTATTTTTTCATTAACAAAAATATTTAATTCAGGGATCACCTGTGACAAATTCATAGATGGATGGCAATTTTTTTGAAAAGAAAAGACACTCAAATCACTATAAATTATGTTCTTCCGTGGCATGCTGTAAAGCAGAGGTGTTCTGACTTTTCAAAGCCAATTCCCCCCAAATAAGCTAGACATTTTTTTCTGGGACCCAGTGTACAGTGCAAACTAGGGTGACCAGACATCCCCGGTTTCAGGGGACAGTCCCCAGATTGAGGACACTGTCCCCGGACCAAGTCTGTCCCTGATTTTGTCCAGGGGCTGAACAGGGGCTGTCAAAGACAGTCAGTGCAGAATAAAAAATAATAATTCTGATTTACACCCCCCCCCCCTTCGCTCCTACTAGCTTAGGGGGGTGTATTTTTTTTTCATTATCTGTGCCCCTTTCTGATGATCATGTGATCATGTGCTGGTCACAGAGGAGGGAATATTTCTTATCTCCTTGCCTTCCCTGGTGCCCCAGTAGTAGCCGGGCCCGGAGAGTGATGGCATGTACACACGACCGTTTTTCGAGATGTGAAAAATTACTTTTTTTGAATGTCATTAAAAACGATTGTGTGTGGGCTCCAGAGCATTTTACGCGACGTTAAAAATGGTCATTAAAAATTTAGAACATGCTCTAAATTTTCGCATGGAGATAGCACATTCATCACCCTGTAACAAACTGAAAAGTGCGAATCGTCTCTTACCAAACTTTTACTAACACAAAAATCAGCAAAAGCACCCCCAAGGGTGGCGCCATCCAAATGGAACTTCCCCTTTATAGTGGCGTTGTATGTGTTGTACGTCACTGCGCTTTGCTCGAGCATTTTTTTTTCACGATCGTGTGTAGGCAAGGCCGTCTTAACAATAATCGGGTTGAAAAAAACATTGGGCCAGATTCAGGTACACGTACATTTGCGAAGCGTATCCGAGATACGCTACGCAGTCGTATTTTACCAGGCTGTCTAACGAATTCTGGTAGATTTTTGCCCGTACGTTACGGCGACGTAGTCTATTTCTCGCCGCGTAATCGAAATACGCAATTAGGGGGCGTGAAGCATTAAAATTAGGCGCGTCCCCGCGGCGATCGAACTGCGCATGCTCCGTTTAGAAATTTCCCGCCGTGCATTGCGCGAAATAACGTCGATACGTCATTCGTTGTTTGAGTAGCGTCGTTTACGGACATTCCTATTCCTGGACGTTTTACGTAAAAAAAAAAAAAATATGTCGGAAAACGTTGATATTCGACGCGGGAACAATGGCCATACTTAACATGGGCTGTCTAATATTAGACCAGCAAAAAGCTGGTATAGTGTTACGCAAAAAAAAAGATGACTAAAAATGCCGTAAGAGATTGTGATTGAAGATCGTAATTTCGGGGATTGCCGGCAAAAGCTCATTAGCATACCCCGACGTGGAAAACGACGGGAAGTCCACCCAGTGGCCGCAATTTTATTGCAGCGTAGATCCGAAGGCGTACGAACACGTAATCCAGTCGAATTGAAGCCCGCAGCCGTCTTTTCATGGTTTGAGATTTCAGACTAGCTAAAAAACGTGCGTAATTTGAAAGTACTCCAGTCTAACACCAGTTAGACAGGAGTTACGGGTCTCTGAATCTGGCCCATTGTTTTTTCTAGACCATTAACCTCCCTGGCGGTCTTCCCGTGTGTGGCACGTGGTGAGATTTTTAAGCTACGATCGGTAACCCCGTGCCACACACGGACTTGCCTCGCTGGATGCAAAAAATAGTTTACTTACCTTTTCTCTGCGATCCAGCGATGAATCCCCACAGTACACGGCGGCCGGATGTCCTCCTGATGCTGTGTGTACCTCCGATTCCCTTCCCTGCGAGCGTCGCGACGTAGGGGGGGGAACGGCGCCAAATTCAAAAAAGTAAACAAACACTATACATACAGTACACTGTAATCTTATAGATTACAGTACTGTATGTAAAAAATACACACCCCCCATGTCCCTAGTGGTCTGCCCTGTACACTACATGTCCTTTTATATAATAAAAACTGTTCTTTCTCCCTGCAAACTGTAGATTGCCCATAGCAACCAAAAGTGTCCCTTTATGGCAAAAATTGTTTTAGAGCAGCTAAAAAACAGCGATAATAAATCAGAATCACTTGCAAAATTTAGCGATAGCGATTTATGGGGAAATTCGTCATAAAAAAAAAAATAATAATGACAGCAAAAATTCTGCAAATGAGCAAATTTCAGTGATTTTGATTTGATTACATTATTGAATAATTTTTACTAGAATTATATTATTATTTGTTATAATTTTTTATAATTATTTATTATATTATAATTTTTAATAAAAATAAAAAAAAATCATACCCGGGATGCCTATTAGACTCTTGTTTGGATAGATTTCAGTGAGTTATTCCTAAGAATTACAAGCCTACAGTATAAAACGCCAAATTCCCTTGCAAATAATGGTACCGCTTTCAGCATCTAAAATCTGAAAGAATCATACCGCCAGGGAGGTTAAAAATGGTCGTGTGTACGCGGCATGAGACTTGAGAGGCTGTGAGACAGGCGGCGGTGGCGACAGGCAGAGAGTGGCCCTTAGTGTAAACAAATATTCAAAGTGAACTTGTGGTGAAACAATGAACATTTAAACATTTACAAATTCTCAGCAAGCAGTAAATCATCTTTAAAACCCCTGTAGGCACAGGCGCTGTGGATTCACCTTTGAAGTTCACAGAGTTGCTAAAGTCGGTTCTACTTGGTTTCTCAGCAGATTAGCTCACCCTGTTTCTTCTCCCAGCAGTGGCTTGGCAGCTTTCTCATGTAAACACAAAGCAGGTGACCTGGGAAAAGTATCAGGGTAAACTAAATTGCTGAGAAACTGACTGGAACTCCTCAGTGTTAATTTTGTCAATGAAAACGTTTTTGTCAGCTGCATTTTTACAGTGACGAAAACAAAAAGTACAGCACATTTTCATCCACTGACAAAAACTCTTGACTGTAGAGTTATGTTCTGTCTATTAGGCCTCTCCTAATAGACGGAACATAATCCTACAGTCAAGAGTATAAGGAAGCTGTGTCCGTCCACGGACGAAAGAAAAATGCCATTTTAATTTTAGTCCCATTTTAGTCATTGTATTTTAGTTAAGTAAAATCTCCAGTACATTTTAGTTGAATGTGTTTAGTTAAATTATAATTTATTATATTTCCAATATTTCTGATGAAAAAATTCAGATGGGGCTACACATGATTGGAAAATCAGATGGAAAAATTATGGCCCAGATTCAGAGAGCCATTACGCCTGTCTAACTGGTGTTAGACTGGAGTAATTTCAAATTACGCGCGTTTTCTAGCTAGTTGAAAACCTCAAACCACGAATAGACGGCTGCGGGCTTCAATTCGACTGGATTACGTGTTTGTACGCCTTCGGATCTACGCTGCAATAAAATTGCGGCCACTGGGTGGACTTCCCGTCGTTTTTGGCGTCGGGGTATGCAAATGAGCTTTTGCCGGCGATCCCCGAAATTACGATCTTCAATCGCAATCTCTTACGGCACCTTTAGTCATCTTTTATTTGCGTAACACTATACCAGCTTTTTGCTGCTCTAATATTAGACAGCCCATGTTAAGTATGGCCGTCGTTCCCGCGTCGAATTTTAACGTTTTCCGACGTCTTTTATTTTTTTTAACGTAAGTCGTCGTGAATAGGAATGTTCGTAAACGGCACTACTCAAACAACGAATGACGTAACAACGTGATTTCGCGCAATGCACGGCGGGAAATTTCTGAACGGAGCATGCGCAGTTCGATCGCCGCGGGGACGCGCTTAATTTAAATGCTTCACGCCCCCTAATCGCGTATTTCGATTACGCGGTGAAAAATAGACTACGCCGCCGTAGCGTACGGCAAAGATCTACCAGGATTCGGTGTAGAGCCTGGTAAAATACGGCAGCGTAGAGTATTTCGATTACGCAGCGGAATATTAAGTGTATGTGAATCTGGGCCTATGTTTTTAAGGGTCTAGAAAAAACAACGTTTGTTTCAACCCGATCATTAAAACGGCCTTGCCTACACACGATCGTGGAAAAAAAATGCTCTAGCAAAGCGCGGTGACGTACAACGGCACTATAAAGGGGAAGTTCCATTCAGATGATGCCACCCTTTGGGCTGCTTTAGCTGATTTTGTGTTAGTAAAAGACGATTTTCGCTTTTCTGTCTGTTACAGCGTTATGAATGTGCTTACTCCATTACGAACGGTAGTTTTACCAGAACGAGCGCTCCCGTCTCATAACTTGCTTCTGACCATGCGCAGATTTTTTCACACACAACCATTTTTTACAACCTTAAAAACAATGTGAAAAAATTAAGCATGTCCGAAAAGAAATTTGGCAATTTTTTAGAACCCGAAAAATGCTCTGAAGCCCACACACGGTCGTTTTTAATGACATAAAAAAAAAAACATAATTTTTTAGAACCCGAAAAACAGTCGTGTGTACGCAGCATTACTCTTTTTGCTGAAGGCTGCCATTTGTTGGAGCCCAGAGCAGTTCCTTCCGTATTGGAAACTCTCTCTTCTCCTTGGTCTCGAAAACTGTATGTCTCTTTCTGTATTGACAATGTGTGCATTTTTTAGGCCTTGATTGTACAGTCAGTGTTGGCTCAACTAGAGAGGAATCCTGCAGAAGTTTTACAGTGCTGAAGTTTACAGGCTGTTGCTGCCTAGCGGTTAGGGAGAGAATATCAGGGAGCTAAGATAAGACACTATCCTTGTACTGTAAGTTTTAGGCCGCGTACACACAATCAAATCTGTCTGCTGGAAACGGTCTGCCAGACCATTTCAGCAGACAGATTCGATCGTGTACGGGCAAACAGACGGATTTGGCCAGCCGACAGATTTGAAAGCATGCTTTCAAATCTGTCGGCTGGGAACCCGTCCGCCCGACATGTCTGCTGGTTAGTATGCTAACCAGCAGACATATGTGCTCGCACACGCGTCAAATGGTTTTGACGCATGCGGGGAAGTGTTTTACTTCCTGGTGCAGTGACATGGCGGCGTCAACGTCACCGCCACGTCACCGCCACGTCAGCGCGCTGTCTACTGGCGGGGATTTTGGTTTGATCGTGTGTACACGATCTAACCAATACATCCCAGCAGACAGATTAGTTCAAATCGGTCTGTCCGACCGATTTGAACAAATCTATTTGCTCGTGTGTACGGGGCCTAACTCTTTCATGCCTCTCTGGCAGTGTTTGTACCGTCACCTCTCCTGATTTTCTTTTCTCCCTACCTAATATTTGTTCCCTCAACTGTGTCATTGCTGTTTCCGCTCCCCTCAGCAGCAGTAAATCTTTAGGCTGTCAGCTGATCGACCTCATAGTGACTGATTATCAGCCCAGTGCTGAGAATACAGGATAACAAATCAGGATGATACAATGCCTTACACGTTTTTAAAGAGTATAGGCAATTATTTTAATGTTTTTCATAGCTATACCTGCAAAAGGGGCCAGCATGACCTGATCTATCAGAACATTATTTTCTAACTAATGTTCCCCTTGAAGGCAACCAATGACCAACAGTTTATACATTACAAATCTTCATAAAGGAGTATTAGTAGATTCAGTTGATTCACTTAAATGTTTTTCCAATTGAAGGCTTGTTAAAAGCAGTTCAAATTACTAAATTGTGTATGGCTAGTGTGTTTCTATTGTTTTTTTAATATTGTATTATAAATTGTTCACTTTTTTAATGCTTGCATGTAATTTAATCACACTTTTTTTTCTCAATCATACTAGGAAGAAAATGTAGGGTTGTATACCTGCCTGGCTTCAAACAATGCTGGAAACACCAAGAAAGAATTTTCTGTAAAAGTTCACAGTAAGTTCAGTTACAGTTGAGCTCTTTGGAAATAGTGTTCCCTCTGTTGGTATATAGATGGTATTATGGATTATTTAAGCTTGTGTTCTAAAAAAACACTGGTCAGTAAGGCCAGTGCATTTCAAAGTGTGTCTTTAGTGCAATGGTATGTTGCCAGAAAATACATCAGCCCTGATGCTGACATGGACACAGCTCCATTTCTGAACATGGGCAGCAATTTACGTTAAAAAAGTAATAGATGTGAACAAGCACTTAGTGCCGGTTCACACTACAGCGACTTGGGATCCGACTTGTAAGTCCTCGAGTCTTAATGTACACTACTGAAGTCGCTTCGACTTCAGAAAAGTTTCCTATTCTATTTCAAGGCGACTTCTAGGCAACTTGTACCCATAGATTTCAATAGAAATTGCCTCCAAGTCGGATCTCCATTTATATTGAAGCAACTATGTTGTGTTGAGTTGATCAAAGCCGCACTGAAGTCGCACCAAAGTCACCTCCAAATCGCCTTGCAAAGTCATGCTGTAAATCGGGTTGCCCCTGTGTGAACCGTCACTTAAGACTAGGGGGAGTGGTGAAAGAAGAAAGGGGAGTAGAGAGAAGGTGGAGGAAGGGGGGGGGGAAGAGGTCACATTAGCAATGCTAGGCTTGTCATCAACTATCTCCATGTGGCAACACCTCTACATTTCCCATTAGGTTTGCCTGTAATTTTTTTTTATTGATCCTAATTCAGGGATGGGTGGGCAACCTATCACAGCAGGATTTTAAACTGAATTGTTGCTGCTGCCTTCCTTGCCCCTTGGCCGTAGGATTTCTCCTCCATTTGATACTGTTTAGATGCTGCCCTTCTGCCTGCCTTAGACCTGGGCCTAATGTAGTCAGAAATCATGTGGATCAGGCACTGCCTGCTAGTGCTGCCTGCATCTGAGCTTGGCCACTTTGGCTTAAAACTCTGAAAAATGGCACTGAGGCACTGAGACATCCACAGCTAATGCTGCTCCTCTTTTCAAGGATCAGAGGATTGAATGTTGCCATCATCAGAAAATGCAGCAAAGTGATCCTAATTGAGCACCTTCTCAACTGCTACATTTTGCATTTCTTATGTGATGGTTACATAGTTACATAGTTAGTCAGGTTGAAAAAAAAAACACAAGTCCATCCAGTTCAACCATAAAAAAAAATATATATATATATATATATCGTACAATCCCATATACCTAATTCTATACCCACAGTTGATCCAGAGGAAGGTGGCAGTAGATCAGTTATTTTGCTCCCCTCGTATCGGAGATCTAAATAGATCCTTGCGTCTTCGCAAAAAAGACCCTATTCAAACTGCCTGCAGCAGAGGAGTCCTTAGCATCACTAAGAGCTACACTGTCCTAAATAGTCTCACCCTACCCTCAAATAGCACTGAAGGTTTTGAAACATCCCACCTGAAGTCTGCTCCATTTCCTCCTCTTCTTTGACACCAACACCCCAGCCCTCCTCCTCATGAACGTTTAACACAGTGAAAAAAAAAACTGCTTCCCAGAGGGGACAGCTAGTAGTAATTAGTCACACTCAGCTGGACATATTTTGTAGTGATGAAGCTGTTTTGTCAGTCATCCAGTTAGCCTCCTCAGTTTGAGTTTCAGGAACTTACCCCATGGTTTATAGACATATGTATAACTTAAAGCAGAACTTCACCTAAAGGGGACGTTTCTCTCTTCCTTCTTCACCCCCACAATGTCTCCATAACATTTGGGACATCATTTGTTTGGGATGGGAGCGGGTACATGGTTTTGGCAGGTACATGCTCCCCCATTTCCGGTCGGATCCATGTGGCGGAAGTTCACCACTCCTCCTTCCCCCACAGCCTTCTAGGACAGTGATGGTGAACTTTTTTGAGTCCGAGTGCGCAAACTACAACAGATGTAAATGCATGGTGTCAGATGTCATATGACTGCGTCTAGGTGAGGGGGAGAACAAAACTACACTCACCCCACCAAATGTCTGATCCCTGGGAGGAGATCACACGCAGTCTGCTACAGTAATGCCCTCTTTAGGAGTCTCCGCCCTCCCAGGCAGGTGCAGCACCCCATCCACTCTCACCTGTGTAATTTAAATCCTCCAGGGGCAGCAGTGACACCCAGCACTGCTCAGACTACACTGACCTGTCCAGCATCTGATTATAGAACCAAAGTCACTTACATGATAATTCTCCGTACACTGTAGAGTAGTTACCAGTGCACACTCTCCACCCGAGCACAGCACTGCACCTTCCTCCCTGCCTGCCCATTATATTGAGCTGGTGATGGCTGTCAGCTGGGTGCGGTGATTGGGATCAGCTATGGCAAAGCTCCTGGCCTGAGGACATGATGGACAATCTTCCTCACCGGACTGCACAATCCAGGGTTTTCAATCCTGGTCTGTCCCAGCATACCATTCACTGGCAGCTCAGCTAGAGGTCATGTGAACCGAGTAGCGATCCAGCGACTTAGCTTGCATGCCCACAAAGAGGGATCTGCGTGCCAGCTGTGGCGAGTGTGCCACAGGTTCGCCATCGCAGTTCTAGGACATGCCACAGGTGCCATAAACCTGCAGGACCAATCAAAAAGTGCAGCGCAGTTTGTACATGTGCAGTGAGCAGCTGGCTGTGAAGCCGTAAGCAGTCACAGCTGGCTGCCCGCAGTATGCCATCACCAGGCACCAAAGCCCAGTGAAGAAACCAGCTGGGTGAGAACGTCACTGGATCCTGGGGCAGGTGAGATTCCTAGTATTAAAAGTCAGCAGCTACAGTTTTTGTAGCTGCTGACTTTTAATTTTTGCATTTTAGACTGGACATCCACTTTAATCAACTTATCAATCCAATATTTGTGGTTTCTTTTAATAATGTGTCAAGGCAGATGTTGCTTATTCAGGAACTTGATTGGAGCTGTGATAGTATGTCACCAAGGTAGCATGAAGTCTGGGGCAGATGTAATTTGTTCCAGTTACATGACAACAAGGTGTTGTCAAATTATTGTTAAAACAATGTTTTGTGTAAGTGAACTATTGCGACCCTTTTTTTGGCATAGTTGTTCTTGCTGAACAAACCTTACCACCCTTAGAAGAATATGTATTTTCCTTAAAGAGAAACTTTGAGCAAAAAAAAAAATACATATATTATACACTCTTTCACTAGTATTTAACTAGTACTATCACAGTTGAATTCCTGTTTCTTCTGTTAGTTTATCTGTATTTTTTTCCATAGGTTAAGCTGCCTGGCAGAAGTAGCAGTTAGAAGGGTTGGGACAAACCCCTCTGAGGCCACGTACACACGATCAAACATGTCCACTGAAACTGGTCCGCAGACCAGTTTCAGTGGACATGTTCGATCGTGTGTACGGCCTATCGGACCGTTCTCCAGCGGACAAAAATTTCCAAACATGCTTGAAAACATGTTCGCTGGAAACCTGTCCGTCGGACAGGTTCGATGGTTAGTACACAAACCATCGGACCAAAATCCCCTGCATGTGCAAAATCAAGTCGACGCATGCTTGGAAGCATTGAACTTCGTTTTTTCATCACGTCGTTGTGTTCTACGTCACGGTCCGTCGGACATGTTTGAGCGGACATGTCTCATCGTCTGTACACGGCCAAACAGGGACATAGACAGCAATACAAATATGACAGGTGTTCGTATCCCACTCTACTCATTTTTTTAAGTTTGGCATTTAGTTATACCTTAACAGCAACTGAGAGTATTTTGTGTGATCAGCCAGATGTTTGCAAATATATGTACTGTGCAAAATCCTAAGATAAGACTGGTTCACCTATCAGTAGTTATAATTGTAAAGACAATTTGGGACTACATTTACAATATAGTAGACAACTAGCATTTTTACAAATGAATAATGTCTGATTGTGCATGTCTCTTTTCTCTAGTGCCCCCTAACATTGCTGGCATCAATGGCATCCATAATATAACTTCACTTAAGGATAAACAAGTTACTCTGGAATGTAAATCAGATGCTGTCCCTCCACCAGAAATCACGTGGCTAAAGGATAATAAGCCATTGTCGGTAAAGTTTTTTCTATTTGACATCTTATACATTGGCATTTGTTAGATGTGATTAATGCAGCATTTGCATACGTAATAATGTTTTCTGTGATGCGGTATTCATTGTTTTTTTTACCATTTGTTTTAAAGAGGTCCAGTCACAATTCAACTTATGTAAGAATCAAAATATTCAGTTTCAGGTTGCATAGACTTTTGTTAATAAAATCTTTACTTACCTTGTCTAAGTTTGAATCTTCAGGTTTGGTATAAGTGGTTAACTGTCAGGGCCCATTTACACCAGTGGACACATGTTAAGGTGCGCAAAGTGCACACTGACTTGTGTTTTGTTGTGGACTGTTGTATAAGAATCACAGTATCTTTTTTTTTTTTTTTTTTACGTTATTACACTGGCAACCTGACAGTCCATTTAACTTTATGCAAAACATAGTTTTGGCACCATAATAAAATGAATACTATTACAACTGGAACTCAACTGCACTGGAAGTAGAATGCTCCAGTAATATTGTCTCCTCTCTATCTCACTCTGCTTTTGAAGGACAATGGACAGCACAGCAATCCACTGTGCCATGCCTAAATAGTGTTTTGCAAAGAAAAAAAAAAGATCTTTCCCCAGTAAGGAGGCCTCACAATGCTTCCTCACCACTTGTCAGTAGCCTCTGCAGTGCGATCCAAACTCAGATTGGGCTTCAAATGCAAGGGAGATTTAGACGCATGACCAGGAGCGGACTGACCATTGGGACTCTCGGGCACTGCCCGAGGGCCCCATGCCACTAGGGGGCCCCATCAGGGTTGCCAGGCTCAATAAAACCAGGGACAGTATGTACAAATCTGTGTTTTTTTTACATCTGTCCCTGATATGTCCAAAACCGTCATGCTTTTGATGTTAAAATCCTGAGATTTTAGCTGCCCTGCCTATGCAATGCCTCCTGGCGTGGTGGCCATCTGTAAACCCATAATCTTCTATTGCCCAGGGGCCCCATGAGTTGTCAGTCCACCCCTGCACATGACTAGTTTCTTGAATTGATTTTCATTTTAGAACTGGTATCAAGGATGATCATATTGGCTTGTCACATATTAGGTACATTACATAGTTGTTTAAATATCATAAGTTTAAAGTTTACCTTTCACAAACCTTGGCAAATTTAATTAAGCAAATTAAGCTTTTGAGAGATTTTCTTTTCAATTACTATTGTATCAATTGGACACTGTGTGAAGGTAGTTCTGTAAAAAAAAAATGGTTTAAATACTTTAACAGTACTTTCACACTGAATGAGAGTTTGAAATCGTGCTGATTCAGCTAAACCCCCCCCCCCCCGATTTCAAACCGTCATTTCAGTGCGAGTTCGGGGGCGATTTGAAAGACATCTGTTTGGGTTCATACACTGATGTCTGTTGAAATCGCTCTCAAAGTCGGCAAAAGTAGTGCAGAAACGACTTTTTGCAGCACCGAAAAGTCAGCGTAGCACAGATTGGGACAGTGCTGTTGCTGGCGATTTGGCATGAGATTTGATGTGTCAAATCGCATGTCAATTTGCGCCAATGTGTTATTTCTTTCTTTTTTTAACCATTTTGTTTAACACCCCAATATATTGCCCCATTATCATTATCACTATCACCAGTTCTCATAACTTCAAAGAATTCATTAAAAAGCTTGGATAGCTAGGAACAGAGTATCATATTTATACAAAAACATGTGAATGCAACAAATACGATTTCTGATGATTTTGTGCACTCAAAACAGGGATTTTCACGGACATAAAAAATAAATGAAATAACAAACATGTTATACTTACCCTCTCTGTGTAGTTGGTTTTGCACAGAGCAGTCCAGATCCTCCTCTTCTTGGGTCCCACTTCTGCTCTCTTGGCCCTTTCCTCCTGTCGAGTGCTCCCACAGCAAGCAGTTTGCTATACGGTGTCCTGAGCTGAATCACAGCTCTGTGTATTCGTTCAGACACAGAGCCCCATCCTGAACCCACCCCCTCTTTCCCCTGATTGGCTAACTGACTTTAATTGACAGCCGTGGGAGATAATGGCACCGCTGCTGTGTGTCAGCCAATCAAGAGGAGAGTCCAGCACAGCTAAGACACTCATGGACATTTCTTGAGAGAGAAGGTGTTAGGTAAGTAAGTAGGGGGGCTGAGGAGGCTGCTACACAGTTTTTGTTTTTTTATCCTAATGCACAGAATGCATTAAGAAAAAAAAATTCTGCCTTTATAACTCCTTTAAGTATTTGAAGATTCTGTCCCATACCCCCATCATTTGGTTCCCAATAGGGAGACACAGGAGTTGGGAAGAGGTGTGGTTAAAACAGAACTAAACCCAGTCCTGAAAGTAGTGCATTAGGTGTGCCTGGGCGCTGCCCCCTGTGTCCACAGCCGCCATGGCCGCCACCCACTATTCATGCATCCAACCCCTTTCAGGATGTCAGGCGCTTGAATTACAGTGGCATATGTAAAGTTACTAAGCATTCATTAAGATCTTTAGGTCTCATTCACATGGATGCTGAATTGGTTGTTCGTTTATGCATCTGAAGCTGCCAAGTGCCGCATGCAAGCAGCCCATGCAAGTCTATCAGGACAGGAGTGTGGGAGCAGGTAAACAGCCCAAACTTAGACAGTATGCATTCGAAGCTACACACCCACACCCCTACTACATGATATAATCGGGCTGTGTTGCTCTATCCCCACATACTTACACAGGCTGCCACCATACAGCACCTGGCAGCTTCAACAGCAGAAACAAATGGCCAATTTACAGTCTATGGGCCTCAATGCCAGTGTGAAAGAGGCCTTAATACTTACAGGAAAACATATCTGACCGCAGTAAGACTTGATTAAATAAAATTAATAAATGAATAGACTACATATAGACACTCTGTTGTCCATCCCTGTTACAGAAAGCAGATGCTTGCAAAAGATCTGCAGTTCTCAGTGTATTCTTATATTACCATGAAACGTTCTTTTGTCTTTCCTCTTATACAAAAACATAACAGGGGCATAACAGGGGCAAGATAAGTGACATAATGGCCTCATGAACAAGCTCCTATTTATTATAATTTAATCATTTGTCACAAAGAATCTGAAAGTCATATAACATGCTATGAAACATGATATACAGATAGCATTCAGTATTTATATACAAATGTAGCAGTTACGCACAATCTGCATTGTGTTTTCAAATTCAAACATAATTGTTCTTGATGTGTCTTTGACGTGTTTACTTGTCTGCTTCATGAATGACTTTATTTAAATTGTTATATACATTTGTGTATATTTCTCTCTATTTTCACTTTTTTTTAGCCCAGTGATAGAATACACATTGAATCTGATGGACGATTTGTACATATCAATGGTGCAGAGGTGGAAGATGCTGGACACTATATCTGTATTGCTAGAAACATTGCTGGAAAAACTACCAGGGAGTTTATCCTTAATATATATGGTAATACTTAATATTAAGTAGAGTATCCATTTTTAGTTTCAGTTTCTGTAACTCTGCAATAATACAATACTTTTGGTTAACAGTTCCTCCAACAATAAAAGATGGACCAAACTTAGTTACAAGTTTTGTCAACAATCCTGCCAATTTGGAGTGCAAGGCTGCTGGAGTCCCACTGCCCCGCATATCCTGGAGAAAAAATGGAGCTATCCTCCATGAGAACAATGAGAGGTCAGATTTTAGATTTTAGAAAGCCAAAAACATGTTAACATATAAATATATAGGGCCAGATTCAGGTAGATGGGAGCATCTTTGCTCCAGAGTAACGCTTCTGATTTGCGTTACGCTGCAGAAATTTTAGGAGCAAGTGCTGTCATTCACGAAGCACTTGCTCCTAAAGTTGCGGCAGCGCATCGCAAATGAGCCGGCGGAATTCAAATTGGGCGGGTACGATGCGTGTAGTATTAAAACGAAGCGCGTTCCCGCCGCGAACGTACTGCGCATGCGTCGAGTGTCAAAACATCCCCGTGCGCATGCTCCAAATTCTGTGAATGAACGTCAATGACGTCACATTCCCATTCATGAACGTTTTACGCAAGCAACGTTTTTTTTTTTTTTCCGACGCGATGGCGACGCCTATACCTAACATAGGATATTCCAACCCCATGTAGGTATAACTATGCGCCGCGTATCCCGCCCGGAAACGTCGTAACGTCACTGCGTCGCGCCGGAATTCGATCGTGAATTGCCGATTTCCGCTCATTAACATATTTTTTGAGCGGAAATCGGCGGGAACGCCCCCGGCGCCATTTTTAAGTTGAAGTAACGATGCGATGGCGAAACTCAGTTACGCTGCTCGCATCGGAGCTTCAACCCGGCGTTTCTTGTTTTCTGGTTACAGAAAACAGAAACGCCGGCTTGAAGTCACAGTTAGGCTGGCGGATCACTGGATCCGCCAGCCTAACTGTTCCTGAATCTGGCCCATAATAGTAAAAATGAAATAAGAAAACAAAATAAAACAGTGACTCTTGTGTGATATCTGTGATATAAAATGAAGGTGCAAATGTATATCAGGTATGAAAGGGGCTTTACTTAAAGGGGAGTTCCACCCACAATTTCACTTTTTAAATATAAATACCCCTGTAATACACAAGCTTAATGTATTCTAGTAAAGTTAGTTTGTAAACTAAGGTCCGTTTTGTTAGGTTGTTACATCATTTAGTTTATAATCTAGAAATAGACCGTGGCCATCTTAAGTGTGGGCATCATGGAGCCAGACTGTATGACTTCCTGGATTTCAGCTTTGCATATCTCGCACATGCTCAGTGCTGCACAAGCAATGTAATAGGTTTCAGTCAGGTTTCAGTCAGGTTTGCAAGGACTACTGGGAAACATGATGCCTATCCCAGAAACCCTTGCAAATAGCCTTGTGACTTAATAGCCTAGGCTAATAAGAAGGAGGAAATAATGAAGGACTACAAAATAAAGGTATTTACAAGCAACAAAATAAATAAAAATTGTCCATTCTGAACACTATGAGATTAGGGCATGCAGCACAGACAAACATAAAAAAAATGGGTGGAACTCCACTTTAAGTCTTGGGAGATATGGGTAGGGAAAAATGGTGCGTAGCCTCAAATTCGACATTTGTTTTCTGGGTTGAAATTGCTGCATATACCTAGACATTTTTATAAGCCCCGACCAACAGAGATTTATGCCCATCCCCTTGCATGATTATTTTTGGTTGGGCAGCAATGAGCACTTAGGTGTCATATGGTTCGTCCTGAACTCTGCATAGTTACAGCTTGGATAGGTACATACAGCAAGTATACATATCTAATACCTGAGCGATTGTTGTTGAAGCTGACAATCACTGTAGTAGTCATCACTACTACAGTGATGGCAGCAATATTGTGGGTTCTGTGCTTAGTGGCTTCACTTTCTCAAAATAACCACAAGAAGTGCTTGCTCAGCACTAGAGTTGAGTTGACACATGGATGTTCGGGTTCGATGGGTTCAGCCGAACTAAGGAAAAAAGTCTGGGTTTCGGGACCCGAACTTGACCTGAACTTGCTCCCGAACCCGAACCCCATTGAAGTCAATGGGTACCCGAACATTTCAGTACTAAAATGCCTCTAAAAAACTAATGGAAAGGCTAGAGGGCTGCAAATGGCAGCACAATGTTGGTAAGAGCATGGCAAGTACTCTGCAAACAAATGTGGATAGGGAAACAACTTAAAATAACATAAAATACATTAAAAAAATTATAATCTTGACCTAGGAGGACGAGGTCCATATGGAGTAGGAGGTTGAGGTGGCAGTGGATGTGGCGGTGTAGGTGGAAGCGGTGGTGGAGGAACACTGCAAACACTGGAGGAAACACTGCAAAATATATATTTTTTGCCCTAAATGGGTGTCTTTTGAATAGCAAAATAGAAGAACAGTAGCTAAAGTGTTTATCTCACACGTACAGATATGGAGGAAACACTGCAAACACTGGATGTTTTTTGAATAGCACAATAGAAGAAAAGTATCTAAAGGGTGTATCTTACAGTAACATATGCAGTGCTGGTATAATTTGATTTCTGAAGCAAGAGTGACTCTTATTTATCTCCCTAAAAGCAAAAGCAGGCAGGAACCTTTCCCTAAAGTATATAAAGGGTGTATCTCACAGTAACATATGCAGTGCTGTTATAATTTGATTTCTGAAGCAAGAGTGACTCATATTTCTCTCCCTAAAAGCAAAATCAGACAGGAACCTTTCCCTAAAGTAACTATCTAAAGCAGAGTGACTTGCTGTGCTATGTAGATCGCTGAGTAATGTGATTCCTGAAGCAGGACAGTCTGACTCCTATCTAATTCTCTCCCTCAGAAGAGCATCAGCAGCAGCCTTTCCCTGCCCTATCTAAAGCAGAGTGACAAGCTGTGCTATGTGCCTCTAGCTTATATAGAGGCTGGGTCACATGCTGGGTCACATGCTGCACTGGCCAATCACAGCCATGCCATCAGTAGGCATGGCTGTGATGGCTTCTAGGTCACACGAGTAAAACAAATGGTTATTGGCTGCCCTTCAGCGCGCTATTACATTGCCGAACACCGAACCCGAACTTACAGTAAATTGTTCGGGTCCGGGTACAAAAAATCCAAAAGTCCGGTACGAACCTGAACTTTACAGTTCGGGTTTGCTCAACCCTACTCAGCACTGCTACCATTCTTTTAAAACCTTTTTTTTAATGATGTCACAATCTCCACCTCTATGATAACAGTGTTTTACCCACCGCCATTATCATGTCCACTGTCTATTATCATTGTGGTATGAGGATAATAGAGATTAGATATGTTTTCTTATGAGGATGAATGGCAGGCTGTAGTCACCCAGTAAATATTCCTGCCAGGCAAAACAATTTTTCAGACGGCACTGCTGTTGTTGCAACAGGATTTTTGCAGGTCATTATCTACATTGACAGGCCTGCCACCCATGACACAATATATGTTCTAGTCTGCACCAGCTGAAATACTACAAATGTTTGAAAGGTATGTTATGTTCTCCAACAGCTTCAATGTTGTTTCGTGAAGCTTCACTTTTCAGAGGACTGTGAAACTCCACATGCAAAGTTATTTGAAAATTAATCAGACAATTGGGTCTATGCCCTTGCGGTGATATTATACGGGTGACATGTTGGTATGAATAAGTAAATGTTCTGTATGGTGTTTGTGAATGTACCATATTGTATAGATTGATGTGAGCTCCTTGGTGCATGACCTTTCTATAGGAACTACTGTATCATTTTCACTCTTAAGTCATCCTTTAATGAGAATGAAAATTAAATAATTTGTGAATTCAATAGTTATCTGATTGTATTTCAGGTATACTGTTATGGAATCTGGCACACTTTATTTTCCATCAGCCAATGTTACAGACTCTGGCCTGTACACCTGCCTTGCAGCTAATGCAGCTGGATCTACCCAGAAGCAGACCAAACTTTTGGTTTATGGTATGTATGATATGAGATTGTAAGGAATTGCTTAATTTAAAGCGTATCTCCACCCTGAAATTGACCTAACTTGATTACTAATAGCATTGCTAAAGGATCCCTAATCGGCTATTAAAAAGAAATAAGGTGTTTCAATACCTTATAAACAGCGAGGCTTCCGGTTTTGTAGCTAGTCGGGTTTTCCTCTGTTTTTTTCTGCTTCCTGTCCCTCGCTCTGCATGCTGGGAGCCTTTCTAAGAGCACCCTAATTAGCATCCACCGATAACAGGAAATGACTTGCAGGGTTCCTCTTCCTGCCCAAATCCAAGATGGCAACGGGATGAACGGGCGAATATAAGTTCTTATTTGCCACTGAAAAGCAGCAGAGCGGCGGCTGAGAACCAAACAAGTGAGTGTAGAACAACATTGCTTTTAGTGATTTAAAGAGCGCATATAGAAAAAAACTATTTTTCGGCGGAGAACCGCTTTAAAAATTAAACTTATACTGAACAAAAAACAAAACTAATATCAATTACATAAAAATAACTTTTTTTTCATAATTTAAATATGGTGTTGGAAAAGTTGGTGCAGTTGTCATAGTTTGAACATAATATATGCACATATCAGATACGTTTGCCTTTTCCATAGGCTGTGTATTCACAAATTGGCTTTAGATGAGTTGTTTTGATCTTTGTATCTCAGATAAATGTGTTCTTTTTTTTATATTTTAAGAACTAGATCAGGTAGAACTTTACGAATATTAGTATATGTACTGAGCTCATAATATTTCTTCCCCCACGTGCCTCTTCCCCTGATTTTTCTGTCAAAATCAACAGCACAACTATCAACCCATCCCCGCACACCAAGGTCCTAGTTGTAATCCTGGACTTTGAACTATCATTTTGGCCCTACATCTATTTACTATCCACAGCTTGCTGTCTCAACCTCCGCAACATCTCCAAGATATTCCCCTCCCTAACCAATGACACCACAAAGCTTCTAATTCACTCCCTGGTCATCTCTCACCTTGACTACTGCAATTCTCTCCTCATTGGCTTATCCTTACATAGTCCATCATCAATGCTGTTTCCAAGTATTTCCAAAAGGCTCCGAATGGCTCCAAGTATTTCCAAAAGGCTCCGAATGGCTCCAATTGTCACAGGATCCCTCGCACCTCTGGCCAAATGCAGTACTGCACACCTCAGAGGCTTGAATGCTGCTTGTTTTGCGAGACAGCATTCGCAAACCAAGTCAGGATTTTGAAAAAGAAAAAAAGCTTGTATTGCGAAAGGCTCTTTAACCACGTTGCTAGAAATCCGAGGTTTCACTGTATAATAATAATAATGGAAATGTACTGAGTGTAATCAAGGCTATTGTGCCGAGTGCACATAACACTACTAATTAGACATGTGCTGACTGGAATATTTTGTTTCGTTTTTTCGTTTTCGTTTGGAAAATACATTTATATAGTTACTCCCGAAAATAGTTTTGATTTATTTCATTTTTTGTTGGGGAATAGCTTTCGTCCGAAAATCCAATAATACTTGGTTTCTGTCGAATGGTCAAAAGAATATTCGACGGAACGTCAAATCTTTTTGGTTTCTGCCGAATGGTCAAAATAATATTTGACGGAACGTCGAATCTTTACACCTACAAGAATTCTAATGTTGTATGTCTAGTAATAATGTTGAATCTTTTCTCTATAATGTCGAATCTTTTCTCTATGATGTCGAATCTTTTCCCTATAATGTCGAATCTCTCTATATCAAATTTTTACCGCAACGAAAACGAAAATAAAGCATTTTTTATGTCGGATCTTTCGGTTTTCGTTTCTTGCACTTTCGTTATCGTTTGTTAAAACGATAACGAAAAAAACAGATTTTCGGACGAAAATGCATTCTAACGAAAACGAATGCACATGTCTACTACTAATATAGCTATCACCAAGTTAAGAAAACAAGTTGATTTTTAGTATTAGGACCCCTTGTCCCCTGGCCAAATAATGGCAGCACATATTGATTTGTAAAACCTTGTGTTACAAATTTCCTTTAAAGTCAGTTTAATTTGTAATTTTATTTTACTAGTGTTTGAGCTTATTACTGTATACCCATTCTAAAATGTTATGGTATCATCAGACAAGAATTTGTTAGGTTGCTAATGCAGTCAAAAGAACACAGAACCAGTAATAAATGAAGTACTTTTCTGTTTCTATAATTATAGTACGTTCTACTTTGGCAAACAAATCACATAGCTTCTATCCAGAACAGCGTGTGACAGTTCAGCATCAAAAGGCAGGAAGAAAGGGAAAATCTTCAGGTGGCTTGCCAATAAAGCTTGCTATAGATGGATCAAAATGTGTTCGGTTCAGCAGGGACCAGACACATTTTGATCCATGTGTGGTTGTCCCTGTTGAACAGAAATCAAGTGTTCTATTTTGTATTTGACTGTTGTCAAATAGGAAGGTTGGAAAAGGTTTGTTGATCAGTGTATTCTGACAGCAGGGATCACTGCTGTCAAAATACACTGATCAACAAAAGTTTTAAGAATACAATGTTCCGACGGGGGGGGGGGGGGGGGGATTCCTTCATCCAAATCGCTTGCTTGTATGGAGGAATCTGTTTGAAAATAAAACAACCCATCTATGGCCACTTAAAGTGTGAAGCAGATCATAGACGCATAAAAGGGTCTGAATTGCATTGAGCTATTTCTGAGTTGCTTTGAGTTCACATTTGCTTGTATGGGAAGGAACGCTGTTCTGACACAATTTGCTGGGTATATGAGTACAAAAAAATATTTATTATTAGTTGAAAACACCTTCTTTAGAAACTAACTGGGACAGAGACAAAACTAAAACCCAGGATGGGAAATGTAATTTAAATTAGGTACTATGCAATAGTATTATATTTTATTTATGTGCATATAGTGTTGGGAAGAGAAGCCATAACAGTAACCTTACATTCAAAAGCCCTGCAGAACAACAGAAAAATCTCCTAAGTTCTTTCTCATCTCCCTGGCGATAGCTAAGCTTATTCAATATTTACTAACAACAGTTTAATTACCAATTATATAGATGTTTTTGTGCAAATGTTTTACAGATCCTCCCCTGATACACCCTGGCTCAACAAATATTACCACAATAGTGAATAATCAAATAACACTAAATTGTGAAGTAACAGGTACCCCTAAACCAACAGTGGAATGGAAGAAAAATGGACTGTTAATAAACACAGATATGAATCACAACATTTACAGGTATGGTGCAGAGTGAGAAGATATCATAATATGGACATGTGTTAAATGATTGAGGAGAGCACAGATTACCTTAACAAAATGTAACCCTTTTCCTTATTTCATCTGTACATTTTTGACACGTCTTCATCCAAAGTCTTGTATTAGATTCAGGGCAACAGAGTAAGAAAATAACACTTTTTAAGTTATGCTATCTATTAGATAAACAATGTTATGTACTGAATACACAACGTTATTCAACTTCAGCCCAAGTGTAGAAATATATATATATATATATATATATATATATATATACACACACACACACATCATTTTTTTTTTCACAATACATTTTTATCGAACACATTTTTGTAAATATACAGGTAGTAAAGAGTTATATACAAAAGTAAAGGGTACATTTAAGGTAGTAAATTATTAGATTAAGGCGAACATGCACATTTCACAAACTGGTAGAGACCTATTAAACTGTTGTCCTGCCTGCTGCAGTTATTGAAGCCAAAGATTTCAATATCCGATTTTCCTATAACTGTAAGAAATATTAACACAATCTTCCTTATAGAAACAATGTGGAATAAAGGAATAAGGGAGCGCTTGGTAAATATAAAGATAGAAAATAAACTACCTAAACATTGTATATAAAAAAATTTAGCAATAAATGTACTGATTGGCACCAGCCTGCATATTTAATACAAATCATATTGTAAACCTATAAAACCTATAAAATGCCAAATCAATAGTGGCTTTATAGACCCAATTGAGTGCAAAAGACATACAATACCAGTGCATGACACAATAGTAAATATCAAATTGCTTTAATTAAATTAAGTGAAAGTCCTTGTGATCCTAAGAATCGCACACAGTGAAATTTATATGCTCTGGATCAAGCTGTGAGGAAAAAACTTTGTGACAGAAGAAGGTCCAATGCCGGAGCTGTAGAAAACCACCTTCACTAGCTGAACGATAACACCCAATGTGCTCAATAATGGATGGCAGCTTACCAAAAGAAGGTCAGAACAGCTTGTAGCAGGATAATGCCTGCCACATATATGGAGATGGTATACAGGACTCAGTCTTTCGCTCTGTGAGGACACATGAAGGTATATGTGAAATAAAGATAAGGTACACCGCAAATAGTGTAGTCCCGTTTTAATAATTAAAAGATGTAATACAGAAAGCCAAATGGCTGCTTACTTTTAGTGGTGCCATGGTCCGGCACTAAGGCTAGCTGGCATGGTATGGAGGTAATGTATGTCCCGCAATGGATGGCTATGGCACTTTGTATTATACTAGAATATAAGATTTGTGTACTCTTATTTTTCTAGATTTCTTTCTTCAGGATCTCTCATAATCATTTCGACAGCTGTAGAAGACACAGGGATGTATGTGTGTTTTGCTTCAAATGATGCAGGTCATGATGAAATTGCAATTTATCTTTCAGTACTTGGTAAGGCCAATTGTACAACTTTTCTAAATTGTTTTTATTATACTGTATATGTTATAAAACATTATTTACATAGCAAACTGCATCTTTCATTAAAATGCATCTGTTGTGATACGGTCTTACATTGCTGAAAAAGGTCTTGTTGATCTGGAGACATACAAACACACTTTCAGTGACTCCTGCTGACCTTGGAATCTGCATTATCAATGCAGTATTATTGGGCTAGATATAATAATGTGAATTTATCAAATACAACAGGAGCATCATTCCTTTTATAATTGGTAAATTAATTATTGTAGTTGATAAAATGATTATTTAGCTATAGTATTATACTACTACTATGATTAAATCAATATGCAGATGTAAAACTCTTTTTTTTGTGTTTGAATTATTCTTTAGTGCCACCTTCCATCGCTGATGAAGTAACAAATATATTTATTAATAAATTGTCATCAACCATAATTCCTTGTACTACGTATGGTGTTCCACAGCCTGTAGTTCATTGGTTGAAGGATGGAATTCGCCTTCCAGCTGTTGGAGAAAGTTACAGGATATTGAGTTCTGGTAATTTTGTTTTGGGTTCTATTCATAAAAAAACAGGTTATGACATAGCCTCTTTTCTGCAAATAAGATCACTATTCTGTTATTAACTATTGAACTTCGTAATGGGCTCCTTATTTGTATGTTCTGACAAATAGGTTTTCTGCCTCAGACCTACTCCCACTTAAGCCTACCACCCTGTCCAGGTTCTTACATATTGCAGACATTTAATTTTAAAGTTGTTTAGAATAATGTGTACATGTAGATATATATAGTATTTAATGACATAATTATTAAAAAATGTATAACATATATTATGATCATCTTTGGTAAATGACACCAACATATGTAATGTTCTAAAATTGAAAAGGAAACAAATATGCTCATATTTTACTAGTTTATGTAATTCATTTCTGAGTAGCTGAGGTCCAGAATGATCAAGTGTGAAATAAATATTCCAACAATTATTCAGACACTCAATTTAAATTCTGTAATTACATTTTAGGAAGTATTGAAATACCACGTACAGACTTAACCCATACTGGAAGATACTCTTGCAAAGCAATAAATGAAGTTGGCTCTGCTGAGATTCATATAAATCTCTATGTTCAAGGTTAGTAATTAAATTATTGCTGTTAACCCATAATAATTTCTAACCACACCGTAAAATGTATATAGTGTGAATTGATTATTAAATATTTTGTAGAACAGTATGCAGATGCTTAGTTTATTTTCCAGAGTTGTGTAGTATTCCTAACCCGCTGACCCGCTGTGCTGTTTAATTTTTTTCATATACAAAGAAATTTGGTGAAAAAAAAGATTTAATTCGAAAATGGATTTGGGAAGAATCATGGGCTCATTGCAGATAACATGTAAAACGTTTCTTTCAGTTCTGTAATTCTCTCCTTAGAATTACCCAACTGAGGCAGTGGTACACTTTTTTATTTATACAAAAACAACTTCATGCCAGAGGAAGACTTAATTGTAGTGGTTGCAAGATAGCACTCAGTGATGTACATATCCAGAAAATATGTTGCTGATAATAAATTATCACTCTTGAACACTCAGTATGTTTGGATGCACCTAACCTTTTTTTCCTTTATGTTTCCACAATTAGAGGTTCCTGTTATACACAGTCAAGGTGATTACTTTGAAGCCACAGTAAACAATTCTATCACACTTTCATGTGAAGCACTTGGGACACCTTCACCCACTATCACGTGGCAAAAGGAAGGTGTTGGCATCAAAACAGGTGACACTTGCCTCTCTATATAAATTGTTTTAGGTTTTATGATTTTTTTTACTATCGCTGTTTCAATTTTATGTGAATTTGTTTTCTATTTTTGATAGGGGGTCATTTTACTACGTTTAATAATGGCAAACTTAATATTGCATATGTTACACAAGAAGATGGTGGTACTTATACATGCATTGCCCAAAATCCAGCTGGAACAGCACTGGGGAAGATAAAACTTAAAGTTCTTGGTAAGATGCTTTTAAAATATAAAAGTAGCAGTAGTTACTTTGCAGCATTTTAAATAATTTCTAGGCGACTGTTGTAGTACAGTGTATTAGTTCAGATTTTAGCCACATTAAGTTTGAGTAGGTGGTAGGTGTATCACATAGGAAAAAAAACAAGATGTGCTAGCAATGTGAAAACCATTAAAGGTGCACAAAAAATTGTTTCATAAACGATAGTCCATGCAGAAAAAAAGGAAAAAAGTGATCAGAAGTCCTTTAAAAAACAGCGTAGATCCAATTCACCAGTGCAATGAAATCATGAATGAAGTGATATTCCAAATAAAGCAGGTCCTCCACCATAAGAGTAATGTATCCGCTTACCAGATATCCGGCGGTCCCTTATTTAAAAGAGGACCCCAGAAAGCATGTAGGTATCATTGAGGTGGTTGACAATGAACCAAGCCTGGTAACAATCCCCGTCTCCAGCCAGTAAATAGAGAAACTTACATATTAGCAGTGTAAACAAGGCATGTCAGTTTGGAGCTCCGGCCGGAAGCTATCCAAAATAACCCGTCCAATGTAGGTTGGAAATAGTGCAGACAACGGGGGGTGATCCAAAGTGTCACAAGTCCTGCCCGACCGGTTTCGCGAAATATCGCTTCCTCTTGGGGCACGGGTGGCACGCCGAATCACCCCTCTTAAATAACACAAAGTGTGTACAGCTGAAAATCATCCTTCATCCCACATAACTTCTTCAGTTACAAAGGCATTGTATGCCAGTTGTTAGAGCTATTTGTTTATGCTGAGAATGAAACATTAACTTATATAATTATTAAACGATTTCCACCTTGTATGTTAGGCACTAGAATAAACAATTTATTTTTTAATAGCCATCTATTATTAATATGAACCTCAATGGGGGGCATGTAGCATACTATATATTGTAATAAGCTATTGTTTTCAGTTCTTATAGTGTAGTGAGGCAGGAACTAATAGCTATAATTATTTCTACACATAGTACTTTTTTATTACAACAGATCATTAGATTCTGAATATTACTTTCTTCTATTTACTAGACCTTTTATATAGTTAAAATGTTGATTTGTTTTTGTTTTATTAGAGCCACCATTAATAAAACCACATAAGAAAGAATATACAGTTGTAGTGGATGAGCCTGTCACAATGATCTGTGAGGCCTTTGGCAACCCAATGCCAGAGATTGCTTGGCATAAAAATGGAGCACCTCTTTCCAAGTCAGCTGTACAAAGAATAATCGGCACTGGAGCCCTTCAAATAGGATATGCACAGCCTGATGATGCAGGCCTCTACACATGTACAGCAGAAAATGCAGTGGGATCCATGAGCTCCAGTATGAATCTATCGGTTTTAGGTAGGTATGCTTAAATGAGGATATTGGTTATGGCCTAAAACCGGAGTGGACCATCATTTTGTGTAGACTGCACAGCTGTATAAGAGCCCTCTGGAAAATACAGGCCCATCAATACATAGTGAACAAGTGTTTGCCCTTTGGTTACTGTCTCCATCACTGGTCTAAAAGACTAAGTTTTAATTAATAATCTGTTGTACAAATAATCTTTCAGAATTTTAAAACTTAATGTGATATTGTAAATCTTCTTTCATTTTAAACTTTACATACATTAAATACAACTTTCCATCCAGAACTTTACAGTATGTCAAAGTTTTGCTGTGTTTGAATCAAATGAGTATGTCTTATAGCATAACATGAATGTGGATTTTAATCTCAAAAGAATACACTGAGGCCGCGTACACACGAGGGGATATGTCCGCTGAAAACGGTCCGATGGACCGTTTCAGCAGACATCTCCGCTCGTGTGTATGGGCTAGCGGACAGATTTCTCCACCCGACAGATTTCAAAGCATGCTTTGAAATCTATCCGGTGGGAATCTGTCCGCCCGACATGTCTGCTGGTTAGTACACTTACCAGCAGACATGTCGGCTCCCACCACCGCCGCGCCGCTGCCGAATGGATTCGGCGCATGCGCGGAAGTGTTTTACTTCCTGGTGCGGTGACGTGGCGGTGACGCGGCGGCGGCAACGTCACCGCCGCGTCACCACTACGTCACCGCGCCGTCCGGCGGCGGGGAATTTGATCCGATGGTGTGTACACGCCATCGGATCAAACTCCCGATCGGACATATCCGATGGAAATGGTCCGCGGACCGTTTTCATCGGATATATCCGATCGTCTGTACGCCGCCTGAGAGGTTTTGACCATTTATTTTGTGGTTCAATAATTTGAATTGCATAATTCTTTGTTCATGTATATTTCCAGATTATTTATATATTTCTTCCTTGCATTCTTCCTGTCTCATTCTTAGTTCCTCCTCAAATAAAAAATAAAAATAAAGAATTATTTGTGATACAACATTTTCCAGTTACTATTCCTTGTAAGACATATGGAATCCCTACTCCAGCAATAGCCTGGACAAAGAACAATATTCCAATAGCAGATAACAGTGAAAAATATACTGTGACTAAATCTGGGGATTTAATTTTGCGTCAAGCAGAGGTAATAGTATTTCCATTTAATATTTTTTGCAACATGTAAACTAGTATCAAATGCTTTATTCAAACACTATAGGGCATATTTATTAAAACATATATTCTAATTCTATCCTATATTATTTTTCAATGCTATGACCATAAACAAGGCAAATGGGTCTCTTTAAATTATGATTCCCTTTGAAGATTTCATATTTTATCAGATTTAATTTCATCTGTAATCTTTTTTGGGAGATGTTCACCTTACTTCCTGTCTCTGTAACCCCTGGACAGAAAATGTGGGATAAAAAGGGCAATTAAAATGTTGTCAGAAGTTCTAAACTTTTATCATTCTATTTACTATATTTATTTTTTCTTGTCCTGACAGGAAGTGAGGTTAAGCCTCTCCAACAGGGAAGAAGACAGAGGGATAGGGTTGATGGGGTGTGGGAGGTCAGTCAAAGTTGTTTCTGTCCCTCTTTGGATTTGGTTCAATATTTCAACATTTCCTTGTTATTGGTTAATTCCTTGATGAAAGGGGTCTATAATCTTGCAAGTGGGCGGACTCTATCTCGCAATACCAAGTCCTCGCCGTTTGATGTTGTGAAGATATTGTTAAATCTTCCTGTGATGGGAGTCACTTTGCTTGGGTGGGGGGGGGGGGGGGGGGGGTCCGTAGAACCCAGTTTACCTTAGAGAGGTCAGGAAACCCCTGGTTCATCTCCCCAGGCCCCTGTTATGTGTAAGTTACCGTGTGTCTAGTAGGGGCACAGGGTGACCAAGAAAGTGATGGACAATTACTTAATGGAGGCTGAGAGTGTGGTTTGGATTACTTCAAATGAGACAGAAATATTTATCATCAATATCTCTTAAGAAATCTATGGGCCCTGGGTTTTAAGAGAACAATATTCTTTGTGAGGCTTTCTGTTTATTAAGGTGTTATGTGTTATTCTGTTAAGTATGCCTCTTCCATTGTTAATTGTGTTAATTAGGACCCATTGTCTCTGTCTGTTAGCACACTATTGTGGAATGTACTTTGTTGTGACCTTGGGGCTGGGAAGTCTGACCTGAAGATCTCTGATTAATTACAACACTGTCTGGGTCGCTAGTTGTTTAACTAACTTAAAGGGGTTGTAAACCCTCCTGTTTTTTCACCTTATGCATTAAGGTGAGAAAACTTCTGGCAGTCACCGCCCCCCCCCAGCCCACCCGTTTTAATCACCTGATCCCTGGAATATCCCACAGCAAGGACGCGTTATAGCTCTGCTTGGGGTTGTCGACTCTTGATTGGATAAATTGATAGCAGCGCAGCAATTGGCTCCTGCTGCTGTCGGGGGCGGGGCCGAGTCCTGCATTCAACAGCTTTGGAAGCTATGAATGATGGATTTGGGAGTGGGCCTGCAAAGTAACCCCCCAGGAGAGCGCTTTTCCTAGGGGGTTATCTGATTTGGGGAGGAGCCGCAAGACCCAAGAAGATGGCGTTCGGAGTCAAAATGAGCTGCACAGTGGAGGTACGTATGACATGTTTTTTATTTAAAAAATGTAATTAAATTGAACCTTACAATCACTTTAAAGGGGTTGTAAAGACAAAAATATTTTCCTTTTAAATTAAAGTCTGACAGTAGCTGATAAAGTAAAAAGTAATGTTTTGCATTATAACTAGTTTGATACCTGTTAAAATAGAGCTGTTTTATTCACCTCCGTCACTCCTGAATTGTTGTTCTCACTGACTTCCTGGTTTGCAGTGCGCGTTCATTCTTGCTGCATCACGGCCTAATGGGAACTACAGTTCCAATTAGGCTTAGCCTCCATGCCTGTGAGGGATAAGAGAGCATCTTCACGCAGGGCTGTAGTCATAGGGAGGGGGTGAGCACATTCTGCTTTCCACCATGCCAAACAGCTCAGGTGCTGGTGGAAAACAAGTAGAGGAGAGACAGGAAATGGCATTTTCAAACCTAGATTACTGTATTTTGGAGGTCAAAATGAAGTGATATTTAAGTGCTCTAGCTTACAGCAATCAATTGATCTAATAAAAAAACGAACCTTTAGTGTTCCTTTAATGTTTATAGTATATGTTGGTTGTTCCTTAATTATGTTAATTATATTCCTGTATACAATTTTACGATAATGTTATCAGGCTCACCTAACCTGGTCTGGTATATAACTTCTGTGTGAGTTTTCAAATAAACAATTCCAGTTTTGCATCTAAGCTAGTCCTTTCTAGTGACTTAGTTGCAATATGCAGCTACAGTATAATATCTGGTTCCTATGTCCGGACTGGAGTAAGCCGTATACTGACGGGGTGCTGAACGGTTTCGTCACACTTCCATAGTTTTTACCCAATTGATTTTGGAAAATCATAAGTCTATTGATAGGGGTAGCTCTTGTTTGTACAGGCAATACAAATTATTGCAGAATTTAGCAAATGTGTCCTTAGGGACCTTTTTGTATGTATTTTTAGACAGACTATTCAAATACTACAGTTATTGTACTGGGTATTCTCTGAGATTGATATAAGTCATTTTCAGAGTTAGATCTTTTACCTGAAACCAAAGGAGCTTCAACCTTGGACATTCCCAGAAAATTGCATATCCTCAAATCCAGAACTACAACAGAGTTTGCACTCTCCAGTTTTAGTAAATCAACTCCATAGCATCCAAAAGGTGTTATAAATCACTGTGATCACACCGCAGCAAAGAATTGTAATGTTTCTGAGCCACATAAGGGGTTTGTATAAATGAAGGTAATGTCCAGCTGCTTTGTTCATAAACAGAAGAAAGTGGCTAGGAGCTGTCATTTATTTGAAATAATATTCGGAATTAAAATAATAATTGTTAAATATAATAGATTGTAAATCCAAATGCAAAGGTATACTTATAGTACAATTGTTTTTTTCTTTCTACAGCATCATGATATGGGTAATTACACCTGTACTGCCAGTAATATTGTTGGGAAGGATTCTCACACAATTAGTATCACTATCCAGTATGGTCCATCCTTTACAGAACTGCCTACAGATGTATCATTGAATAAAGAAGAAAAACTGAGATTAACATGTAAAGCGACAGGAAACCCTCACCCTCATATAACATGGACATTTAAGCATAAATCAACACCTGGTAAGTAAAACTAACAGGAGTTGTGGTCAACACAATTTACACGATGTTGTCGGTTGGTTTTGTCCCAATGTTCCACAATTATTAAAAATAATTTTATTAAGTGTTAGCTTAAAACATAAATCTGTCTTTGCTGAATCTATGCTGACTAGCTAGCAGCCAGAATTGGGAGGAGTGATAATTGCATCAAAATTTCAGTTTAATTTATTTGACCTTTTTAATAAATGATTGTAAATCATAAGTATAGCAAAGAGAAAAAAGTAGAAAAAAAAGTTGCTGTTTTGACTTTAATGCATAAAACTTTGTGTGGTGACACATGAGAAGAATCGTGGAGGCTACCATTTATAACAATGTTAATTTCCTATCTGTGTATGGCTTTAATATTTAATACCTCTGAGCCACTGAATATTTACAATAAAGCAGCCAAAGTTAAAGAAATGTTGCATTTCCTTATCTGTATACTAGTTCTCTATACAATGAAACCTATAATGAGAAATATGAAGGTTGCCATTATTTTTTTCTTTACTAAAATTCTAGTTGCCTTATTATGTTTAGCTTCAAGATTTTTTAACCTCCCTGGCGGTATGATTATGTCAGATTTTAGGTGCTAAAAGCGGTACCATTATTTTGTATGGAAATTTGGCGTTTTATATTGTAGACCTCTAATTCTTAGGAATAACAAATTTAAATCTGTCCAAACAAGAGTCTAGTAGACATCCCGGGTATGATAACGTTTGAAACACAAAATCATAAATTATAATATAATAAATATCTATAACTAATTATAACAAATAATAATATAATAATAATAAAAAGGAATCAATGTAATCAAATCAAAAACACTGAAATTTGCTCAGTTGCAGAATTGTCGCTTTCATTACTTTCAGTGTCTGAAGACGAATTTCCCAACAAATCACTATCGCTCAATTCTGCAAGTGATTCTAATCAATTATGTCTGTTTTCTAGCTGTTTTCTAAAACCACTTTTGACATAAAGGGAAACTTTTTGGTTGCTATGGACAATCTCCAGTTTCCAGGCAGAAAAAAATGTCTTTATAATATAAAAGTGCATGCAGGACACTGGACAGACCACTAGGGACAAAGGTAGGTGTGTGTAATTATTTTATACAGTACTGTAATCTGTAAGATTACAGTATACTGTATGTATTGTGTGTTTTTCCTTTTTTTAATTTGGTGCCGATCTCCGCCCCATGCTTCGCAACGTCGCAACGTCGCAGGGAACGGTCCGTGGCACACGTGCACTGTGCGAATCAAGCGAGGAGACTGCTCGCTCACACAGCGGGGAAACATCGTAGGATTCAGGGACGTTTATGATCCATTGTGGGGTTCCCAAGCAATTCCCTTAATTTGCAGGGATTTCCTCTCACTTCCTGTTTGGATATGGGACAGGAAGTGAAGGTAAATCTCGGCAATGAGATCGGGATGGCGAAAAATAATCTGACAGGGGTCATAACCCTCCCTTACTCTATCCAAAAAAAAAGTTTTGCCTATTGTTCTACTTTAAGAAAATTTTGAGGCAAGAAAATTATTGTGACAACAAGGCAACTAGCATTATCAGGCTGAGAGGCAGTTGACATATTTCTCTCATGACAACTCTACTTTAAACATAAGATAATGTACAGTACATTATGTAAATGTCATTGTTGAAAATTAAGTTTTTTGTTTGTTCATGTTATTGTATATAAAGATTATGTAAGCATGATTTGTGTACAGTAGTTATGTATTGGTAGTGTTGAGATTTAACACATTAACAAGGTTAACAATGCAGAGGGCCTAGGCCAACACATAAGGCCTGTTTTACTACAGTTTCAGTACATATGATATAATCCTGTGTATACCAAAAAATCTAATCTATTTCATAAGTGATCCCATTCCCTCTGTTCCCTCTGTTCACAGCTGCATAAGTGCTGGGTGGAGGAGAAACAGCAGCACTCTGAGCTTCCCAGTGCAAGGCTGTGCAGGGGAGGCATGGCAGGACAACTCTGATCATTGGAGGAGAGCAGGCTTAGAGTGGTCAGTTTTTAATAGGAAAGCAGAGGGACTGGCAGGAACACCAGGAATTTCACACAAAGGAAGCAATTCAAAAAGAACAGGATACTTTTTTCATGGTAGAGCAGGCACTTACCAGGAATATAAGATACTGGTATAACAAACACTTCAAGTAATTTAGGTCCTCTGTCTCTTTAGTTTATTTCCATTTTTTCTTTGTTGTGTCTCCTTTATTCACTGTTAGTAAGTTGTATTTAATTTCCCCAAAGTTTTTTTTTCACACCTGTGCATGAAGATTTTGAGGAGTACAGTTTCTTTCCATAGACATTGCCATCATAGTCTAGACCAGGGGTAGGCATCCTGGTGCCATCCAGCTGGTGTGGAACTACAGGGGCATGCTGGGACTTGTAGTTCTTGACTCTATCACTTTAAGGGCCCTTTAACAAATGTTTTTCCGACCAGGTCCATCTGTCAGTTTTTTAGGTGGAGCTGTTTGGAAACTCCATGCATCTCTATGGTCAGACGCATGAAAATGAACTTGTGTCCATTTACACCCATCTACCTCCAGGTCCGCAAAAAAAAAAAAAAAAAAAAAAAAACAGAAAAAAACTACATCCTTTTCTGTTTTTCTGGACCTAAATGTAATGGATCGGAAGTAGCCTAATGTAAATGGACAGCAGAGTCCAATTTCATCCAGTCCTCCATAGAGCTATAACATGTCGCCCCATGTATGCCAGACATAAACCAATTTTGCACAAATGTAAAATAACTGACATCCATAAGGCTTTGCTCACAGATCCGCTGCTGATTGGAGCAGACAGCACTCTGTGTGAAAGATCACTAGAGGTAATGCCTTAACTGTCTCTATGTTTCAAAACTGTATAGTGTGTAGACTTAAAATCAAAGTGATATTGTATAGTATGTGATGTTTTCTTCTAATATTATTTATCCCACAGTGCAGATTGGGCAATCTAAATATCTGAATGATTTTGTAATTGAGAGGGTTTCAAAAGAGGATTCTGGCACCTATACTTGCGTAGCAGAAAATATTGTTGCATCAATTAATACTACAGTGAAAGTTTTTGTAAAAGGTAGGTACCGGTATTGAGTAAAATAAAGCACTTTAAATGCTTCAAATACTCACACGCTTTAAATATTCACATAACATATGTTTCTGTACATTTAATAACTAAGTATTCCCTTCTTTTTCCATCAGAGCCTCCTGTTCTTGTCGGGTTCCACCACACCAATCGGACTGCAGCACTAGGAGGCAGCATTATCCTAAATTGTATAGTACAAGGGAATCCTATACCTAAAATTCAGTGGAATAAGAAAGAAAATGATATCCCTTTTAATAGGCGATTTAAACAGTTCAATAATGGCTCTCTTGCAATTTACAACACAACAGTAAGTCAGATTGAAGCCACACCTTCATAACTATCTACAATAATATTATTTACTAGAAGACACAGCATGACCCATGGTGTATATTCCTTGTCTATAGGTTGTTGGAGCCTATAAGGTATACTGCAACACCCAATCTTCAGTCTTTAAAATAATAGTATATCTAGGTTTTTAATATTTATTCAAATTATTTAATTTTATTTTTATATTTGTTGCTTTTTTTTACCTTTTTTTTCAGTCTTCGTGAAAAGTTTCTAGGGCTAAAAAATATTCTTGCATGTTACAATCCACTTTCAACTGGCTCTAACTTTATTAAGCTTCTTGGAGGGCTGATGCTAAGGTCACAAACCTGGTAGCTTAACCAATAAATCATTTTATTTAACCATATATTACAATTTAGAGCCTATCACTTCCTAGATTACCTTTAAGCCTTATGCCCTGTACACATGATCGGATATCTGATGGAATCTAATCCGATGGATTTTTTCATCAGATATCCTATGAAGCTGACTTTCATCAGTCTTGCCTACACACCATTATTCAAAAATCCGACCCTGTCCAACCCTGTCAATGCCCCTAAATAGCTTCCTTTACCTTAGTGCAGTCCTCCTTCACTTACCTCATCCTTCCATTTTGCTTTTAAATGTCATTATTTCTTTTGAGAACTCCTCACTTCCTGTTCTTCTGTCTGTAACTACACATCGTAATGCGAGGCTTTCTCCCTGGTTTGGAGAAAGCCTCTTGAGGGGGGAGGGGGCGAACCGGAGTGTCAGGACACTCTCTAATTTTCAGATAGAGAATGGAGCTGTGTGTTTGTGGGTGTCCTGACACTCCTGCTTGGCCCCTCGCCCTCAAGAGGCTTTCTCCACACCAGGGAGAAAGCCTTGCATTACAGTGTGTAGTTACAGACAGAAGAACAGGAAGTGATGATTTCTTAGAAGAAATAAGGACATTTAAAAGCAAAATCGAAGGATGAGGTAAGTGAAGGAGGACTGCACTAGGGTAAAGGAATCTATTTAGGGACATTTTTTTTTTACCTTTTCAACCTCTTTAAGAGCTAGAAACTAGTGCAGGAATATATCCCTTAGGGAAGGAGCAATCATTCTTAGTGTTCAGCCTCCTATAGTGCATATATATCTCAACATTTCTCCCTAAGAACTTGACAGGAAAATGATTATACTGCAGTGTCCAGAAAATACAAATCTACTACTTATACTTATTTTCTTTCCATGGAGTACTGTTACGGTTTTCTTTCCATTTTTCACTTATATTTGTTTTCTTACCTTATTAAGTATGTAATATGCATGTCACTGTTATTTTCAGTCACTGTTTCTTTTATACAGAATGAAGATATTGGTGATTATATATGTATAGCTTCAAATGTTGCTGGAACAATGGGGCACACAGTAACACTGTCCCTGCAAAGTAAGTTATTTTACCATAGAACTGGGTGAATGGTAAGTTGCCTGAATAATTTAAAAAATAATACAGAAAATATTGTGTTAGTTGAGACGATTTTTGCTGAAGACTTGTTCTATAATAGTCAAGTGGAGGCAGGGATCAATTCTCCACCAAATGATATCATCAACACGATGCAGCAGAGGCAGTTGTGTATTTAGTTTTTTGTGCTGCCCTAGGCAAGACTAAAATCGGGCGACCCCCCCATTTAAATTTGTCCCACTACTTCCTGTCCGTTGAACCACCACCATTCGATCCCACCAAAAAAGGATAGGGGATCTATTCCCCATATGTCTGGCAGATTGGATGAGCAGGTGGATCTGCTTAACATAACCCGCGTGAAAGGGCTCTATCTATGTTTTTTGTTTTATTTTTATTTTTTTTATTAAGTTTCTTTTACTTTTTTTGGGGGGCTTTGGAGAGACATCGGGGGTCTAAACAGACATTAATGTCTCTTTTTTGTGACAGAGAAAGGGACTGAAGACAGGAATGAGCTGCACTGTGGATGAATGAGATAAGAGTCTGTATAGAGACTCCAATTTATTCATAAAATTAAATATAGTAAACAGTGTGATTAATACAGAAGCGATCAGTACTGTGAACGCTGTCTGTATTCTTTCAGAAAAGGGGCTGGTAAACACATGTTTACCAGCCCCCCTTCCATCCATCCTGGTGTCCCACACTAGCAGCAGCAGCAGCTGCAGCCAGCGGGAAGGGGAGGTAGGACAGCCCCCCTCGCCCTCCATCCATCCACATTTTTCGCACTAGCAGCAGCTGCAGCCAGTGGGAGGGGGGTATGAGAGCCAGCCAGCCGCTGCATGGAGAAGCCCCCTTCCCCTCCATCCATATCTCCTGCATTAGCAGCTGCTGCAACCAGCATGAGGGGGAGGTGGGAGAGCCGTTGCATGGAAGGAGAGCCTGCCAGTCAGGGCGGTGGGGGCACTATAGGAAGGATGGGAGGAGCAGAGGGGGGATCTATATGGACAAACCAACCAATCCCTCTATGGATGCCCTGCAGCTCCCAAAGTCGGCAGGAGGGCAAAGGAGAGAAGCTGACCACTGCAGGGCATCTGGTCAGTGTAGCAGGGTGAAGTAGTAGGAAGAGGGAGCCAGGGGATAGCTCTGCCCCAATGAAAACGGCCGCCCAAAGCAAATACGTCCCTGAGCAGAGGGAAGATGTTACAACTAGGGATGAGCCGAACACCCCCTGGTTCGGTTTGCAGCAGAACATGCGAACATGCAAAAAATTAACCATTAAAGTCTATAGGACACGAACATGAAAAATCAAAAGTGCTAATTTTAAAGGTTAATAAGCAAGTTATTGTCATAAAAAGTGTTTGGGGACCTGGGCTTTGCCCCAAGAGACATGTATCAATGCAAAAAAGTTTTAAAAACTGCAGTTTTTTTCAGGAGCAGTGATTTTAATAATGTTTAAAGTGAAAAATTTCATACCTGGGGGGTGTCTGTAGTATTCCTAAAGTAACACATTTTTCCTGTGTTTATAACAGTCCCTGCACAAAATGACATTTATAAAGGAAAAAAATAATTTAAAACTATTTGCGGCTATTCATGAATTGTCGGGTCCCAGCAATACAGATCAAAGTTTCCCCCCCAGTCCATTGCCAGGGCCTTTGGGTCTGGTATGAATATTAATTAACCCTGAACCAAAAAAAGCGTATGGGTCCCCCCAAATTCCATACCAGGCCCTTCAGGTCTGGTATGGATATTAAGGGGAACCCCGCACCAACCTGGCAGGTCGCAGGAAAAGAGGGGGGATGAGAGTGCGCCCCCCCGAACCATACCAAGCCACATGCCCTCAACATGGGGAGGATGTCCCCATGTTGATGGGGACAAGGGCCTCATCCCCACAACTCTTTCCCGGAGGTTGTGGGGGTGTGCGCGGGTGGGGGATTTATCGGAATCTGGAAGCCACCTTTAACAAATTGGACCCCCCATATCCCAGCCCTCCCCTATGTGAATTGTTAACGGGGTACATTGTACCCCTACCATTTTACAAAAGAATGTGTAAAAAAAATTAAAACCACACAGACACAGTTGGGATATAATCCAGTCCGTCCAGTGTTGTAATCCATTCTCGATGTCTCGATGTCCCACGATGATCCATTCTCCAGTGATGCTCCAGTCTCCACAACACAAAACTCCCATGATGCGTAAGAGGGGGCAGGGTCACCTATCCATGTCATTGGGTGACCCCCTGCTTTCTCCTTGCGTAAGGAGAAAGCCAGGGGTTACCCAATGAAGTGGATGGGTGACACCGCCCCGTGATGTTACGCAATTGGGTAACCCCCGGTATGCAAAGCTACTTAGCTTTACGCACTCTACTCCCATTACCCTAAATTAGTGCCAACCTATTAAGGGGAATTGGTTGCGCATGTTCCCGAGATGTGAGTTCCCAGCCCCTCCTCCAGATCCTCATATGCACACCTCAGTGCGTGCTTATATCACTAAATCAGTACACAATGATATATATTCTACCAATAGACATTTATCCATTTCTTGCCCATAATTCAAATTCATATAGTCTTATGTGTTTATATCCCTTATTTGTGTCTATATGTTGACCTAATGTCAACTCTATATTACTATTCTTCCTCTAATCTCCATAGATCAAATTGTTCCAAGAAAAAGGGAGAGAAGAGGAGGAGGCCGGTAAATCCTGGTCCCCTCCCCCTCTGTGTCCCCAATACCTCTCCACCCTGTATCGAAAAATAAAAATACAAACAATAAAAAAATAAAAACCCCACTGCAAATCTATTACAAATCCAAGAAAGGAAAAAAAGGGGGGGTTGTGCCTTCATACGTGTATGTATGTGTGTATAAATCCCACAGGTAAAGAGGGAAAGACGGCCAAGGTTATACAGACTTACTGTTTAACGTGCTAGGGGTGATTCTCATTATACTGTCTTATACATACCCCTTTACCCCCCTACCTCTCAATTCATTGTTGAGAGATCTCTTCTTATTTCCTCCTGCATCGCTAGGACAGGAAGTAAAGGGAAATCTCTTCAGTGAGGAGGTAACAAAAAAGTTCCTGACAGTGTTGGCTTCATATGCACCTAAAAAATATGAATGGTTAATAAAAATCATCGATTTTTCCTTAACTAATTATGATAACAGTGTTCTGTTTTGTGTCTGTCAGGTCTGCAGTCACCAGAGTATAATTCTGATTCTTTATTGCTTTACAGAACCTCCCATTATAAAGAGTCCTCCAGCTGACATGACAGTTAATGCTGGTATATCTGTGGTTTTGAATTGTCAAGCAGAAGGAGAACCAGTGCCTGACATTTTCTGGTCTCGTCTTACTCGTCCTATTTCTGGGGATAGCCGTTTCTCAATATTGTCAAATAAATCTCTGCATATAGTTGCTGTTCGTAAAGAAGATACATCAGTGTATGAATGCAGGGCTACAAATGTCATGGGATCAGCTGTGGCTAAGTCTTCTTTCATTGTTCAAGGTATTTTACCACACTATCTGAGAATTAAATAGCACAAGCAATATATAACACATATGTTGTGCCAGTCTTATATTTACACAAATGTGAACTGTGCTCAGGATATTAGGTGTTACTTAGATCACCTTATTTAGATCATGAAAACAACATCAATACAAATAAAGTGCTCAAAGTGCACACATTTAAAAAAAAAGCAGTCCAAACATTTCATGTGCAAAAAATGCAAATTTCAATATTGTACTGTGACGATAAAAGAAAAAACATAGACAGTGCTTAAGAAGAGTGTCCACATAATACATATTGAAAGTGTCATCATAAATATTCACTTCTTAAGTTCTTATAATCAAAAAAGTATCAACTCTTCAACACTGCACACTGGCCAGTTTAGACACATATCATGTATATAATGTGGTTTTGTGGTTTAATAAAGAGTTATGTGATGATGTAAATTCTGATTTGTGTTTTCTATAACTCAGTAAATCAAGGTGCATTAAAGCCTACTGGGGGCTATTTATATATGTTTCCTGTGGTGGTTGGAGGAGCATTTTGGAGAGACTTTATAGAGCACTGTTTGACCTACTAATTTAATAATAATGCCGTGTACACACAATCATTTTTCGGGTTGTAAAAAATTACATTGTTTAGGCTCTAGAAAAAAAATATGTTTTTTTTGCCCATTTTTTAGAACCCGAAAAATGCTCTGAAGCCCACACACGGTTGTTTTAAATTACATTTTAAAAAAATTTAATTTTTTACAACCCGAAAAATGATCGTGTGTACGGGGCATCAGAGGTCGACTAATTCCAACAAGTGAAGTAACAATTTTGTTATTGTTTTAACAAACGAAAACGAAAGTGCAGAATATGAAAACCCAAAGATACGACATAAACAAATGCTTTATTTTCATTTTCGTCGGTCGAATGTGCCTAACCTTAACTCTATTAGTCCAAGATTATTCTACATAGAGAGAAAAGATTCAACATTATAGAGAGAAAATATTCGACATAGAGAGAAAAGATTTGACATTATAGAGAGAAAAGATTCGACATAGAGAGAAAAGATTTGACATTATAGAGAGAAAAGATTTGACATTATAGAGAGAAAAGATTCGACATAGAGAGAAAAGATTTGACATTATAGAGAGAAGTTTTGACATTATAGAGAGAAAAGATTTGACATTTTAGAGAGAAAAGATTTCTGCTGGAATTGGGTGGGGGAAGTTAAATAAAAATAATGATGATGATGAATGTTATTGGCTAATTGTAACCAAAGAGGAGGAGCAGTAAAATAGCTAGAACTAACTTGACAATTCAACATGAATGACGGAGATTCGACAAAGCATCTAAAAACATACAGGCTGGATTCACACTTGTGCTGTGCGAATTTCAGCTCTCTTATCTCTGCAGAGAGATAAGAGAACGGTTCAACAGATTATGTCTGTTTTAGCTGCGAATTTGGAGACCTAGGAGAGAGGAGGGGGAAGTGTATTGAGGTGAATGAGGAAAATCCTGAAGAGAAATGAACACATCTGCGAATCAGATGCGTGCCCATATAAGATAATGGGCCGAATTTTCACCTGAGCAGCACCGCAATGCCTAGAAAACGCACACTTTTTTTTTTTTTTTTTACTTTAAAGATTTTATTAGTAAGAAGGCATCAAACAGCAAGTACATTGCACAATGAGAATGACTATAGAGATAGTTGTATAACAATCGAAATGGCCTAATATGAGTAGCCGGATTGAAGAGATAACACAAGGTACAATCCATGTTAGACAATCTAAGGATAGGACTGACAAATTACTACCAACATATACAACAAAGGAACTTAATTTAAAGTAAAATCAGTGTATCCCACGAAAAATGCAATGTAAATGTAGACCAAAGGTAACGTAAGAATAAAAAGGAGTGTGAAGGAAGAGCAAAGAAAGGTGAAGTAGAAAGCAGAAAAGAAAGAAAGAAGAGGTAAAGTCACAATAGAAAAGAACTACAAAAGGAAAAAGGAGTCAAAAGAGAAACCGTAGACATGTATTCGGGTTAGTCTCATTAAGATAAAGTGGACGATGTTAATTTTTAGATTGGATACGAAACAACCACCACGGGTTCCACTTTGCATCATAAATAGGCACCGAGTCATGCAGTTTGTGAAATATTTGTTCAGACAGCATAATCTGATCCATCCTGGAAAGAACCTGTGGGAAGGGGACAATAGGGGACTTCCAATTTAGAGCCACCACCCAAAGGACTGCCATGCAGAGTGTGTATATCAGACGCCTAAGAGGTCTAGGAGTGTCTGGGATCTTTTCAAAAAGCAGGCAGTGTCTGTAGGACATGGCCTCTTGACTACCACCTAAAATATCAACAAGGTCGAAGACCTTTTTCCAAACCGATGAGACCTGTACACAGTCCCAAAAGATATGGAAAAAGGAACCAGCAGTTGGGCATCCTCTGTAACAGTTGGGAGAGGTCTGGGGATATATCTGGTGTATGCGCTGGGGGGTATAGTACCAGCGAGTGAAAAATTTAAGGGCCGTTTCTCTAAATGAAAGAGAAACTGTACTCTGCCGGAGATTCTGCCAATTTCTCTCCCAAGCCTCCAGGTCATACTCCAGGCCCAGCTCTGATTCCCACCTAGTCATATATTTCAGTTTGTTTCGGTCCTGGTCTGAGGACAAAACCTTGTATAACAGGGAAATCAGACCTCTCTGTCTAGGGCCAGACCTACACACAGATTCAAATGACGAGCACGAAGGGGAAAGGGTCAGTGAATAATGAGTCAAGAAGAAATGTCTAATCTGCATAAACCTGAAAAATTCAACTACAGGGGCACCCCTAAGTGATTGTAGTTGGGTAAAGGAGAAAAATGTATCATTATGTTGAAAATCTTCTAATGTAGTCAGGCCAGAAGAGACCCACCAGCCAAATGAATCAGGGTCCGAAAAGGCACTGGGCAATCTGTGGTCCCCCAGGAAAGAGGAACCAGGGGGAGCTGCAGAGGCCAGTGAATGAGACGAGCAGTAACGTCTCCAAAGTTTCAGACCCTGGGACACCAGGAGGTTGAGATCCGCCAGCTCCGGGGGACGTGGGCCTGAAAACCACAGAAGGCCAGGCAAGAAACGAGGCCGGATAGAATCAGATTCAAACCTGACCCAGGGGACCTTTGGTCTCTTGATGGACCACTGTGCTAGCTGGGAGAACCTTCCGGCCAAATAGTAGAGCCACAACTGAGGGACCCCCAAACCCCCCAATTTACTGGATCTATAAAGTACCTCTCTGGAGAATCTGGCTGGCTTATCACGCCAGATGAATTTGTTGATGCAGGACTGAAATTTATTAAGAAATACTTTAGGGATCAAAATAGGGAGAGCACGGAATAAATACAAAAGCTTTGGGAGAATGGTCATTTTGACCGCAGTGATTCTCCCCAAAAAGGAGATATTATAAAGGGACCAGGATTTCAGAAGCTTCTGTAGGGAGGCAATTAGAGGGGGGAAATTGAGACTGAACAAATTATTGAAGTCACCAGATAGCTTTATTCCAAGGTAGGGAAGGGAGATTTTAGCCCAAGAAAAAGGGAACGTTCGTTTAATCGGAATCAGTTCCTCAGGGGAGAACCCAACTGGGAGGGCCAAGCATTTGGAAATATTGACAGTTAGGTTGGAGATATCTGCAAAAGTTGACAGGGTATCCAGAAGGCTGGGTAATGTTGTCAAAGGATCAGTCAAAAAGAGCAGTATATCGTCTGCGTACATGCAGAGTTTATACTCAGATCCAGCTTTGGTATAGCCTGAAATAAGAGGATGTCTCATAATGGCTATAGCTAGTGGCTCAATTGCTAGAGCAAAAATCAGGGGGGAGAGTGGGCACCCCTGCCTGGTCCCCCTACCAAGCTTGAAGAAATCAGAATTACATCCTGGGATCTTAATCCTAGTGCAGGGACTTGAGTAAAGGGCTCCAAATGCATTTAGAAACTCCCCCCTAAACCCAAATCTCTGAAGCAGGAGAGATATATAGTCCCATGAGACACAGTCAAAGGCCTTATTTATATCCAAACTAAGCATAAACAGCTTCCTATAGAAGAGGCCAGCATCCTGGACAATATTTGTAGATAAACGAATATTGTCAGTGATAAAACGATGGGGAATAAATCCCGCCTGATAGGGAGAAATTAGGGAAGAGATGATGTTGCCTAGTCTATCTGCCATGATTCTACTAAAAATCTTTACATCATTATTCATTACGGAGATGGGCCGATAATTATGGGGTAAAGTATGGTCTCTATTTGGCTTGGGGATTAAGGACATGTTTGCTAAGAGCATTTCATCTGGGAAAGTATCACCCTGTAAAACTGAGTTAAATAATCGAGTTAATCTAGGGGCGAGGAGAGCTGAAAACTTCTTATAATATATGGCAGAGAAGCCGTCAGGACCAGGGGAGGAGGAGTTTTTAAGAGAGCCTATAACCCCCAAAACCTCGGTAATCGATATGGGTATATTGAGCTTCTTTAGTTGCTCTGGGGAGAGGGTGGGTAAAGGGAGGTCTCTGAACCAGGACTTGGAGGATTCTGCCGGAGAGGACTGTTGAGGGCCTAATAAAGTGGAGTAAAAATCCTGGAAAATTTTCAGGACCTCTTGAGGGTGGGAAACGACCCCTCCAGAAGGGGAGGATAGTTTATAGCTATGCGGGGGCCTGAAGGACTGATTGAGTTTTCTCGCAAACATTGTTGAGGCTGCATTACTATGCAGCAAAAACTTAGCTTTAGCCCAACGCAACGCTTTCTCCGTTTAAGCTGAGAGCAATGCATCCAATTCAAGTCTCTTCTGTTCAATCAGAGTTCTTGTGGATTCGGAAAGGAGGGCTGTGGTATCCCTGTACAGGTTAAAACGCACACTTTTTTTGGCAATGCGCAGTCCAATTTATTTAGAAATGTCCTGCGAATTGGATGTGGTTTAAGCCGCACTCAAGTCGTATAGGTGTGAACCCAGCCACAAACATACAAATGTCGAATCTGTCATTGAAGGCTTAAGGTGTCTGTCGAATGTTCAAAGAAGATTCGATGGAGCAGCTAAACTGTTCAGCGCCATAATCGTACATTTCTGGTCAAATGCTCGGCCCATAGGCTATAGAAATATTCTAATGTTGGTTGATGAGTAATAATAATTAATCAATATAATTATTACTAGTCATACAACATTAGAATTCTTCTATAGCTTGTAGGCGAAACATTCGAAATGTAAGATTCGACGTACAATTTCCGAAATGAAATATTTCAGTGTGCACATGTCTACTATTTATTTATTTTTCTATGGACAGACCAATATTAAAAAATCTGCATTTTTTTTGCACTTTGAGCACTTTAATTGTATTGCTGTTGTTTTGATGACGCTTTGAGGTAATCTAAATAACACCTATTAGCCTAATTTTTGTTCAAAATTCATGTTGGCTTATTTTATTAAAATGCATTATACCAGCCTTGCCAATGTTATTAATAGAAAAGATCATATGGTTGCCTAGCTATACAGTCATTATATTTCCTAATAAAAGGGGTCCTTTTTCACAAAAATTATTAAGCATAATAAAATAAAATGTGGGAAAGTCATTTTACTTAATTTGTTCAGGCTATTAGACCTGTGTTCACTACAAAGAACCAGACATTCAAAAAGAAAATGCCAAAACAACATAAAAATACTTTTAGAGCACAAAATCTTAAATTTTTGTCCTAAAAATACAGGAAGGGTTTCACCCCTCACCTTAATATATTTCTTAATATACTTCTTGTCACCTGAATTGCCTGGTCACTTCCACATACAACAGTTTTACACTTTCACTGCTGTTTTCTTTCAGTTTGTTATTCATGTGCATAACTGGCATTCATTAATATTTAGTGGTGAATTACCATGCATTATCTTGTCCAAATGGGGGGAATCAGTACTAAGGCTCAGCTGGTGAGTAATTGGCCTTGCCTGATGGTCACTCCTCAAAGACATCCTGGCAAGATCACTTAAAGCTGTATTAAACACAACAAAAAAAATGTAATCTATTGCAGTTTACCAAATCTTTAAATATGGTGGCCGTCTTTTCTTCTCTTTCAGGTTTTTGTTTCCTTTACTTTCACTGGGTGATCTGGCCAGTAACACACTACTTGTTTTAGGGTCTCCACCCTGGATGGAGAAGCAATGGAGACATCTTTGGACAGAAGCATTTTCAATCTGGGGAAACATTAGCCTTAGATGCACTAGCAGATTTAGATGAACTTGACTATCACATTAAAACTAAACGCCTTTTTTAAGCAGTTACAACAACAGTTTTTTTTTGCCCTTTTGGGATAAAGATTTTACATAAATTAATAAAAGCTGATCATTGTAATCACCTTTGTCAGTTTTAAATGCTTTATTTCAAACCTCTAACTACCAGTCTTACCAGGCAACTTGTTGCCTGTTAAAGGGAGTAGAAAAATAACAGACTTAATGGCTGGATCACCAGATGAAAATAAAGGAAAACAGGCCTTAAAAAAGAAAACAAATGCATCTATCACATCTTATGTCCTGTACACACAATCGGACCTTTGTCTGACCAAATTCCATCAGAGGAAAAGAGAATATGTTCTCTATGTAAACGCCAATGGAATTAATTGGAATTTCCGATGGAATTACTCTGATAAGGCATACACACGCTCGGAATTTCCGATGGAAAAAGTCAGTCGGACTTTTTCCATTGGAAATTCCGATCGTGTGTACGAGGCATAAGAATTGGTACGTTTCAGTATATTACATTTTTGTTTTTAGATTTAATACAAATTTAATCTAAGGCCTCGTATACACGAGTAAATCCATTTGTTCAAAACGGTCTGTCCGACCGATTTGAACAAATCTGTCTGCTGGCATTTTGGTTTGCTCGCGTGTACACACGAGCAAACCAAAATCCCCGCCAGCAGACAGCACGCTGACGTGTCGGTGACGTTGACGCCACCACGTCACCGCACCAGGAAGTAAAACACTTCCGCGCATGCGTCTAAACCATTCGGCGCATGTGCGAGAAGACATGTCTGCTGGTTAGCGTACTAACCAGCAGACATGTCGGGCGGACGGGTTCCCAGCCGACAGATTTCAAAGCATGCTTTGAAATCTGTCGGGTGGCCAAATCCGTCTGTTTGCCTGTACACACGATCGAATCTGTCTGCTGAAACGGTCTATCAGACCGTTTCCATCAGACAGATTTGATCGTGTGTACGAGGCCTAAGACATCAGCCGTGGTTTCTGCAGCTATAACTTGTTAAATAGAAGTGTCTTCTAATGCTGCATACAGACGATCGAAAATTCCGTAGATTTATTTGCCAAAGGACGGATGTTGGCTCAAATTTGTCTTTAACCACTTAAGGACCCTGCACTGTATATATACGTCCTCTTTTTAAAGATGGATATCTCGGTAACGGCAGCAGCTGCTGCCACAACCGAGATATCCATCTCTTCAGTGCAGGGTCCTGTGTACAATAACGGTGGTCTCTGCGGCAGATTCGCCGCGAGATCGCCGTTATCGGTGACCGGAGAGGTGCCCCCCCCCCTCCCGCCGCTTTCCCGTGCTCTCCACCGCTTACCGTTGCCGTCGGTAACGGCGGAGGCGATCGGGTCTGTGCGGCTCCTCTGCTGGGATACGAGTGAGGGAAAAATCGCCCCCACCCGTTCCCCATAGCAGTGCTGGGCGGAAGTGACGTCAAAACGTCATTTCCGCCCACTGTCTTAAAGAGACATTTTCTTTTTAAGGCTATTTAAAAAATGTAATTTTCCTTTTTTTTTTCTTTTTAAGCCTAAATATGAGATCTGAGGTCTTTTTGACCCCAGATCTCATATCTAAGAGGACCTGTCATGCTTTTTTCTATTACAAGGGATGTTTACATTTCTTGTAATAGGAATAAAAGTGATCAATTATTATATTTATTTTTTCAGTGTAAATTTTTTTAAAATAAATACAAATAAATAGGAAAACAAAAAACATTTTTTTTAAAGCTCCCCGTCCCGACGAGCTCGCGCGCAGAAGCGAACGCATACGCAAGTATCGCCCGCATATGAAAACGGTGTTCAAACCACACAAGTGAGGTATCGCCGCGATCGTTAGAGTGATAGCATAAATTTTAGCCCTAGACCTCCTCTGTATCTAAAAAAATGCAACCTATAGAATTTTTTAAACGTCGCCTATGGAGATTTTTAAGGGTAAAAGTTTGACGCCATGCTACGAGCGGGCGCAATTTCTAAACGTGACATGTTGGGTGTCATTTTACTCGGCGTAACATTATCTTTCACAATATATAAAAAAATTGGACCAAATTTATTGTTGTCTTATTTTTTAATTTAAAAAAGTGTATTTTTTCCAAAAAAAGTGCGCTTGTAAGACCGCTGCGCAAATACGGTGTGACAAAAAGTATTGCAATGACCACTATTTTATTCTCTATGGTGTTAGAGAAAAAAATATATATAATGTTTGGGGGTTTTAAGTGATTTTCTAGCAGAAAAAACTGTTTCAGTCTTGCAAACACCAAAACTGAAAAACACCCAAGGTCCTTAAGTGGTTAATACAGACAAGACGAATACAGACAACACAAATGTTGGAAATTCTGAACGGCAAGAAGGTGGTGACGTACAAGACATACGACTGCATGTTAGTAGAAGTTTGGTGAGAGATGTTTCATGCTTTTTAGTCCGTTACAGCGTGACGAATGTGCTATCTCCATTATGAACGCTCCTTTTACCAGACCAATCACTTCCGTGTCGTACTTGATTCAGAGCATGCATAGAATTGTGTGCTTCGGAATTGTCCACACAGGATCAGAATTTACGAGAACAGATTTTGTTGTCGGAAAATTTGAGACCCAGCTCTCAAATTTTTGTTGTCGGATGTTCCGACAGCAAATGTCCGATGGAGCCTACACATGGTCAAAATTTCCTACACCAAGCTCTCATCGAACATTTGTTGTCGGAAATTCCGACCGTGTGTACGCTGCATAATTCTTTGGTTTCTGGCACACTGGCTGGTGTATGATTGGAGTTCTTTTTAACAGGTAATTTTCACTCTGTCGGCATCTTTGCCTCAATAAATCATTGCATAAGCACACCCTCTGACATTGAAACCAAAATAGTTTATTTTCAAAAAATCCATCAACATATTCTAACTTTAACATTATAACTGTCTTATAGTTCATGGTGGATTTTCCGAATGGCTGCCATGGCAATCCTGCAGTGTGACTTGTGGTCAAGGAATACAAAAACGGATGCGGCTGTGTGACAATCCAGCCCCAGCAAATGGTGGATTGTATTGCCAGGGAGAAGAATCTGAGACCCGTCTCTGTCAAAATAAACCTTGCCCAGGTATTATATTTATTAAAATGTATAGGTAATTTTAAACCCAAACTTTTTTTCATTTTGCTTTGAATAGAGTGGAATTGTTAGTAAAGTTTTTATTGCTCTCAGTGCACCTATTTAAGAGAGTTCTCTTAGGAATGAAAGGGGTGGAAATCTCTCCAACAAAGGCACAGTTAAAAACAAAAATACATTTTAATAGATTAGGGTTTGTTTTCAACAACCCCCTCTGCAGCAGTTTGCCACAAACTATATGCTAACGGGTTTAGCCAAAGTATTGTCCTGGCCTGTCTCAGTCTCTGGAGTGGAGAATGATTTTATATAAATGTAAACTGGGTATGTATCTCATAACAAATAGTGAGATATATACAGTGTTGGACAAGGTCATCCAGTGGCCAAAATGGATATGCCAAACTTTTCCCCCCTCACCTTGTATATTACATATAAGATATTTAAGACATTTTAAAAGAAAATAGGTTTAAATAAATCAAAACAGAATTCACTTAGCGCTGAGCCTCCTGCCCTTACCCCATCCTAGCCCTAATGTTACCAGACCAAAAGACAGCACATAAGAGAAATTCATTTTTATGGCTTACATACACTTTAAGTATGGTAGTTCATTAAGCACACAAATATATAATTGAGAAAAAAACTGCTTTCTCTGTAAGAGGTTTATAACATCCATATACCTCCATGAGCGACTAATAATACTGAGGTCACAAATGACAGCATTATTAAGGACAAATTTCCCATGGTTCACTTATATCACAAACAATCTCTAAAGTAATTCTAAAGGTGTGTAATTTAAAAAAAATAACAAACATGTTGTACTTACCTGCTCTGTGTAATGGTTTTGCACAGAGCAGCCCGCATCATCTTCTTTTTGGGTCTCCCGCCATGGTCCTGGGTCCTCCTCCCTGCTGAGCCTTCCCGTAGCAAGCCAATTGATTGCTATGGGGCACTCAAGCCCCTTCCTTTAGTGCAGACCCCCCTTCAGTGCAGACCCCCACTTCAGTGCACCCCTCATTCAGTGCAGACCCCCATTTAGTGCACACCCCATTCAGTGCACACCCCCTTCAGTGCACACCCCCCTTGAAAAAAGTTCATAGTTTGTTATAAAATTTTGAACATTTTGAAAACAGGTAATTTTTCTTCTTCATTGATATGCTCTGATGAGGTTGCACTTATGGGCACTGAAAGGCTGCCAAGATGGACACTGATGAAGCAGCACTGATGGGCACTGGTGGGCATTGATAAGGAGGCACTGATGGGCACTGAGAGGTCGCACAGATGGGTGGCACTGAAGGGCACTGATAGGTGTGACTGATAGGTGACACTGATGAGCACTAATAGGTGGCACTGATGGGCACTGGTAGGTGACACTGATGGGCAGCACTGATAGATGGCACTAATGATGAGGCACTGATGGGCATTGATTGGCAGCATTGGTGGGCATTGATAGGTGGCACTGGTGGGTACTGGCAGGTGGCACATCTCCATGTGATTGACCAATGTCCCTCTGATAGAAGCTGATGATCGTCTTTTTTTCCTCTCACGCTGTTAGCGTGAGGGAAAAAAAGATAACCAATCTTCTCTTTACATCACATGATCAACAGTTATTGGCTGACAGCTGATCGTGTGGTAAGGGGTCGGGAACATCTCATAGGCTCAATGATCACAGAGCACCCTGTGCACACCCTGCATGGACGCGCTGACAGCGCATGCTCAGAAGGACGTACATGGACAACCTCCTGGCAATTAAGGCTTGCGCTCTAGCCGTCTTTCGGCTATAGCGTGGGTGGGAAAAGGTTAACGTGATCTGCTGATAATTGCATCATTTAGATCAGGGTTTCTTAACATTTTTTTAGTCATGGCACCCTTTAAAATTATGCAGTCTTGAGGCACCCATTCTAGATTTTAAAAACAAAACTAATATTCTAACATTTGCAGCCTGCACGTAGGACATCCAACATTCGATTTTATTTATTTGTACAAAGCAAATAAACCTTTTCACGCTGGTACTGACTAGTATTTAGTGTTTCTCTTCTCTCTTTCTGCTGAAAGAGAGGAGCAGAAGAGGGGCAAACTAGGGTGACCTCAGACACCCGACGTCAGCCTTATCAACCTATGATGTCATTGGTTCAAAGACACTGGCATCTGGCCCACACAGTGCCCAAGGTTCTAGTGCTGCACAATAAAAACCTCTGGCTTTGTTTAACAAAAAGACCTAATCAGTTTTTTGGCCAATTTGGGGCAAATTTTTGACATTTTGTCGAGGCACCCCTGAAGTACCCAGAAGACACCCTGGTGGAAAAGGGCTAAGTTAGATAGCTCTATATCAACTTTGATATGAAAAGGTTACTATGATAAAACAGTATTTTGTAACAACTATTTTGATTGTTCCCCTCATAACCTAGAAATTCAACATAGCAGCAGAATGCAAATATTTGACCATTCAATTGTATGGCACAATAGGTCACATGAGTCGTAGCTCAAATTATTAGGAAGCCTGTTTTTAGTTGTAGATCTTATGAGCCTAACTCCACCATCCATTATAGTTTTTTTTATTTGCTTTTTTATTGCATGACAAAGTTGATGCAAGTTGGTTAGACTGGAGCCAATGGGAAGAGTGCTCTAAAACTTGTGGAAGTGGCAAACAATCAAGAACAAGGATTTGCAATATTCCCCCAGCCCAAGAAGGAGGAAAGACATGTGATGGAAAAGCTATTGACACCAAAGTTTGTAACATCAAATCCTGCCCAGGTAAGCATTATGAAACACAAGGGAAACCCCAAAAGTCTGTTTTCAAATTTGTGCAATCACCTCTAGAACAATGGACTAAATCCAATTAAAACAAATGTTATAATTTCTAATCAGGTTGCAATAACAAGTAACATGTTGCAATAATAAGTCCTCTATGATTGATATTTTGCCCACAGATTGCACCAACTACAAGTTCATGAGCTCTTAGTGGTCTGGAAGAACATAATAGGAGTGAAGGTCTTTTATGTAGTCTATGTTCATTTTGCAAAGAAAAAAAAAAGATTAAAATATATGTATCCAAATTACAATATGTCCTGGAAAAAACATGTATAATACATTAGGGTAGACTACAAATGCTCAAATGTTTAATGCACAGAACAGAGATTTTGCCAAAAATATAACAGCGCTCTGGGACTGATTGCCTATAAATTGTAAACACATCTTTCAGTACTTGTCAAACATTTTCTGAGACAGACTGACCTATACTGGTGCTGCAAATCCCATAAGGGATACATATGTTTTGGGCGGGTTCAGAGAGTCGCCCCCAGGGGCGTCGTTAGGGCATGGCTTGGGGGGCTGGAGCCCTGAATGGGTCCCCGAAAAGCCCAGAGTCTATGCCGCATCCGATCACATTGTTAGCCCTGAGCGTCTGGGAGTCAGGACCTGATGCCAAAGGTGGCCGAGTGCGGCCGAGTGCACCACATCCCCGCTCAGGCGGGTGGCTCTTCTTCCTCTCTGACTGCCAGTGCCTGCCCTGCTGTGACCGCACACCAAGGCTGAGACTGTGAACCTATATGAAGATCTTTTACAAGTAATATCATTTAAAAAAAGATCACCTGTCTGTTCTTGGAAAATTCATATTCAGGTCAGGTCAGTGAGTCAGGTCTGGTCAGTGGGTCAGGTCAGTGGGTCAGGTCAGTGGGTCAGGTCAGTGGGTCAGGTTAGTGTATGTAGGTCAGGCCAGTGTATGTAGGTCAGGTCAGTGGGTCAGGTCAATGAGTCAGGTCAGTGTATGCAGGACAGGTCAGTGTATGCAGGACAGTTCAGTGTATGCAGGACAGGTCAGGTCAGTGTATGTAGGTTATGTCAGTGTGTGTACACACACGTAGGTCAGGGTATGTGTGTCAGGTAGGTCACCCTGCGCCACTCCACCGACCGCGCCCGAACCCCACCGGTGCTGGCTTGGCTTTGGGTCTTTTTGGCACCTAGCAACACCCCTGATCACTCCTTTTAGCAACACGTCATGCACATAATAAAACAAATCCAGTAATTGGGAATTACCTCTCAGATAATTCAGCGACTGTCCTTTTCCAATCTGGCAATTATGTCTAGGAAACAATACAGAAAACGCTACTGACCCACCTTATAAATGAAGATAGGGTTCCCCTTAATATCCATACGAGACCTGAAGGGCCTGGTAATGGAATTTGGGGGGACCCCCACACATTTTTTTTTCAATGACTTTCAATTACTTTTATCTGTATTGTCGGGACCCCGACAATTCATTATAGCTGCGAGTAGTTTTAAATGACTTTTTTTCCTTTTAGAAATGTCATTTTGTGCAGAGACTGTTATAAACACAAGAAACATGCGCTACTTTACAGGCATACTATAGACACCCCCAGGTACGAAATTTAAAGGAATATTTCACTTTTATTGTTTAATTTTAAGCATTATTAAAATCACTGCTCACAAAAAAACTGCAGTTTTTTGTATTGATACATGTTCCCTGGGGCAGGACCCAGATCCCCAAACACTTTTTATGACAATAACTTGCATATTAACCTTTAAAATTAGCACTTTAGATTTCTCCCATAGACTTTTAAAGCCAAATTGTTCGCTGTTGGCGAACGGGCGAACATCCAATGTTCGAATCAAACTCATGTTCGACCTGAATATAAAGCTCATCCCTAATTATTATTATTATCCTAAAGAAGTACATGATTTGAAGAAATTATTAATGGCTTGTATCACAACAGTAACTACTGGGAGAATGAATCGTAATATAGAGGTTTCTGAATCTCAAGTATTGCATGGCCTACCACAATACTTACTTACTAGTGCTAGGGATGAGCACTAGTATGTCGTTCGTCGAAATACAAAACGAGTAGTTCACGCCAAATTCGAGTGACGCACCACGGCCCATAATTCACTGCGGCATCGCTGGCTGATGATTGGCCAAGCATGCACTATGACCCGCATGCTTGTCCTATCACAGCGCGCAAAAAACAGAGAGCCATAATTGGGTGGCTTTGGCCAGTTATGGCTCAGGGGGTTTAGTACACGCCCCACACTATAAAAGGCTGCCTGCAGGTCGACCTTGTGTAGTGTGTTGCGGCGGTGGTTAGAGAGACAGAGAGAGTGTCATTTTTTGCAGGTAGATAGAGCAGGCAGGCTAGTCAGTTAATGTTACAGTGTGTAGAGGATATATATACATCACAGGTGTTGTACATATATCTATACACTGTATAGTTTAGCTAGATCAGTTCTTCCTAATTTACTGGCAGGCAGGTGATTGTGCTATTTAACCACTTAAGACCCGGACCAAAATGCAGGTAAAGGACCTTGCCCCTTTTTGCGATTCGGCACTGCGTCGTTTTAACTGACAATTGCGCGGTCGTGCGACGTGGCTCCCAAACAAAATTGGCGTCCTTTTTTCCCCACAAATAGAGCTTTCTTTTGGTGGTATTTGATCACCTCTGCGGTTTTTTTTTGCGCTATAAACAAAAATAGAGCGACAATTTAAAAAAAAAATTCAATATTTTTTACTTTTTGCTATAATAAATATCCCCCAAAAATATATAAAAAAAAACTTTTTTTTTCCTCAGTTTAGGCCGATACGTATTCTTTTATGTATTTTTGGTAAAAAAAATCGCAATAAGCGTTTATCGGTTGGTTTTCGCAAAATTTATAGCGTTTACAATATAAGGGATAGTTTTATTGCATTTTTAGAATTTTTTTTTTTTACTACTAATAGCGGCGATCAGCGATTTTTTTCGTGACTGCAACTATATGGCGGACACTTCGGACAATTTTGACCAATTTTTGGGACAATTGTCATTTTCACAGCAAAAAATGCATTTAAATTGCATTTTTTACTGTGGAAATGACAGTTGCAGTTTGGGAGTTAACCACAGGTGGTGCTGTAACTTTCGATGTGACTGTGTGTGTTTACAACTGTAGGGGGGTGTGGCTGTAGGTGTGACGTCATCGATCGCGTCCCCCTATTACAGGGATGACGCGATCGATGCTACGGCCACAGAGAAGCACGGGGAAGCCGTGTTTACACACGGCTCTCCCCGTTCTTTCCGCTCCAGCGGCGATCGGGTCCACGAATCCCGTGGTCCCGGTCCTGGAGCTTCGGACCGGGTCACAGGAGTGTGCCGCGGGCGCGCGCCCGTGACCCACGGCTGGGTACTAAAATCAACGTATATGTACGTTGATGTGCCCAGCCGTGCCATTCTGCCGACGTAAATGTGCAGTAGGCGGTCCTTAAGTGGTTAAACACGTTTTCACGGGCATACTATAGACACCCAGCAGGTACAATATTTAAAATATTTTTTTTTTTATTATTTATTTATTTAAGCATCATTAAAATCACTGCTCCTGATTCAGGAGCAGTGATTTTAATGATGCTTAAATAAATAAAATAAAAAATTCCTTTAAATATTGTACCTGCTGGGTGTCTATAGTATGCCTGTGAAAACGTCTTTGAGAACCCGGGTCCTGCCCCAGGGAACATGTATCAATGGAAAAAAAGTTTTAAAAACGGTTGTTTTCTCAGGAGTCCTGGAAAAAAACAACAGTTTTTAAAACTTTTTTTCCATTGATACACGTTCCCTGGGGCAGGACCCGGGTTCTCAAAGAAATTTTACGACAATAACTTGCATATTAGGCTTTAAAATGAGCACTTTTGAATTCGAACATTCGAGTCCCATAGACGTCAATGGGGTTCTAAACGTTTGCGCGAACGTTCGGTCCGTTCGAAGGTTCTGGTGCGAACCGAACGTGGGGGTGTTCGGCTCATCCCTACTCAGTGCACTCACTCTCCATGGATAAAAGGATGACAGGAAAGTGCAAGGAATTTACCTGACTGAATGGTATTTTGATATTTTTTTTTTTAAAAGAGGTCAAATTATATGAATCTGAAATTGAACATTATTAGTTTGGTGAACTGTTCTTTTATGAGCCTGCATGAATGTGGACAGGAACTGGCTCCACTGAGTTGGCAGAAGATCAGCAGCACTGAGATGCAACATGGAATTAAAAAAGGTAAAAACAAGTGAAAAAAGACAATTATTTATGACTCACAGTCCTTTGACAAACTAAATGTCATTGAGGAAAGTCATACATTTACAAGATTAACCAAACGTGAAACCTAATATACAGGTATATCTGCAAATATCATTTTAGCTAAATAGCCTACCAGATCTATAACATGAACATACTATACTGATTCTTTCCACTTATTTTAGTTAATGGAGAATGGAGTTCCTGGCAAGTGTGGGGTCCATGCAGTAAGACATGTGGGAAGGGAACTCAGATACGTGCAAGGCTCTGTAATAATCCACCTCCATCCTTTGGTGGAACATTTTGTGAAGATCAAGACACACAATCACAAATATGTAACATACGTCATTGTCCAGGTAAAAAAATTATATTATCGTGTGCTTGTATTCATGTTTATGTGTTGTTTCCATATCTATTAAAATACATAACATTGTTGGACTCATTAAACATGGTTAAATTTAAAGGGACTGTAAAAGGTAAAGATTTCCCTAAAAAGCTTATTTTATCTTGCAGTGCAGTCCTCCTTCACTTACCTCATCCTTCGATTTTGCTTTTAAATGTCCTTATTTCTTCTGATAAATCCTCACTTCCTGTTCTTCTGTCTGTAACTACACGCAGTAATGCGGGGATTTCTCCGTGGTATGGAGAAAGCCTCTTGAGGGGGGAGGGGGTGAGCAGGAGCGTCAGGACACTCTCTACTTTGCAGAAGAGAAAGGAGCTGTGTATTAGTGGGCGTCCTGACACTCCTGATCGCCCCCTCCCCTCTCAAGAGGCTTTCTCCACACCAGGGAGAGAGCCTCGCATTACTGTGTGTAGTTACAGATAGAAGAACAGGAAGTGAGGATTTCTCAGAAGAAAATAAGGACATTTAAAAGCAAAATCGAAGGATGAGGTAAGTGAAGGAGGACTGCACTAAGGTAAAGGAAGCTATTTAGGGGGGAAAAAAATCCCTTCAACCCCTTTAAAGGATTTCCTGTGTGATAGTTGATAAAGATAATCTCTAACAACAAAGTCTCATTACCTCATAATAATTATTTTCAAGATCACTTTTTTTTGATACTGAACAAAAATCCTTTGGAACCAAGTATTTTTTTCACATAATTGTCTTTTTGTCTTTCATACAGTGGATGGGAAATGGTCACCATGGGGAAGTTGGACACCTTGCAGTGTTTCCTGCAATGGAGGCCTTCGACAAAGAACTCGTGAATGTTCCAGTCCAAAACCACAATACGGAGGCCACAAGTGTAAAGGGAAAGCCTTTGAGAATGAGTTTTGCAATGGAGACTTATGTCCTAGTAAGCTTCATTTTCTTTCCAAAATTAAATTAAGTTTCCCAGTTTCACTGAGCTGATGGAGCTTATTTCAGTTTTTTTTCTAACTAATGCTCCTTTTGTATACCTAGTCCAGTTAAGAATAACAAAAAAATGAAATTTTCTTAATCGTTCATCAAAAGACACAAGAACAAGTTCTGCCATACTGCCACCTTTAAGAAGAATTGGAAACTCTCAAAACATAAAAGCCATTGGCAAGCCATGGCTTTCCAAGCCTGTGACTACAATAAGTCTGTGGCTTGTCACATATGGGCATGGAACATCATCTCCTTTTTCTCCCAGTACTCCCTGAAATTAGTAATAAAGTGGAGAATTAAGTGCTGGGTCCCATGCACATGTATGCTGCCGCTTTTCTGCGTTTCAACATAAAGTAGTTGCCTGCCATTGCTCTCCTCACAAGGGTGATAGATTTACCTTGGGTTGTCCTGGCTTTTGCCTCATACTGACTCTGCTCAGATATACTTGACTTCTTCCTCCTGCATTTGGTAGTGAGTACCACAGATGCTTCCAGTGGGTATTACCTTGCTTTCATTGTTATGTAGTATGTAAAATCCCAATTACAAATGGAATTTCCCCATGGGTCTCTCCGACTTATGATCCTCTAGCACTTTTTAGTCTGCCTGCAGCATTCCTCCCAGGGGTCCCGACACTAATAGCTTGGATTATAGCCCCCTGCTGCTTGAGTCCACACACTCCTCAGAGTCATCTCTAGCTCCCTCAGGTGTGCACCCTCCTGTACTCTGTCCACAGAGGAGTTCTCTTCAGCTATGCAGAATTTCATGACCAAAGTCCCTGCTGCCATGATAGTTGACTGCTGATACAATTCCCAGGAGGCCCTAAGTCTCCTTTGTTTCTAAAGGGGGGTCTCTGCGTTCCACCTTAACCAGGACACCCTCTCTGTTCCATTTCTGTTAATTTTAAGAAGATATCCCTCCAATTTTTGGATGTGGTTGGGGCGGTTTTCTTCTAACTCTCAGCTACATCTTCCTTCAGATGGACTGACTCTTTTTTTGTCATTACTGAAGATTCTCATAGCAAACAGCCTGCTTCACATTCCATTGTTTATCAGTGGTGAAGGCAGGCAGCTTAAGTATAAGATTCCACCTTTTCTAGTCAAGGCGCACTCCACAAGATCTGTCAGTGCTTTCTTGGCTTTTCAGCATCATGTTTGCCATTAACAGATTTGTAAGGCTGCTACCTGGTATTCCATTTGCACATTCTTTAAAGTTTTAAGAGATGGATTTACAAGCATTTAAATGCAAGCTATGTATGTAAGGTCCTGCACTCAGCTCTTTAAGCTGCCATCAACCTCCAGTGTGCTTTACTGTCCTTTTTCCTTGGGCTGTTACTGTAGCATTGTGTTGCTGCATTTTGCTTTCCTTGGATAAACTACTTTAGGGCAACCCACTTTTGTTGATTTACTAAAGGCAAATACGATCTGCACTACAAGTGCACTGCAAGTGCACTTGGAAGTGCAGTCGCTGTAGATCCGAGGGGAAGATCTGAAATGAGTGGAATCTCTGCTGATTTTATCATCCAATCATGTACAAGCAAAGATGCTGTCCTTTATTTTCCTTGCATGTCCCCATCTGATCTACAGCGACTGCATTTCCAAGTGCACTTGCAGTGAACTTGGAAGTGCACAGTGAATTTGCCTTTAGTAAATAACCCAAGTGTTTTTGATTTATCTGGCCCTTTGTTCCTTGATGAATGAATTACGAAAACAGGATTTTTATATAGTAAAATCTATTTTTGGGGTTTCATTAAGAATAAAGAATAAAAACGATCAATACATCATTGATCTTTGATTGTTTTTACTTTTTAATTTCTTAATATTTTTGCACACATTTCATTAATAATACATTGTTGATGTATTTACATTAGTATGAACAGCAACTAAAAGTGACAACAGACCTATTTAGTAAAAAGTATATTCAGAATAGCTAGTTTTATTATGCAATGGATACATGAATACTTATATTAAATAGTGATTTAATTTTCCGGTATGTTTAAAAGTAATAGCATGAACAAGGGACACCAACCAGTGAGCTTCTAAAGCTATTTAGCAATCAAGGAAATGTCAAGACTAATCTGGATTTCCTATAATACACTGCAACTAGTCTTTATGCAGCTCCAAATCGGTATCCAGGTAGAGAACATCTAAAATTCTGTGCAACATCTATCAGTTTTTTTTAATTTTACCATGTGTCTCATTAAAATTTTCAAAGCAGGTGTAAGGCTTGAAAAAATGTTTTCGTACTGACACTTTGATATACTATATACTATATATATATCAGGATTTCTGTAAGTAGTTCATATTTATTAGTGTGTGTCTTTAACATTTTTTTATGGCTTGTTTTTTGTTTATACACATACATGCTATGTCTTCTTACTTTTTACACCTGTTTGTTAAACACGTACCAGTATGTCTCATTTATGGAGTGTTTTCATATTAGACCAGTATACGAAGATATCAGTTTAGTACAGTTTTTTAAGAGTTCAGAAGTGGGAATTCTCAATTGTTGGATGTGTCCAGATGAGCTTGATTCTTATATTTTCACTACTTGGCTTCTTGCAGCTGGAATAATAAAAAAAGGAAACCACATTTTTTCCATGTCAAACTCAATGTGTATCACTTCTCTGTCTCAACACAGCTGTTTCTACAAGCTAAAGACTTCATACATGCTAATAGTTGTTTATTTCTAGACACTATTATATGCAATTTGATTTTATTGATTTTCAAGAGGTTACTATAAACATTTTTAAGAGGTTACTATAAACATTTGGCAATGAGGTGTACATTTCAGAAAGGCCCATGAACATAATAAGCATACATCTTTTTCAAAAAAGCATGCTTTCTAAGGTTTTTTATTATTCCAAACAGTTTTTGGATTGTAAGTTTGTAGGGAATAGTGTAGTGTTGGCATCATACAAGATAGCTCTTTTTATAGAAAATAAGCAGATAGTAGATTTGCCACAAGGGAACTTGAAGCCAACAGCCAGAAACAGAAACATATGGGGGAGCTGGGAAAGGAAAGGAAATCAGGAAGTTTATGGGGAAAGCGGAATAGGTGGTAGTAAGGCATGATAGGAGAAAATGTACACAACATTTTTGATAGTACATGGCACATCAGTGTTTAACAAAACGTTTTATTTTGTAGTTCATGGAAACTGGGGACCATGGAGCGCATGGGAAACATGTAGTCGTACATGCAATGGAGGCCAGAGGAGGAGGCATCGCACCTGTGACAGCCCTACTCCTTCGCATAATGGAAGAGGATGTGCTGGCAAGGATACAGAAATACACAAGTGTAACACTGAAATATGTCCTGGTTAGTTTTGGCTTATGTGTCTTTGAGCAGTACATAGTGTGCAAATTTAATTGTATTATTAATACAGTGAACAGCTTATTTTTTTAGTAAATCAACCATATTGCATATATTTTCTTTTCTTCAATAATGATGACACACGATCGGTCCATCCGATGAGAACGGTCTGATGGACCGTTTTCATTGGTTAACCGATGAAGCTGACTGATGGTCCGTCACGCCTACACACCTTCGGTTAAAAAAACGATCGTGTCAGAACGCGGTGACGTAAAACACAACGACGTGCAGAAAAAAATGAAGTTCAATGCTTTCAAGCATGCGTCGACTTGATTCTGAGCATGCTTGGATTTTAAACCGATGGTTGTGCCTACTAACGATCGTTTTTTTTTCTATCGGTTAGGAATCCATCGGTTAAATTTAAAACAAGTTGGCTTTTTTTAACCAATGGTTAAATAACCGATGACGCCCACACACACGATCGGTTTGGACCGATGAAAACTGTCCATCAAACCGTCCTCATGGGTTTAACCGAGCGTGTGTACGCGGCATAAAGCTACTTTTACACTGGGGCGGCGTCTGCATTGGAGTGGCACTTTTCAATCACAAGTGGGGCGTTTATAACCCCAGCTAGTGGCCGAAGAAAGGGTTAAAAGTGCCTGTGTTTCGGCGCTGCCGAAGCACTTTGCTGGCACTTCAGCAGCACTGCCTATTCATTTTAATGGGCAGGGCATTTTGGGAGAGGTGTTTAGCACTTTTAAGGAGCTTTACAGGCGCTATTTTTAGCGCTAAAATGAATGAAAGTGCCCCAGTGTGAAATGGGTCTAAAAAAAATTTAGTTTTTTACCTTAGGTTTAAAAAGCAAGGTTAAAACAAAAGTTCACAAAATAGACTAGTAATTTTAACAAAAAAAAAAAAAAACAGGAAAACTCACTTTTTTTATATTCCTTCTATTTTATTCAAATTACTACCATACCCATGAACCTTCTGCTTCGTACTTGTCTTTTGGAGATGATTAATGGGGTTTGGCCAGGATGATGCGCAAGGGGCGAGATAATGGTTTACATTATCTCCTGGGATAACACCTTTATCTGCTGCTATATAGCTTCAGTCCTGTGATGGAGTGCACTAAGGATTACCATTTTGATTTTAGGTTCACAGTTTGTTTCACAATGTTTCTTTCCATTATGTTAACTTCCATTGCACTGGCAGTGCTTTCATCTGAGCAGTGGCGGCGGGTGCTCAACATTTTTGGGGGGTCGCAAACGAAAAAAAAAAAATGCTCACTGTGCCCATCAAATGCAGCCACTGTGCCATGCCATCAAACGCAGCCACTGTGCCATCAATTGTCACCACTGTTCCATGTCATCAAACGCAGCCACTGTGCCACCAATCGCACCACTGTGCCATGCCATTAAACGCAGTCACTGTGCCATGCCATCAAACGCAGCCACAGTGCCATCAATTGTCACCACTGTGCCACCAATCGCACCACTGTGCCATGCCATTAAATGCAGCCACTGTTTCATGTCATCAAACGCAGCCACTGTGCTATCAATTGTCACCACTGTGCCATGCCATCAAACACAGCCACTGTTCCATGTGATCAAACACAGCCACTGTACAATCAATTTGCACCACTGTGCCATGCCATCAAATGTAGCCACTGTGCCATCAATTGTCACCACTGTGCCCTTTAATGGTCGCCGCTGTGCCAATTGTCCCCACTGTGCCTATTGTCATCACTGTGCCCTTTAATTGTTGCCACTGTGCCCATTCATCCTGCTGTGGCAATTGTCCCCACTGTGCCTATTGTCACCACTGTGCCCATTCACTGGGGGGGCCGCGAGTGAACTGCGGGGGGGGGCCGCGAGTGAACTGCAGGGGGATATGGGGCTGGCGCTGGTGGTGGCGGGGCGGGCTGGCTGGCGGGGCTGGCGCTGGGGATGGAGCAGGTCTTTTCAACACTTACCTGCAATGGTTGGCGCCGCTCGTCTTTAACGCCCCCACACACTCTCCAGAGAGATACCAGGAGACAGTCAAGGGATGATACAGGAAGTGATGTACTGCCCACTGACTGACCTCCCCTCCGGTCCCCGCCGAGCCAATCCAATGAAAGCTAGTCGGCATGCTAGCAAATTAAAGGACAGTGGGAGTGTGTGCATCTGAGTAATCAGGAGGATGAGAACAGGGAGCAGCACACAAGCTTGCAGCAGCCCATTGTTGCCTACCTTTACCCCAAACTTGGTTCTGTATCATCAACAGTACTTTTAAAATTCTAAACACCTTTTATGTTAAATGTGATGCGAGTGAACAAATAAAGACAAAATGACTAGATTTAATTGCTAAAAACCCAACATTTGTTTCATTTCTTTGTTTTTTTGCAGCTGATAGTAACTGGGGTCCATGGGAAGCATGGAGTAAATGTTCTGTATCATGTGGAGGTGGCCAACAGATTCGAACGCGTATTTGTAAACATCCTGTCAGGTCTAACAATGGCCGAAAATGCCCAGGGGATTCCACGCAGCTTTTGAGATGTAATATTCAAGGTTGCCAGGGTAAGTTCACATCCTGAAATAACATGTTTTTTACCACTATTATACCAGTATCAGTTATAAACAGACGTGTGTCTTTTTTTAAACCTAACTATGTAACTACCGTATATACCAGTCCATACCTAGTAATATTTTTTCACACATTGGCTTCTTAGTCTTCATTAATGTAGGATAAGATGTTTTTACTGGGTCAGGGTGCTCAGTAAAGCATGGGGTATTTATAATCCAAAAGGTAGAGTGGCACTCATGGGGATTGATACATGAGCCCTCAGTGATAAGGTTTTTATTGATAAGGAACAAACACCTAGGAAGATGAGCTTGTGCCTTGTTGAAATGTAAATAAAACACATGGGCAATGGGTGTGAGGTAAGAGAGTGTTGTGTGCAAAATATGTTGTTAATGCAGTATATTATATTGTAGGCAATATAGAAAGGGTCAATGCTCTAATAATATTCAATACAAGACACTGAGGGGAGGGATTTACTAAAACTGGAGATTGGCTACCATGCACAGCTGCACCAGAATCTGAGTGCTCCAGTTTTAGTAAATTTCCCCCTTGTGTTTAGTTGCTGACCAAATAAAACGTATACATACTTTGCTTGCGATTAGATAACCAATATTGCTTTTGAGTACCCAATAGCCTTAAAAAAATTATAGGCCTGACTTTCTATATGCATCTAAAAGTGCAAAGTGCACTTGAAATTGCACTGACCGTGCACTTAGAAGTGCAATCACTCTAAATCTGAGGGGTAGATCTGAAATGAGGGGAAACTCTGCTAATTTTATTATCCAATCATGTGCAAGCTAAAATGCTGTTTTTTATTTTCCTTGCATGTTCCCCTCGGATCTACAGAGACTTTACTTCCGAGTGTACTTTCAGTGCACTTTCACATGCACTTGCAGTGTACTTGTAATGCAAAGTGGATTTGCCTTTAGTAAATAACTTTGGATCATCTCATGTTATGATAAACAAAACATAGCATATGATAAACATGTCCAAGCTAGATTTGTAAATAACCTGTCACTGAAAGCAAAAACAGAGAAACGGACTTTATAATTTGGCAAGTTTTATCTGGAATTCTGTTAATCTGTAATTCCCCCAAAAATATATAAAAATATTTATTTTTCCTCAGTTTAGGCCGATATGTATTCTTCTACCTATTCTACCTATTTTTGATTAAAAAAAATTGCAATTATCGGTTGGTTTGCGCAAAATGTATAGAGTTTACAAAATAGGGGATAGTTTTATTTTAATAATTTTATTTTTTTACTACTAATGGCGGCGATCAGCGATTTTTTTCCGTGACTGTGACATTATGGTGGACACTCCGGACAATTTTAACACATTTTTGGGACCATTGTCATTTTCACAGCAAAAAATGCATTTAAATTGCATTGTTTATTGTGAAAATGACAATTGAAGTTTGGGAGTTAACCACAAGGGGGCGGTGAAGGGGTTATGTGTGACCTAATGTGTGTTTACAACTGTAGGGGGGTGTGGCTGTAAGTATGACGTCATTGATTGTGTATCCCTATAAAAAGGGGTCACACGATCGATGACGCCGCCACAGTGAAGAACGGGGAAGCCGTGTTTACACACGGCTCTCCCCGTTCTTCAGCTCTGGGGGACCGTTCGCGGGACTCCAGCGACGATCGGGTCCATGAGTCCCACGGTCCCAGTCACGTAGCTTCGGACTGGGTCGCGGGATCAGTTGGGCACTAGCGCAGGACGTACCTGTACGTGCATGTGCCCAGCCGTGCCATTCTGCTGACGTAAATGTGCAGGAGGCGGTCCTTAAGTGGTTAAAGGACCAAAGTGGAAAAATAAGGCACATGAAGTGCACCAGAAAAGATCACATGTGGGCGTAGAAAAAACAATGCATGTGGTTAGTAAACCACAACCCCATTGTTGAGGTCAGTGGGATAAAAAAATAAACACTTATTGGTGTCAGTGGGAGCAAGAAGCAGAAGATCAAAATCAAAATCTCATGATTGTCCTGGAAAATCCAGGACACTATGCAGCATAATGCCCAAATGTTATTGTTCTGAGTGTTGTGGTGTATTGCATTATTTTGAATGAACTGCTTTATGAAACACACTGGTTAACACTGTCCCTAGCCTAAAAAATGCAAATAAAAACCTCAATGTATGTTATGTAGCCACTCCTGTACCATAGTCCAAGCCGCACCTTCTTTCTTCCCCAATTCGAGGCATGCTGCAGGGGTGGGGGATGAGAGCCCATGAAACTATGTTGGTTGCACAGAGAAAGGTGACATGTGATACTGACACATTTCCCATGCAGCCACCAAGATAGTGTCCTTCTTCCCCTTACAGCCACCAAAACACTACAGACCCCTTTTTCGAGTCATTCCCATGCAATCGCCTAAGACCTGCCTTTTAAAGACCCAGAAACTAATGCCGCGTACACGATCGGTATGTCTGATGAAAACGGTCTGATGAACCGTTTTCATCAGACTAACCGATCGTGTGTGGGCCCCATTTTTTTTTATCCATCGGTTAAAAAACTAGGAACTTGTTTTAAAATTATCTGATGGTTAAAAAAACGATCGTCTGTGGGCACGTCCATCGGTTAAAAATCCACGCATGCTCAGAACCAAGTCGACGCATGCTTGGGAAGCATTGAACTTAATTTTTCTCAGCATGTCGTGTTTTACGTCACCGTGTTTTGACACGATCGTTTTTTTAACCAATGGTGTGTAGGCACAACTGATCATCAGTCAGCTTCATTGGATATCTGATTAAAAAATCCATCAGACTGTTTTCATCGGATGAACCGATCGTGTGTACAGGGCACTACAGTTTTTTGGAAGACAAGGGACCCCAGGAAGCTCCATCCTTGCTTTAGCAGAGCTATACACTTTTCCCTACACATTGCATACAAGAAGGTACCGTGGCAGGGAGGTGAGGCATGGCATAAAAGGAGCTGCCTGAGGCATGTAGATCTCCTGTTTTGTGAATGTCATCCACAAAGATCTGAAGCTGGCTGGCATAGCATGAGTTCAGGCACTGTAAATATAGACGCTGACAGAGGAAGTCTTCCACTACTTGTTTCCTCTGCAGTTCTTTCTGGTGAAATAATGTAATGCAAAGTATGGCATGAGTGCAGGACCAGCACCAATGTATATACATATACTGTACATATGTGTGTGTGTTTCCACTGTGTCTAAATGTGAGTCTGGTGTTTCCCTTTATTTTATGTCTACCCCTCTGTGTCTCCTTTGTATTGGCTAGGAGGAGTTCAGTCTGTAAGAGGAACGTTATCAGGAACCATTAATGATGTTGACCTTCACATTGCACAGCTAAATGGTTCTGTTTCCAACAATTCTGAATCACAGGCTAGTACAATAAAAGCAACATTCACAAATGTCCCTAAAAGTCTGGGTAAGTCTTTATTATTTTTTTTTGTAAATTCTTTGTTTATAAGAAAAGGAAATACAGACCAAGGAAATCAGTATATGTCATGTAGCACATACATCTAAATGAAAGAGCAACCAAGCAATTTGGGAAGTATCACTATATATATAATGGTATACATGTGGATGGTTCAGGTTGAATCAAGGTGCCAGATGTTGACCATACAAGACCAAATGGGGTCATGGCATAAGATTCCAGATGTTAGTCTACATTCCGTGAAAACTTTTCAAGTTTTAGGAGGGAAAGAAAAACAGAGAATCTAAGCTAATAGTTGAATATATTTCGGCACTAGCCGAAAAGATCATAGGCATAAGGGGACCAGCAAAAACAAAAAACAAAAAAAGAGGACATTTTCCACCCTCTCAGTGTCTGGCAGTCTCCACTGATGGCCATAAGGTTATTGAACAATCCAGGTTTTGTATTCATCTAAGTATGTGAAATTGTGCCAATAGAACTATTTCTTGAGAAATTTGTCACGTGTGTTCCTGTCCACTGTGATCAAATCTTCCATTTTGTTTATTTCCGCTACCAACCACTTTGCCACAGAGGGAAAGCGGGACTGCATCCAAAGTCCAGGGATGCAGCTTTTAGCCGCATTAAGTTAATGAGGCAGGACTGAGTATGTTTAGGTCTTTAGTGGAATGGTATAATGATAGAGATGGAACATGGCTGGGTCAAGGGGAAGTTTATTATTATTTTTTTTAACTGGACCGAATGTCCTATAAAAAGTAATATGCAGAGTTATTCATAACCAAACTGTAAACTATTTATCTTACATATAGAGGCAGATTAATTTTCACATAAAAAGTACAAGATTTAGATATAGACCTTAGATGCTGATGAACATCTTCCTTCATGCCTCGACACACCCAAAGTATAGCTTGAAGAACTACAACTATATTATGGAATGTTGAGCATGTGCTAGTTATAGAAAATTATTTCTGTCTCTAGTTCTGGCTAATTGCTTCCTCAAGAGATCAATTCATGCACAGAATTTCAAAGGCCAGCCATGTCACTGCACACTGCAAACACTACTCAACCAGCTCAGGGAATAGAGGCTGTCAGCATCTGATTTTTTAATATATATTTTATGTTTGATGGAGAGGGTGGGGTTATATTTGGAGCTTTTTTAATGATTTTTTATTTTTATATTCCTCCTCTGCTTGTTAATATTGTACCTCACTGCTGATTTTTACCATGCATTTGAAGTTTTACCCCTTAGGCTGGATTCACACCTATGCGAATTGGTTGCGGCTTAAACTGCATCTAATACGCAGAACATTTCTAAATACATTGTTTTCAATGAGGCTGGTTCACATATGTGCGATGCATTCGCACTGCGCATTGCAGAAAAAACGTGTGCGGATTTTATGCCTTGCGGTGCGGCTCAGGTGCGAATTCAGGCCCATTATCTTCTATGGGTACGCAGCTGATTCGCAGATGTGTTAATTTCTCTTCAGGAATTTCTCTCATTCAGCTCAATACACTTCTCCCCCACTCTCCTCTCCCCTGTAACTTCTCCCAGGTCTCCAAATTTGAAGCTAAAACATTGCTAATCTGCTGAACACTTCTCTTATCTTTGCAGAGAGATTACAGAGCTGAAATTCACACCGCACAAGTGTGATTCCGGCCTCAAATTTGGAGAAAGAAAGCAGTTACAATATAATTAAAGGGGTTGTAAAGGTTTGTTTTTTATTTTTTAAATAGGTTTCTTTAAGCTATTGCATTGTCGGTTCATTTACCTTTCCCTTCTAAAAAATGTTTTCTTTGTTTTCTTAGTCTGAATTTTTCACTTCCTGTTCCTCCTCAGTAAGCTGTACTGGCTGACTAACCCCCATTATTTAATTATTTAGAAGGGAAATCGAAGGAAAAGGTTAGTGAACCAACAATGCACTAGCTTAAAGGAACCTATTTAGAAGATAAAAAACTAACCTTTACAACCCCTTTAATGCTGGACTTTTTTTTTTTCCGCTGCACATACCGTTTAAAAGTTCTTTTTCACCTGGCTTCCGGGTTCTCTCTCTCGTGGGGAATAGGCGTTCCTAGGAAGAGGTGTAGATGATTAACGTGCTGTTAAGGCGCGTCACTCTCTCCGAAAATAGCCGAGCTGGGACTCGGCTCTATACGGCTCCTGCGCCTGCCATGTATCGCTGACTGCACAGGCGCCGTATAGAGCCGAGTCCCAGCTCAGCTATTTTCGGAACGCGTGAGGCGCCTTAACCACACGTCAATCATCTATGCCTCTTGCTAGGAACGTCTATTTACCGCGGGTGCGATGCAAATTCCTATGGTGCTGTGCGAATTTTATCTTCATAGGCTTAATTGAACTTGCAGTAAACTTGCAGCACACAATTCACATCTCTGCGAATTGTTCACTGTTGTACTTGTAATTGTTGTACTTGTGGTCAAGTGACTGTAAATTTGTGCTAAAATTGCGGTAAATTCGCACCTGTCCACCTCAAAATGCAAGGCAAATTTGCACCTCACCGAAGACAAGTATGCAAAGTACATCGCAGTAGTGTGAACGTAGGCTAAAGCAGAACTAAAGTCATTGATTTAATAGTTTTAAAAGACAGTTACATTCCTGGTAACTCTCACATTGGTTGTGCTCTCAAACAAACTTTCAAGCCATCAAATGGTTTGTGTCATAACTGATAACATGCATCATCATGCCAGTTCAAACAGAGGCCAAGATGGCGACTTCCTTGGCTAAAAACAATAGGAGGGTTTAGTTCCGCTTAATGGCTTTAACAACCATGGGCAGTAGAGCTTTGAACTATTCTACAATGCAGGCTTGCAACAGTTTCTGCCTAACTTTCCCCATTGAGCTATGTTCTTACCTGCACAGCCTCAGTCTCATAAATAGCGCTAGGGAACATATTCGCCAGCACACCATGGATCAACACTTATTTTATTGAGAGAGATCACATCACAGAAATAGGTGCAACGTTTCAGAGCCGTGCAGGGCCCCTTCGTCTCTCTCTCTGCTGATTGGCTAGATGACTTTGACTGACAGCAGTAGGAGCCAATGGCGCCACTGTTGTGTCTCAGCCAATCAGGAGGGAGATTCTTGGATTGCTGAGACACTCTCGGACATCACTGGACAGTAGACATGTGCAGACTGGAATATTTTGTTTCGTTTTTTCGTTTTAGTTTGGAAAATATATTTATTTAGTTACTCCCGAAAATCGTTTTGATTTATTTCGTTTTTCGTTGGGGATTAGCTTTCGTCCGAAAATCCAATAATACTTGGTTTCTGTCGAATGGTCAAAAGAATATTCGACAGGACGTCGAATTGTACATTTCCGTTCGAATATTCCGCCTACAAGAATTCTAATGTTGTATGACTAGTAATAATGTCGAATCTATTTTCTTATAAATCGAAATCTATTCCCTATAATGTCGAATCTATTATTTCTATAATGTCAAATCTTTTCTCTATAATGTCGAATCTTTTCCCTATAATGTCGAATCTTTTCCCTATAATGTCGAATCTCTCTATATCAAATTTTTATCGTAACGAAAACGAAAATAAAGCATTTTTTATGTTGGATCTTTCGGTTTTCGTTTCTTGCGCTTTCGTTATCATTTGTTAAAACAATAACGAAAAAAAAAGAAAACGAATGCACATGTCTACTGGACAGAGTTGGACAGAGTTGGACCTCAGGCAAATATTAGGGGGGCTGTTGCACACAGAAGGTTTTTATCTTAATGCATAATGCATTAAGATAAAAAACCTTCTGACTTTACAACCCCTTTAATATTACTCTAATTAATATTACCTTACCCTAAAATCCCTTTGTATATGAAGTTTGTTTTTCAGGGAGAAGGAGTTATATCTGTGTTTTGTACATTTTATGGACCTTCTCGGATGTATTGTACATGTGGTGTCATTATGCATAGGGCAGAAATGTCTGGTTATGTTCTATCATGAACTAGCAAAATAAATTCTCAGACATTTTTTGTATTTTACAACACAATTGTACAATGACACAAAGTAAAAAAAAAAATTGATGCACGATTCATTTCTGAATGTATGGATTTAGGTGTCAGCAATTGTAAATTGGGAATTATTAGCAAAACTTGTGGTGATATTATGATTTAAAGACCTTTTTATATATATAAACAGGGCCTGAAAACATAAATTCACTTTAGAAAATAATATGTGCAGGATAATTGTTATATTATATCAAAGATGTGATTAATACACAGAAAGTATGTTTGTAATACCTGAAAGAAAAATAGCATATTTTTGATGTTAATACACACATTTATAAAATGGCATTGGTACTTGAATCTACACTTTGCAAAATGGCAAAAAAAAATTGTGGTGACAATGCAAAGTAGTCCTAGTTATGAAGCACAAACCGGAAACCCAACCCATGGGGGGAGGGAAAAATGAGTGCAACACTTTTAGCCTTGTTACACTAGGAGCCCAGAGTATGCAGTCTGCAGCAGGAATATCCATGGAGTCAAGACCGATACCAATACAAAACAGGCAAGTCAGAACACTCTCTACTTTGCAGATAGAGAAAGGAGCTGTGTGTTAGTGGGCGTCCTGACACTCCTGCTTGCCCCCTCCCCCCTCAAGAGGCGTTCTCCACACCAGGGAGAAAGCCTCGCATTATGGTGGTGAGTTACAGACAGAAGAACAGGAAGTGAGCAATTCTCAGAAGAAATTAATTTAACAAATAAAGTCATCCATATTGTCTTTACTCATTTGGACATGTTATGCATTCTAGGTTCTTCTATGAGGAATCTTGCATCTTTATTGAATCCCATATATTGGACAGTAGCAAAAGAAAGAGGAGAAGCAGTAAATGGATTTACTCTGACGGGTGGTGAATTTATAAGAGAAACTCAAGTGGAATTTGCAACAGGTCAGTGGATAAACAGTCAAACACATTTAGCTGCCAAGAATGAAGATTGCAGCTTGGTTTTGTATTTTCATTTTTATATGAACTGTAAACCGTTTCAGTTACATTTATGATTACATCACATCATTAAAAAAAAAACATTTTGTTAATAACAAGCACCTCTTATCCCTCACACACATTGTAGCATACAAACAGATGCCATCAAAATGGTTTGTTTTCAAGTAATATAAATTGAAATGTAAGGTGTTACATGATAATCTATTTATGTCTTATGCAATCATACAGGAGAAATCATGAGAATCACTCACAATTCTCGTGGCCTTGATGCTGATGGCTTCCTCTTGGTGGACACAGTGGTGAAAGGATATATTCCACAGATACCTATTTCTACTAACATCATATTAAAGGTGAAATTAACAGATAATTGTAACTATAAAACCACTTTTTAAACAATAACTAAATACTTGCACACTACAACAGCTTGCACAAGGCTTTACATAGTGATTTTTTTTTTTTGGTAGGGTTACACAGAGGATTATGTCCAGACTGGTCTTGGACAACTTTATGCTTATTCAACAAGAATGTTCTATCTCGATGAAGTGAGTGTGCCATACACCTGGAATCACACTGTCAGCTATGACCCCAGCCATGGAAAAATGCCTGTCATGTTGGAGACTTTGCATGTGTCTTCCATAGGAGTGGATTACAACCCATTAGAAGAAACTCTAAAATTTCAAATGCATGCTTTCATCTCCAAAGGTATGACTTACAGCTGAAACAAGAAACTGTTGCATTAAACACAATTCAGAAACTGTTCTGCTCTTTATTTATTACATATGATTTGTATGTGGCACTCTATCCTTTGTTGCTCATTGTTTGAACCTGCTAAATAGCTTGTGCTCCTCCTAACTTTTATTAAGTGTACTCTGTAGATACTTTTTTTTAGATTGTGAGGGTAGTACTTTTCATAGTTTTTCCAGACTACATCTCTGTACAGTAAAGCCTTGTACATTCGATCAGTCCATCCGATGAGAACGGTCTGAAGGACCGTTGTCATAGTTTAACCGATAAAGCTGACTGATGGTCTGATGTGCCTACACACAATCAGTTAAAAAACTGTTTGTGTCAGAACGCGGTGACGTAAAACACAACGACGTGCTGAAAAAATTGAAGCTCAATGCTTCCAAACAAGCGTTGACTTGATTCTGAGCATGCGTGGATTTTTAACCGATGGTCGTGCCTACTAACGATCGTTTTTGAGGAATCCATAGGTTAAAATTTAAAGTAAGTTGGCTTTTTTTTAACCAAAGGTTAAATAACCTATGGGGCCCACACACGATCAGTTTTCAACGATGAAAACGGTCCATTAGACCTTTGTCCTCTGTCTAACCTATGGTGTGTACGAGGCCTTAGAATGTCACTATTGTCTGTGAAGATACTGCTTGGAAAAGTAGAAGTTAGCAGGGCTTAGCCTTAATACTGGGTACACGCGATCCAAATATAAGCCTGTTCAGCAGGGACCAGCTGCCATTTGGACAGTGTGTACAGCTGCCTGTCCACTAGAACCCAGTCCAACAACTGGCTTTTGTTCAAGAGACTTAGCTGAGGAGATCAATGCATTAATATCACATAGTACAGCAACTTCTTCCTTTTGTTTTCCTTTCAGGTAATTGCGTTCTTATGTTGTGGTTTGTTGAGGTTGTCAGCATGCTAACAGCTAATGATTTGGGCAGTGAACCTGCTAATGGCTGTGGCCAACCACAGCACAGAGATCTGTGTGTGTTAGTGTTTCTTCTCCCTGATTTTACTCACTGTTCAGATCAACAAGGAATGCCAGCCAGTCTGTGAGTAAAATTAGCACACATAGACTTTTTAGGCATACAATAGTCCTCCTGATCACCCCTGTCAGATTCATTAGTACATTGGCAGCGTACAGTATTGTCACTGATCACTGTTTTAGTGTCACTAGTGACATAAGACAGTGTCAGTCAAAGTCAGTTGTGTCCCCCCCCCCCCCAGCCAGTGTCAGTCACAGTCCCTGATTACCCGCCACACTATCACAGTCACACTATAAGTTGCTGATCACCGCCATTACCTATATAGTGTCTGTCTAGATTAATATCCTAGTCATGGTTAGAACTATATTAATGTCCCCAATAGTATCCCTAAAAAGCAGTGTTAGTAGAATCAGTCCTGATCATTGCCAGCACTTGTGTTTAGCCCCTCCCCCACGCCAGCAAGTGCAGAATTGTTTTTTTTCTGATCACTGCCACCTCAAAAATCTTTTTCCTCAAAATCACAGTGTTAGCAAGATCAAGCCTGATCTATGCTAGCACTATCAGTTTATTTTATTTCTAGCGTGCAAGCAGTCCCTGATTGCTAGCCTGGAGCTCTTTTTCACATAATTACCATTAGGTACCTGTAAAGTTAGTGCCCAAAATGTCTAAGAAAAGGTAGTAAGGAGACGTACAGAATTTTGAGCATGACATATAAGAGCGAATGAGAGGTCTCACTGTCAGAATCATGCTCTGAATATGTACCTGTGGAAAGCAGTGACCCCCTTACCATTAGCATTGGTGATGTTGAGGAGGTCCCTGTTAAAATCAGGCGTACCCGACTACATGTTACTGAAGTGCTGGAAACAGATAATTATGCTTAGGTGCAGCAGGGTGCAAGTACTGGCAGTGCACTACATTTTGGTGATCTGGCAAGCACCAGCAGCAGGGTACATCCTTGCCTTTTAGATACCAGTACTGCAGTATTTCATGGTGAAGTGGTGAACACCAGCAGTGAAGTACAAGTTTGTGAGGTGGCTAGCACTAGTAGTGCAATGCAACTGCAGCCACCAAGAATTTGAGCACAGGCCCATAGACCCCCATAGTAGCATTTCAGAGATGTTTGCAAACCCTAATTGACTGATACCAAATTCAGCTGCACCCGTTACTCCCCCATTCACAGCCCAGCCCAGGGTTCTGGTGGAAACAGCCAACCTAACAACGTCCCTTGAATTTTTTTAGCTGTTTTTTTTTACCAAAGACATCACCACCAACTAAAGTTCATACATTGCAAGGCCATTGGAGTGTAAACCTGTCAAGGTTTCCAAATGAAAAACTTTTTTGGACCTAACCCTTAACATGGGCATTACATAAAAGAATGAACTGCAGTCATATTGGTCCACAGACCTGATTCATCATATGCCGTGTTTTTTGCTGCAATGGCAAGGAAAAGATGACATAATAAGGCATTTTATACATTTCATTGACATCAACCTCTGTCTTCCCAGAGATGACCCTGACTATGATCGGCTCCACAAAATCCAGCCCCTCAAATTTGTAGATGTGTATAATGCCCCAGCAAAATATCTGAAAAGATGAGTTATTTGTACATTTTACTTGTAGGCTTGTAATCAAGCAATATCTCCCCAGTAAGTGTGCCAGATATGGGGTTAAAATGTATAAGCTCTGTGAGAGGGCCACAGGCTATACACACAGATTTAGAATTTATGAGGGAAAAGTGGAGCCCCTCGGATTCCCAGACTACATGGGGAACAGTGGTAAGATGATACTTGTGAGACTTGTTGTCACCCTTGTTATGTGTGGGGTACCATTTGTACCTGGACAACATTTAAACAAGTGTGCCACTTTTTAGAAATGTTTTCCTTCATGCAATCTAATCACAGGCGCTTTCCCAATGGATTGGTAACACTCCTCTTAGAAAGGGGGAGAAAGCCTGCTTGTGTAATGAAAAACTTGTAGTAAAAAGAGGCCAAACGTGATCTATTCATGTGATTTTTATGCATCCAGACATGAAAATCCAAATTCAGATGGCATTTGGCATAGTTGAAAAGCCTCTTTGTGCCCATGACTATAATCTAAATACGAGAGGTGTAGACTTCACAACCTAATGACAAAGCGATATTTAGCTTTCCAGAGAGCTAGACACTGGTACAAAAAAGTGTCTATATATTTATTTCCATTGGGTCTATACAAATAATTTGCTATTTAAAAACCTCCGGGAAGAACTGGATCCTTCCTAAAATTTCAGGAAGTTATTGTCGTTGTATCCAGAAGACACTGTGGCCCAAAGCCTAAATCCAGATGCATTTTGCTGGCTGCATGAAATGCATTTTCTAGATGTCCTCCAACCTACTCCAACACAAATGTCACCACAAAAAAAAATGTGTCTGTGGTACATACAGAATAAGGCATGACACTTGCTTTTTTGTGTTGCTTCTGTCCTAACCAAACTGGCCTATGCAAGGACTGCTTCTGTCGCTACCACACAGTAGTGAACAAATAATCTAGGGTGCAGCATGGCACAGTATAGGACACCACAAAATTCTGCACAAGAAGTGTTAGGTAGTGAAGAAACTATCACATTTTGAGAGACCCTAAAATCAAAGGCTGGAAAGGTTATTGTTCTGAAAAGTTAAGTTACATAAAAGATAAAGTAAAAGAAAAAACTTTGTTTTATTGAGTTAATGTTCTATTGCTATTGTGTGTTATTGTTACCAGGTTTTTTTTTTTTTGCAGGAGCACCTATCAGCTGTAGCAAAGATCTGTGTATTCTGACAGCAGCATGATGCTGCTCTTAGGCCGCGTACACTCGATCGGTCAAAACCAATCGTGTGAAAACAGACTGAAGGACCGTTTCATCGGTCCAAACCGATCGTGTGTGGGCCCCATCGGTCAGTTATACTTCTGTCAAAAAAAAGAGAGCTTGCTTTAAAATTTGACCGATGGACGCCTGACCAATGGGTCAAAACCGATCGTTAGTATGCAAAAGCATCGGTTAAAAGACCGGGCATGCTCAGAATCAAGTCGACGCATGCTTGGAAGCATTGAACTTTTTTTCAGCACGTCGTTGTGTTAAAACACGTAAACATCACCGCGTTCTAACACGATAACCGATGGTGTGTAGGCACATCAGACCATCAGTCAGCTTCATCGGTTAACTGATGAAAACGGTCCTTGTGAATCAGATGTGTTTCAAGGGCATCCAATTCGCATATATGTGAATAGAGCCTTATGCCGCTTACACACGATCAGTCCATCTGATGAGAACGGTCTGATGGACCATTTTCATCGGTTAACCGATGAAGCTGACTGATCCATTGGTTAAAAAAACGATTGTGTCAGAACGCGGTGACGTAAAACACAACGACGTGCTGAAAAAAATGAAGTTCAATGCTTCCAAGCATGCGTTGACTTGATTCTGAGCATGCGTGGATTTTTAACCGATGGTTCGTGCCTACTAATGATCAGTTTTGACCTATCGGTTAGGAATCCATCTGTTAAATTTAAAGCAAGTTGGCTTTTTTTAAACCAATGGTTAAATAACCAATGGCGCCCACACACGATCGGTTTTGACCGATAAATTGGTCCATCAGACCATTCTCATCGATTTAACCGATCGTGTGTACGTGGCATTAGTCTTCAGATTTATCTTGTGTTCCTCTGAATTTCCTTTGAACTACAAGCCCGAGATGAAATTGGGGCCATGACTTTTGTCCATATTGAAATTAAGCCTCTGAGTGCTAAGACCCATGCCTATCATTTAACTGTTCAAATGATAGAGCCTCTACTGTTCATTGTAGTTCAGACATTCAAATGGGGCTTAATGCAATGTTTAATATAAAGACTAACACAGGTACCCATCAATTTTTTAAGTCTGTAATTCAGGAAAATTGGCTACCTCCGCTACTGTGTCTATAATGTCTATATGTTTGTACCCCCTTTTTTTACTGTTCAGCCAACAGAATATTATGAGTAAAATCATAAATTAATGAGATTTAACAATTTAATTAAAACGCATTTGTGTTTCCATGCAGTTGATACTCACATCATAATTGTTTATTTAAAATTTGACATATACCAAAATGTTTTTCCACAGGTGACATTGATGACCAGTGTCCTCCTGGATTTAGTTACGACATCTCTGGACTTTATTGTGCAGGTAATAAGAATAAATAGGAAAGAAAAGAAAGAGAGCTGTGCTCAATATAATAAATCAGTGACAGTGATAATTCAAATTAAATCAAACACAATTATGTAAGATGATCTCAGAGTCCATAGTGGGGGAGTGGGGGAGCAGATAGAAGAGTGAACCTCAAGGATAACACCACAATCACACGTGTGCCACCACCATATAGATTTCTTGCTTACCGGAAGGCAAGCTGTATAACGCCTATATAATGATGTAACTCAAGGACTGCAGCGATCTCTAACTCACATCGGTGGACAGAAACTGGACTGGATAGGAACAAAACAAAGGTAAAAAACTTCCATAAATAGAAAATAAACAGCCGATATGCAGACACCCGTCCACGAGTGATGACGTCAGTGTGTCAGACTCCCGATGTACGTTTCGCTACAGATCAGTGTCGTCATAGGGACGCACTGACTCATCGCACATAAATAGCATCACAACGGAACCACGCCTCAATGTGAATCCTTAGGCTGCGGACCAATGACCCCCTATACAAATAACCCATTAATAACAGCTATAAACAATATCGTAGAATATATAACTTATAATGGAGATCAAGACAAAAACCTCAAACTAAACTAAAAAATGGCAGTTAAGAATTATCAATGAATGGGATTAAGTCAATCTCTACATTCAACCCAAAGGGGGCACAGCACTTAATCTTGTGTATCCAGGCCATCTCTAGCCTGGATATGCTACGTACTAGAGAGTCTCCCCTCCATTGTCCCACAATGGAGGGGAGACTCTCTAGTACGTAGCATATCCAGGCAAGAGATGGCCTGGATACACAAGATTAAGTGCTACAATATGTTTGTTTATCCCTTTGTGGTATAGACATTTAATTTTATTTTGAACATCATTTTAACTATCTTTTTGTCTCTGTCCCATCATCTAAAAGTTCTAGCCTTGATGACTGTACTTATTTAGGTAGCTTTTTAGCTCCACTCGTAGAGGTTATTTGTCCGCAGCCTAAGGATTCACATCGAGGCGTGGTTCAGTTGTGATGATATTTGTATGCAATGAGTCAGTGCGTCGCCTGTTCCCTATGATGACGCTAATCTATATCGAAGCGTACGTCGGGAGGCTGACGCGCTGACATCATTGCTCGTGGATGGGTGTCTGCATGCCATTTATAGAAGAATTTATCTTTGTTTTGTTCCTATCCAGTCCGGTTTCTGTCCGCCGCTGTGAATTGGAGTTCGCTGCAGTCCTGGAGTTACATCATTATACAGGCGTTATACAGCTTGCCTTACGGTAAGGAGGCAATCTATATAGTGGTGGTACACGCGTGATTGTGGTGTTATCCTTGAGGTTCACTCTTCTATCTGCTACCCCGCTTAGTGGTTGACCACATCCAGCTTCTATATTCAATCTATGGACTCTGAGATCATCTTACATAATTGTGTTTGATTTCATTTAAATTATCACTGTCACTGATTTATTATATTGAGCGCATCTCTCTTTCTTTTCTTACTTATTCTGAATGTGCTATCTCACGTTTGAGCTGCTGCAGTTTTGATTTTTGTGTGTTATAGTATGTTGGTTAGGTAGCACAGTATTTTTTACTTTTATTTTAATAAGAATAAATATATTTTAATTTTTATAAACTTCTAAATCGAACCCAGAGCCCCCCCCCCTCCTGCCCATGTTGAGGGCATGTTGACTGGTATGGTTAAGAAGGGGGGTGCTCACTCGTCCCCCCTCCTTTCCTGGCCTGCCAGGCTGCATGCTCAGATAAGGGTCTGGTAGGTATGGATTGGGGGGGGGGGGGACACCATTTTAAAAAAACATTTTAGTATGGAGATTCTCCTCAGAATTTATACCACATCCACACTATAAGAAAATCGGAACAAAAATTCCATTCCACACATGATCGCTTGATTTTTGTATAGTGGGTCAATGCAGAGGAGAAGAGAGTGAGATAAAGAGGCACTAAGATCAGGAGGATGCACACTAGCTATGTGACAAATTCTTAAACCATCACCACCACCAAAAACTCTCAGTCAGCATGTGACTGCTTGCCACCAAAGACAAGAGCTAATGTCTGGTAGTGAGTACTTTCATAATTTTAGCACTGACATCCTTATTAGATCCAACGAGAGACAGTGAACCTTCCCAATGACACCAATGCTGATAAATAAATCTTTATCAGAAGCATCTATGACAGGGTGACTATCCAGGACCAACAGAATAAGGACTTTCATGGCATGACAGCCAATTATTATTTTAAGTTACGTAAATAAAAATATTGAAAAAGCCCTTATAATTGAACATTCTAAATACATAAAATACATTAACTGTTAAAGTACAGTAACACTATAGGCAAAACAATTTTTTTTTTTGTATTATTATTTTGTTAGTTTGGATAGAGTAAGGAAGGGTTTTAACCCCTGCTATTTTTTTTTCTTTTTGCCATCTGTGTCTCATTGGGGAGATATACATTCAGATCCTGTCCCATAGCCAAAACAGGGAGGAATAGGAAATCCTTGTGAATTAAAGGAATTCCTTAGGGCCCTAAATTGTAAGACATTGTAAGATTTCCCCTATTAGTTTTCTGGGGATAACCTAAAATTTTCGTTTTTCTTTAAGGCCCCTTTCACATGGGGCAGTGGAGATGCGCTGGCCGGATAGCGGCGATATACCGCCGGAATTGCCGCGCGTTGCGGCCGCTAGTGGTGAGGCATTAACCCCCGCTAGCAGCTATGAAAGGGTTAATACCGCCCGCAATGTGCTCTAAAGATTGTCGTGGTTTCCCATTGTTGTCAATGGGAAGGAGCGGTGAAGGTGCGGTATACATGCTGCTCCTCTCACCCCTCTAAAGATGCTGCTGACAGGAGATTTTTTTAGGCGGTATAGCAGCGCTATTTTTAGCGCTGTACCGCCTGAAAAACTCCTCAATGTGAAAGGGGTCTTACTTTCACTTTTGGTGATAATGATAAACCATACAAATAGAGACGATGAATCTCCCAAGCAGCAATAATTACCTAACACATTTTCTAATTTCTCCCCGCTCTGATGGAAAAATAATCATAATCATAAAAAAAAATGTGCCTTTAGTTATACTTTAAAGCTTATTTGAGATGTTAGTGATTGGGTTTCCTACAGTAACAAGTGTCCAAGTACTGTAGCATGAGAAAGGTTACACAGTCCATCACTAATATGTGAAGCTAAAGAGGCTTATGCTGTGTCAGATAATATGGGAATCTTTGCCAGTTTCAAATAGAGTTTGGAGCTTGTGTACAAATTGGGGGAATTCAATAAAACCTTTCTGGCATTAATCCCTTTTGGTAATATATTGCGTCAAATTCACAAAGCATTTGCAACAATTTTGGTTTTAACTGTGAATTGTGCACCAAATTCAGACAGCTCTAAAATGTGCCACTTTTACATTGTGTTGGATTAAATGCGCTTTTACAAAATGTAAAAATTGAGCTAATTATGACCAACTGTCTTTGGTGTACCAACAGAAAAACTGGGTCAGACAGATTTTGAAAAAGTGTCTTGCATGCATTCTAAAAGTAGCGCAGCATGAACCAAATTCAACAACAAGTTCTACATAGGTAAATCAATTTGGCAGACTCTTCACCACTTTTAGACACTTTTGCAAAATCTGCCTGCACAAGTGTTAATGAATTCCTGGGATTGAGTAGGGGATGCATGCATTTATATGAATTATAAGATTATACGATTCATAATTGATTGATTGTTTTATTTTATATTTACTTGATGGTCTATGTAAAATTGATATAGTCAAGTTTGAGTTATCAATATATAATCAGTCTTATCTTGTGAAAAGCAGAAAGTAGGTTTCAGATTAGTTACAGTTGTGAGTGCTTAAATGGTCCCTGTTCATTAAGAGATTGTTAATTTTATGTATTTTTGATAGACTATACTCGTATGTTGTTTTTAGGTAGTTAATTTATTACATATAAATAAAACATCTTTGGGATAGTACCCCTAGTGGCAGCTGGGGCTCCATTTTTTGGGGAGTGGAAAACAAGCCTCACCCAAATCAGCCACCCATCTATCAGCCCACCATCCCTGCACTTACCCCATCCAGGTCACAGGCGGCTTCCCCGACCTCCCCAGCTTTTCCTCCTGGCCAATCTGGTCGCTTCTCATCCCAGCCTATCCGGTCTTAGGACCCGCTTCATGTCCTGATTGGCTGGGAAGAGAAGCAGGAAGACAACAGCAAATGTTGATTTGCTAATGTCACAAGTGGGTGGATGGGGGCGCAGTGCTCTGTGCCACAAGCTCAACCTTTTCTAATCCAATTAGAGCCTCAAGCTCTAATCATGTACTTAAATAAAAACCTTGTAGAAATGGAGATTAGGGGCCATGACATGGACATTAGGGGGGAAAGATCCCCTGCACCCCTAATGGACCGGCCATCGCCGAGCACCATATTTTTCACTCTTTCAGCATTTTGTGCATTTTGAGAGGCTTTTCTGCTCAACCCAGTAGCTATCTGAGTTCCTGTAACTTTTCTGTTTGGACACAATTTTCTGAACTTTCTATCAGCAAGGCATAGATAGAGCTACCTCACTTACTAAGGGTTTTTTGTAGCATTTTGTGTAAATTAGAAAGTGAAAATTCCAATTCAGCAGTTACAAAAATGCTCATACTAGCCTGTCTGGCACCAACAATCATGTCACCATCAAAATCAGATGTTTCTAGTAAATTGCTTGGTGGGTGTATTCTCCCTTCCTTAGGGCTTGTTCACACATAGCACTGGATAAATGAAGGTCGTCACTAGGGAACAATCTTCACAAGTCCATGTATCTGAGAGGTGCAATGCAGTAAACTGTGGTAAAATGCAAGCATGTAGCATTGGAAGGCTGTGCATTTCACTGCACTGCACTGCTAGGCAGAAAAATGAATGAAGTGTCACAGAAAAATGCACATATCACTGCTGCCTACTGGCCCTGACCTGATAGCAGCCTGCACACTAATACTGAAAATTTTAGCATGCAGTGCTGTGTGAACAAATCTTTAAGGCCGCATACACACGATCAAATCTGTCTGCTGGAAACGGTCTGCCAGACCGTCCCAGCAGACAGATTCGATCGCGTGTACGGGCAAGCCGACAGATTTGGACAGCCGACAGATTTGAAAGCATGCTTTCAAATCTGTCGGCTGGGAACCCGTCCGCCCGACATGTCTGCTGATTAGTACGCTAACCAGCAGACATGTCTTCTCGCGCATGCGTGGAAGTGTTTTACTTCCTGGTGCGGTGACGTGGCGGTGTCAACGTTACCCCCACATCAGCGTGCCGTCTGCCGGCGGGGATTTTGGTTTGATCGTGTGTACACGATCAAACCAATACGTCCCCAGCAGACAGATTTTTTCAAATCGGTCTGTCCGACCGATTTGAACAAATTTGTCTGCTCGTGTGTATGGGGCCTAAGATTTTGGTCAATATTTTTCATATATTAGCTTGCAAGGAAGAATGAAATATGTAAATACTTCTTTAACTGCAGTTCTGGGTGCAGAATTAACATTTGATACATCTTTCAATAAATTCTTAATACAATAGTGCTTTCTGGCAACATTTGTTTTGAAGTTATGTGGAAAACCATTTAGTTAACTTTAGTATAAGCTAGAGAGTTTGCCATCTAAGCTTTTCCATTAAAAGGTTTTATGACAAATATTTATTGAATATACTTCCAGATGATGATGAATGTGCCATAAACAGTCCATGCACACAATCTTGCCATAATATTATGGGGAGTTACTACTGTTCATGCCCTAAAGGCTTCATGACTTCACCAGATGGAAGGACGTGTCTTGGTAAGCTTGATTTCATAAGTGTACTTTCATATCACATTATAGCCCATTTTAGTTATAGCTCATCATGTTTGTGTGTATGCAAGCAGAGTTTCCATACCATGTGTGGTTTGAGTCAAAGTGAAGGAAAATGTTGAAAGAATAAGCTCAGTGGAAATCTTATAAATTTTGACTTTATAGAAATAATCATATGTGCTTAAAAGAACATGCAAGTGTGTGTGTTTGCGAGAACAGTTGCTAAGTGTATTTAAAAATATGTCTTAGATATATATATATACAATGTAAATATATAAAAATCGATTCAATCAATTTTAAATTAAATATATTAACTTAATTTTGTGGTGGGACAACAACGGACAGCAAATGAAAATCAGTTTGATTTCTACAAGAGATTTGTGGTATACTACATTTTAGCATGGAAGATTTTTTGTATATATACTGTATACAACCTCTAGCTAGCCTATAAAGTGTGGTTGCCATACATAGCGAATATTCTTTATTTTACTTGGACAGCTCAAAGAAAAAACGTATTTGACAGTGGCTACCCTTGGTACAGGGGTGAAATACAGTGCAGTATAAATTATAGAATGTAATGCTGAAGCCATGCCATGGCTGATGCTATCCAGTGTGGGTTCTTTCCTGGTTATTTGTATAGTATAAATGACTGTAATGACTGGCTGACTGTGTTGCTTGGTGCTTTCTCCCTTAACAGGCTTGCTGGAAATCCTGATATGGTGGCTCCATATGCTCTGGTGTAGGGGGATGGCTGTTGTGAGGTGGGTGATGGGCCAGGGAGGCAGGGCTCATCCTGTTTTCCCCTGGTTACTATGGAGCTGTCAGGAGGATTTTGATTATTTGAAGCGACCTCCTTATTGTGCCCCTGGATTCTGCTGCTTCCACCACTCTTTATACAGCCTAGGTCTTTGCCTCCACTCATTGTACATACTGTATATAGCAAATCTTTCTGCTATGCCTTTGTCTCCTTCCCTGTTGTGCCTCCTGCTGGACTATGCTGCTGATACTATGCCAGGCTCTTTGAAGGAGCATGAGGTGGAGATTTTATACAGAGGCTTCTGTTTTTGAATTTCTTTTAAGTTGATCTAGAGTCCTTACACCAGCTTCAGGGCACCAAAGATATTGGAGAAAGGAATGCATTTTATTAATTTATTAATATTATTATTTTAAGAGGAGTGCTGCTGTTTTTTGGAAGGATGTGCCCAGGATGGAATATATTTCCACCAGGAGGTCACTCCAAGTGGACTTCTCTTGTTGTCCATACAATTCAGCTTAAACTACTGCACATTCACCTCATTAAAAATCCACCAATAAGCATAGATCAGCTCACAATCTTAGGAAAGCGTCATCTTGATCTGCCAGGGACTCTTCCCCTGCCTGCCTGAGATGGTCGACTGTTGGGCCTGTTTGGCTCTTATTTGCCTAAAGAATTGGTGTGTGGGGCATGCCTAAGGGTGGCAGTGCATGACAGAGTGGCAGATGTACAAAAGGCAAAGTCTTACACTAAAGACATGCAAAAGAAGGCATGTGATAGTAAGTCAGGAAGAATGCTTGAGTATTGCAACATGTGCCTTTCTCCTCAGAATATTAATCACTGGCGAGACGGATTAAACTAGATTTCTTGAGATGGGATAAATAAATCTTTATATGGTTCGGGCGGACAAACATCATAAATGAATGTACTACCAAGACTTCTGTATTTAATACAGACATTACCAATTAAGATCCCCCCAAGTTTTCTAAGAGATCTTGGCTTCAAGGTTTCTAAAGTTCATGTGGGCTGGGAAACCGGTAAGAGTACGAATAACTATTCTGCCCAAAGGAGAAGGAGGGATTGGGTTCCCACACCCAGTAAAATATCAGGAAGCGTCTCACTTAGTTAGAGTGGTAGAGTGGTTTGGGCTTAATAAGAAACCTTGGATAAAAATGGAACAGGCAACGGTAGACATACTGTACCTCCGGAAGCTGAAATCCCACCGGAAATAAAGAAACATCCGACAATAGGTGCCACTATACGAAAAACTAAAACCAATTTTTTTTTTTTTTTTTTCAACAATAGTTTTTATTGAGTTTAACATTTTATAGATTATACAAGTAGAATGTATACCAGTTTTTTGACAAGAGTGAATAAACAAAGTCGTATACAGCAGTTAAGTCATATTCAATTTTTTTAGCTAAATAGCGTGATACAGATAACAAATCAAAATGAGGGAGCATGTAGAATTTATCGGACTTACATGGTACAAGGTGACAGCTAAAGTTAGAATCCTGAAGACCCGGGTGCGTTTGCGACCACCGGGTTCACAGAAATAGTGCTGCGTTGGACCAGCTTGTCCATGGGCGCCACGTTTTGTGAGCATCCACCATGCGTCCCTTGCTAGATGCCAGAGTGAGTTCATAGTTGCAGTGCAAATTAATTAGCTCAATAGTGTTCTCTATCGACGGGGGCTTGGCAGATTTCCAGAGCCTGGTAATGCTCAGCCGAGCTGCCAGGAGGATATTGGTGGCTACGAGGCGGGAGTCAGCGGGTATTTGGTCTATATTGATGTTTAGTAGTGCCATCGATGGTGACGGGAGTATAGGACTGTTAGTGACGTCCGTCAGCATACGAAAGATGGCAGACCAATAATTGGCAATGGACGGGCAAGACCAGAAGATATGTAACATATCTCCCTTAGTGCCGGCGCATCTCCAACATGTGTCAGGGCTGTTTATACCAAACTTAGCTATTTTAGCTGGTGTGAGGTACCAGCGCAGGGAGATTTTTAGTGTGAGTTCCCATAGCGCCGCGTTTCGGGTAGCTTTGTAGATGGACCGAAGTGCAGACTGCCATTGGTCATCAGTGAGAGTTTGGCCCACGTCTATATCCCATTGGAGGTGAGGTTTGGCTTTGGAGAAGACCTGTTTTTGGCGAAAGATATTATAGAAAAGGGAAATTCCCTTCTTTTTCGAAGGGGAGGTAGTAAGGAATGACCACGTTGAAGGGGGGATAGGATAGCAAGGGTTGGGCACCTGGGATATACAGTGTCTGATTCTAAGGTAGGTAAAGACTTCCGAATGTGCCAGGCAGAATTTAGTTTGTAGCTGAGGGAACGTGAGTAATGTTTGTCCACTAAATAGGTCTTGGACGTAGGATATACCATTGGCTGTCCAGCGTTTTAAGTCAAGGTCTGTAGTGCAGTGTTGAAGGCAGGTCAAAGGGAGAGGAGGATGGAATGGATGAGGATGGATTTCACCTTGCTGGACCAAAAATTTCCAGGCTGAGGTTGATGCTCTCATCGTGGGAGGGAGTGAGTTGGAGACCAACGTTCCATGTGGCACACCCAGAATCCAGTCTCGGAGATTGTTATGTGTAACCAATGTGGATTCCAACTGTCCCCACAATGTGAGAGGGGACGGTTGGAACCAGTCTTTAAGCTGAGTAAGAATTGTAGCCCAGTAATACTCTTTGAAGTCTATGGACCCTGCCCCCCCGGCCTGTTTATGTTTGGTGAGCAGTTGCTTTGCGCAGCGAGGTTTCTTGCCTTGCCAAAGCAGTGTGTTCAGGGTAGTTTGTAGGGACTGGAAGTAGGATGCTGGGATAGGGATAGGGAGTGTGCGGAATAGATACAGTAGCTGCGGTAGGTGCATCATCTTAAATGCTGCGAGCCTACCGGACCATGATAGTTCGTGTTTGGCCAGGCCCATAATGTCTTTCTGGAGTTTGTCGAGGAAGGGTTTGAAGTTGCTCCTAAATAAATGTTTGGTGGTGCTTGTCAATCGGATCCCCAGGTAGGAGATCTCGTGTTGTGCCCAGGTAAAGGGAAATTGTGCTTGCAACAGGTTTTTGGAAGTGGCGTCAAGACCCAGGTCTAGAATGTAGGATTTGTTGGCATTTATTTTGTAGTATGACACTTCGCTAAACCACTGGAGGGTTTTGTGTGCTTCACGAAGGGATAGCGTTGGGTCAGTTAACATAAGAATGACGTCGTCTGCGAACAGACTGATTTTGTGAGAGGTAGAGCCTATTTGAAAACCAGAGATTCGTGGATTCTGCCTGATGTGTTCCGCTAGTGGTTCTATGAGTAGGTTAAAGATCAGCGGCGACAGCGGGCAACCCTGCCTGGTGCCGTTTGTTATGTTGAATGGTTGGGAGATCATGTCGGCTGAGAATACTCGTGCAGATGGGGATGTATAAAGTGCAAGAACAGCGGTGAGTATGTGCCCCTGAAATCCAAACCTCTCAAGCACCCTACGTAGGTAACCCCAGTGAATCCTGTCGAGCGCCTTCTCCGCATCCAAGGCTAGGAGCAGAGAAGGCGTTCCACTGGACTCGGCGTAGTGGAGAATGTCAATCACCCTCCTCGTGGCGTCTGACGCCTGTCTGCCGGTTGTAAATCCAGATTGGTCCCTATGGATCAATGTGGGCATGATACTGACTAGTCTAGTGGCAATCGTTTTTGCGTATATTTTTAGGTCTAGGTTGAGGAGCGATATTGGGCGAAAGTTTTGGGGTATTATTGGATCTTTACCCGGTTTAGGCAGTGTGACCACCAAAGCTTGTAAAGATTCTGTTGGGAATTTGGAGGAGGCAGCCGCGGTGTTATATACCTCAGCTAGGGTGGGCGCTAAATGTTGGGCGAATTGTTTATAATATTCCCCAGTAAGTCCGTCTGGGCCAGGGGATTTGCCCAGAGGCAAAGATTTGATGGTTGCCAAAATTTCAGATGTGGAAAAGGGTTCATTCAATCGGGCTAATTGGTCCGCTGAGAGGGATGGGAGAGTGACATGGTTAAGGAAATTGTCTATGTCGGTCTGGGAAGGTTGGTGTGTGTTACGGTCGTTGCGGAGGTTGTATAGGTCTCCATAGTACGTGCTGAAAGCATCTGCTATGTCTTGGGGATTTGTGAGTTTTGCGTTGGTATGTGGATGAAAAAGGTGATTAATCTTACTTTTGGCTTTCCTGCCTTTGATACGCTGAGCCAGTGCTTTATTGGATGTGGAGTAAGTAACTGCTTTCCATTTCCTTTGGTGGTGTTCAAAGGATTGGAGGAGAAGGAGTCTCAGCTCCTGGCGTAGGGAGAGAATGTGAGCGGTCCTAGTCGGGTCCGGAGCGGACTTGTTGAGTCTCTCGGAAGCGTCTATTTGCGATGTAAGAGTGTCTATCTTTAGAGATCTTTAGAGATCTATGTTTTTTATGAGAGGAGCTTAGTTTGATCAGAATTCCCCTTATGAACGCCTTATGCGCGTTCCACACCACGCCTGGATCGGACACCGAGCCTACATTAGTTTCAAAATATTCTGACAGGAGGTCAGAGATTGTTGGTGAAAAGGAAGGGTGTTGTATGATGTAGTTGTTGGCTCGCCATAAAAATGCGGGCCTAGTTGTAGGGGAATCAGAAATTGTGATGGAGATAGGGGCATGGTCCGACCAGGTCGTGGTATGGATCACAGACGCGCTGACAGATTGCAGGAGCCATTTGTCAGTGAGAAACATGTCAATGCGTGAATACGTTTTGTGAAGGGGAGAGAGATGCGTGTAATCACGTTCAGAACCGTGGTAGCACCTCCAAACGTCAAACAGGTCATGTGTGGCCATAAATTGTTTTAGGGGGGACTCCCTGCGTTTCGAGGCAGAGGTGGAGTCCAAGGACATTTCCGGGACTAGATTGAAATCGCCACATACAATCAAGCGTCCCTGCTTGACGGAGTGTACAACTTTCATTACCTTTCGGAGGAAACTGACCTGCATGACGTTGGGAGCATAAATGCCAGCCAGGGTGTATTTCATATCATTTACAGTACATACAAGAACAACATATCTCCCTTCCGGATCTATTACCACATGGTGCAGGAGGAATTTGACAGTGTCCCTGACCGCTATGAGCACTCCTCTCTTTTTGGAGGAGAAGGGTGCCGCAAATATGTGGGGAAAGTGCCTGTTGGTACACACAGGTGCACCAGTGCTCATGAGGTGTGTTTCTTGAACACATAGAATGTCGCAATTCAGGTGTAGAGCGGTCTTCCATAGTGAGTGTCTTTTTGCCGGGTGGTTGAGCCCGTTAGCGTTAAGAGATAGGATCGTGGTCGCCATTAGAGGTCAGGGATCGGGTGGGAATTGGGATAGAGAGTCACTTACAGTTAGAAGAGCCGGGTAGGTTGTTCTGCGTGAGGGAGATGAGGATGTTGCTGAGAGGATCGTTGGTCAAAGATCTGTACCGTGCAAGTCACTGCACAGGCGATGGAAGTGCTGTAGCAAAAGATCAAATAACAGAAACTAAACAAGCAAAAAAAACTGGTAAGTAACCGGTAGTAACAAGGTATACAGTTCACAGTGGCGGTGCCACCAAGAGATTCAAGAAGCGGAGTGCAGGGACAAGGTGTCCAACTAAACCGCTGGATGGGGGAACAAGTGTCACAAGGCTAATGCTTCAAAACTAAAGCCCATAGGCGAGAGAGTCAACTGTAAAAATAAGAAAAAAAGAAAGAAAAGAACAGGTAGAAAGCTGGATGCCAGGGAGAGCATCTGTTGCGTAGATGTAGATAGGAATGCCCGGAATCTTCAGGTCATCTGCTCCGGACCATCCTCCTGGGCAGCGGGGCGGCGGTGAGTGGGTCTGGATCCGCGTTGAGCTTGAGGAGCTGAGGTGTCCTGAGGCAAGTCAGGTAGAATACCCCAAGAGTGGAGCAGTCGCAATCCTTTCTGCAGGTCCTGGATCACGTGCGAGGTACCATTCTTCGTCACCAGTAGAGTGGCCGGGTAACGCCATTTGTACTGGACCTTGTTGTTGTGGAGACCCTTTGTGATTGGGCTAAGCTGTCGTCTGAGTTGGAGGGTGTATTTGGAGAGGTCAGGGAAGAGCAGGACCCCCTCGAATGGATGTTGCAGCGACGGTCCCCCTCTGGCGGCTATGAGTAGCTGTTCCTTGATGTGAAAGAAGTGGATTCTCATCAGGACGTCTCTCGGGACCGAGGCAGCTAGGTGTGAGGGCTTAGCGATGCGGTGGATCCTATCAATTATAAGATCCCTAGGCGAGGCATCAGGCAATATTGTGTGCAGAAGTTCCTTAGCATATTTGGGAAGGTCAGCTGGCGGAATGGATTCAGGGACCCCCCTAAGTTTCAGGTTATTTCTCCTGGATCTATCTTCTAAATCGGCCAGCTTGGCCCTCATCCATTTCTGTTCCATCTGTACCTCCTCATAGGTGTCTACCAGTTCATTTACTGTGGTTGTACAACCCCACATACTATTTTCCAGGTGTGTGACTCTGCCATCTATCAACTGCAGGTCTGTGGTGAATTTAGAGAGTACTGAGGACAGATCTGTCATTAGGGAGGACTGAAGGGATAACAGCATGTCCTTCAGCGTGGTATCCACCACTGGCTGGCCTGTTGTAGGGAAGGAGGCCATGGATGAATGCAGGGCCTGGTTCGCCGGGAGTAGGCCGCAAGCCGGGGCCTCGATTTGCGGGGACGTCCGCGGCGCGATGCGATCGGTGCGGAGGCGCGCCTTTGCCGGGCTTCCCGTTATCGGGTTGTCCCCCGTTTTAGGTGGGGGAGGTGAGGAGGGACATAGGGAGTCCTGTGTGCCCAGGATTGGAGAATAGTTGTCCGATCGGGCCCCCAGCGCTGCGGCGCTGCCGGCGCCATCTTGACTAACCTGGCCTGTGTAGTGAAAGAAGGCCGTCAACTTCTGTGGATGGTGGTCGGTCTTCCTCTTCCCAGACATCCTTGGTAAGTGTCTGCTGGGTCTCAGGAGGATCTCAGGAGTGTGGATGGGTGAGAACGTCTTCCAAAACGGGCTTCAAGTGCTCCGGTTCTCTCCCTGGCAGACGAGCTCAGGCATTAAGCAGCCATCTCCTTTGCTGGCCAGCCACGCCCCCTAAAACCAATTTTTTTAAAACGACTATGTCGATATACCCCAGCCCGATGACCCCGATCCTGGGTACCATGGCATTTCAGCCAGGTCTGACAGATCGAAGGTTCGGTGCACTACGTAAAAGGGGTATTAGTAGGATTGTCCATTTTTCAAGAGACAACCGACTAATGACAAAAAGAGAGATTGAAAGAGAGGTAGCACTTTTTCTGGATGATGCAACAAGGCGGAGGGTACGTTATTACATATTTTTTGGGACTGCGTAAAAATCAAGTAGTTCTGGAGAATGGTGATAGAAACCACTAAAACAATAACAGGATTGTCTTTAGAAGACAGACTGGCAGCCATTCTGTTACTTGACATCCATATATCAGTGGAAAAATACAAAAACTCATTCCTGAGACACCTTCTTATAGCCGCGAGGGCGTGTATCCTTGTTCTGTGGAAAAAGGAGACCCCCCATCTAGAGCACAGTGGTTAGCCAGAATTGCAGAAATCCAACAAATGGAGAATCTTACCATGACAATGAAAGATCAGGATGGGAGTAAATAATGATATGGGCCCCCTACATGGAGTACAGGGAGGGCATAAGAGAGGAGAGTTGAGAGAGGAGGGGCCAAATCGGGAGGAGAGAAGGAGGAAGAGGGGCTGTGAGGAGGAAGGATCTGACTCTTTCCATCCTCCTCCCTTTTTTTTGGTGTAGGTGGGAGGGTATTATTAAGAAAGGATGTGGAGGTAACATAAGGAAAAGAGAATTCACATTGAACTAATGAATCAATTATGAGATAATAGAATATAAGATGGTAGCACTTAGGTTGATATACTAAGATAGCATAAGATTGTGAAAAATTTTAATTGTGAAAAATAAAACTAATATTAGCCAGAGGTGTACTCTTTCAAGCGTTCCCTAATACCTGCCCAAAAGCATCACTAACATTACCTGGATCGCAAGAGTATTCTTCCTTCCTTCCTTCCTTCACGCTTTTCTTCACTCCTTCACTCCTTCCTTCCTTCCTTCCCTTTTTGGAAATTCAGGCTTAGTCCAATAGAAAGCATAACTTCTATCACAGAATTGCAAAGTTATTTCCAATTGGACAAAAAGATTCATAATTTTGGGACACCAAATAGTTGCAGAACGTTGATGCCACTTTTCTAGGGCTTGTGCGTCACATCACGCTACCATTAGTTAACTCAAAACCTTTCAAGGTTCTTATGAAGTGGGAGATTGAAAGGATATGAAAATAATATATTCAGCTGCAGGGGTAAGCCATCTATAGCTTTAATATTTGTTGACACAGCTCTCAGAGTGAGGTTAGCTGATGTGGAGTCTGCAAACATCGGCTCGAACTGGGATTGTATATAAAGATGTTGGACAAAAAATGACCAGTCGGGGATGTTGAATGTTTCCATGCAGATGCTGTTGTTCTTCTGGCAGCTATTATGCCATGTACTACGATGGGTGTATGATAGGAAGCCCAAGATGAAAGGCGCAAGAGGAGTAAAGCAATAGCAGGGTTACAGGCAATAGTGGTTAGAGACATTTTTCATAAGAAAGTGAATATGTATTTCCAGAAATTATAGACCAAAGGGCAAGACCACCATATGTGAATAAATTAGTCAGGGTTGCTGCAATCTCACCAACAGTTGGGGGAGGTACTGTAGACAAGAACATCTATGAAAGTCTGGCTGGGTTTTAGTACCATTTATGTAGGAGCTTTAAACAGGTTTTCCAGTGGGTGATGCAGTTTGAGAAGGACAAAAGTAATTTGAAGGCTTTCGTCTATTGGAACACTGTAAAAATTTGGTTTTGGTGGAAAATAGATTGTTGCTAAGGTCGTAGAAAAAGGAAATTCCTTTATTCTTCTTGGCGGTGGTATAAAAATAGGTTTTTTGTTTTTTTGAGGTTAGCAAGGATGGATCTGAGGCGAAGATATTTTTGAATGTCTGATTTTGGAATGTTGTATGTAATTGGCGTATTATAGAAGAGTTAATTAGGAGGCCAATTGTGGATATGCCATCAGATACCCAATTGGATAAAGCCGACATGGAGTCTGGTTACTCAAGAAAGGTGAAGAATTTTATAAAATCATTGCCCTTCCATTACCCTGAAAAGGTGGCATATTTTATTTCAGAAGCAGCATTGATCTAGTGAGGATGACAGCTTGAACTATTCAGTCACAGCACAGAGCTTTGTAATTAAATCATTGGTTGGTGGACAATGACTCCATTCACGGTTACTAATTTTATTTGGCAAAACAATAGAGAATGTCATTTAGTGAGTTTCTGGAAGTAGATTGGGGCAAATTCTACACGGAAGAAGGTGTCAGTGTCACTCCTTTTGCCCATTCAGGAAAACTTTAAAGAAACCAGTCCATACAAGCCTGTTTGAGTATTCTTCAGGCAGTGGAAAAAAGTTAACTCTTAATTTCCCAAAGATGCTTAGTCCAAGCCCAACCAGGGGTGAAGTTGGTTGACAAGACCTTCTGAAGTTGTGTCAATCCAGGCTTCTTTGGTGGGAGCAAGATCATATTTCTTCAGAGAGGCCTGGATGCAGAAGATGAAGGCTGCTTGGATTCTGGATATTATTCGCAGAGGGTATCGTTTGGAGTTTTCGAAAAGGCCTCCTCAAATTTACGTTATAGGAACTTGGATGCCCACATCTCCAGAGAAGTTATGCTGTCTACAAACACATTTAAATAATTATTGGTGGCTCAAGCCATTCTTCCAGTGCAAATGCAAGAGTGGGCCAAGAGTATCGACCCCCCACTTTTCTTGTCACCATATTCTTGGGGGAGGGGGAGCTTTAGAACAGTCTTAGTTCTGAAGTAAGTAAATTGTTTTCTTAATCTTCCTCAATTCAAGAATCCTTGGAAATTATCATATCTGTAGTGATTAAAGGGGACTGGATGGCTATGATGAATTTATTGGACCCACATCCTCATGTTCCCATAGTCCCCTGCACTTTCTCAGATTTTCGGCAGATAGTGTTCTCTTCCAGTTTCCTTGTCTGTTTTTCGGTCTTTGCACCACACCCAGAGCCTTCTTGAAGGTAAGGTCGATATTCATAGCATTGCTGAGAATCAAAAGTCTTCAAGTCTTTGATTACCTCAATGACATTCTGCCAATAACCCTGACAAAAATGATTCTACGAAAACAGGTTTCTTTAGCCTGTATGATGCTCAAGCACTTGGTAGATGGTCAAGTATCAGTAGAGTCAGCTTCAGTCTACTCAAGTTCTGAAACAATGTTCAAGTCCAGTCACTGCCCTATTTTTCTTCCTTGGAGGAAGATCCTGGGCATATAACGCAGGGTGAAGGAGGTAATGTCCAAGCACTACCTATTGGTGACAGGATGTATGCAGTTATATCCTCTACCATCCCTGTGGGGAGGGGCCAGGTGGCAAAAAATTCAATTTAATTTAAATTCCTTTCAACAATGGTGCAGCACTATTTGTGTGTGAACTAGATACAGTGGATCATATACTGTACATAAAATTATAATAGTAAAATGACGTAAACAAAATACCACTCAAATATTTTCACAGGGATTATAAATCAAAGTCAGAAGAAATATATAAGCGCAGTCCCAATGTCCAAACTGGTGCCAAAATAAATATGCGTCCCTTGTTTAATCAAATAAGTGTGCTGTGATCCCAAACCAAACATGTTTGGGATTGGCTTGTCCAAACTGTCCATCTGGCGTATGTCTTCTCTCCAAGTCCACTGATTCTCAAAATGCTTCTGAAGATGCAATGGGAGAAAGTAATCATGCATTTTGGGCTAAAAAAGGCAGGGTTTCTGCTTGTATGGAAAATTAAGCTGGAGTCTCCAGTTCTGCTACATTGTTGCTGGAAACTCTTACTTCAAAACTTTCATCTAAATCCTGGGAGGCTAACGTTGGTGGCCTGGAGGTTGTAGAGGGGGGGGTGCTTAAGACAATTTTGTGTAATGGAGACCTTATTGCAAACTCAAAAGGAGTTAACTAATTCAACTTATTAACATGGAGGAAGGCTTTCTTGAGCAAATCTTCAGAGAATTGGAGTTATCTTGTTTCCTTCAGTTCTCAAATTTCTGCAAAATTGGTTTAGAGAATGGCTTGTCATACAGATCGGTAAAAACTCTGGTTTTGGCACAATCACCTATAACAAATAGCAAATGGGCCTCTAATCCTCTAGTTTTTTTGTTTTTTTAAAGGCCACAATGAAGATTAGACCACCAGTTAGACTGTTCTTTCTCAAGTGAAATTAGTATTTTGTCCAGAAGGTCTTGTCTCCTTCTTTTGATCTGATCTCCTCTTACTCTTTGTTTCATCTAACCTTGAAGAAGATTTTCCTTACTGTGGCTGCTTCCACAAGAAGAGTATAAGAATTGTGTGTCTTTTCTGCTAATAAACCATACTGCCTTGTGTCTCAAAACAAGGTTATTTTTAGGACTGCCTCAGCTTTTCTACCCAAGGTCTTAACTACATTCCACATGAAAGGGTGGTAATCTGTTCTTCTGGCCTTTCCAGATGATCAGACAGAGGAAGTATGGAAGAAATTGGATCTTGTTCTTTTCCTCTTGAGCTACCTGGAACAAACTAAGGGATTTCAAAGGCAAGACAATCTCTGGGTCAAAGAAATGTTTTACTGTATTGACAAGGGTTAATTCTTCCTAGATTGTCAAAATTGTTTGGATTGCTTGTAGCTCTCTGGGTCTTCTCCGCCATTGGTGGTAACAGCACATTTCACGGGAAGTATGGCGATCTTTAGGGTGAAGTATGCCAATGTTTCAGCAGGTGTGGTGTGCAAGCAATGAGCTGGAGGGCAGCTAACACTTATTCACAATTACAGAATGGACGTGGCCTTACCTTCTTTTAGCCAGTTGGCTCTAATGTTATTACTGTAGCTACCACTCCTTAAAATAGTTTAGGCAGGAAGTTTGGTATGTCTTTTGAGTTTTTTTCATTCCTTTAGTGGCATTGCTTGCTACATCCCTAGTAGGCTGACATGAGAAGGTCCAAGAATGAGAAAAATAGTTTTCATACTTTTCCTTTCTTGGATCCTCCTAATAGCAGCCTAAAATGTCCCACCCTGGTCTTTGTCCTGAGGATTGTAATGGGAACATTTCCTATGGAAGTCAGCCAGAGATCATAGGCTACTTAATAGTTGTCCTGGTGTCAGGAAAGGTTCCTTCCGCTGGTGACACTGCCTGATATTTGGCGTGCAGTTTCTGTGGTCCACCAGCAGGTGTCTCCTGGCAGTCTGGAACTGCCAGGGGAGCTCTCCCCTGGTGGTGGTATTATGTAATATTTGGGCAGCAGTACTGGCGTCCACCAGCGGGGTGTTCCTGGCAGTGTGGGGCCGACATCTCCTGCAATTAGGCGTCACCTGAGACTGATGCAGGAGATGTGTACAAATACCTGGCAAGTGAACTCACACACTGCCCTGGTATTGTCCTTGTGCCCTGATACCTGATACCGTTGTATCTGTTCCTGCATCCCTGGATCCTTTTCATTATGTAAGAACTTACCTTGGTTGGAGTCCATAATGCAGAGTTGTATGCTCACCCTTGCAAGTACACACAGCCCAGTAACAAGGTAAGGCGCTACCTGAGCTGTGAGTCTGTGCACAGGGGCTTGATAGGGATTTGCCAAAGGATAGTCGAAGTAAAGCCGTGGTCAGGGATTCCAGAATTCAGAATAAACAATCAACATAGCAGTTTAGCAGATGGGGAACCAGGAATAGACAGACAGGGACAAGAAGGAAGGAATCAGGCTGCAGGGAAAGGATCCAGATATGCAGGAACAGATACAACGGTATCAGGTATCAGGTTTCAGGGCACAAGGACAATACCAGGGCAGTGTGTGAGTGCACTTGCCGAGTATTTGTACACATCTCCTGCAATTAGTCTCAGGTGACGCCTAATTGCAGGATATGTCGACCCCACACTGCCAGGAACCCCCCGCTGGTGGACGTCAGTACTGCAGTACAAAGATTACATAATACCACCACCAGGGGAGAGCTCCCCTGGCAGTTCCAGACTGCCAGGAGACACCTGCTGGTGGACCACAGTACTGCATGCCAAATATCAGGCAGTGTCACCAGCGGAAGTAACCTTTCCTGACACCTGGAGAGGGAGAGGGAATGGCTTTGTATCAAACCCCTCAACTCTCCTCAGCTGCTATCCTGATTCTCTTTTCCTACCTCCACTGTCCACAGTAGTAGATAGTATTTATAGAAAAAATATTGGAAAACACTTGTGAAATGTCCTCATAAATATTGTAGCAGCACTCTTGTCAACCAAAAGTATATAATGACAAGCTTCTTTATGCAGTTCATTTAGTTCATAAAGGAAAGGTAGAGAATGGGAATTCAATATACAGTCTTGTGTAGTGATTGATAGTAGATCACCATTCCCCCAAGCGATACACCCTGTGGAAACGACTCCCCTTTGGGGATGCATTTACCACAATTAGAAGTAAATATGCCTCATATTAAAGCCTGATTCTCCAATCCATTCCTTTTTTCACATGAGCTTACTGGATCCCTAAACAAACATACTCATTCTTTGTGGAAGGTCAGCTGGAGTCGTGGAGAATCAGGCTTAGTTGTGAGGCGTATTTACTTGTGGTGAGTGAATCCCCAAAAGGGAGACGTTTCCACAGGGTGTATCGCTTGGTGAATGGTGATCCACTATCAATCACTACACAAGACTGTATATTAAATTCCCATTCACTACCTTTCCTTTATGAACTAAATGATCTGCATAAAGAAGCTTGTAATTATATACTTTTGGTTGACAAGAGCGCTGCTACAATATTTAAACACAAGTGTTTTCCAATATTGGTTTTTCTATTACATGATTTTCTTTTTAGCTATTTTTATGTGATTTTATGTGACTATATCATTTTATGACACAATAGAGACCTTGATTGTTGATTCCTGAGCTCTGAGCTGTGCTTATATAGGAGGGTCGTTTAAGCATTTTTTTTAGATAGACACAAAAGACCTATAACTTATGCAAAGATTCCTCCACGGGCACTGCTGTTCCTGGATTATTCTTGAATTTGACAAAAACACTTTGTTCATTCAGTGCTTTCATCTATGTTCTGTGGATAAAGCATAGTTCTCCAAACCCCCCCTCCAGTTGGCAATCAGCTGCTGTCTGTCTCCTACTTCAACTGTCCATGGTTAGCTCCCATTCACTCTTATCTAATGATACATTAGCAGCTGTCATTCATAACCCCCCCCCCCCCCCCGCACACACACACACACGCACATGTTTGTGATTAGCTCCTGTTCTGCCTCTACCCCAACTCCACCCTTTGCACCACTATTAGCTTTTACTCTCCTTCCCCCAAGGATCATTTTAGGTAAAACGGTACAGTTGCCTATTCATGCCTGCACCTTGTTCCCTACTGCAAACTGTCAGTATATATAGTATACTGTGTATGTATTCATATTGTAAGATTGGGGTGATCAGACTCCAGCGGTAGGTGTGTTTTTAGTGAGTACGCTAGTCGAGAACTGAATTTTTAAGGGCCTGGTAGCCCACTTTTATTTAAAAACACAAAAAGTTCACAAATACATCAGTAGCCCTCGTAGGGGGGTCCACCATTACTGTATATTGCATACTCAACACTTTAGCCTCCTGGCTTTCATTCTTGCCATCCGGCTGTTTCAGGCCTTTAGCCTAGGCCTAAGTTCTGTTCCTGAGAACAAACAGAGTTTCCTAGAGATAAGCTCACTCCTCGCTTACTCCTGGCCAGCGCCTTGCTGCTCAATTACCAATGGCATCTGCCTCCTGCAGACATGCATACTCTAGCTGCACCCATGCAGCCTCTCTGACTCCTCTTAGAGAGATGGGAGTTAACCTGGCTCCCAGGAACAGACTTCCTGTCTGTGGGGTGGGGCTCATGTTGTTTTAATCATAGTAGTAAATGTAATCTCTTCAAGTTATTTAAAATATCTTTAAAAGCATGCATATATCAATGTAAATAAGATATTAACTAAACAAACTGTTTCTCCAAATATAAATTATAAATATGTATTTTCCTAATAAAAAAATGTTTGTGACACATTTTCTCCAACATACTATGCAAAGTATAACACGGTACAGGTAAAACACAAACATTTAAACTACTCTTCTGCACACAGGGTGGGAAAATAAAACTGTAGGAAAGTATGTGTTTTTCAGAGCAATGAGTTAAACTTAACTTGCTTTAGAAAAATGATATAAAAAGCAGATGTTTTGCTTTTTATAAATCAGTTTCACAGTATACAGAAGGTACGTTTTACAAGCCTTAGTTAACCCTTTAACTTCTGTAAAGAACTTTTAAATAAGACCAAATAATGAAGGTGCAATGGTTACTGTAGTTTTTATAAAGAGAAAGCAATTACAACTGTTCTAGCTAATAATGGTAAAAAATTTCTTTAGACTGATTATGAAGATCAAGAAGTTATTCCAACAAATATTTTATTTGGTTGTGAAAATCCATCATGTGTCCAAAGGTCAACTCTTAACCACTTAAGACCCGGACCAATACGCTGGCAAATGACCCAAGGGGTTTTTGCGATTCGGCACTGCGTCGCTTTAACAGACAATTGCGCGGTCGTGCGACGTGGCTCCCAAACAAAATTTGCGTCCTTTTTTTCCCACAAATAGAGCTTTCTTTTGGTGGTATTTGATTGCCTCTGCGATTTTTATTTTTTGCGCTATATACAAAAATAGAGCGACATTTTTGAAAAAAAATCAATATTTTTTACTTTTTGTTATAATAAAAAAACAATAAACTAAATTTTAGTCAAACATTTAGGCCAAAATTTATTTAGCCACATGTCTTTAGTAAAAAAAAAATTGCATTAAAAAAAAATTAGCTACCTAGCGGGAACAGCGACACTAATACAGCGATCAGAAAAATGATCGCTTAGTGACGCTGGCAATAGGGAGTGAAAGGGTTAACTAGGGCAGTGATCAAGGGGTTAAAACTTTATTGGGGGGGGGGTGGGGGGGGCTACCCTGACACTACTGACTGTCTGACTGTCACACTGTCTGTCACACTGACACTAAATACAGTAATCATACATGATTACTGCATTCAGTGACACTGTGACAGGGGGGAGGGGGGGGGGGGGCGATCGCGGGTGTTAAATGTGTGTGTAAGTGTGCTGTTTGGTGCAGGACTTACTTGTTCTGTAGTGATCTCTCCTCAGCGGCGCTTGAAACAAACGCCGAGGGAGAGATCACGTCGCTTCCTCCTTCCTGTGTTTACACAGGAGGAGGAAGTGACAGGTCAGGCGGGCGCGCGCATTGGCTGGGAGCGATCCGGAGGGGGCGGATGAAAACGGATAGCCGCCCCCACTTGTCGGATCGCTCCTGCAGCCGCGCGGACCGCCGCATGTACGGGGGGGGGTCCGATCGGACCCCCGATCCCCCCCAAGGCACCAACGTATATATACGTTGATGTGCCTGTCGGTGCCATTCTGCCGACGTAAATGTACATGCGGCGGTCCTTAAGTGGTTAATTAAGACAGCTAAAACTGAAAGCACATTACAACAACCCAGCAAAACCATCAGGTTTTAGTGAGATCACCGAAAAACCTTCACGTAATAATAGATCACTTAACAATACATACATTAATAAGGCATCTTTGCACAACATTAATAAATGAACCACATCAGTCTTAAAACAAAAAACAAAAACAAAAATACTGACAGGTATAAAGCATAGACACATAGGGCTAGATTCAGGTAGGAGAGCCTATCATTAATTTGGCCTAACATATCTCATTTACGTTAGGCCGCCGCAACTTTTTCAGGCAAGTGCTTTATTCACAAAGCACTTGCCTGTAAATTTGAGGCGACGTAGCATAAATCACCCGGCGGAATTTGAATTCGGCGGGTAGGGGGCGTGTATCATTTAACCACTTGTCATCTGCCCACCGTCAAATGAAGGCGGGCAGACGACTCCATTATCCTGACATCACGTCATATGACGTGATGTCCCTTTAAAGCCGCAGGCGGGCACACGCGATTGCTCAGTAACTGAGCGGGGACGTGCAGCTCTGTATGTAAACACAGAGCTGCACGTCCTGTCAGGGAGAGAGGAGATCGATTGTGTCCCTTGTACATAGGGACACAATCGGTCACCTCCCCCAGTCACCCCCCCTCCCCCCACAGTTAGAACACTCATAGGACACACATTTAACCCCTTCCCCGCCCCCTAGTGGTTAACCCCTTCACTGCCAGTCACATTTATACAGTAATCAATGCATATTTATAGCATTGTTCACTGCATAAATGTAAATGGTCCCAAAAATGTCAGAAAAGTGTCCGAAATGTCCGCCATAACGTCGCAGTCCCAATAAAAAAATCGCAGATCGCCGCCATTAATAGTAAAAAAAAAAAAAAAAAATGCCATAAACTATCCCCTATTTTGTAAACGCTATAAATTTTGCGCAAACCAATCGATAAACGCTTATTGCATTTTTTTTTTTTACCAAAAATATGTAGAAGAATACGTATCGGCCTAAACTGAGGGAAAAAATATTTTTTTTATATATTTTTTGGGTTATTTATTATAGCAAAAAGGAAACAATATTGCATTTTTTTAAAAATTGACGCTCCTATTTTTGTTTATAGCGCAAAAAATAAAAACCGCAGAGGTGATCAAATACCACCAAAAGAAAGCTCTATTTGTGGGAAAAAAAGGACGCCAATTTTGTTTGGGAGCCACGTCGCACGACCGCGCAATTGTCAGTTAAAGCGACGCAGTGCCGGAAGCTTATATTTTGTCTGGGCAGGAAGGGGGTGTAGGTGCACCCGCGCCGAACGAACTGCGCATGGGCCGGCCATGATGGATTCCCAGTGCGCATGCTCGAAATCACGTCGCTACTTGTCAATGAAAGTGACGTCAGCGTAACTGACGCCCAGCTCAATTGTGAATGGACGTACGCAAACGACGTAAATGACGTTGGTTCCGACGTCCATACTTAACATTGGCTGCACCAGCTATAGCAGGGATAACTTTAGGCCGTGCGTAAGTCTTACGTAAACGATGTAATCAGATACGCCGGCCGGGCGCACATTCGGGAATCGGCGTATAGGCTCATTTGCATATTTTAGACGGGAACGCCACCTAGCGTCCAGCCTAAAATATGAAAATAAGATACAATGGCGTAAGAGACTTACGCCAGTTGGATCTTATGGAAATCTATGCGTAACTGATTAAGTTTGCATATGTCACCTGTCTGACATTTTCTATCTGAGTCTGATCAATACTGCAGCCCTATCTGACTCCAAGCCCACCCTAGCACCTTGTCAGATAAATTAAGGGATGAATTCCAGCGCACTGTTATAGTTTCTTCCATCTTTCCTACTCAGATATCTCCAATTTTAAGGAGCACACAAATTGTAGTTGCTAATACAGATCTATTCACAGCTTGTACATAGTTCTCCAGTGAAGCCATGTCGGTATGTCAATTAAAACTGTATGTTTTTAATTGATTGGTGATATATGTATAATTGCAACCTAAGGGAAACGTAAGTGAAGTAAAAAATTACAGCAACAATAACAAATACATATTTACACTTATTTTGATTACACTGCAGAGAGAGGTTGCAATAAAAATATCTTATGTGTTATAGATATTGATGAATGTACACTGGAAGAGTCTGTGTGTCGCAAAAATCAAGAGTGTAAAAATACCATCGGTTCTTATATTTGTGTACTAAAGTGTGGAACTGGATTTACAGCTGCTCCTAATGGACTGGAATGCCAAGGTACTGTATCTATAAATTATTGTGCGAACAGATTCAATCATGTTGAACTCCATCAACACATAATTTTATATTGTTTTTTTGACAGAGTATTGGCATAATGAAAAGCTTGTATTTTTTCTCCTGTTTCTGGTTAGTAAAGTACTAATTGCAGAATAGTTTGTGTGTAGCATTATTTACATTTTTAAGCAAATTTGAATGTGTTGAGAAAGTATATTTTCAGTAGCAACTTTTACTATCAGAACATTCAGTTTTGAGTGTGTTTAAAAAGATTGGTCACCCTTGAATTTATTAAGGGGAAACGTAATGATCTTGTTGAGAATGCTTTAGTGATTAAAATAATTAAAGTAATCCTGGCAGATTTATGCTCGACCCCCCCACATATTGCCCTGATGGCACTCTGTTACAGGAAGCTGGTAAGGCTTTACACAAACCTGCTGGTGACCTCATTATCCCAATTGGTGCCCCTTTGCAAAAGAATGTCCCAAGGCAGTCTTGACATTGTAGATTTCTGCTGCTGCAGAATGCCTCTTTCTGGGAATCAAACAATTATGGTAACCGTGTAACACACAAGCACCTCTCACATATACACAGCTGAAAACAGATACACTGCTATAGTGCCAAACTTCAGTACCACAGTCTCAACACTGTAGGATGCATAAATCCAGGATGTGACAGGCCCACAGGACTGCTTGACGTACCAAGTTGGAGGAGGACTGCCCTGTGTGAAGGCTATGGCATCGGTGAGTGACTACCTGAGGTGATGAGGGCGACATAGATGGTATAAACATTCATGTACCATTCCACGTAATAGGGACTCCTCCCACATGGAGATGTCTGCTAGTGCTGCGGTGTCTAAGTTAAGGATATGATCGGTGTCCTGTGTCTGGGAGAGGAAGACCACGAGTTGTGACACAAAAGACTGTCCCTGGGGAATGATCCTCATTGCGAAATTGAGCATTCCTAGGAGAGATTGAAGCTGCTTCTTAGGACACCCCTGTGTACAGGTGAAGTTTTGGAGAACAGACCTGATGCGGGTCAGCTTGTCGAGGGGGAGGCTGGCCTGCATAGGGCAAGTGTCTAGGTAGACTCAGAGGAAGGAGATGGTGTGTGCTGGGCCGTCTACTTTGTGTTCTGCAATGGGCACATTGAGATTCCCAAAGACGACTCTCAACTTATCGAGGTCTCCTGGGAGCACACTGGGCTGTTCAATTAACAAGAAGTCATCCAAGTAATGGATGACTTCTCAAAACTGAGCTTGGTGTGATAATATCCAGGTGAGGGAACGTGCAAAAGTGTTGAAGAGCCAGGGGCTACTCTAAGGCCGCGTACACACGATCAAATCTATTTGCTGGAAACGGTCGGCCCGACCGTCCCAGCAGACAGATTCGATCGTGTGTACGGGCGAGCCGACGGATTTGGCCACCCGACAGATTTCAAAGCATGCTTTGAAATCTCTCGGCTGGGAACCCGTCGGCCCGATATGTCTGCTGGTTAGTACGCTAACCAGCAGACATATCTTCTCGGACATGCATCGAATGGATTCGACGCATGCGCGGAAGTAATTCACTTCCTGGTGCGGTGACGTGGCGGCGTCAACGTCACCGCCACGTCACCGACACATCAGCGCGCCGTCTGCCGGCGGGGATTTTGGTTTGATCGTGTGTACACGATCAAACCAATACATCCCAGCAGACAGATTTGTTCAAATCGGTCTGTCCGACCGATTTGAACAAATCTGTTTGCTCGTGTGTACAAGGCCTTAGAGCCAAATTTCAGTTTGGTAGCAAAGTTTATTGAATTGGAGATTTAAACAAGAATGGACTTTATAGGCACGTAAAAAATTTAACCAAATTGTAATAGTTCACATAATAACATGCACTATATACATAACATTAATAAGATAGAAATATAAAAATTTGAAAAAAGGGCAAATGTTTTTTTTCCACAGGAAATACTTGATGTGTAAAATAGATATTTGCTGCGGGGCTGAAAAGAGAGTATCCCCTGGGTGTTTCCAAAGGGTCCTTTTGAAGAGTTAAAACAGCTCTACATGTTTCATGACTGGAAGTGTCTTCAGGAGCTTTTACATTTTGAAAAAACATGCTTCAATTAGAATGTGAAACATATAGTACATACTAATACATATTGGTATCTATATACTGTAGCAGAGCGTCCCAGAGAGAGCCTGGGGAAGTCCAGTTGGGGGTTTATACCTCTCCCAGGCTCCTCTCTTACACGTTCAGGGATCTCTGATCCCTGATCCAGGTCAGGTGTTGGCCCTCTCCCCCAGGCCAATTTAAGCTCACCTGAGCTAACAGCCATTGCTCTGTCCTGGGAAACAGATAGTGTGGATCTGTAGGAGCAAGGAGGTTGTTAAAAGACTGGTGAGCAGTTTGTGTTTTGAGCTAACAAGCGGTAGGCTTGTTTAGCTTAGTAGTTAGGGCCTACATATCGTGTAGTTAGAGCCGAGACACGGCTAGGTGTTTGTTTAAACTATTTTTGTTTGTTTTTGTTTTCTGCACACTGTACAGCACCTGTAAATAGACTTTGTATAGCACTTATCCTATGGACTTTGGTATCTGTGCCTGCTCATCCCAGGGAGCTTTTGTACCCGCTACCTATCCCCAGCTTACATATGGTGGAGGCTGCGATCAGCAGTAGTAAGTTACTATTTTAAAAGGCCAGTACCTAAAGTGACAACATGGAGGAAATCCTCAAACAAATGATGTTATCCAATGCTGCACAACAGCAAGCAAACGCTGCACAACAGCAAACTAACGCTGCATTGCAGCAAGCCAATGCTATCGCACAGGAGCAAACCAAGGTGCTGTACAAACAGATTGGTGCTGCACAGGAGCAATCGCAGAGGCAGATCAGTGCTGTACAGGAGCAATCGCAGAGGCTGTTTGAACAGCTTGCCACTGCTGCAGAAGTGGATAGGAAAACCCTGACTAAGGTTGCAGAGACGCTAGCACAGTGGGCACCTGCGGAAATTAAGGATATGGGAGACAAGCCTTCAGCCATCCATGTGGCTCGCTTTCTGTCTAAAATGACTACGGATGATGATCCAGAGGCCTTCCTGTTAACGTTTGAACGGACCGCTGAGAGGGAATGTTGGCCTAAAACCAAGTGGGCAGGACTGATTGCCCCCTTACTTTCTGGTGAATCGCAGAAGGCCTACTATGATCTGGAGTCAGCAGAAGCAGAAGACTATGAAAAGGTCAAGCAGGAAATTCTGGCGCGACTCGGCGTCACCTTGGCCGTTCGAGCCCAACGGGTCCACAGCTGGTTCTTCCAAATCGAGAGGCCCCCAAGATCGCAGATGTTCGACCTAATCCACCTGGTGCGAAAATGGCTACAGCCTGAGTCCCTGTCTGCGCCACAAATAGTGGAGCGTGTGGTCATGGACCAATTCCTGAGGTCACTCCCAATTCCCCTGCAGAAGTGGGTGAGTCAAGGAGACCCCAAGTCGGCAGATAACCTGGTGGAACTCGTCGAAAGGTACTTTGCTGCAGAGAACCTGGTCACCACCCCAACAACCGCACGGACTTTCCACCCAAAGCCACGGTCTCCCCAGGCAACCGGTAAGACTGTTCCAGGGGAAGTGGGTGGTAAGCATGGCAAGGAAATAGGGGGGAGGATTTTTGGTGCCAGGACTGAAGTTTGGCGTCCCAAGCAAGGGAAGCCACTGCCTGTCAGCAAACCAACTTGGGGAAACATCAGGTGTTTTCGTTGCCAAGAGCTGGGACATGTTGCAGCAAACTGTCCATTGACTGATGAACCAATGCAGTGTGATCTGTCTATTAGAAGGCAGTCTATGTTTGCTGCTGTTTCATGCGCTGCAGCGCCAAATGTGGGGAAACACATGTGTCACATGACTGTTAATGATAAGCCTATTACGGCCTTACTGGACTCTGGAAGTCTGGTTACTTTGGTTACAGCTGAGATGGTTGAAACTGTAAATTTTCATGCTAAAAAAGTTGCTGTGATCTGTGTACATGGGGATACCCGGGAGTATCCTATAGCCACAGTTCAGTTTAAAACTGGCTTAGGTACGGTGTCCCATGCAGTCGGACTTGTGCCCCACTTGGTGCACGAGGCCATCATTGGTAGGGACTTCCCTAAGTTTTGGGAACTGTGGGATCGTCCCGACCCGGTCGCAGTACCTGACTCAGTCGCAGAGCCAGAGCTCCTGGCTACTTCCGATATTGTGGGTTCAGGGGACTCATCTCAGGGCTCTCCGAGTTTTCCTTTCTCGGTTATGGCAGGAGAGCTGGAGGAGCCTGAGGAAGTCCCCACAACCAGTAGAGCCGGACAGCCGTCTGCCGACTCGGAGCCTATGTTGGAGTTTACTGACCTTAATGTGCACAAGGAAAATTTTGGTACTGAGCAGAGAAAAGACCCTACCCTTGCCAGGGCCTGGGAAAACGTAATGGTGATTAATGATGTACCTGTTGAACCAGGGGATAGGCCCTGTTTTCCTTATTTCAGCAGCATTGATGATTTACTATATCGTGTATGTAAAAAGAATGATGAAGTTACTGAACAGTTGGTGGTCCCCAAGCCTTACAGAAGGGTGGTGTTGGAACTTGCCCATGAGCACTTGCTAGGAGGCCATTTAGGGGTTGAGAAAACCACTAAAAGAGTGTTGCGCAGGTTTTACTGGCCTGGGATACAGAAAAATATTGAAAATGATTGTCAATCCTGTCCTGTGTGTCAGATGTCAGCCCCCCAGCCCCACTTCCGAAGTCCTTTAGTGCCCTTGCCCATTATTGAAGTGCCCTTCGAGAGGATTGCCATGGACCTTGTGGGTCCCCTCCCCAAATCCGCCCGTGGTCATCAGCATATCCTCGTGATTATGGATTACGCTACCCGTTACCCTGAGGCCGTTCCCTTACGCGCCGCATCTGCTAAAAATATTGCCAAAGAGCTGTTTATGGTGTTCAGTCGGGTTGGCATCCCTAAAGAAATCCTTACAGACCAGGGTACCCCATTTATGTCACGGATAACTAGGGAGCTGTGCAAGTTATTTAAGGTGACGCAGTTGCGAACCTCTGTGTATCATCCGCAAACGGATGGCTTGGTGGAACGTTTCAATAAGACGTTAAAGGGCATGTTAAAAAAGGTTGTTGACGAAGATGGGAAAGACTGGGACTTCCTGATACCGTACCTGATGTTTGCTATCAGGGAGGTTCCCCAGTCCTCTACAGGGTACTCTCCATTTGAGTTGCTTTATGGGAGACACCCTCGGGGACTCTTGGACATAGCCAAGGAAACTTGGGAGGGGGAACAGACACCACACAAAAGTGTAATTGAGCATATCGCTCAAATGCAGGACAGGATTGCAGCCGTAATACCAGTGGTGAAAGAACATTTACTACAGGCTCAAGCAGCCCAACAGAGAATATACAACCGGGGGGCCCAACTCCGTGTTTTCTCACCGGGTGACAGGGTCCTCGTTTTAGTTCCCACTGTTGAGAGCAAGTTCTTGGCTATGTGGCAGGGCCCCTTTGAAGTAATTGAAAGAGTTGGGGAAGTCAATTACAAGGTGTATCAACCAGGTAAAAGGAAGCCCGAACAGATTTACCACGTGAACCTGTTAAAGCCCTGGAAGGATAGACTGGCGTTAACTGCGAGGTCCCTAACGCCTAAGGGTACTGAATCCCCTCTGATCCCTGAGGTCACGATTCCAGACACCCTGTCATATTCCCAAAAACAGGAAGCTAGAGAGTTCCTAATAAGGAATAGAGAGAAATTTTCAGAGTTGCCTGGCACGACTTCAGCGGTTCAGCATGATATTGTTACTGAACCTGGGGTCCGTGTCAAGCTCAAACCATACCGAATTCCTGAAGCGAGGAGAAAGGACATCAGTGATGAAGTTAGAAGGATGTTGGAACTAGAGTTTATTGAGGAATCCAATAGTGACTGGTCTAGCCCCATCGTGTTGGTCCCAAAACCGGATGGCACTTAGAGGTTTTGTAACGACTTCAGAAAGCTCAATGCAGTAACAAAGTTTGACACGTACCCGATGCCCAGGGTAGATGAACTTATAGACCGACTTGGCAAGGCCCGTTATCTGACCACTTTGGACTTGACCAAAGGATATTGGCAAATACCCCTGACTAATAGTGCCAAAGAAAAGACTGCGTTTGTGACCCCGGAGGGATCATTCCAGTATAAGAAAATGCCTTTTGGGTTGCAAAATGCCCCTGCAACCTTTCAGAGGGCCATGGACAGGACCCTAAGACCGCACCAGCAGTATGCTGCAGCTTATTTAGATGACATAGTGGTGCATAGCACTGACTGGGAGTCTCACTTGCCCCGTGTCCAAGCTGTCCTTGATTCCCTCTTCAAGGAAGGTTTTACGGCAAATCCCAAAAAATGTGCCATTGGTTTGGAGGAAGCCAAGTATTTGGGCTACACTATTGGCCGTGGAGTTATTAAACCCCAAGTGAATAAAGCAGAAGCCATCCAGGAGTGGCCACGTCCTGCAAACAAGAAGCAGGTCAGGGCCTTTCTTGGCATTGAGGGATATTATAGAAGGTTTATTCCAAATTTTGCCACTATAGCTGCCCCACTGACAGACCTGACGAAAGGGAAAGACTCCGTAATGATAAAATGGTCCCCAGTAGCAGAAGAATCTTTCCAAGTCCTGAAGAAGGCTCTTTGTGCACAGCCAGTGCTATACTCCCCCGATTTCTCCAAATATTTTTTGGTTCAGACAGATGCCTCTGATGTAGGTATCGGGGCAGTACTATCACAGGTATACAATGGGGAAGAACACCCTGTGGTCTACCTAAGCAGAAAGCTCAATGATCATGAGAAAAAATATGCAGTCATTGAAAAGGAATGTTTAGCCATAAAGTGGGCCGTGGACGCGCTCAGGTACTACCTGTTAGGGCGCCAGTTTGAGTTAATAACTGACCATGCTCCCCTGAAATGGATGGCCCAAAAGAAGGAGACTAATAGGCGGGTGAACCGGTGGTTTTTTGGCCCTCCAGGATTATTCCTTTTCGGTAAAACACAGGCCAGGTGTTGAGATGGGGAATGTAGATGCCCTGTCCCGTGTTCACTCCTGTTGGGCTACAGGTGTTCCAACCCTAGGGTTAAAACAAGAGGGGAGGGTGTGTAGCAGAGCGTCCCAGAGAGAGCCTGGGAAAGTCCAGTTCGGGGTTTATACCTCTCCCAGGCTCCTCTCTTACACGTTCAGGGATCTCTGATCCCTGATCCAGGTCAGGTGTTGGCCCTCTCCCCCAGGCCAATTTAAGCTCACCTGAGCTAACAGCCATTGCTCTGTCCTGGGAAACAGATATTGTGGATCTGTAGGAGCAAGGAGGTTGTTAAAAGACTGGTGAGCAGTTTGTGTTTTGAGCTAACAAGCGGTAGGCTTGTTTAGCTTAGTAGTTAGGGCCTACATATCGTGTAGTTAGAGCCGAGACACGGCTAGGTGTTTGTTTAAACTATTTTTGTTTGTTTTTGTTTTCTGCACACTGTACAGCACCTGTAAATAGACTTTGTATAGCACCAATAAAAATCCCACTGTTGTTCACTTATCCTATGGACTTTGGTATCTGTGCCTGCTCATCCCAGGGAACTTTTGTACCCGCTACCTATCCCCAGCTTACAATACATAAATGTAAGTGAACTCACCAATGAATGGTGCTATAGAGAGCATTAAACAGTTGCCCATGCTCTAAACATGCAGCAGCTAAAACAGACTCCACTCAGACTTTACTCCAAATGAGAGGAGAACCTCAGGCCCCCAATGCCAACCAAGGAGGCACACAAGGGTGTATGCCTGGAATATGGGGGTGCACCAAATAACTACAAGTTGGGTAATGGTGAGCATAAACATATGACAACTATACCATACTCACATCAGCAATCACAAGGTGACTATAAAACAAATCATATTGAAAAACAGTGATATAAATACATTTAATAAATGATAAAGATGGTAAAATCATTCACAATCATTCACAATCGCAGAAAAATACTGCAATGGTAAGTTGTATTTCAGGGATGTGAATCTGGTAAGAAAAATATCGAAGCATAAGGATAGGTGATTTAATAATAATTAGGGGCAAGCCATGCATAGACATAGTAACACTGAACATACCCAAAAAAGAGATAGTCCTCCTAAAAGTCTTCATAAAACAAACACAGGCTGCCAGTATGCAAGGTGTCCTGGGCGACTCCACCCCCCAAAGCATCTGAGGAGTAGCGTCCTTGCCTCGCTGTTTATGCACCCCACTCGAGTAGACATCAGATTAGCGTCCAACGTACTCAATCCGGCCGGATGTACAACCTCGCATGCGCGAGACCAGTGCGTGCGCGTCATAAGACCGAAAGGCGGTTCCATCGCTAAATAGCACAAGAGCACATCAGATGGAGAATCCACATGGTGTAAATCCAAAAAACGAACATTTATTAAAATCTTAAAAAGCTCCACAACTCAAAAGATATAAAAATCCAAATCCAAATAATATCCAAATGAACAATCCAAGAGCGTGGATATTTCCGTTTTTTGGATTTTCACCATGTGGAGGATCTCCCTTTTTTTCATTTGTTTGACATCTGGGAAAAAAGCCTTATGTTAACGGCGTAGCTTACTGCGAGGGGCGTACGTACATACGTACGTGAATAGGCGTATCTAGCTAATTTAAATATTCTAGGCGTAAATCCCCTAGCGGCCAGCGTAAATATACAGCTAGGATACGACAGCGTAGGAGACTTACGCCGGTCGTATCTTAGCAACAGTTAAGCGTATCTCAGTTTGAAAATACAGATTCAGAGTTTTTATGAATCCAGCAGATCAAGTTTTCCTGTGGAAAAAACATGTGGCCTTTTTTCTTATTTTTGTATTTCTATCTTATTAATATTACGCGTATAGTACATGTTATTATGTGAATTCTTAAAATTTGGTTACATTTTATACGTGCCTATAAAGTACATCTTTCTTTAAATCTCCAATTCAATCTACTATTAGGATGTGGCACCTTCATATTTAGGGTGTTGGTTACCACCCCAGGGCAATTATGTAATCCATTCTATAACTTGGTAGCAAAGTAGTACGACTCTTTCCACTTAATGCCGTGCCAGCACCAGAGGGACTGGTGGATAGGTAGAAGCTTAAAAGCATCCGATATGTCAGACTTGGAGAGCCAGGCGCCTGTGCCTGCTTTGATAATGGCCTGAATTGCCATGTCTATGGAAGCATACTTCAGGGAGATCTCCTCCAAGGGAATTGGCCAATTCATCTCGGAATGTGGGAAGAATGAGGCGCAACCAGGTCGTTCACCAAACAGACTTTATTAGAGAACTTGCCCTTGACAAGCCCAATAGGGCTAACTCTCCAGGTGTTGAAAGGGGGCTGAGTAAAGGGGCCTATGATGAAGCATCGCACCAGTTCGGCCTGTAACAGCTGGTCTATGGTCTGTTCGTCGGTGGCCTCTGAGCGGAGGTTCTTACATTCATAAGTTGTGTGGGGCAGAGAAATAAGGCCGGTGTGAAATCCTGCTGTAAATACTTGGATAAGGAAGGTCGCCAGGGAGGGTGTGAGGTGAGGTAGAGCCCCAGCCATAGGACATTTACATGGCCTAGTCAGGATCTTTTTCTGCTACTTGACCTGGCATAGACTTTTTGGCGCACCAGGTGGCGGTGTGGGTGGAGGAATGACAGATAGCGCATAGTGGTGATTGCAGGCCGGAAAAAAGACGGCAGAACAACTCAGTGTCAATGAGGCTCCAGGCCATGCCTGTCTGGAATTGTGAAAGCCTGGCTGCTGCTTTGGCAGAGAGGGAAGAACGGTAATCGTAAAATGAGAAGCCTCCGTACTTGTAGCCCAGGTCCACCACAGTGTGAAGGCACAGGTCCAGCTCCTCCCTCCTGCTGTTTTTTTTACATGAAAAGCATGATGGGACTGTGTCATCATAAGAGAGGCCTATATAAATCGCTGGGAGCCGCGTACCCAGCATTATAGCGAGAAGAACCGTTGTGTCAACATCAGAAGAAGAGAAGAAGGCAGAAGAACGCCATAGAAGCGCGGCAGTGCGCCCCCTGCCCCAAAACACCTGACCCCCCCATGTTGAGGGCATGCGGCCTGGTACGGCTCAGGAGGGGGGGGGGCGCTCGCTCGTTTACCTGACCGGTCGGGCGGCCTGCTTTGGATACGGGTCTGGTATGGATTGTGGGGGAACCCCCACGCCGTTTTTTTTCAGCGTAGGGGGGTTCTCCTTACAATCCATAGCAGACCTAAGGGCATGGTATGCCTCCTGGGGGGGAACCCAATGCAGGATTTTTATTGGAGTTCCCCCTCATAATTCATACCAAACGCCGCAGCTAGATTTGGCGGGAATCCAAGTCGGATCCCCGTCGCTTCTATGGCGGCTTTGTCTCCATCGCGGCAAGCCAGCTCGGCGCTGGCTCCCACGATGGGGCTCGTAGGTGGTCAATCTCGCCGAGAAAGGGAGCGAGATTGACACAATATCACGGTCACCTACTGTTAGTAATGCACTCAACCACCGTGGCCTGTATACACACTCACAACAGAAGACTCTATTGCTGAAGAAAAAGCATGTTGAAGCTCATTTAAAGTTTGCTGCACAAAATGTACACAAGCCTGTGAAATACTGAGAGAATATAGTCTGGTCAGAGTAGATCAAAATTGAACTTTTTGGATGCCATAATACATACCATTCGCCTCAGAAGATGTATTAACGAGTAAGGCGGAGCCTATGTACTTACATCGAAACCAGAACTACCAAGCTAACAGTGGAACGCAGGTGGTGCGCACGCCACTACCACTCCTGCTCAGTGTGGATTACTGCTGCAATAATCCCACTAATTTTAAATTGCAAGCCGCTTTTGTTGCAGCATTTTTGATTTGTTTTGATTTGTTTTTAATAAAGACCATTTCAACAATTTTTTAGTACACCATGGGAGCCCTTGTAATTTATTTTTTTTGAGAATCTTTTAACATCCAGTCTCAGCTGCAGAGAAGCAGAAAAGATCATTTGGAGCAGGTGGGGAGAGAAGCATCCAGGAATACCAGCAGTCCTGCTGTGGACCCTATCTGACACACTGTCTGCCCCTGTAGGGGCTCCGCAACTTGCTGGGTCTTTACTTACCTCCTAGTTCTTGGCTGGGGATACTTGATTCTCCTGGTGGACCATCTGTTTTTCTTCTGGTTCCGGGATTGGTGGAGAACGAGGTGATGATCCCCAATAGACCATTTTCATCCAGCGTGTGGCTTTGCAACCCTTTATACATTTATGCTACCTGGGGTCCCCTATAATCAAGAGACAGCCGGGATCTGGTAAGCAGATTTGTGTACTTTGTTGGTGGAGGATCCTTGCTATCTGGTTGTTACTCTATATTTATGGTTCATCTGACTATATACTTTGAGGACTCTTCTTTCTTCACTGGTGAAGGAGCATCTCACATTGATCACTTCTGTGATCCAACTTTTCAATCACTTTTTCATATATGGACTCTTGTTTGAGGGTTCACGTTTTGTGTTTTTTTGCATGTACTGTATATGATTTTACGTTGATTGTTACGTTTTAATTAATCATCACAATTCACTTTTGTTTCATAATTTCACATCAATTGTCTACATCAGGGGTGTCAAACTCATTTCATCGAGGGCCGCATCAGCATTACGATTGCCCTCAAAAGGGTCGGCTGTATCTGTAAGGTTAGATGTCCAGCGAGCGCATGCCCTCCCCTTACATGAGATGTTAAATGCCACCCCACCATCAGACGTTGAGTCCCTCACTCTCCCTTACATCACAGCGTAACCCCTTTTCCCTAAGCTGCCGCTGGGAAGAAGCTGGATGCATTGCTTGAAAGCAGAAAGTAAAGGTCTTGATGACCAGAGGAGGGTGAGGGCCACATGAAATGGCTTGGAGGGGCCGAATTCAGCCCGCGGACCTTGTGTTTGACACCCCTGGTCTACATTGTATAGCGCAACTTGTTTTTTTCCAATAAACACCATGTTTGGAGGTCAAATGCCACTGCACATCACCCCAAAAACACCATACCATCTGTGAAGTTGTGAGGTGGGAACATGATGGTGTGGGGCTGTTTTTCAGCATACAGTACTGGTAAACTTCATGTCATTGAAGAAAGGATGAATGGAAAAATGTACCAAGACATTCTTGATAAAAATCTGCTGCCATCTGCCAGAATGATGAAGATGAAACAAGGGTGGACATTTCAGCAAGACAATGATCCCAAACACAATGCCAAGGAAATTCTCTATTGATTTTAAAGAAAGAAAATAAAGGTGCTAGAACGGCACACAGCCAATCAACTGACCATAGGCGTGCACACATGGTGTGCCAGGTGTGCCCAGGCACACCCTAATCACCCTGTGCAGAAGAGATTACCCCTACTGACCTGGCTCCCCCTCCTTCCCCGACAACACTGCTGGCTTCCCCCCCTTTCCTGTTGCTGTGGATGTTTTAGGATGAGTGGGGGAAGGGGCCAGTAAATATACCATTTAGTGATTGGTAGAGTATGTTTGAGCTTTGGGGTGCACACCATAATGCCAAAGGCTGCGCACACCTATGCACCTGACTTAAATCCATCAGAAAATCTATGGAAAGAACTAAAGATCAGACTTCATAGAAGATGCTCACTGAGCCTTCAAGATTTGAAAAGTGTTTGTGTGGAATAGGGCAAAATTACACCTGAGTAGGGATGAGCTTCGCGTTCGATGCAAACACATTTTCGCATCGAACATTTGCCGTTCGATCGTTCGTCGAAAACAAACAAATAGGGTCGTTCGGGCCAAATTCGAATGACCCATAATTCACTGCGGCGTTGCGCGCTGATGATTGGCCAAGCATGCACCATGACCCCGCATGCTTGGCCAATCACAGCGCCCAAAAAACGAAGAGACCTAATTGGCCAAAGCCTGGGTGCTTTGGCCAATTAGGGCTCAGGGCTTTAGCACACGCCCCACACTATAAAAGGCTGCCTCCCGGGCGGCCTCGTGTAGTGTGTTCCGGGTTGCTTTGCAGTCAGACAGACAGAGAGAGAGAGAGATAGATAGATAGAGACACAGGGCCAGATTCTCTAAGAAATTTGCCAGCGTAGCGTAAGCCATTTACACTACGCCGCTGCATCGTACTAGAGCAAGTGCCATATTCCCTAAGCATTTGCTCCGTAGTTTGCGTTGGCGTAGCGAAAATGGCCCAGCGTAAGCCCGCGTGATTCAAATGGGGCGGCTTGTATTTAAATTAAGCGCGCCCCCACACGTCGAACGAACTGCGCATGCGCCGGCCGGGGAAAAAGCCCAGTGCGCATGCTCCAGCTCACGTCGGAAAGCGCCATTGAAACGGACGTCAAAACGACGTGATCGTCACTACGCAATGCCCTATTCGCGAACGAGTTAGTAAAACGACGTAAGCGACAGAAAAAGCCGACGCTGACCCGACGCCATACTTAACATGGCATCCGACGGCACCCGACGGCATCCGACGGTACTTCGTAAGGTTACTCCTCATAGAAGCAGGGGTAACCTTACGAATTTGTAAACGACGTACGCGACGACGGGGCGGCGTAAAAGCGATCGGGAATCGGCGTAGTAGCCTCATTTGCATAGGCAAATGAGAAAACAACATAAAGGCCACCTAGTGGCCGGAGTTGTCATTACAACTATGATCCGCAAGTGTAATGGTATTACACTTGTCGGATGTTCAAGCGTATCTATGCCAAAGTAATGCTAAGCATCACTCGCATAGATACGAGCCCAAAAAAACGGCGATACGACGGGGTATCTGAGATACTCCGTCGTAGCGCCGCTGAGAATCTGGCACACAGTGTGTTTTCACATAGATAGATAGATAGATAGATAGATAGATAGATAGATCAGGGAGGCTACTAGTTAGTAGTATAGTTAAATTTACAGTTTGTAGAGAATATATTGACACCCCTAGGAGTTGTCAATATATTTATAAACTGTATAGCTTAGCTAGATCTGCTATTAGTATCTGTCAGGCAGGAGATTGTGATTGATGCTCTAACGTGTTAGTCAACGTGTGCTAGTTAATTGCACATAGACGCATTACCTGTTACTGCAAGTGTGCTATTTATTTGCACAGAAAGGCAGTTGCTGTTAATGCAAGTGGGCTATTGAATTGCACAGAAACGCAGTCGCTCTGACTGTGCGTGTGCTGTTTAATACCACCTTAGCGCATTTGGTGTCACCGAACGTCTGCTGTTACATACCACCTGAGCGCATTTGGTGTCACCGCACGTGTGCTGTTTAATACCACCTTAGCGCATTTGGTGTCACCGAACGTCTGCTGTTACATACCACCTGAGCGCATTTGGTGTCACCGCACGTGTGCTGCTACATACCACCTGAGCGCATTTGGTGTCACCGCATGTGTGCTGTTACATACCACCTGAGTGCATTTGGTGTCACCGCATGTGTGCTGTTACATACCACCTTAGCGCATTTGGTGTCACCGCACGTGTGCTGTTACATACCACCTTAGCGCATTTGGTGTCACTGCACGTGTGCTGTTACATACCACCTGAGCGCATTTGGTGTCACCGCACGTGTGCTGTTACATACCACCTGAGCGCATTTGGTGTCACCGCACGTGTGCTGTTACATACCACCTGAGCGCATTTGTTGTCACCGCAAGTGTGCTGTTATATACCACCTGAGCGCATTTGGTGTCACCGCACGTGTGCTGTTATATACCACCTGAGCGCATTTGGTGTCACCGCACGTGTGCTGTTATATACCACCTGAGCGCAGTTAGTGTCACTGTACGTGTGCTGTTACATACCACCTAAGCGCATTTGGTGTCACTGCACCTGTGCTGTTATATACCACCTGAGCACAGTTAGTGTCACTGTACGTGTGCTGTTACATACCACCTGAGCGCAGTTAGTGTCACCGCACCTTTGCTGTTATATACCACCTGAGCGCAGTTAGTGTCACCGCACCTGTGCTGTTATATACCACCTGAGCGCAGTTAGTGTCACTGTACGTGTGCTGTTACATACCACCTGAGCGCATTTGGTGTCACCGCACGTGTGCTGTTATATACCACCTGAGTGCAGTTAGTGTCACTGTACGTGTGCTGTTATATACCACCTGAGCGCAGTTAGTGTCACTGTACGTGTGCTGTTACATACCACCTGAGCGCATTTGGTGTCACTGCACGTGTGCTGTTATATACCACCTGAGCGCAGTTAGTGTCACTGTACGTGTGCTGTTACATACCACCTGAGCGTAGTTAGTGTCACCGCACCTGTGCTGTTATATACCACCTGAGCTCAGTTAGTGTCACTGTACGTGTGCTGTTACATACCACCTGAGCGCATTTTGTGTCACCGCACCTTTGCTGTTTGTAGCAGAGCGTCCCAGAGAGAGCCTGGGAAAGTCCAGTTCGGGGTTTATACCTCTCCCAGGCTCCTCTCTTACACGTTCAGAGATCTCTGATCCCTGATCCAGGTCAGGTGTTGGCCCTCTCCCCCAGGCCAATTTAAGCTCACCTGAGCTAACAGCCATTGCTCTGTCCTGGGAAACAGATAGTGTGGATCTGTAGGAGCAAGGAGGTTGTTAAAAGACTGGTGAGCAGTTTGTATTTTGAGCTAACAAGCGGTAGGCTTGTTTAGCTTAGTAGTTAGGGCCTACATATCGTGTAGTTAGAGCCGAGACACGGCTAGGTGTTTGTTTAAACTACTTTTGTTTGTTTCATTTTCTGCACACTGTACAGCACCTGTAAATAGACTTTGTATAGCACCAATAAAAATCCCACTGTTGTTCACTTATCCTATGGACTTTGGTATCTGTGCCTGCTCATCCCAGGGAGCTTTTGTACCCGCTACCTATCCCCAGCTTACATATGGTGGAGGCTGCGATCAGCAGTAGTAAGTTACTATTTTAAAAGGCCAGTACCTAAAGTGACAACATGGAGGAAATTCTCAAACAAATGATGTTATCCAATGCTGCACAACAGCAAGCAAACGCTGCACAACAGCAAACTAACGCTGCATTGCAGCAAGCCAATGCTATCGCACAGGAGCAAACCAAGGCGCTGTACAAACAGATTGGTGCTGCACAGGAGCAATCGCAGAGGCAGATTAGTGCTGTACAGGAGCAATCGCAGAGGCTGTTTGAACAGCTTGCCACTGCTGCAGAAGTGGATAGGAAAACCCTGACTAAGGTTGCAGAGACGCTAGCACAGTGGGCACCTGCGGAAATTAAGGATATGGGAGACAAGCCTTCAGCCATCCATGTGGCTCGCTTTTTGTCTAAAATGACTACGGATGATGATCCAGAGGCCTTCCTGTTAACGTTTGAACGGACCGCTGAGAGGGAATGTTGGCCTAAAACCAAGTGGGCAGGACTGATTGCCCCCTTACTTTCTGGTGAATCGCAGAAGGCCTACTATGATCTGGAGTCAGCAGAAGCAGAAGACTACGAAAAGGTCAAGCAGGAAATTCTGGCGCGACTCGGCGTCACCTTGGCCGTTCGAGCCCAACGGGTCCACAGCTGGTTCTTCAAAATCGAGAGGCCCCCAAGATCGCAGATGTTCGACCTAATCCACCTGGTGCGAAAATGGCTACAGCCTGAGTCCCTGTCTGCGCCACAAATAGTGGAGCGTGTGGTCATGGACCAATTCCTGAGGTCACTCCCAATTCCCCTGCAGAAGTGGGTGAGTCAAGGGGACCCCAAGTCGGCAGATAACCTGGTGGAACTCGTCGAAAGGTACTTTGCTGCAGAGAACCTGGTCACCACCCCAACAACCGCACGGACTTTCCACCCAAAGCCACGGTCTCCCCAGGCAACCGGTAAGACTGTTCCAGGGGAAGTGGGTGGTAAGCATGGCAAGGAAATAGGGGGGAGGATTTTTTGGTGCCAGGACTGAAGTTTGGCGTCCCAAGCAAGGGAAACCACTGCCTGTCAGCAAACCAACTTGGGGAAACATCAGGTGTTTTCGTTGCCAAGAGCTGGGACATGTTGCAGCAAACTGTCCATTGACTGATGAACCAATGCAGTGTGATCTGTCTATTAGAAGGCAGTCTATGTTTGCTGCTGTTTCATGCGCTGCAGCGCCAAATGTGGGGAAACATATGTGTCACATGACTGTTAATAATAAGCCTATTACGGCCTTACTGGACTCTGGAAGTCTGGTTACTTTGGTTACAGCTGAGATGGTTGAAACTGTGAATTTTCATGCAAAAAAAGTTGCTGTGATCTGTGTACATGGGGATACCCGGGAGTATCCTATAGCCACAGTTCAGTTTAAAACTAGCTTGGGTACGGTGTCCCATGCGGTCGGACTTGTGCCCCACTTGGTGCACGAGGCCATCATTGGTAGGGACTTCCCTAAGTTTTGGGAACTGTGGGATCGTCCCGACCCGGTCGCAGTACCTGACTCAGTCGCAGAGCCAGAGCTCCTGACTACTTCCGATATTGTGGGTTCAGGGGACTCATCTCAGGGCTCTCCGAGTTTTCCTTTCTCGGTTATGGCAGGAGAGCTGGAGGAGCCTGAGGAAGTCCCCACAACCAGTAGAGCCGGACAGCCGTCTGCCGACTCGGAGCCTATGTTGGAGTTTACTGACCTTAATGTGCACAAGGAAAATTTTGGTACTGAGCAGAGAAAAGACCCTACCCTTGCCAGGGCCTGGGAAAATGTAACGGTGATTAATGATGTACCTGTTGAACCAGGGGATAGGCCCTGTTTTCCTTATTTCAGCAACAATGATGATTTACTGTATCGTGTATGTAAAAAGAATGATGAAGTTACTGAACAGTTGGTGGTCCCCAAGCCTTACAGAAGGGTGGTGTTGGAACTTGCCCATGGGCACTTGCTAGGAGGCCATTTAGGGGTTGAGAAAACCACTGAAAGAGTGTTGCGCAGGTTTTACTGGCCTGGGATACAGAAAAATATTGAGAATTATTGTCAATCCTGTCCTGTGTGTCAGATGTCAGCCCCCCAGCCCCACTTCCGAAGTCCTTTAGTGCCCTTGCCCATCATTGAAGTGCCCTTCGAGAGGATTGCCATGGACCTTGTGGGTCCCCTCCCCAAATCCGCCCGTGGTCATCAGCATATCCTCGTGATTATGGATTACGCTACCCGTTACCCTGAGGCCGTTCCCTTACGCGCCGCATCTGCTAAAAATATTGCCAAAGAGCTGTTTATGGTGTTCAGTCGGGTGGGCATCCCTAAAGAAATCCTGACAGACCAGGGTACCCCATTTATGTCACGGATAACTAGGGAGCTGTGCAAGTTATTTAAGGTGACGCAGTTGCGAACCTCTGTGTATCATCCGCAAACGGATGGCTTGGTGGAACGTTTCAATAAGACGTTAAAGGGCATGTTAAAAAAGGTTGTTGACAAAGATGGGAAAGACTGGGACTTCCTGATACCGTACCTGATGTTTGCTATCAGGGAGGTTCCCCAGTCCTCTACAGGGTACTCTCCATTTGAGTTGCTTTATGGGAGACACCCTCGGGGACTCTTGGACATAGCCAAGGAAACTTGGGAGGGGGAACAGACACCCCACAAAAGTGTAATTGAGCATATCGCTCAAATGCAGGACAGGATTGCAGCCGTAATACCAGTGGTGAAAGAACATTTACTACAGGCTCAAGCAGCCCAACAGAGAATATACAACCGGGGGGCCCAACTCCGTGTTTTCTCACCGGGTGACAGGGTCCTCGTTTTAGTTCCCACTGTTGAGAGCAAGTTCCTGGCTAAGTGGCAGGGCCCCTTTGAAGTAATTGAAAGAGTTGGGGAAGTCAATTACAAGGTGTATCAACCAGGTAAAAGGAAGCCCGAACAGATTTACCACGTGAACCTGTTAAAGCCCTGGAAGGATAGACTGGCGTTAACTGTGAGGTCCCTACCGGTAACGCCTAAGGGTACTGAATCCCCTCTGATCCCTGAGGTCACGATTCCAGACACCCTGTCATATTCCCAAAAACAGGAAGCTAGAGAGTTCCTAATAAGGAATAGAGAGAAATTTTCAGAGTTGCCTGGCACGACTTCAGCGGTTCAGCATGATATTGTTACTGAACCTGGGGTCCGTGTCAAGCTCAAACCATACCGAATTCCTGAAGCGAGGAGAAAGGACATCAGTGAGGAAGTTAGAAGGATGTTGGAACTAGATGTCATTGAGGAATCCAATAGTGACTGGTCTAGCCCCATCGTGTTGGTCCCAAAACCGGATGGCACTTGGAGGTTTTGTAACGACTTCAGAAAGCTCAATGCAGTAACAAAGTTTGACACGTACCCGATGCCCAGGGTAGATGAACTTATAGACCGACTGGGCAAGGCCCGTTATCTGACCACTTTGGACTTGACCAAAGGATATTGGCAAATACCCCTGACTAATAGTGCCAAAGAAAAGACTGCGTTTGTGACCCCGGAGGGATCATTCCAGTATAAGAAAATGCCTTTTGGGTTGCAAAATGCCCCTGCAACCTTTCAGAGGGCCATGGACAGGACCCTAAGACCGCACCAGCAGTATGCTGCAGCTTATTTAGATGACATAGTGGTGCATAGCACTGACTGGGAGTCTCACTTGCCCCGTGTCCAAGCTGTCCTTGATTCCCTCTTCAAGGAAGGTTTTACGGCAAATCCCAAAAAATGTGCCATTGGTTTAGAGGAAGCCAAGTATTTGGGCTATACTATTGGCCGTGGAGTTATTAAACCCCAAGTGAATAAAGTAGAAGCCATCCAGGAATGGCCACGTCCTGCAAACAAGAAGCAGGTCAGGGCCTTTCTTGGCATTGCGGGATATTATAGAAGGTTTATTCCAAATTTTGCCACTATAGCTGCCCCACTGACAGACCTGACGAAAGGGAAAGACTCCGTAATGATAAAATGGTCCCCAGTAGCAGAAGAATCTTTCCAAGTCCTGAAGAAGGCTCTTTGTGCACAGCCAGTGCTATACTCCCCCGATTTCTCCAAAGATTTTTTGGTTCAGACAGATGCCTCTGATGTAGGTATCGGGGCAGTACTATCACAGGTATACAATGGGGAAGAACACCCTGTGGTCTACCTAAGCAGAAAGCTCAATGATCATGAGAAAAAATATGCAGTCATTGAAAAGGAATGTTTAGCCATAAAGTGGGCCGTGGACGCGCTCAGGTACTACCTGTTAGGGCGCCAGTTTGAGTTAATAACTGACCATGCTCCCCTGAAATGGATGGCCCAAAAGAAGGAGACTAATAGGCGGGTGAACCGGTGGTTTTTGGCCCTCCAGGATTATTCCTTTTCGGTAAAACACAGGCCAGGGGTTGAGATGGGTAATGTAGATGCCCTGTCCCGTGTTCACTCCTGTTGGGCTACAGGTGTTCCAACCCTGGGGTTGAAACAAGAGGGGAGGGTGTGTAGCAGAGCGTCCCAGAGAGAGCCTGGGAAAGTCCAGTTCGGGGTTTATACCTCTCCCAGGCTCCTCTCTTACACGTTCAGAGATCTCTGATCCCTGATCCAGGTCAGGTGTTGGCCCTCTCCCCCAGGCCAATTTAAGCTCACCTGAGCTAACAGCCATTGCTCTGTCCTGGGAAACAGATAGTGTGGATCTGTAGGAGCAAGGAGGTTGTTAAAAGACTGGTGAGCAGTTTGTATTTTGAGCTAACAAGCGGTAGGCTTGTTTAGCTTAGTAGTTAGGGCCTACATATCGTGTAGTTAGAGCCGAGACACGGCTAGGTGTTTGTTTAAACTACTTTTGTTTGTTTCATTTTCTGCACACTGTACAGCACCTGTAAATAGACTTTGTATAGCACCAATAAAAATCCCACTGTTGTTCACTTATCCTATGGACTTTGGTATCTGTGCCTGCTCATCCCAGGGAGCTTTTGTACCCGCTACCTATCCCCAGCTTACATGTTATATACCAACTGAGCGCAGTTAGTGTCACCGCACCTGTGCTGTTATATACCACCTGAGCGCAGTTAGTGTCACTGTACGTGTGCTGTTACATACCACCTGAGCGCATTTGGTGTCACCGCACCTGTGCTGTTATATACCACCTGAGCGCAGTTAGTGTCACTGTACGTGTGCTGTTATATACCACCTGAGCGCAGTTAGTGTCACTGTACGTGTGCTGTTACATACCACCTGAGCGCATTTGGTGTCACCGCACCTGTGCTGTTATATACCACCTGAGCGCAGTTAGTGTCACTGTACGTGTGCTGTTACATACCACCTGAGCGCAGTTAGTGTTACCGCACCTGTGCTGTTATATACCACCTGAGCTCAGTTAGTGTCACTGTACGTGTGCTGTTACATACCACCTGAGTGCAGTTAGTGTCACCGCACCTGTGCTGTTATATACCACCTGAGCGCAGTTAGTGTCACTGTACGTGTGCTGTTACATACCACCTGAGCGCAGTTGCTGTGACTCCGCGTGTGCTGTTACATACCACCTGAACGCAGTTGGTGTCACTGCGCTTGTGCTGTTACATACCACCCGAACGCATAAATATGTCTGGAAGGACAACAAAGAGAGGCAGAGAGTCACGAGGGCAAGCAGGCCCTGCATGTACAGGTAACGCTGGTGGTGGATGTGGTGCATCCTCTTCAGCACGTGGCCGTGGCCGCTCGTCCTTTTCGGGAGCTGGCCGTGTTGAGCCTCAACATGCAGAGAAATTAGTAGAGTGGATGACCAAGCCGTCCTCATTCTCCTCATCCTCTCTCACACAGACTGATCAAAGTTTATCTGGCACAGCAGCTGCCAAGGCGTCCTCTTCCCTCTGCACAATGGCTTCACACAATACTTCCCTAGTACCACCATGTCCTCCTGAGGAGTCCCCCGAACTGTTTCAACACAGTGTTGGGTACATGCTGCAAGGAAGATGCGCAGCGTTTTGAAGACTCCGATGACGGAACACTGATAGAGGAAGGCATTGATGTGAGCCCAGGGAGAGGGGGTGGATCGAGAGGGACAGCAATTTGTCAGTGATGATGTTCCCCCAGCTGGAGCATACTGCCAGGTTGTTGACAGTGATGAGGAGGGAGGGGATGATGAGGTCACTGACTCTACCTGGGTGCCTGATAGGAGAGAGGAGGAGGAGGAGGACGAGGCACAGGCACATCTTCAAAGAGCCAGGATGCCCTCCAGGGGTCAGCTTAAGGTCACACCCACTGCATTACAGCGCACATCTACGGCGCTTGTGCATGGCGCTGCTGTGTCTGACCGGTACAGCAAAAGTTCTTTGGTGTCGGGCCTTTTTTAAAACATGTCCACAAGATCGTACCTTTGCTATTTGCAACTTATGTCGCAAGCATATCTCGCATGGCCAAAACATCAACCGCCTGGGTACCACATGCTTGTCCAGACATATGTCGACCTGCCATGCAGCTCGTTGGCAAGCACACCAGAAAGACCCACACCAAAGACAAAAGCGTACCCCCCCTTGCCCTTCTGGGACCTCCAACCCCAGTAGACCCCCAGTCCTCTCTGAAGCCTGCAGTGAAGGAGTAGAAATAGGTGTGTCACAAGCTAGTAGTAGCGGTCAATCTACTGATAGTACCAGGCGAATTTCCCTGCCCCAGATGCTGCAGCGCCGAAAGAAGTACAATCCCAGCCATCCACATGCCCAGCAGTTGAATGCTAGCTTAGCGAAATTGCTAGCACTTCAACTGCTACCTTTTCAGTTGGTAGATTCTGCCCCCTTCCGTGAGTTTGTGCAATGTACAGTACCTCAGTGGCAAGTACCAAAACGCCACTTTTTCTCACAGAAGGCTATTACGGCTCTCTACCGGCATGGCCTTCCTCGCTGGACAGGGCGGTCAGTGGTAAGGTGCATATTACCACTGACTCATGGTCCAGCAGGCATGGACAGGGACGTTACCTGTCTTTTATGGTGCATTGGGTGACTCTGCTGGCAGCTGGGAAGGACGCAGGGCAAGGTCCAGTAGTTTTGGAGGTTGTTCCGCCACCACGCCTCCAAAACACTACTACTGCTTGTGACACACCTCTCTCCTTCATCCCTCCTCTTCTTCTTCCTCTGTGGCCTCTTCTTGTGGTGATGTTTTCTCCGAACCAGCCGTGCTCCGTAGGCGTACGAGGGGATGCGCAGGAATGCAGGCCAAGAGATGCCATGCGGTGCTAGACCTGGTGTGCTTGGGAGACAGGAGCCACACTGGGGAAGAGGTTTTGTCAGCTCTGCAGGGTCAGGCTGAGAGGTGGTTGACGCCACGCCAGCTGAAGCCTGGAATGGTTGTCAGCCATAATGGCACCAACCTCCTCTCTGCCCTGCGACAGGGAAAACTCACCCACGTGCCCTGTTTTGCACATGTCCTCAATTTGGTGGTGCAGCGGTTCTTGGGCAGGTACCCAGGCTTGCAGGATGTCCTGAAGCAGGCCAGGAAAGTCTATGTGCATTTTCGAAGGTCATATAATGCCACTGCTCGGCTGACTGACCTCCAAAGGGAATACAACCTGCCCAAGAACCGCCTAATTTGTGACATGCCCACCAGATGAAAGTTAACGTTGGCCATGCTGCAGCGGCTGCACACGCAGCAACGGGCCATCAATGAGTACCTGTGCCAATATGGCAGCAGAACTGGGTCAGGGGAGCTAGGTTTTTTTTTCCCCACACCAGTGGGCCTTGATCAAGGATGCATGCACTGTCCTGTCACCATTTGAGGAGGCCACGAGGATGTTGAGCAGTGACAGTGGATGCATCAGTGAGACTGTCCCTCATATTCACATGTTGGAGCACACGCTACGTGGAATAATGGACAGGGCCCTTGAGGCAGAACAGAGGGAGGAAGAGGAGGACTTCCTTACCTCTCAAGGCCCCCTTTACCCAGACAGTGGTCCTGCTTGCCCACCTAGCACACAGGAAGAGGAGGAGGAGGAGGATTGTATCAGCAGCATGGAGGTGGAGCCTAGCACTCAGCAGCAGCAGTCTTCAAGGGATCATTTACAGTCCCAAGGAGCACGTGGACTTTTACATGGCTGGGATGAGGTGCCGGTGGATCCTGTCGTCCTCAGTGACCCAGAGGACTGTGCCCCGAATGCCTCTGCAAACTTACGCTGCATGGCCTCCCTGATCCTGCAAAGCCTGCGTAAGGATCCTCGTGTACGTGCTATTAAGGAGAGGGATCATTACTGGCTGGCGACTCTCCTTGATCCACGTTACAAGAGTAAGGTTGCGGACCTTATGTTGCCATCGCAGAGAAAGCAGAAGATGAAACTTCTGCGGGAGGCCTTGCAGAAGGGTCTGTGCAATGCGTTCCCAGAACCGGGGGGATTACCAAAACCTGGCTCTGGACAACGTCTTGCTGAGGCTTCGGTGAGTCACAGAAGGGGCGGTGGAAAAGGTGGTCGTCTGACCGATGCGTTTAGGCAGTTTTTTAGTCCGCAGCCCCAAGATCTGACCGGTTCCAGCAACCATCGCCAGCGTCTGGTTTACATGGTCCGGGAATACCTAGGGGCAAGATCCGACTTGGACACCTTCACCACCGAAAATCCTCTGGCTTACTGGGTCTTGAGGATGGATCACTGGCCAGAGCTTGCCCAGTATGCAATTGAGCTACTGGCTTGCCCTGCATCCAGTGTTCTTTCAGAACGGACATTCAGTGCTGCTGGAGGCTTTGTGACTGATCACAGGGTGCGCCTCTCCACCGGCTCTGTTGATCGACTGACCTTCATGAAAATGAATCAGGCTTGGATCAACACCAGCTACCAAGCACCTGATGCTGATATTAATGAATAATATCTTTTTGTTGAAATGTCGGATCCCTTTTAGACTGCTGATGCTGAGTGACTGTCCTCTTATGCTGCTGATGGAATATCCTTCTCCTCCTCACTTCTCTTGCTGATAGCTAGTAAGAAATGTTGTGTTTCTGGGCTCCGTCACCAGTGCCTAAGGCACAATTTTTCAGCCCCTGTTTAACAGGGGCGCCTAATAACAATTTTTGATGCAATACTTTGCACGTGGCTCCTTGTTGCGCTCCAATTGGAGTTATTGGGAGGGGTTGCAGTGTTGTGTTGTGCCCAAGGCACAATTTTTCTGCCCTTGTTTAACAGGGGCGCCTAATAACAATTTTTGATGCAATACATTGCACGTGGCTCCTTGTTGCACTCCAATTGGAGTTATTGGGAGGGGTTGCAGTGTTGTGTTGTGCCCAAGGCCCAATTTTTTTGCCCCTGTTTAACAGGGGCGCCTAATAACAATTTTTGATGCAATACTTTGCACGTGGCTCCTTGTTGCGCTCCAATTGGAGTTATTGGCAGGGGTGGCAGTGTTGTGTTGTGCCCAAGGCCCAATTTTTCTTCCCCTGTTTAATAGGGGCGCCTAATAACAATTTTTGATGCAATACTTTGCACGTGGCTCCTTGTTGTGCTCCAATTGGAGTTATTGGCAGGGGTGGCAGTGTTGTGTTGTGCCCAAGGCCCAATTTTTCTTCCCCTGTTTAACAGGGGCGTCTAATAACAATTTTTGATGCAATAATTTGCACGTGGCTCCTTGTTGCGCTCCAATTGGAGTTATTGGAAGGGGTGGCAGTGTTGTGCCCAAGGCACAATTTTTCAGCCGCTGTTTAACAGGGGCACCTAATAACAATTTTTGATGCAATACTTTGCACGTGGCTCCTTGTTGCGCTCCAATTGGAGTTATTGGGAGGGGTTGCAAGTGTTGTGCCCAAGGCACAATTTTTCAGCCCCTGTTTAACAGGGGCGCCTAATAACAATTTTTGATGCAATACTTTGCACGTGGCTCCTTGTTGCGCTCCAATTACAGTATGTTTGAGGGGTGCCCTTTTTTCTAAAAATGTTCTTTCACAAAACAATAATGGTCCCCCACCACCGCTAAAATATTCGACATAATGTTGCCACACAGAACTTGCGCAAGTAGTATTAATTTTTTTATTTTTTTTATAGTCCTATCATGTTGTGCAGGGACATTTCTAAACACGTGCCACTACTATAGACACCCAGCAGGTGTGATATTTAAAGGATTTTTTTTTTCACTTTAAGCATCATTAACCACTTAAGACCCGGACACATACGCTGCTAAATGACCCAAGGTGTTTTTACAATTCGGCGCTGCGTCGCTTTACCAGACAATTGCGCGGTCGTGCGACGTGGCTCCCAAACAAAATTTACGTCCTTTTCTTCCCACAAATAGAGCTTTCTTTCGGTGGTATTTGATCGCCTCTGCGATTTTTATTTTTTGCGCTATAAACTAAAATAGAGCGACAATTTTGAAAAAAACCACTATTTTTTTACTTTTTGTTATAAAAAAAATCAGATAAACTAAATTTTAGTAAAACATTTAGGCCAAAATTAATTCAGCCACATGTCTTTAGTAAAAAAAAAAAATCGCAATAAAAAAAATAGCTACCTAGCGGGAACAGCCACACTAATACAGCGATCAGAAAAATGATCGCTTAGTGATGCTGGCAATCTGGAGTGAAAGGGTTAACTAGGGCAGTGATCTGGGGGTTAAAACTTTATTAGGGGGGGGTGGGGGGGCTATCCTGGACCTAACACTAACTGACTTTTACACTGCCTGTCACACTGACACTAAATGCAGTGATTAGATCACTGCATTCAGTGACACTGTGACAGGGGGGTGGGGGGGGGGGCGATCACAAGGGGTTAATGTGCCTATGTGTGTGTGTGTCAGTGTTGTGTTGGTGCACACTTACTGTGGATGTCTTCTCTCATCAGCAGCGGTGGGAAACACCGCTGCGATGAGAGGTGACATCATTTCCTCCTTCCTGTGTAAGCGATCGCGAGGGGGCGGAAAACACGGACATCCGCCCGCTCGTCGGCGATCGCTCCCAGAGCCAGGGGGGACGCCGCACGCCGTGGAGGGGGTCCCGATGGGACCCCCGAACCGCACGAAGGCGAGGACGTAAATTTACGCCCTTGTGCCTGTACGAGCCATGTTGTGGCCGTAAATGTGCGTGCGGGGGTCCTTAAGTGGTTAAAATGGCTGCTCCGGAAAAAACGGCCGTTTTTAAACAATTTTTTTCCATTGATACATGTTCCCTGGGGCAAGTCCCGGGTTCTGAACGACGTTTTCCAACATTTAATTGAATTTTGGTCTTTAAAACGATCGTTTTTGAATTCGAACGTTCGGGTCCCATAGACTTCAATGGGGTTTGAAATATTCGTGCGAACCCGCAGTCTGTTCGAACGTTCTGGTGTGAACCGAACCCGGGGGTGTTCGGCTCATCCCTACACCTGAGCAATGCATACGACTAGTTTCTCCATACAGAAGGTATCTGAAAATGTCATTACCAACAAAGGATTTTGTTTTGTTTTGGTTTCAATATATATATATATATATATATATATATATATATATGTGTGTGTGTGTGAATGTTTGTGTATGTATACAATATACACTGTGTATTAATATTATTGTATGTTAACTATTTCATTAAAGTACAGGGATAACCTTGTAGGGGTTTACCCCACCTCAGTCACTTCATAATTACATTAGACCTTCGGTGCAATGTGGTACCACTGTACATTGCTTGGCTCCTAAATGCAATAAGCAATTCTTACAATTGATGTTTTAATTATGAGTGTAATTTATTATTTATTTATTATCTATTGGCCTTAGCACCTGGTATGAATGGGCCCTGACATATAGTGGTATTATAATTCTCCATTATAGTAACAGAATAAGCTCTGTTACAACATTAGAAGCAAAACAGTTAAAATATTGGAAGCAAAAATGTTGTATGTCAGCAGCAGCTGATTAGTGAAACCCACCAATATTAAATTCATAACGTAAGGTAGAATCAGGTGACAGTTGGTATAGTGGAATATTTTAAAAAAAGGTGTCTGATACAGCAGAGGGAGATATGTTAGAGTATTTGGTGAATTGGGTGCACTGGTGTGGGCCTTGCTACCTTCTCAAGCTGGTGTTGCTTTACTAACTCAGTTTGGGAAGTCTGCAGAAATGGCATTCTTAAGGCACTAAAAGCAAAAACAAAAAAACAGACATTTCGTATGTCTATAAAATTAGTTTCCAAATAGCAGTTAAGAGAAGAGATATAAGGTGATGTTTATTTTTTAGTCACTATTTCCTTTTCTTTATATCCCTCCATCTATGCCATGCTCTGTTATAACTGCATGAGTTACCTTCATGATGTCATTAGTGTGTCTGGTAGTCTGATTTTCATCTAAGCCATACAGTCAGACCTATGGTATCACAAGTAGTGAAGCAAACTGTTTGCTTTATGGTGCTGACACTAACTGCAGATGGCTGTCTGTGTGGAGGAAGACTGTTTCCAACACAAGCCCAGTTTTACTCATATGCTGTGTCTGAAATTTACACTTGCTGCGCAAGAAATATTTAATCTCTTTAAAGCCTGCTGCTGATTCATTTGTAATGTTTGGTTATTTTGGCTGACAACTACCAGGTTAAATCTGAAGCAGAAAGTAAGTTGCTCAACTACTATATTTGTATGTCATTCCCATGTTAACTACTTTTTACTGCCTACAATTTATGTTCAAGAATTTTCTCCTGTCTGGCTACAGAGTGCATCAAGCACTGCATCAAGCACTGGTCTTTGTGAAGGCTCAATTCCTCATGACCTTGCAGCTGATTTTCAGCTTCAGATTCTCATTTCTGTTAACAATTTACCCGACTATGTACTATGTACTAACAGCCTAGTGATGCTCAGTTCCACCAGCTGGCACAATCTATCTGAAGGTGTACTCTACCTGGAACTGGGTCCTCCAAGTACACCTTCAGATAGCTTGTGCCAGCTGGTGGGACTGAGGATTACTAGGCTGTTAGTACAACAGCAGTGAGGTGAGCAGATAAGAGCCACAAGAGGTGTTTTCTGCACTGCAATGTTTTCCATTCTTCAACACTCAGCTTTGGGATCACTTTTTAGAGACTCCTTTTTTTCCTGTTTTTTTCCACGTATCCACTTATTTTATGCACTCTTTGTAAATCTGTATGTTTTTTTGGGGCATACCATACTGCATTCTATTGTTTATATTAACTCACATGATATACTGTGTTGTATGATTTACATTGATATTGATTCTGTTTTACTTACTCACTGTCACTTGGATTATTTTATTTTCTGCTATTTGGATTATGTAATGGCTATTTGAGCTTCACATATTCAGTATATTAATTTCTTTCCATACTGTTTCACGTTCCCCATGCCTGTGTTACACAGCGCAGACACCACCACCTTTTTCATTTTGTCAATTTACCTGACTATGATTCTTGTCTGTTGCCTGCCCTGACCTTCTGTTGCCACTTAGCGTCAGGCTTTACTTGTCTTTGACCATGGTCTTGCTTCTCAGTTCTGTACTTCATACCATTTCTGTTAGCTGTCAACTGTTGCCTATCCAGGTGTGTCCATGGGCCTAATCTGGGAGCCATTTAACAACACAGTATAACACCCCTTGTGTGGAATGCTGGTTCCCTTTCAGGATTTAAAAATTCTATATCCTTCAAGGGGTCTGCAGGGCTAAAAGCAATCCAAAGTCCAGAGATCCAGGGAAAATCTATGAATTACAGATCAGTGACTCAAGAGTTTCAGTGGAGAGCTCAGCTGAAATGGCAGCAATACATGAATATTGCAAATGGAAGGTGTCAAAAGAGGGTGCTTCAAAAATATTAATTAATTCTAATGTATAAATATAATATACAACTAAAACAGGGTTTGCATTGTGTTATTGTTCAGGACTAAGGGCTCTACATATTGGCACTTGATATCACTGTCTGATACACTAGCCAAATTAAGCATCAATCATCAGAGGATAGCATCAGCTTCCTTGAAATGTAAAGCCTGAGGAGAATCAAATCTTTACCAGGAACCACCACAAATGCATTTCACTGTCGTATACTTTCAAGTTGCAGGCCTGCCTTGGGTTTGCCCTACTGACAATAGCTCACATGTAGGCAATTAACTTAAATGAAGTACTAAGCCAACAGGCAAGAGGGTATTATTTAACCACTTTATTACTGGGCACTTAAACCCCCTTCGTGCCCAGACCAATTTTCAGCTTTCAGGGCTGACGCATTTTGAATGACAATTGCGCGGTCATACAACACTGTACCCAAATTATATGTTTATCATTTTTCCCCAAAAGAGCTTTCTTTTGGTGATATTTGATCATCTCTTTTTATTGTTTGCGCTATAAACAAAACAAGACAGAATATTTTTTTTTTTAAAAACACAATATTTTTTACTTTTTATATAATAATATCCCATTTAAAAAAAAAAAAAAAAAACAATATTTTTTCCTCGGTTTAGACCGATACGTATTCTTCTACATATTTTTGTTAAAAAAATCGCAATAGGCGTATATTGGTTTGCACAAAAGTTATAGCGCCTACAAAATAGGGGATAGTTTTATGATTTATTTTTTATTTTATTTTTTACTAGTAATGGCAGCAATCTGCAATTTTTTTTGTCAGGGTTGCAATATTGCGGTGCACATATCGGACACTTTTGACACAATTTTGGGACCATTCACATTTATACTGCGATCAGTGCTATAAAAATGCACCAATTACTGTATAAATGTGACTGGCAGGGAAGGGGTTACACTAGGGGGTGAGGAAGGGGTTAAATGTATTCCCTGGGTGTGTTCTAACTGTGTGTGGAGGTGACCGATGCTGGGGGAGGTGACCGATGCTGTGTCCCTATGTACAAGGGACACAGCATCTGTCTCCTCTCTCCCTGACAGGACGTGGAGCTCTGTGTTTACACACAGAGCTCCACGTCCATGCTGTCACCGCCGATCGTAGGTACCTGGAGGACATCGGGGCCGCCAGGCACGCGCATCGGCATCTCAGCGATGCACCGGGCACAGTGTTTACCCGCTCGCGGCGCACGTGCGGAATGTAAATAGGAATGTAAATAGGAGGACGTCCAGCGACGTCCACCCGGCACTTAAGAGCTGTGCTGTGGACGTCTTTCGTCTATAGCGCGGCTCTCTAGTGGTTAAACAAGTGTTGATAAAGAAAGCTGATGTTCGAACAGAGCTATTACAAATGCAGACGTAGTGGAGGCAGATTTCATGCAGAGCCTTAACACATGCACAGGTTAGACTAATGAACAGCTGAATACAGAATGCAGGACATGTAACAGTATAAATAACCAATAAAAAAACATAAAAGCTCTATTAAGCTCTTGCACCCAGCCAGAAAAAGTATACTTTCACAAGCAGTCAATGAAGTGGAGGACTGTAAGCCGCTCATATAAGGTTGGTGCAAGTTTTCAGTACTTTTCATACATCCTCATATCAGTAGTATTTGACATCTTAATTATTTGCTGATATACATGCAACAACATCAGATGACTTCCATCACTTGCACTTCTCAGCTACACTAACTAGACCCCTCCTACATTTGATTGTGCAGATATTGGTAGGAAATGCAGTGTTTGTTATTTCCCCATCCCTAGTGCTACTGTATTATGCAGTAATTAGAGGGGATCTGCACAGCCACAAAGAGAACTACTGTAAGGATGTATATATTTGTTAGCAATTTTAGGAAACTTTTTGTTTTGACTGGGCAGTAATGTGTTTGAAGCAGATCTATAGATTTTGTGCATTAGCAGTGCACACTATCCCTATGCCCTTTTCTTCTTTAAACTTATTGATATCAGTTATTTCCCTTAATGTACTGTAAAGCGGCAGTGCTTTACCATCATATTTTTGTTTTTTAGACATTAATGAATGCAAGGAGTCAAATCCTTGTCATCAACGCTGCTTCAATACAATTGGAAGCTTTCGCTGTGGATGTGATCCAGGTTATCATTTGAAAGGCAGAAGTTGTTTTGGTAAGAGTTAAATCAGAATTCCTACTGTAAAATAAGCATACCACACACATAAAACAAAAATGTGACTGTAATGGTAAGTTGAGCTCTTGAGGCTAGTAACGAATAAAAGCTATATTTGTGACTTTTCTATTGCCCTATTATGCTTTATTCGATGATCATAAAGCTATCCTAGGCTTGATTTTGCACTTTCTCGCATATCTGAGCTGCTGGTCCCACTGATTATGCATTTGGCTAAGTACTGTACATTTGCCCAGTACAAAATTAACCTAGGAATCATGAGTGATACAATTCCTATGCTTGTGAGGCCGCGTACACACTCTCAAATTTTTCCGCTGAAACTGGTCAGACGGACCAGTTCAGAGGACAAATCCGATCGTGTGTATGGGCTAGCGGACATATCTGCCCGCACAAGCGTCGTATGGATGCGACGCATGCGTGGACGTTTTTTACTTCCTGGTGCGGTGACGTGCGGCGTCAACGTCACCGCCACGTCACCGCGCTGTCTGCCGGCGGGGATTTTGATCCGATGGTGTGTACACACCACCGGACGAAAATCCCAAGGGACATGTCCGATGAAAACGGTCCGCAGACCGTTTCCATCGGACATGTCCCTCCGTGTGTACGCGGCCTGAGTGATTTAACTGCTGAATATTGGCAATATATTCATTTGCAAGACATTGTATGTAATGTGCTGCTAAGAACATGATGGGTGCCCATTTGTGTGTATTTTGGTATGTTTTGATGCACGACAAGACATCAAACTGCTACCTATATTTGAGATGGCATTTAGAAAAAAAGTCACAGCAAGCCCATTGCACATTTCAGGGCATTTGTAATGCATTCCCTGAATGTGAAGGTGTGAATGGGGCCTTGGCCTTGCCCTTGCCTTCTTTGTTAGATTAAATATTTCTGTCTGCACAGTCACTAATGTCACCTTTGCAGGAACCTCCACCTCAGCATACTGTAGACTTATGCTATGATAATAGAACAAATAATGGATCCACATAGCATAGTGCGGTACACATAGTGGTTGATTTACTAAAGGCAAACAGACTGTGTAGTTTGCAAGTGCGGTTGCATTTATCAAGGGAATTTGCTCCAGTGCTTAGTAAGAAAGGGGAAACATTTCTGACTTCCATCATCCAATCATATACCAGCAAAAATATTTTTTTCCTACATTTTCTTTGCATGTGATTGCATGTGGTTATGTATTCTTTGAAAAGTAAAGTGTCATCTCATTTACCTCGCTCAGGGGCAAAAGTCTTTGCAAAGTACAACTGCACTAGCAAAGTTCACAGTCTATTTACCTTTAGTAAATCAAACCCATAGTGTATTTATTTGTTTACCTGGATTGAGTATTATCATCAGGTTGTAAATGTGATCTTTGTCCCATTCAAGTATTTTTCATTCACTTCCTATCCTGTAGACACAATAGAAAATCTTTAAAAAAATTAGGTAAAAACATGGATAGGATACCAGATCAAGTGTCCATGTTAAATGATTCCCCCACTATTCTAGTTCTGGTGGCAACTCAGAATGTCGTATTTTGGCTCATTTTCACTCCCAGTGACAATGGCCAGCACTCAGCATGACCAAAAAAGAGAGTGAAAATCCTACCAACTATCCAAAACTATTAACAAAAAGTTGTTTTAATAATAGAGTATAGGTTACATTTACGAAAGTTTAATCACATAAAGTATAGAAAATAATATATGTGAGATTTCTATTTCCTATAGATTTAAATGAATGTCATCAGAATGTATGTCGACCTGATCAACTTTGCAGAAACACACGTGGCAGTTATAAGTGCATTGACATTTGTCCCATTGGATTTACAAAGGCTGAAAATGGATCATGCGTAGGTAAGTTTGTTTAACCAAAAGGTAGTACTACGCAAGTATTTGTATTAAAATATTAACAATGTGGAATGACAGGTGAGTTTGTGATAGTTCTAATATAACCCCCTGTATTCTCGTATTGCCATATTCTTCAATGAACATCATAAAACATTTAAGGAATCATAAAAAGCTTCCCTGGGCAGACACCTACATTTATAAACCCTACAATAAAGCAATATAGAGTGTTCATTGCATTGATTCTTCCTTATCTACACTGCAGGCAGCTGTAGACTTTCTAAGACTATACATGTATTTTTAGTAGAGGAAAATATTTTATGACTAAATGTTGGACAAACCTATGCACAGTCAGGGGCGGACTGACCATTGGGACTTTCGGGCACCGCCTGAGGGCCCCATGCCACTAGGGGGCCCCATCAGGGTTGCCAGGCTCAAAAAAAACAGGGACAATATGTAAAAATCTGTGTTTTCTTTACATCTGTCCCTGATATGACTTAAACCTACATGCTTTTGATGTGAAAATCCTGAGATTTTAGCTGCCCCGGCTCTGCATTGCCTCCCTCATGGCATGGTGGCCATCTGTAAGCCCGGGGGCCCCATAATCTTCTATTGCCCGGGGGCCCCATGGGTTGTCAGTCCACCCATGTGCACAGTACATATAAATTAACAACTGGGTAGGAACTTTCAGCATATTTGTAATAAGCAAGTATGGCTGACCAAATATGTATACCAAAGGCTGGTGGCTTACGCTCTCTCTGCAGGATAGGTTAACTGAAAACAAGGATCAGCCCAATAATCCACTATATGATGAAACCGTTTAGGTTTGCAGCACCGTAAAAAGTTTATTAACCACTTCAGCCCCGGACCATTTTGCTGGTCAATGACCGGGTCACTTTTTGCGATTCGGCACTGTGTCACTTTAAGGCTGCATTCACACCTAGAACATAAAAATGCATTGATTACTGTAAAAATGTCACTGGCAGGGAAGGGGTTAATACTAGGGGGCGATCAAGAGGTTAATTATGTTCCCTCATTGTGTTCTAACTGAAGGGGGTGTGGGACTGACTAGGGGAAATGACAGATCGCTGTTCATACATTGTATGAACAGACGATCAGTCATTTCTCCCCCTGAAAGAACTGGGAGCTGTGTGCCCATCGGGCACTCGCATCGGCACCGGGGACGAGCAGGGGGGCATGCCTAGTGGCCCCTAGTGGCCGTAATGAAAAATCACATAATATTACGTGATTTTGCGCAGCCGAGCCAACCTGCCTCCGTGAAACTATGGTGGGCGGTCGGCAAGCAGTTAATAATTCATTTACATAGATACGTTTTATGCAGTGTGATAGTTTTGTGTTGGATGCCCTTTTTCAAACAGCATGCAGTCTGGAATTAACAGTATACCATTATCTAAATATATGTAAAAAGTTCCAGAAATGACAAAGACACAACAGGGTTGATTTACTAAAAATGGCGAGTGCAAAACCTGGTGCAGCTCTGCATAGAAACCAATCAGCTTCCAGTTTTTTGTCAAAGCATAATAGAACAAGCTGATGTTAAAAGCTGATTGGCTACATTGCACAAAGGCGCCAGATTTTGCACTCTCCAGTTTTAGTAAATCATCCCCAAAGTAATCAGGACTGCTACATTATAGCAGACAGATCAGACACTTTTGATACATTTTTGGGACCATTGACATTTATACAGTGATTAGTGCTATAAAAATGCACCGATTACTGTGTAAATGTCACTGGCAGGGAAGGGATTAACACTAGAGGGCGATCAAGTAGTTAACTGTGTTTCCGTGTGTGTGTTCTAACTGTAGGGGGATGGGAGTGACTAGGAGATGACAGATCGTTGTTTCTATAGCTAGTAGGAACACACAATCTGTCTCTCCTCTCCTCACAGAACAGGGATGTGTGTGTTTATACACACACATTCCTGTTCTGGGTCTCGTGCCCATGATGGTGCGTGGCCGGCGGTCATCATGACCACCGGCCACACACATCGGTTTCCCTGCAGTGCAACGGGGGGGTGTGTGCCAGCTTTCCCTGCTTAAAGTATTAATATAAGTATAAGTATTTTTTATATATTTATAAAGGGATTGCTGCACTTAAAATTATTTATTCAAAAATAGTCACATACAAGTGAATTGCATATCATACCAGTTCCAGTTCAACCGTTGTGGGCTGTAAAGCTTGCGCCTTTCATCATGGTGGAACAAAATTATAATGACAAATAGTTTCACATGTCTTTTACAGCATCACATTTCACACACCAGGAATCAATAAGGTAATCATTGAACAATTGGACATTTGCATAATTTCATCCTATTTTTTAGAGACAGCCTGATAAGATGCAATCACCCTCCAAAATCATTTAGGAAGCAATATCCTATTATGAAAATCATGTATAAAGTAAATATGCACATATAAAAATATATATATATATATGAAAAGATTTGTTAATATCACCAATGGCAACATCCCATCGATGTAAATAGATTTTCCATGAAAGTTCTTATTTCCCCAAATATCCCTACTATGTACATCTTCTACTCATGAAAAGCCCAATATATCATCAACACGTGTGCCCCTGGAATTATATATATACATTATATATATATATATATATATATATATATATATATATATATATATATATAAAAGAAGGCCAGTATGGTGGCCTGAGTTTATGGGAGGAGCCTGGGGGTATTTAAGCAGTCCACTCATACATGCTCTTTGTCGGTTCAGTGTGCGGTACTACACGTCACTGGGCCAACTTTTCCCAGCTCACCTCATGTCCGTGAGTCTGTGCATTCAATCGCATTTGACATCGCAAACTCATTGCGGCTTCTCCATTCATGGTTTCCGACGGCGGTTCCCGTTTACTGTCGCAGGTAGTATTCAAACCTTTTTGTATCATGTGCAATCTTGCAATTTGTTATGCTTCCTATCCTGCATCCCTTTTGTAAAATATCTGCCTCTGATTAATTGTTGCTCAAGTTCCACCATTATTCGGCACAGGCTTGCTACATTTGTAACTTCCTCCTGCCAAATATACGATTCATATGTAAATCCAAGCCTCCAAGCCACTGTCGGTCTTGCCTGATATCACTCGCCTTAGGCTTCACTGGTTATAAAATTCACTGTCCATGGGGCTGCCGTCTCATCCATTTGGAGATTAGTATTGTTTGTATGGGTTCTTTGGCAGATTGAGGTGGTAATTGGACTCACCTGGTGCCTTGTCTGCACTTGATTACCCTGGGGGATGGGTGGTTGGTAGGTGTTCGATTTCAAGCAAGGGGTAGCATACACTCTACAACCAATTCATATCAGATTCGTTCAATACTCCTTACTACCGATTCGTATCGGATTCGTTTCATGCATTTTACAACCGTTTTGTATCAGTCATTTCTCTTTATATCAGATACATTGCATACTCTCTACCGTTGCCATTCATTGTTTCCCCCATGTCATGTGTTTTAGTTCCCGCAGTGGAACTTACGAATTGTTTGTACACGGTTCTTCTCTCTTATTTATTTACCAAAGTTATTGCCTGTGCGTCATGCATGGCGCCACACCACACTCTTCGGATGTGTTGCACACCCACTCCAGTCCAAAGCAAACCCAGTCGCATGTTCACTGTCCCATGTAGGATTGGTTAGCTTGTTTGTCATGTCAAATTCGTGGCCACTCATAGTGTAGTGTCACCTGTACCATATGTTCGGTTCCCGCAGTGGAGCTTACAAATTATTCGTACGCACTTCTCACATTCTATTTTCTACACCAAACCTTGTTGTTTTCCCGATATGTTTCACTCCAGCCACAGTCCGTTGCAAACTCGCAAGGCCCACTGTCCCAAGTAAGATTTCTTCTTACATTCTTTATGTCCTATCAATTTGCTACTATTCGTTGTCTCCCATATCGTTCGTTAGTGACATAATAACGCAAAAAAACCCACAAAAAAATAATATAAAAAAAATGCAAAAAAAAACTTTGCCACCACGCAATATCGGCCTGACACCTGTTGAGACCCTTGCAAACGCAATACCGTCTCAGCAGCCCCACACTCATCGAGACCCTTGAAACCATGCAATACCATCTCGAGCAACCTCCTACTCGTCAACGACCTTTGTGACCACGCAGTCTCACCCCAGCAACCTGGCATTCATTGAGACCCTTGCAACCTGACAAATCATCTTAGGCCTCATGTACACTGCTGTAGGTAAACAGACGTTTAGGAACAGTTGGGTGTTTTTCAGCCGCCCCTGATCTCTCCTTTATGTTATCTTATCAGTACATCTACACAGGATCCCCAATCTCTTCTCTGTTATCTTATCAGTACATGTACACGGGATCATTTATAGTTGTTTCTAGGCAGTTGAGTTTAGAAACCTTCCCAGAAAAAAAAATGGGTTCAGACAGATGTTCAGAGGCATTCGAAATGCCAATGCCTGTAACAGCTTGTAAACCCTACCAGACACGGTAACTCACGTTTACCAGCGTTTCATTCACAGTCATTTAAAAAAAAAGTGAATATTGTCTCAGCAACTTGACACTCATTTGAGACCCTTGCAAAACGTAATATCATCTCAGCTACCTCACACTCGTCTAGACCTTTGCAACCACACAATCTCGTCTCAGCAACCTGACACCCATTCAGACCTTTGCAGCCATACAAAGTTGTCTTAGCAACCTGACACTCATTTGAGACCATTGCAAACGCAATATCGTCCCAGCAACCTGACACCCGTTCAGAACCTTACAGCCATACAAAGTCATCTTAGCAGCCCGACACTCACTTGAGACCATTGCTAAACACAATATCGTCTCAGCAACCTGACACCCGTTCAGACCTTTGCAGCCATACAAAGTCGTCTCAGCAGCCTGACACTCATTTGAGACCATTTCAAAATGCAATACCGTCTCAGCAACCTGACACCCGTTTAGAACCTTGCAGCCATACAAAGTCGTCTCAGCAGCCCGAGACTCATTTGAGACCATTGCAAAACACAATATTGTCTCAGCAACCTGACACCCGTTCAGACCCTTGCAGCCATACAAAGTCGTCTCAGCGGCCTGACATTCATTTGTGACCATTGCAAAATGCAACATCGTCTCAGCAATCCCTCACTTGTTGAGACCCGTGCAACCACACAATACCATCTCAAAACAAACCTCATAATCATCGAGACCTTTGCTACCACGCAATACAGTCTCAACAAACCAGACTGAGACCCTTGCAACCACGCAATGCCATCTCAAAACAAACCTTCATATTCATTGAGGCCCCTGCAACCACACAATATCGTCCCAGCAACCTGACACTCACTGACACCCTTGCAAGCACACAATATTGTCTGCAGTAGTATAAAACACTTTGCAGCACGCACCTACGTGCAAACCCGAATATGAACTAAACTTGCAAACACACCTCAGTGACAAACAATCAGCCACACAAACACACAGTGGCACCTAGTTGGCCATTCATCTTCAGTGGCCCATCTTGTCTCTGTCCTTTTCCCTGCGGTTAGTTCAGGTTTCCATTCAGCGAGTGCACGTTGGTCGGCGAGTGCACGTTGGTAGGCGAGTGCACGTTGGTTGGCGAGTGCACGTTTGTCAGCGAGTGCACGCTGGTTCTCCAAACCTTGGCCCCCAGAAATTCTCTTAAATTTCTGCTTTACCCAGACTTCATCACGCCTTGTGTTGTACCCCATTGTGGCAGCTGCCCAGGTCTGGGGCCACACTTGAACAGGACAGACAGTGTTCTTCACCACATCATCAATTAAGGTAGATCTAAGTCACTCCCCATCACGTCCTCAGGCTCACGTAGCTGTCACTCCGTCACCAGTTAATATCTTATGTAGACATATTCCAGGCAAATGGAAAATCACAGCTGATGTGCTTCCCATTCCAACCTTGGAATGGTTGTTTTTCCCAGCAAGAGCCTGGAGCCGACCCAACAACTATCCCTGTCCCACCCTGGTCATTACTGATGATGGACTGAAGTCGCATCTCACCAATGCAACCCAGCTTAGTAACCACTCCTTGGCATGCAACACACTGAAAGCCTATCGCACTGCTTGGAACACTAACCGCACATTTTTGGCCCCTTGCCCCGGAGCAGCAATAGGCAACATTAGACACGCCCTAGCCTTCATATCGTATTGACCCTTTCTCACAATACTATCAAGCCATATCTAGATGCGTCCAGCATTTCCTGTCCCTGCAGGACCCCAGTAAACCGTTAGTATTCTCGAGCCCATGCAGTCAAGTCCCTCCTACAGGGCATACAGTAGCACCAACCTGTAGTCAGTGGCAAGCGCCTACCTTTCAAGAGTGCCCTCTTTAGGGACATGTCTAAAATCCTTACTCGTTCCCTGTTTAGGGCTTTGCCCAGCCTAGTCACCCAAACAGCCATCTACCAGGCCTTCTACGGTTCCCTACGACCTAGTGATTTTACAGTCAGCGGCTCCGGCAGTCAGACACTGCTCCGACGCCACCCCGACTCGCTTTCGAACCACTACACTCTCACAGTCTGCAAACGCAACAAACCAGTCCCGGGGGTAGCTTGTTACTACCCTTTCTATACCAGCTCCCTGAGTGACAGCCAGTGTGTTAAGCATGTCAGAATCCTCCTAAGTAAGTTTTACGAAGTTTTACGAATTAGAGCAGCCTCAGCTGCCTCCCACCATGGAGTACCAGACCACGTAATCAAGATACCAGGCTGATGGAAGTCTCCTTGTTTCGCCACATACATCCCAAGTTTTCAGGAAGAAATGGCACAAGCCTTTACCAAGCTGGCTCAATAGATACAAGAAATCAATAAAAGCTATTTTTTCCTATCTGAGTCTTTTGCCCCCTCTTCTTGGCATACTGACCAGACCACCAAGGCACACTTTAGGTCTATTTATGTTGTAAGTCTTGTCACGTGTTTATGTGATCCACATCACTCTTGGTCAGAGGGTAACGACCATAAATAAGAAGGCCAGTATGGTGGCCTGAGATTATTGGAGGAGCCCAGAGGGTATTTAAGCAGCCTACTCACACATGCTCTTTGTCAGTTCAGTGTGCGGTATTACACGTCAATGGGCTGACTCTTCGCAGCTCACCTCATGTCCGTGAGTCTGTGCATTCAATCGCATTCGACACCCTCCCGCCCTTCCCTTTTTCAGGGCACTTCTCAGCATATCCTTCTTCAATTAACTATCCATTACTTACCTTGGGTATGCCCCCTTTTCTTGGCATACTGACCAGACCACCAAGGCACACTTCAGGTCTATTTATGTTGCAAGTCTTGTCGCGTGTTTATGTGATCCACATCACTCTCGGTCAGAGGGTAACGACCATAAATATCTATATATATATAGATATATACAGTATATTTATATTTACCTCTCTCTCTATATATATATATAAATTACTCTTGCATTACATTCCAGAAGAGCAAATCCAGGAAATGTATTCTCTATAAAAATAAATGCAAATCAGAGTTTAAACCCCTGGGCTGTAATGCAGGGGTGCCCAACCTTTTGAAGCATGAGGGCCACTTAATCGACTTGGTAACCAGTCGGGGGCCAAATTGAGCGGAGCAGGCAGATGGCAGGTCCATGTCCGCTCTGCATATGAAGAGTGGATATGGATACAACCCACTATACTCCTTTATTTTATTTTTTATTTTTTTAAAGGATTGGATTGGAGGAAGGACACCAGTTGGTTTACATCTGCCACTCCTGAGAGGTGAATGTAGGGTCCAATTTGGTCGAACTATCCATGTGAAAGGTGCCCAAGACTGCTTTCACACTGATGCGCTGCGGTTTACCCGCACTGTGCGTGCAACGCAGGGTACCTTTGGTTTCCTGCACTTTTCAATAGACTTCTATTATATTCTGCAGGTTTGGTGCACTTTTAAAAACTTCACCAAACTCGCAGTTATTAACAGAAGTCTATGGCTCAGTTTAGGTAACCCGTATGTGCTCTGCATCTGTGGATCAGTTTGAAAGCAGCCCGGTAGCCACTGTAGAACAGATATGCCCATATATACACTGTGATCTTAGTAATAAACTGACCTTTAATAACAGTATTCTTATCTATTCCATCCCAAAGCAGGAGGTCGTGGGCCACATCAGAGGGTTCCGCGGGGCACATGTGGCCCCCGGGCCGCTGGTTGACACCCCTGCTGAAATGTATCCAGGCGATTTATCCATTGTTATTCCAATTTTCTTAATTTTAATTCCCGATTTCCCCCTCGTCTATTTATAGGAACCACATCAATTACCATATGCCGGAGTTGTGAAACAGTGTGACCCTTTTCAAAAAGGAGCAATTGTAATTGCAAGGGGCGATTATGTTAATTTATCCCTTATTGAGTATTTATGCCTAGCTATTCTCTCCTTTATTTTTTCATATAAGAGACTGCATTGACATTTTATTATATAGATGACATATGATGATACCCTGTATACCTTTTAATATCTATATTATAATCCTAATGGGGATCTGTAAAACATGTTTTCTTTTATCATAGAGTTGCAATGCATGCAATTTAAACATGGATATAATTCATGATTATTCAGACCTAAAAAATTTTTTTTTTTTTTAATTAGTCTGATCTAACTAATCTATTGTGTATGGTTCTACCCTTACGATATGAGGGAAAGGGGGATTCTTGAATTTAGGAATTTGGGGAACATTTTCTTTTAATATATGCCAACGTTTTTTAATGCTACTTTGTAGGGCTGTTACTGATTAAAATTTTCGTGTTCGATTAATCAATTTTTTTAATCGATTAATCGACTAATTTTGATTAATTATAACGCACTTACAGATCCAACTACTTTTAGCTGATCTCCTTGGATTGCAACTCTGCATTAGTCAGTGGTAAATGTGGTATACACTATATACAATCACCGGACACTAGTTAGTTTCCACAATCTATGACTTAACTTCACAGTTCACACAAATACGTTTTAAATTCAACCTGTAGGACTGACGTAAGTAATTTTTTCTTATTAAACTTTAGGAAAACGTAGAAAGTTAATTTAACTTTAATTATAAAACTTATCTGGTATATTATCTGGTATATTCACTGTCAGTCACTTTATAGTAGGCAAGTAGGCATCACTTTAGCCAGTCACGCAGACATACCAGATTGTTTACATTTTCTGGAAGCAGACACGAACGCATTTTATTGACAATATACCCTGAAGAACTGAACAGTCTTTCACACAGAACAGATGTTGTCGATACACAAAGAATTGTCTGCACAAAACTGCTTAGGACAGGAAAACGATGGTTAATTATGCCCCATTCCCTTGATGGAGCCTGATGCATTCTCCTGCTCCACAGATGCAAAAGGTACCTCAATCCAATGGGTGCAGTTTGCTCGCATCCAGCAGGGTAAGTCTCACTGTCCAGGCTGTCCGGTGATGTCAAGAATTTTGATCGATCAAAAGAATTTTGATTGATCAAAAAAATTAAAGATTAATCAAGGAATTAATCTATAATTTCCCCAGCCCTATTATTTTGTAGTCGGAATGAGTGTGAGTGATATTGGGAAACAAAAGGTAATCTTTTATCCATCTTATTCCTTTTTCTTTTTTCATCCGCTTCCTTTCTTTCACTCCTTATATGCTGCAATGGATAACCTCTCTGACTTGATTTCCTCTTCATTTCATGGGTCTCTCGGTCTGCTTGATCACTGATAATTCTATTAACCCTTGTTAGTTGACTTTTTGGAATAGATTTAAATACTCCAGGGGGTGAAGATTTTTATAATATAAAAGTTGGTTGCAATCTGTAGGTTTTACATATAGATCACTGAAAAGTCCACCATTCTGACAACAATACATGTATGCAATGTTTCTGTTATACAATTTGGTGCATATTATTTGGTCTTTGTGAAAGTTATAGAGTCCACAAGCTATGGTGCCAATATCTGAAAATTGAGCACACCTGAAGTACTGAAGGCTCATTTCTTGAGACCCTAACATGCCAGAAAAGTATAAATACCCCCCAAATGACCCTCTTCTGGAAAATAGAAATTACAAGATATTTAGAAAAAAGCATTGTGAGTTTTTTGAAGTTTTCTTTTGTTTCCACAATTCTTTGCAAAATCAAGATTTTTTTTCTTTATTTATTTTTTTCACAAAATTGTCATATTAGCAGGTTATTTCTCACACACAGCATATGCATACCACAAATTACACCCCAAAACACATTCTGCTATTACTCCTGAGTATGGTGATACCACATATGTGAGACTTTTACACAGCGTGGCCACATACAGAGGCCCAACATGCAGGGAGCACCATCAGGCATTCTGGAGAACCCAGGCTAATTCTGACATTTCTCTCCTACATGTAAAAATCATTTATTTTCTAGAAAATTACATAGAACCCCAAAATATTATATATGTTTTTTTTAGCAAAGACCTTAGAGAATACATTGGTGATCGTTGCAACTTTTTATCTCGCACGGTATTTGCGCAGCTATTTTTCGTTAAAAAAACAGTAAAGTTAGCCCAATGTTTTTGCACAATGTGAAAGATGAAGTTACACCGAGTAAATAGATACCTAACATGTCACCCTTCAAAATTGCACACGCTCGTGGAATGATGCCAAACGTCGCTACTTAAAAATCCCCATAGGCGACACTTTAAATATTTTTACTGGTTACATGTTTTTAGTTAGAGGAGGTCTAGGGTCAAAATTATTGCTCTCACGTTCGCAGCAATACCTCACATGTGTGGTTTGAATACCGTTTTCATATGTGGGCGGGACTTACGTATGCGTTCGCTTCTGTATGCAAGCACACGGGGACAGGGGCGCTTTAAAAAAAAAAATATATAGTTCATTTTACTTTATTTATTTTAGTTTGACATGTTGTTCCGCAAAAATTATTTTTTGATCACTTTTATATAATAGGAATATGGCACGACAGGTCCTCTTTACAGTGAGATATGGGGTCAATAAGACCCCACATCTCACCTCTAGGCTGGGAAGCCTGAAATAGAAAACAAAAACAATCCTGGCTTTGATCGTAGCGGTGATTTGGTAGAAGCACCGGAGGACGGCAGGAGGGGGGACGTCCCCTCTCGCCTCCCGTAAGAACGATCAAGTGGCGGAACAACCAACATGATTGTTCTTATGATGTAGGGAATTGCCGGCTGAAAAAGCTGATATCTAAATGATGCCTGTAGCTGCATCATTCAGATATCCCCGCACAAAGTCAAGGACTTGATATGACGGCCGGCAGGCGGGAAGTGATTATTGCAGGGCATTGCAGGGTATTGCAGAGTATTGCAGGGCATTGCAGGGTATTGCAGGGTATGGCGGAGTATTGCATGGTATTGCGGAGTACTGCAGGGTATTGCACGGTATGGCAGGGATGGCTAAGCATGGAGGGATGGATGGCTGGATCTGTTACTGCAAATGTCACAGATCCAGCCCACAGTGCTGCTGCCATCCGCTCTCTCCCCCTCTCACACTTTACCGAGCAGTACAGAGAGGGGAGAGAGGAACCGGCATCATAATAACGCCGGTTTGTTTACAAGTGATCACGTGGTAAACAAGTTTACAAGTGATCATGTGGTAAACGGCTGCTATCAGCGACCATTTACAGTGATCCGTGATGCCCTTTTTTGATACATGTATTGTAGTCAGGAATGGTATAGTTTCCAGTGATCTATATTTAAAACCTACAGATCACAACCAACTTTTATATTATAAATGTTTTCACCCCTGGAGTATTTAAATCTATTCCAAAAAGTCAACTAACAAGGGTTAATAGAATTGTAACTGATCAAGCAGACCAAGAGAACCGTCTCGATGAAATGAAGATGAAATTAAGTCAGAGAGGTTATCCATTGCAGCTTATGACTGAAAGAAAAGAAGAAAAAAAAAAGAATAGGATGGATACAAGATTACCTTTCGTTTCCCAATATCACTCACACTTATTCGGAATACAAAATATTATTATTATTATTATTATTAAAAAGTGTTTAATATCGCGCCCGTCTTACCCATAGGGCCTCGAAGCGCCAAACGCAAAAGTACACATCACCCATAGCAGAGAACAAAAGTCGGCACCGCAACAATTAAAAGGGGTACTAAGAAGGGAGAAACCTAGTATAACATGAGAAGAACTCAAGACACCCCTCTACTGATTCAGCCATAGGCTTGGGTAAACAGGTGGGTTTTAAGTTTGCGACGGAAAGCCAGGAGATTGCTAACCTGTCTAATCGGCAGGGGGATGCTGTTCCAAAATGTTGCCCCCTGGACGGAAAAAGAGCGACCTCCTCGACGAGCCTTCCTAAAGCGAGGCACCATAAAATCCAGGGAGGTACTGGAACGGAGGGGGCGGGAAAGGACGTATTTGATGAATCTTGCACGGAGGTAGCCTGGACCCGAACCATAGAATACCCTGTGCATAATACAACCAGTCTTGAACAATATCCGTTTTGAGATAGGAAGCCAATGCAGGGCGACAAGAGAGGGGGTGATATGCTCTCTACGGGAAGCCCCCGTGAGTAGCCGCGCAGCTGCATTTTGGACAAGCTGGAGTCTATGCAGGTTGTTATTAGGAAGTCCTAGATACAGGGCATTACAATAGTCCAGGCGACTAGCGATCGTGGCAGAGACAACCGTTTTTTTGCTGGGGTGGTCAATGAATCGAAATAACACCCTCAGAAGTTTAAGATGGAAGTGGCAGGTGCTTACCACCTTGCTTATCTGGGGGATCAGAGTCAACCGGGAGTCCAGGATGACTCCCAAGTCCCTGACCTGGGTGGCTCTCTCGGGAACGCTGCCAAACTCCGAGGGCCATTGGGGCAGTGTAGGGGCCAGACTCAAGTCACTGAAGGTAATACAATCGGTCTTACTATTGTTTAACTTCAGAGAGTTGGCACACATCCACTGATCGATCTCCCGAAGGCAAGCGGCCAGGGTTTCGGGAGCAACTTCACCATGTTTGAATTTAAAGTAAAGCTGCGTGTCATCGGCATAGACATGGAACTGGAGATTGTGATGCCTGATGAGGTCAGCCAGTGGCCTCACATAGATGTTGAACAGGACTGGAGATAAAGCCGAGCCCTGTGGAACTCCACAGGAGAGGAGGAGGTCAGCTGATTGAAAAACCCCCAGCTGTACTCGCTGCGTCCTCTCCTGGAGAAAGGAGGCCATCCATACCAAGGCTTGACCTTCTAGTCTGGCAATCGTTACCAATCGATCCAGAAGCACCTGATGGTCAATGGTGTCGAATGCAGAAGACAGGTCCAGTAACACTAGAACCACCGAGTGATCCTGGTCTAAAGCCGTCAGAAGATCGTCCTGGACGTTGACAAGAGCTGACTCTGTGCCTCGCCCAGGCCGGAATCCCGACTGGTAGTCATCCAGAATGTTATTGGACTCTAGGTGACTCTGAAGTTGACCTACCACAGCTTTTTCGGCTATCTTCGCCACGAACGGAAGGCCAGAAATTGGTCTCAAGTTGCTCATCTCAGTCGGGGCGAGCAATGGTTTCCTAAGCAGGGGAGTCACCACCGCCTGCTTAAGAGAACTCGACACCCGACCGGAGGCAAAGGAGCTATTAATGATGTCCTGTATAAACGGGGCCAGGGCCTCCGCGCAGGACCTCATCAACTTAGGGGGACAGGGATCCAAAGGGGAGGAGGAGGCTTTTAAGGCCCGAATAATCTCTCTAACCGAGATTTCCGTGAGTGGGGTAAATTCCCGTAAGGGAATAATAGTGTGATCCCCACTCAGTTCTAGGGCTGGATGGCTTACGCTAGGGGCAACTAAAGGAGGTATAGAGGCTCGTAACTTTAATATTTTGTTGTGAAAGTACTCTGCCATTTGTTGGCAGAGCTTCTGTGTATGAGCCAACGGGGTAGTTTTACTAATGGGATTAGAGAGTTCCTGCGTGATGCGGAACAATTCACCAGAATTGTTTCCCGCCTTGACTACCCTTTCCGAGAAATAGTGTCTTTTTGCTTGTAAAATGGCTGTTTTATACATTTTTTGGCACTCTCGGAATTTAAGAAGATGCTCTGGAGTTTTATTCTTCCGCCAAAATCGTTCCGCGGCCCTAGTTTGCTGTTTTAGCAATCGTAGCGCCGGCGTAAACCACTTCGGATTTTTTTCTGCCATTCTAGAATTGGGTTTATTAGAGATTGGGGCTAGGGTATCCAGTGACGATGATAAGTGATTATAAAAGAAACCTTGGGCCAGATTCACAGAGCGATTACGCGTGCGCAACTGCTGTTGCGCGTGCGTAAGTCTAAATGTGCGCGTGCGTATAGTTGGACGCGATTCACAAAACAATATACGCCAGAAATCTACGTTTTTTGGTCCGGCGTAATTGAGTTAGACATTCGCTTCCCTTCGCGCAAAACTGCGCTAGACACACCATTGATTTGCTAGTCAAATATGCTAATGAGGGAGTTACGGGGATCCACAAAAAAACGCAGTTGCTGCGCAGGCTACGCGATGTGCGCAACTGCAAAATGTCCTGTCTAAAGTTAGAGCCCATAAAAGCTGATCTAACTTTTGAAAAAAAGTCTAATTGTCAGATAAAGCAACACCGTTACTGAGGAGCAGACCACACACACGTGTTGCACTACAATTTGACTGCCAACATGCTAGGGGCATCGTCGCTCATAGCTGCACTAGTGAATATAGATGACCAAAGAAGGAGGAGGGCACGGAGGATGGCACGGGAGAGGGTATACCGCACCCGCATACACCTGTTTGGCATGAATGATTCAGAGGTCTTTCGCATCTTCAGATTCCCCCCTCATGCCATCCTGGAATTAACCACAACCTTGCAGGAGGACATCACCAGCCCAACACAACGCTCACATGCAGTGCAGCCACTGGTCAAGGTCCTGGCAACACTCCATGTCCTTGCCAGTGGCTCTTTTCAGCGTACAAGTGGAGTGGTGGCTGGGATGTCACAATCCTCCATGAGCAGATGTGTGCACCAGGTTGTCCCTGCAATCCTCACACGCTTGGCCAACCAAATCATCAAACCCACCACTGAGGAGCTTCGAATCAAGGCAATGGCAGATTTCTACCGAATTGCCAGATTCCCACGCACCATCGGGGCCATTGATTGCACACATGTGGCACTCCAGCCCCCCATGAGACCGAGCACATGTACCGCAATCGGAAGAATTGGCACTCCATCAACGTACAGGTGATAGTTGATGCCCAAGGCCTCATATGGCACGTCCGTGCCAAACACCCAGGGTCCAGCCATGACAGCTACATCTACAATCAAAGCCACATCCGAACAGAATTCGAACAGAACGTGTATGGGAACACCTGGCTGGTTGGTGAGTGACATGGGAGTCAGGCATGACTATCCCCTCCCGTGATGCACAACAGAAGTGGCACATGCATGACTAACATTCTCCTGTCTTTTCCTTTACAGGTGACTCTGCATATGCACTGGGACCCCATCTCATGACTCCTATCCGGAACCCCCAAACCCCAGGAGAGGAACGATACAATGAAGCACACATCAAAACCCGTGCAGTGGTGGAGCGCACCTTTGGCCTCCTGAAGTCACGTTTCCGATGCCTGGATAAGTCTGGGGGTACACTGTTGTATTCCCCAAACTTCGTGTGCCATATCATCGCTGCATGTTGCATGCTACACAATCTCGCAGTGAGGAAGGGCCTGCAGGTTGAGCTACGTGATGATCTGACCCCCCAACCAGAAAATCAACCCCTAACCGAGGATACCCGTCTTCTGAGGGAAGAGCAGTCAGGAGGCAGCTCATATTGGGCATCTTTGCACGTTAAACACACACATTAATCATGGCACAATGAGAATGCATGCATGCACACCACTATGGTCCCTAGCACACACACCCCACATCCTCATCAAATTGGATTGGCACCAGTCCACCATGCAAGACTGGTGAGCAGTAACGCCACGTCAAGGCTCCAATTATGTCACTGTACATTCATACACCATTCACACGGACCTGGGAATCACTTCTCCCTGGTCCTGGGGAACCCTTCTCCACCAAAATTGAGGGTGACACCCCTTTTCCAGCAGGAATGTCACCCCCACATTCAAACATCATTCACAACCCAAATTTGCCAAAAAAGTCCAACCAACAAAAATGCATTGAAAAAAAAAAATGCTTAGAAAAAACAAAAAAAAGCAGAGAACAAAAATAAAAAAGCTTTCAAAACAAACAAAAGGGGGAAAAAAAAAATTATTGCCCTCTGCCTGAGCCACGCCTGGGGCGCCCCCGGCCACGGCCCCGGACCCTCAGGGGAGACGCATGGGGAGGGGAAAAGCCGGGGAAGGAGGAGCAGCCCCTGAGATCTGCCCACCTGGCGGCCTGCCCTCCAAGGCCACGGCTATTCTGTCCAGGGCAGCACCAAGTGTTGCCGTGTTGCCCTGGATAGCCTGGGTAAGGGCCCTCACATCCTGCCCAACGCCTGCTGCTGTAGTTTGCAGGTCATTTAGGCAGGTTGTGGAGGCCCGGGAGTGGGAGTCCAGGTTACCCAGGCTATCATTAATGGAGGACAGGCTCTGATCCACCCGCCCCATAGTCTGGCAGAGCTGTCTCAGAAGGCGGGTCTGGGTGGCCAGGTTCCTTCTCAGACAGGCGGGCATGAGATTGGGCGCCCCCCTGGTGCTTGGGGATGACCTCCTGGCTCTTGCTGATGGTTGTGGCCGGGGAGAAGGGGAGGCCCTTGTGAGGGGAGCCATGTTGGGGGAGGAGGGGGGGGGGGCTGACCCTTAGGGAGGGCAGGCTTCTTGCAGCCAGAGGGGAAGAGTCCGCAGAAACCAAAGGGCCAGTGCCTTCCATGGACTCCTCCTCCTCATGATTCTGCTCCTCCTCATGATCGTCCTCCGCATGATCCTCCCCCTCCTCTTGTTCCTCCTCTGCGGACTCTGGCCTTGTTGGGGGGGCCTCATTAGGCTGCTGTCCTGGGGTTGGAGCGGTCAGTCCAGATGGCCCTGCACCCTCCTGCACAGCTGTGGATGACACAAAACATTCACAGGTTGGAGGATCCACACACTTGCCACATATTCCCTTTCACCCCCTCCCCCACACATGCTACACACCTGAGAGAAATAAAAACCTTACCTGGCACCGCGGGGACCGGACTTGTGTCAAAGCCTGGCAGGCCCTCCACTTCATGCCGGTGAAAGGTCAGGGCCACCACACGCTCCGTCTCTGAAAATCTAACCCGGCATGGTGGGCCCCCTCCTGTGCCCCTGGCATGGGCATTTATTGCGGCCAGTTTTTTTTTCACCTCACGCCGGAGGTCATTTATTTTCTTTTCTATCCCAGAGCGGGTCCGTGTCTCCCCCTCCCCCGATGAATTGACCTGCTCCGTGATTATATCCAATATCTCCCTCCTCCTGGCCGGGGTGGTGGTGGCACTCTGCGGGCCGTGGAGAAAACGCCCATAGTCGGTAATGGCCCGGGCAAGAATTCTTTTTTCCCCCACAGTAAAATTGAGCTTTCTTTTTCTCTCAGTCATACTTCCAAACAAACTCACTAGCAGTCACCAAAAATCTGTCACAAATACAAGCACAACCAATCAGACAAGAACACACACAAAGAGAAAAAGAACAGCCAAAAATCACACTAGCACTCAGCAAGAAACAGACACAAAAAAATCAGATGAAAAAATAAAGCAAGAAAACAAACGCACAGAAATATATCAATCAAACAAACAGTCTCAAACACTTATCAAAATACACTTTCACAAAACTACCAACAAGCACAAGATCACACAGAACACTAATCTGACAACTACAAAACACACTCTAACGAACAACAGAGCAAAAGCACTTGATTCAATGGGAAGGGACACAAAGGGATGTACTTTTGCAATGGAAGGGCGTTTGTGTGTGTCTATTTATGCTGTCTGCGTAGTTCACAACATTGCCCTAGTCCATTTCCAATTTCAATGATTGCGCCGCTCCCGAGTTGTGAGCATGCGCACAACGGAGCTGACATGGTTTCCTTCACGCGCGCATGCGCGAGTCGGCCGGCCCTTCATTTGCATGGGGTCACGGCTCATTTCAATGTAACACGCCCACGTCCCTCCCAATTTGTATTACTCCTCCTTACGCCTACGGAAAAAACCTTACGTTTGCGCAAGCTCTTGCGTAAAAGCTACGTGAATCGCCGGATTACGCGGCTAGATTGCGCAAGTCTAACGGAAAAGTGGTGCGCTACGCCGGAATGATAATGCGCCGATCTATGTGAATCTGCCCCCTAGTTTTTCTTCCGTAGTTCCCAAGGCCAATTGGTCAGTCAGTAGTGTATTCTGGGTAAAGTGCTGTGCAAAGTCGGAAGGAATTAGGCCATTTAAATTCCTTTTTTTGACAGTAGGTCCTAATCGATTGGGAATGTGCGGGGGTTTAATATTGGTTCGAAAGTAGTGATTAAAAAAGATAATGTAATGGTCTGACCAGGCTAGTTCCCTTGTTTGAATATCTTTAATAGTGACATTGTGGGTCAGTATCCAGTCAAGGGTGTGCCCTGCCCTGTGTGTAGCTTGAGTTATCAGTTGAGAGAACGAGAGATCTTTCAATTGATTAAGCAGGGAGAATGTGGCAGCATCCGAGGCGTCATCAGCCCACCGGTTGAGATCGCCAAGGATGACACACTTTCCACTGCTAAGACTGGCCAAAGAAGCCAGGTCCATTAGTTCCCTCTCAAAGTCTTTCTTTAAGTGAGGAGGGTGGTAGACCAAGTAAAATTTGACAAGTTCTTCCGGGTTAATCGTACAATTCACCACTAATAGTTCAAATGAACTAAAAGAAGGATTGTCAGGTGCTACTTTAAAATCAAGACGTTTATTAAAAATTATTGCTATCCCTCCCCCACGGGAAGAGTCCCTGTCTAAATGTAAAATTCCGTAATTTGGCGGGATCAATTCGTCAAAAACGGGAAGAGACCAGGCCTGAAGCCAGGTCTCTGTGAGACACAGATAATCTAGCTGCGATTCTCGAATTAAATCGGCTATAAAAAGGGGCGTTCTTCACCGCAGAGCGGCAATTTAGTAAGGCACCAGATAATACATTTTTACTATTTCTTATTAAGTGTGTGGTAGAAGATGACCGAGGTTGAGAACCTGTAGTGCTTAACATTGCCTCGAGACTAGTATTAGAGTAAATATGAGACCGTAAGATCCTTCTGATTGATTGATTTGGGATGACGTATGGGGCATTTTTTGAAGGTCTCTAAGCTGCTCGCTGGAGTAAATCAAGTGGCCCATATCTGAAAGAGGAATAAAAAGATTGGCAGGGGATGACGAGAGGGAATAAAGAGGGGAGGGGAAGGGGGGTATGAATGAGCTTAGTACAGATTGTAGCTATCGGAACAGATGCAACTTACTGTGCGTGGTCAGATACTGATCCCATAATATAAAGGACCAAAGGCCCTTGCCTCTTGAGCCCGTCCGAGCGCGAACGGGCGCAAACGGGCTTCCCTTTGGCGCGCCGTTCGCAGCGCCCGCCCGCACTGCGCCCGCTGCGCGCGGCGCAGTGGGGGCTCTGTGTTTTAAACAAGGGCTTAACAAGCCCCGCCCAGAGTGGTGAAATGCCGATCCCGCCCACAATGTCTCTAGTCACTGGTGATCGCCTTCAGATGGGGTGATTTGCTGGAGGGGTGCTGGTGCTGTGCTCAGGTGAGCAAATATCATTAAAAAACATTGGCATGTATTAAAGAAAATGTTCCTCACATTCCAGAATCTTCTAATACCCCATGCATTGCAACTCTATAATAAAAAGAATGGGCCAGATCCACAAAAACGGGGCGTATCTTTAAGCGGGCGTAGCGTATCTGATATGCGCTACGCCAACGTAACTTTGTGAGGCTCGTAGGGTATCCACAAAGCACTTGCTCCCATATGTGCGACGGCGTAACGTAAATCGGCCGGCATAAGCCTGTGCAATTCAAAGTAGGCAGGTAGGGGGCGTGTTGTTGTATTTAAATTAAGCTGACCCCATGTAGATGCATGGCCAAACAAGCGGCGCATGCGCAGTCCGTGGACGTATCCTAGTGCGCATGCGTTGGATATAGAATGCCTAAGATACGTCGAACACTGCCTACGACGTGAATGTAACTTACGCACATCCCTATTCGCATACGACTTACGCAAACAACGTAAAATTCAACGCTGTTCCGACGTCCATACCTTTAAGTGACTTACCCCTGCGCTTTATAAGGGGTAAAGTTACGCCAGTCGTACGCCTTATTTAAAAAGCGTATATATTGATACGCTGGGCTCAAGTACGTTCGTGGATCAGCGTATCTAGCTCATTTACATATTCGACACGGAAATCTACGGAAGCACCACCTAGCGGCCAGCGTAAATATTCAACTAAGATACAACGACGTAAGAGACTTTACACATCCTCATCAGGGTAATAATATATATATATATTAAAGGCTTTTTACATGCCAATCATCATATGTCATCTATATAATAAAATGTCAATGCAGTCTCTTATATAGCTAGGCATAAATACTCAAAAGGGAATAAATTAACAAATTTGCCCCTTGCAAGACATTTTGTAGAAATGAGTCACGTTTCACACTCCAGCATATGATAAATGATGTGGTTCCTGAAAAAAAACCAAGAGGGAAATCAGGAATTGAAATTAATAAAATTGGAAGTACAATGGAGTAGTACAGGGCTCAAAATTTCAAGTCCTGAGCTACTAGCCAGGCCTCAAGTGTTACTCGCCACCAGTTGCCCTACCTAATTCATACACTGCCCTGCTCCTAATTGCACCCGTAAAACACGCCCTCGTAGATTATCTCATGGAATGACACTGTTAAATGTTTTATGCAGAATCAAGTTACACAATTAAATATTACCAACAACAACTTTAACAAAATGGAACAGGGCACTGGGGGCAGACCAGAGGGACAGGGCACTGGGGGCAGACCAGAGGGACAGGGCACTAGCACTGGGTCTCTTTCCCATTCTCTTGCTGTCTCCTCTGCAGCTCCCATCCATCCTCTCTCTCTCTCTCTCTCTCTCTCTCTCCTATTCATCTTCATCATCAGGAGCCTGTGTGTGTGGCTCCACGCTTGCATGTCCCCACTTCCCCCTTTTATTCAGACTGGCAGTGAGGAGAGGAGCTGCAGCACAGAGGGAGAGGACTACAATCCAGCGCTGAGATCCACACAACTGCACAGCTATTGACACCATAGCACAGCGCACACTGACACCGCACAGCACACATTGAGACCAGTCTGTTCGCAGTGCTCAGGCTGTACTGTTGGACACTTACATAGAGAGCACAAGGAGAAGAAAACTGCAAGGCTGCCGCTTCATTTCAGGGCAACTTTATAGTGAGCGCTGCACCAGAGTGGTATTTTCGCAAATCCTCCACCTCATTCATTACTTCCTGCTTCCTGATCTCTGCTCTTCAGCTACATTGGTTGGAGGAGGGGGCCTTCACAGAGAGGTCATACTGTAGGTGTCCCATGGCTTAATGAGAATTGTAAGGAGAGTACCTGTGTACTGCTCTGCCTGTGCCACGGCTCAACCAGACCTACATTTTCCAGAGACATAGCACCTTTCCTCTTCGGGCGGGTAATCTCATTGAGACACTCTTTGGTGTAGGCACAGATTGGAGGGTGATTGGTCATGCATCCCTGTCCATCACTCGCCCCCCAGCTTAATCCACATCGCCAAATGGCTAGTAGGCGAG